>CM037464.1:14420910-15095626 GCA_021014325.1 Plazaster borealis | reverse complement strand
GCTTCGGCTGTGGCTACAGCCGGAACGCTGAATAGTCCTATTGTCGCTGCAGCCAACGGCTATAGCCGTAGCCAAAGTCGCTTGATTTGAACACTGCCAAACAGTGGCCTTTATAGAAACTTTAATTTCGAAATTACTGACGAAGCGGAAGTAGTGGCTTCGGAAAGGACCGTCGGCCTGTAGTGAATCAAGAGCAGATTCCAGTCTGAGCTACACTGCACAAACTGGGGTGCTAAAATTCACACCATGGGTGTTGTTACATAGATACCGAAGATCAAAAATTGACAAAATTAACATATTACGGTGTTAAAATAACACCAATGTAATTGCTTTTGCAGAAATTAATGTGATTTTAACACCCTGTGGTGTAAATTGTGATTCTTTTTTGGGGTATGTATATGTGAGAACACCCATGGTGTCAATTTTAACACCCATGTTTTTGCAGTGTAGACCTATTACCCCCATTTGAGGGCTAGGCTCATGAATCCACCTTACTCATACAAGACCACACTAATTGAGATCAGATCGTTAAGTTCTACAATTCTGTATTCATTATCGATTGAGGACAAACTGTGTTCGGTTTTTCGCATGGGCATCTGTTTTGACAAACGACATAATTTCACTTTCTAATCGAGATATATGCGCGACATGGAGAAGACGAACCACAAGCTTTCGTTTTATAGATTTTGTTCAACCTCAAATATCTAGTTTTCATTATTAATTGACGCAAGCTAACGTCTACAAGTCTGAGCCCAATCAAATAAAGATACTTCTTATCCCAATCATGAGCCATCAATTCTCATCGTTATACCTTCTTGTGACGTAGTCATCGGACGTCTTGTGTCCTCTATCTTCAATTTGAAATGTTTTCTTTTTTCCTTTTTTGAGAACCTGGTCAATTAGCGGCTGGCGAATTGCACTCGAGTGGGCCGCTAATATGCAGATCTGGGCATACTGATCGAGATTGTGTCTACATTGTCACCACCTGAGTCAACAGCTCGGCCCGCTGATTGGTTGTTTTCATATCGAGTCTGGGAGCAGATTCGGAGAGTCTGTTTTCATTCGACCGAGGAAATTGATCGCGTCTTAGACATGCATGTTGTCGTCGCAATGAATCAGGAGTGTTTAGTGATTTGATGGCATGCCAATCGTTCTTTTGTAGTACTGGTTTTGCTTTATGCATTTGACCTAGCAAACTACTTTTAAAAATATTACATTTGCAACAACTGAAAATCTGTCAGTTCAGTTATTTGCCAAAGTTCATTACAAATATTTTACAAATTCGTTCTCCCCTGATTTATTATGTGACGTGGTTTACAAAGATATGAATTTGGCCTCAAAAACAATAATATGAGTACAACATCCTAAAAAATAGGCCTGAGAAAACATAAATAAATAATAATATGCAGACTAATCATTGAACTATTTATAAAATACTGCATCTAATTATAAAATTATTCCAATGCAAGCCTGTATGCTGGGTTGCTACTTTAAACCACAACATGGATTTGTTTCTTGTACAAGGTGAATATATCAAAAACCACGTACCAGGCATCTCCGTCCGGCAAATAAACCACATTATGCAAATTAATTATTGAATTATTCATTACCAGATACCTTGCCTTCAAGGTTGTCTCTCTGATTAATGTAATATTCAGACGCTGATTTAATTGTTATTGACGTCATTGAAAGGTGGATTTAGTCATGGCGACGCGTATTTCAGGTTCCTTCTTTGCCAGTTTTGTTCTGCTTTTTTTTAAAAGTTGTCTTCCAAAGATTCAATACACAGGTGACGAGTTTGTTGCTATCAAGTTTCCAAACAAAATGAAAAACATACTGCATGTCCGCCAAAATGTCGCGCGGTTTGTAGACATACTTCTGTCTATTTGCATTTTGGAAACCTAAATTTCAATATTGGGGGAAATGGTATTAAAATACAATCTCTAAATATATTATGTGCGAAGTTTCAGCATATGCTGCTATGAATTAGTAAAAATCAATTGTAAATTATTGATGACAAGATGGTAGATATTAATTAATGATATATTCCTTTTTTATATTAATTTGCTTAAAGGTATATCGTACACGTTTGGTAATGACTCGAAACAAATATTAGCATAAAAACTTACTTGGTAACAAGCAACGGAGAGCTGTTGATAGTATAAAACATTGTAGGAAACGACTCCCTCTGAAGTAACGTAGTTTTTGAGAAAGAGGTAATTTCTCACTAAAATAATAAAAACTTCTTGCAAGAAGTTTTTATTCCTATCTGAAAGCACACAATTTGTACAACAAGGGTGTTTTTTCTTTCATCATTTTCTTGCAACTTCGATGACCAATTGAGCCCAAATTTTCACAGGCTTGTTATTTTATGCATATGTTGGGATACACCGAGTAGAGAATACTGGTCTTTGACAATTACCAAACGTGTAGCCTTTAATACCCAATGTATTTTCGATGTTTTTACTCTTTCTCGGGTTTTATGCTGTGTTTCCCTTTGTTTTTACAGTCATTGTTTATTGGTAATTTTATTGTATTCCTCATCCATTCATGTTTTAGGTGTGGGTTTCTTACGTTGTTTAATCTTCTTTTGTAATTTTCTTACTCCGTTTTTACTATATTGCTAATTACTGATTGTAAATCACATCCAATTTGGCCTGTGGGCCACGAAAATAAATTAATAAAATGAAATGAAATGAAATGAAATGAAATGTATCCTTTTCGTATTTATATCATTTTTCTATAATTTTAATATTTTCTCAATGCATTTTGAGTGTGTATTTATTTGTTTGCTTTGGAGATAGGTTGCGTATGTTCAATGTTTTGGATTTCCTGAAGACCTTGTCTAAAAAGGACAATTTCTACAAACAACTTTGAGGCAACCAACTGCAATGCATGAAAAAGGAAAACTTAAGTAGCACAAGAGATACTTTTATAACCATCTTATTATCCTAGTGTAAACATTTTAAAGGTGAATGCTTTTTCCTTCGTTGGGATTTCCTTTCACTGGTTGCTTGTAAATAGACTGTGCAAGTCTCGCGCATATTTGAACTTCCGGGACCATTGTGGTCCCAACCATGGAGTTTTACGTGGGCGGGATTTTGTTTTGTCAATTATTTTAGTTTAACGTAGTTTATGGCTATGAACATTATTGGAATGTAATACTAAGTGATTAACAATATGAAAGTAAAATCAAATCAACAAAATAACGAAGAAAACCCGAGAATAAGACTTGACCTTGTAAAGAAATTTTGAATGTTGCCCAACTGACGGTCATGTTGTCAAACCTGTGGCCCTTTTCGAAACGACCGGCTTCGGCTTCGGATTCGGCTCAGGCTAGCTAGGCCCCTCAGTTGTTTTGACTATACGCGTGCTATGCGTTCAGGGATTCAGACGAGAGAACAGAGCCTGAGCCGAATCCAAAGCCGAAGCATGGTCGTTTCGAAAAGGGCCTGTGTGACGCACACATTCGGGCATGATTGGCAAATGGGGCTTCTAACAATAAGCATCCTCGTCCCAAGTTTTAATTTTATTCTAATCTAATTTGAACAAATTATTAATAGCAAAATTGAAAATTTATTTATAACAACTTGCTATGGGTATTTTTATTTTGAAGAATTTTTTATAAATATAATTTTAAAAAGGCGATTTGATTTCATAGAAAAATATAGTCTTCGTTCAAGTTTTTTTCTCGTTTTCGATTAACGCGAGACTTGCACAGTCTATTGCCCGTGTGACATATCCCTTACAATAAAATAGAAAACTAGAATTCGTAAGCAGCTAAAAGCCAAACCAAATCCTGTGCATGTCTTTTACGATTGTACAATTGTTAAATAATAATATGAAGTGACATCGCTCTACACATATAAAAACGAATGTGAAAATTACAGACTGGACGTAGAAAGGATGCACATAATCATAGCGTGTCAATACTTCCTCTTCCATTTACACCTTGATAACTTGATTGATAAAAACAAAACTTGTTGGGTAAAATATAGAACTTAAAGGTATCGTACACGTTTGGTAATGACTCGAAACAAATATTAGCATAAAAACTTACTTAGTAACAAGCAACAGAGAGCTGTTGATAGTATACAACATTGTAGGAAACGACTCCCTCTGAAGTAACGTAGTTTTTGAGAAAGAGGTAATTTCTCACTTAAATAATAAAAACTTCTTGCAAGAAGTTTTTATTCTTATCTGAAAGCACACAAATTTGTACAACAAGGGTGTTTTTTCTTTCATCATTTTCTTGCAACTTCGATGACCAATTGAGCCCAAATTTTCACAGGCTTGTTATTTTATGCATATGTTGGGATACACCAAATGAGAACACTGGTCTTTGACAATTTCCAAACGTGTTCAGTGCCTGTAAGATGCGATGAGTATTAAATCTTTGAGATGACATTGCATCAAGACCTGAAGGACTCCTTGATAGAGAAGGGCATGTACCTGCATTGCTCGTAACATGTACATAAAATTCAATCTCACTGGTTCAGGTGGCAAATCTTCTCGCCAAATTGCCATGGTCATTTGAAATAAATGAAAACTGAGACATGCAATTACGTGTATATTTCGCCGATTTCATGGACTGGTACCCTTTCCACGCGGGAAGGGGAAAACATGGGAACCTAGCCAGGCAAGATTTGACGTAATTCGATTAGTGATTAGTATTTCGGACACTGTGAATACAAGCTAGGTTAGATGGGTATGTAAAGTGTGGTCGTAAAAACAACATGTTGTGGGAAAAAAATCCTCTTTGTTTTGTCACTGCCATGAAGATTTTAAAGATTGACGTGTTAAAGTGCACCTCGTTCCATAAACAGACATTATTTGTACTTTATCTTAAAGACAAAGTACAGGATTGGTTATTACCGAAAATAAATTCGGTTCGTTTAATTCTGAAAGCTCAATGATTTTAAAAATCATACCTGTACCAATCCTCCAGAAAATACCGAAGAAAACGATCCTTTTCACTAAAACGTGACAATCGATTTTAGGTTTGTTGCTTGGTTGTGAATGGTGTGTTTTTCTTAAACATAGTGAGTATTACATGCAACAAATAAAATTGCAAAGTTTTATCCAAATTATCCCTTTAAATTTGTCATACGTAGAGGATGGCATAATTTGTTGGCTTGGTGCAACTGCACGTCCAAAATATGAAATATTGAATGAAGAGCAAACTTTGATGAAAATGTCGGGAACTGTACACTTCTTCAAATTTCTATTAATGTTAATGAATTTCTACTGATGATTTGTACTGACTAATGGAATGATAACTTAATTCTGTGAGATTTTCATATCATTTATTTATTTATTGATTTATTTATTTATTTATTCCCAAGTAATTCCCTTGTTTATTGTATTATATTTTATTTTTGCAAAAAATGGTTAGCGGCCTAGCAGAGTCTTTCTCGAAGGCAAACAAGCTATTTTATCATCTTTTATTTGTATTATTAATTGTTTTGGGGTTTTTACGAAAGAGAGTGCTGTGGTAAATTTTTTCTGGATTCTTTAAACAATAATTTTTGTTTGTGTTTTCCTGGTACGGCAATTGCTTTTAAATCTGAAATTTGATTATAATTTTACGAAACTGTGTGGAAGCTTTCAAGCAACCTTGTTCATAAAAGCAATAATTTATATTGTGGGAAGAATGCCTTTGTACAGCTATTGTACACACTACTATTGTTCTTGGCGTGGACTTTCATATTTATTTCTTGGAGATTAAAACGAGATTAAAACCTATGTATTTGTTTATTTGTTCACTATCAATAAAATAAATCAACTGAAAGCCTGTTTTATGTTATCATGAACCTGTGATTTGAAAAGAACCAACAGTTAAATCAATACAAATGGTAAAGACAAATTAATTATTAAGATTGTTTAATTTCAAAGATTGCAAAGAAAACATAAATCTATATAAAACACAAAGAATAATTTATAAAACTTGAGGTGCTGCATTAATTTAACAGTGAACTTTTTTAGTCCTTTTCTCCAGAATAAATCTTGACTAAAGGGACGTGGCAATGATGGGATAAAAGCTGACCAAAAACGAATCTTTCACATCCAATTTTCCGTACCTAAACCTCACGAAAGAAATAAAAATTAAGGGTACGTAATTTGTTTCTTTGTAAACTTGAGCTATGGTGATGAAGGTTACTTTTACTGTCAATTTCACTTAAAAATAACTATTGTAAGTCACTTGAAACGCTAAACTTGTGTCTTGTATTGTAAACTTTTCATAACAAAAAGTATAACATTGGTCAGGGGGGAATGTTATTAAAAGCGAACATCATGGCACAAAATGGCACAAAATAGTCAGCTTACCTGTATAGCATTAGTTACATTCCACCCAGCATCCCATGTAGATATTTGTTTCTTGACAATGTTCACATTACTTGCTTCCCCGTATCCGCCTCTCAACTGTCCAGCGGATGATGCCTGCCGGTTCCAACCTGGTGACACTGCCCCATTAGCGGCAGGTACTTTACCCTTCTCTGCCCCTCCTTGCCTCGTAAGCACCGCACCATCTTCCCCCGGTCCCAGCACAGACAACTCCGTAGAATCACACTTAGCGAAATGAAGATGCTCTTCGTCCACTCTACCACGGGGAAGAAGACCACCGACAAAATTCCGTATTCTTGCGACTGGGGCTCCCAATCCAGGTATCGGCGAGTAGCTCGACATACTCAAAGATCGTTTTTTTTCTTCTTCAAATACACCGGAAACAGTTTCTTCTGAGACTTCTAGAGCCAAAGTGAGACTATTTAGGCCAGTGCAGCGTAAACTCACTGCGCGACGCTCACACTCAATCTCCGTGCAGCATCTTTCTTGAGCGACCGGCAAGAGGATGGCATCCTTGTCGTACTACTGTAATCTCAGCGTGACGTCGTGCACTGAACTTTAATAAGAAACCACGCCCTTTAAGACAGGCTGCTTTGTGAGCTCAGTCAATATGCACTGTATTGAGTTATCAACCTCATCTAATCGTTACTGCAAAAGTGTATCTTCAATAATTTACGAGTCTGACTAAGAAAACAACTATTTTTTAATGAACATGTGTGAAAGGTAAGACACGAGTTTGCTCCAGAGTCGATTAAATTCACGATATAGAAAATTACTTCAAATACTACCAGGAAAGTAAACTAAATATAGAAGTATTACGTGGTATGATTTGGCGTGAGGTTAAAAACGTCCTTTATAAATAGTTCTTTCGAAGTGTAGCCAACTCAGAAAACCCAAATGTCACTGCTTTTAAGGTAAGACAAATAAGATTGAAATATGGATAAAAATCATATCGTAGGAAAACATGAAATAGTGACTATTATTCTAATAATAGTTTTACGCTATTTGGTTATGGAAACATGGTATTTTGTACTGAATTTAATCCATCAAAAACTGCTGTTGTGTCATCTTTGTTGTCCTAAAGCTTTGATTTCATGCTACTCCCCAAAAACAACAATGGATAGCCTCAGACGTCTGTGTTAAACGAAACTCAATTGCTTCTATTTATAGGTCTTCACTTAACCTTCTACAGGAGTCCCTGCTCATTGATGAAATCTTTCTATGATTCTTTTGATTCATAGAAGCCTACAACTCTAGAAATTTACCTCTGGAATCACATTTCAAAACCCATTACTAAACCAATTCAATCTTCAAGTCAACTCCAAAGAATTTTAACTTACTTCGAAAGATTCTCCCCAATTCAAATTCTTAATTGATGTACGGTTTTTACTAGATCAAATTATTCCAAAAATTAGAGTTTGCTGTGATTTACATATTATGTTATCAATTGGGTGGAGTTCAAATTATTCCTTTTGCCTCACCATTGACAAAGACCATAATTTTCATAAAATTCAAACAGCCATTGTCAATAATTTACAAATTTCAGCATCTTTGATTACAGAAAAATCACTCCTTGCATGAAAATTCCCTGCATACTTTAGCTCACAGACATTTTTTTCCATTCACACATTTTCCTTGAGATGGAGCGAAGAATACAAAGGTGTAATGTTTAATGGTGCTGTAGTTCAATCGATTTCATAATGTTTGAACGTGTATTGAAGTGGCGAGGACGTCACAATGGGTCGGCGTCGAGAGGGGGAAATAACAAAACCATCGGGTGCCATTCAAGGAAGCATACTGATGGGTCAAAATTAAATTAGGACAAATTACCGTTGCTTTAGAGTGAGTGGTGGGATGGGGAAATATACTGTGCTAAAATGAAAAACGACCATTGCATGGCGTATAGAAGTATAAACTAATCTTGTTTTACATGGTTTCCAATATAGTGGTCTTCGCTAATGGCCAAAATGCAATGGCGTAGCCAAACATTTTCATGAAGGGGGGAGGGCAAGCGAAGGTAAAAAATTAATTGGGGTGTGTGAATGAAATACAACAAATTGCATGGCGTAGAGAAGTATAGAGGTACAAATTGATCTTCTTCACATGGTTTTCAAATAATGGTGGTCTTCGCTAATGGCCAAAATACAGTGGCGTAACCAGACATTTTATGTTTTTGTGAGGGAGGGATGGCAAGCGGGGGCAAAGACACAATTGGGTGGGGGTACAATGAAAAACTACCATTACATAGCATTTATACAGGTATAAATTGATCTTCTTTAAATGGTTTTACAGGGCTTCTACTCCCTGTTATGCCACTGTCAAAAATGTTCTATACTGGTATTACGACAATTCGGATTGATCTGGCAATGAGACATTTCTAACTTTATTGGGAAACTGTGCTGGAAGACATATCACAACTTGCAAACAGACGGTCGTGGGTTCGAGTCCTGTAAAACTTGGTTGTTGGTTGTTCAACATTATCTTAAGTATGAACGTAACAGCAGAGTTGGGTTTTTTTCTTTTTCTTCTTCTTTTTTAACAATTTTGTTATATATTCTAAGATTTATTTGGTTCTTTATTTATTCATCAATTATGGTTGTGAAGCCAAGTATTCTCAGAAAATGCTTTATCCCCCAAATAACCTGCAGATGGTTGAGTCACGACAGCGAAATGGGCGGCATCGGAGTTTCACTGGCCCGTTTAAATTTACTGACCAAAGTTCCTTTTTGGTGACCAAACTCCATGCATGTAAACAATCAAAAGAAATCAGCACCTCGTGTAAAATGAAACAAAGAGACGGTCTCATATTATATATAGGACTTGTAGGGCGTCACTGGTCATTCAATGTACTTATATCGGTATGTGCACTGAGAAAAACAACCAAACAAACACCCCGACAAACAAACATCCAAATGGAGAAATGGTCAGAATCTGGAAAATCAATAAAGCATTATTTGTAGTCAAAACGATGTACAACAATATTGTAACTCCGTGCTAACAATGTACAACAAAAGGTTATCGACATTTTTAAGAGATAGACACTGCTCTCCGAAGATCGAGCGATTTCATCCTGCGCATTTTCAGAAAGCAATTTGTTTTAAAATCTACACTCCCTGACGAATAATTTTGTTCTTAATGTGTAAACATAAGCTAATCTTTCTTCGGATGGGTTTGTTGCTAGAACGCGGCAGCAATCAGGTTTGCTCTTTTTTTTACGTCAGTTTTATTTCAAAACATGAAATAGCTGTTGGGGGAAAAAGCCTACCACTTACAAACAACCCTGGTCCACAAATTGGTACTAATTGATTTCTACGCATTATTTCCTTAATAAATATGTCCATTGAATTTCCCTCACAAAAGGAATAAAGACATTCTGACAATTAGTTTTCGCCTGGTAAAAAAAAAATCACTAGGTTTGAAGGGGGTGTGGTAAAGAACAGTCGGAGGTGGGTACACTGGCACCTGTACCCGATCTCTGACTGTAAATTTTAAATTAGTAATTAAATGAAAGTATTGTTTTAAGGATAAGTGTGAATGCATGCAAGCAACTTTTTTATACACCTTGCCGTTACTTTTTTTGTATTACACTTTTGGTTGTCCGTTAGGAATTTTGATAATGTTTGCTTCTCTCCATCTGGGAGACGATTATCAATTAAATGCAGGGTGTTTGTTATAACTTCATATTATAAAACATTGTTAAAAACGACCCCCTTTGAAGTTGGTTTTAGAGAAAGAGGTAGTTTTTCACCCAAAAAATTGAATCTGAGAAATACTTCAGTCGTGAAGCCTTTCTCAGGCATCTGAAAGCACATAAATCTATTAAACAAGTTTGTTTTTTCTTTCGTTATTTTCTGGCAACTTCGATTACCAATAATTGAGACTAAATATTCACAGGTAGAGCATACGTTATTTTATGCATGTTGGGATACACCAAGTGAGGATACTGGTCTTTGACAATGACCAAAAGTATACCCTGCCTTTAAACATTTCATTCTATAGAGCTAAATGTAACCAGACTAAGGCTACAATTGAAAAAATTTCTGGCCTCTGTGGATAAAGATTATCCCTTTTCATAATCGCATACATGCCAACAAAACGTGACGCAGATTGACTATGCGTGATTAAACAGCGAATGGTAAAAATCCCAATAGACACGTTTCCTCTGCAACCCCATTACATGAGAACTTATTGCAGCATAGGAATTACCTTGTCACTGTCTGCATGAATTAACACAAATACAGGAAATGTTTATTTCAAAAAAGAAGTTTATTTAAAAAATAAAATCATATTATACCGATGCTAACAAAATAATTGTTATGGTAAACGAACCTCAGGTAATAAATATTGAGCTCAATTATTCAAAACATAGTAAATTACACGTCATCATGATGTCATGAACAAGCGGTAAAACGTCCCATGTACGCATTCTGGTAACCATGGATTCAAGCAGTGTGCACATTTCATAATATTTACGGGAAGAAATAATTGTTGAATCTCTAAGCTCAGTTATTTGCATGTTACACAAATTTACACACACTTATTTGCTGATGATTCCTCTATGATAAAAAAGACAAAATCCTGTTCGACATCTGAAAGCTAGAACTGAAATAAAGGCTAAAGATTCAAGATGAAAGTGAAATATAATCTCAAGTTTTACTTTAAAACTATTGGAATCCATTCCCTCCTCTGATCATCAATCAATACACCATACAATTTCATCAAATAAGTGAATCTATTCAAATCATAACAACTAAATCAAGGGGCTGATGACACATACCTTACATTTTAATAAGATATTCCATTGTCTCACAAGTGGAATTTTGACGAGGGATTTGCATATTTGTTGATGACGGGGGTAAGCTATTGAATCTTGCGTGGTTCTGTTCTTGTGTGTTGATATCATGAATGATTTGGGGCATTGGTTACACACACAAATGCTTCTCAAAAAGACATAAAATAAACACAATGTTTCTTTTAAAAACAATGTTTAAAACACTGCCTTTCTTTTTAAAAGCACCGTCTTTCGTAAAATCATTCTCGTCAATTGAGTTGAAGGTTATTCAACGCTGACAGAGACGTGCTGCCTTATTTTCTCAATCAGAGCTTTACAAAAAAGATCTCAGACGAGCTCCTCATAAGGCGACAGTGAGAAAAACGCCCTCTCGTGTTCAATCCACCGAGGATCCTGTCAATATTCACGCAATATCCGCTGGAAGATCTCGCGGTGTATCGCGAGATTGTTTCTCGTTGTTTTTTGACCTTGATGACTCCCGTTCACGACCATTCCTTGTGCGAGTCCGTGTTCGTGTTTTGCGAGTTCGACTTCTTTTTCGTGATTTTCGTCGTCCGGACTTTCTTTTCGAGCTTTCTCTGTCGTTTGTATGTTGACCTGCTGCTGTTGCGTCAGTAATAAGGTCATCATCTGTTGAACAAATCATTAAAACAGTGAAGTTATACTTGTGAGGCCTCCATTCATATCATTGTACAGTTTTATCTGAGATGACGATTTGTCCACATCAGTCCGAAGTGTAGGCAGTAAGTTTACTATAACTATAGGCAAAACAGTCTGCTACAATCGGTGCCATTCTTTTCAAATCCCAAACAAGCAAATTTAGACTTTGATAGAAAACGAGTCTGAACTTTTAAATTAATCTCTGTTCCGCACAAATAAAATGTCTGCAGTAGTCTGTTCTGTATCATTTGAAACCATAAAATCATTCCAAAAATTTTGACCGAATGTCTAAAAATTTGACCATGCCAGCATAGTGGATTTTGTTGGTTTTTGACAAAAAATTCAAATTAACAGGATGAGTTTATGCATGGAATCCGACGACTTGCCACTACCCAGGTCTTATTGACGATGATCACAACCCACGTGAAACGTCTCCCTATTTCTCTCCATCTTATTCAAAATTATCTTCATACAATTATTTTTTACCTTGACAATATCTTTGCAACATTCGGCACTGTCTGGTCTCTAAGAGCTCGGGACAACTGTCCCCTCCCGGTGAGGGCGGCGTGATGATTCCTCTCATTCGAGATTCCTCTCCCCATTTGTACCCACAGAGGGCGCCGTTTTTCTGACAAGGAGTCCAGTTACCCCATTCAGACACCATGCAATTAACTGCAAGAGAATGGAGAGCTTTCAGTTCTAACCATGGGTCAGATTAAAGGAACCGATAATACATCAACTGTGGAAAGAGGAGTTTCATTTCCACCCTCTAATTGGATTTAGTAAGGTGTCAGTAACTTTTATATAATCTGAGTTAAATATCGAGAAAAGAAGTCAAAGTCTGCCTAAAGTTCTGCATTTTTTTTTAGAGTTAACCATTAACTGTTCTGTGCCAGTCAAACTGAGAACTAAATTTCATTTAGATTTACCCCTCCAGTGGGAAATGGGTTTTGCTTTGCCCACCTTGTTGGGCTGTTAAGGCCCTCTTTTAACATCGGACTTATCAAAATGGCGACTATGATAAGACCGATGTTAAAAGAGAGCAACAAAACAGCTCAACAAAGTGGGCTATGTCTTGCTGCCCTCCCTCTTGTGGAGCAAGCCACCTGACAACTAGACTTGGTTCAAGTCGGGTCTCATGCTGGTTGAGTTGTCGTAAGTACAGAATAAAGGAAGCTTTTTGTAACGCTCGCCCTCTAAGGAGTGGATATTTAGACGACGTCCCCACTTTCCAGTCTCTCGTATGCTATTCTACGGCTAAAGTTTGAGCATCAACATTGAGAGAACTAGGAATGAAATATCAAAAATGGTTGATTTAATTACTATGGCAACGACATGACTTATCTCCGACTGAACTGTTTCATATTAACCCCGTGTCCCTTTATACCTGTGTCAATGCAGTGCCCACTCTTTCTGTCTGCCCATGTGCCCTCCGGGCACTGTGCGTAACACTTCCCGTTGTACCCGAAGAATGGTGACTGACAGTTTGAACAAACGGTTCGGCTGTAGCAAGACTCGCAGTTCTCCACTCTGCATTCTGAATATGTGAGGAATAGTAAAAGAAAATTATTTATTGTGTTGGTTTATTTGTTTGCTTTGCTGTTGATGGGTTTTGTTTTCGTTTTTTCGTGGTGGGGAGAAGAGGTTTTCATTGCTGGGGTATTTAAGATTATTCACTTCTGAGACTATGTTTTCATCCATCGGGGCGAAAAGGACACACATTAATTTAGTTCAGAATATTTTGTGTAGTTCATTTCTAATTCAAGATTTTACATACGTAGCCTCGAAATCTTTAGATTCACTTTTGAAGACTGATGAGCAAATATCTAATGCCTTGAGTTTTACGAGAAGAACATCGAAGTCACCGATCTTTCATAAGTGACTTTATTTATGTTCAAAGGTAAGTTCATTTTGGTGAACGATAGACCAAGGGGTCTATCCTTCAACGACCATCTTTGCCAAGTCACGTTCCCTGACTGCACTACGGCGGTCACAACTTCAGACTCTCGCTGTACCAAAAGGGCCATTATATTTGATAATAATTTTGTTTCAACTACCATTATTATTATTTTGTTTACTTCCAGCCCAATACAAGTGTTGATGGCAGCATGGTAGGCCTATTCGTAGCTGCTGACATATTGTTGTCAAACTGGATGTTATTGCACTTGCCTCTGTAATAACTATTAATAGTAGTATTAGGTTTGGTGTCGCCATCAGAAATTAATTCGAGTGTTGGTAATCTTTTCCTTAACCATTTTTATACAGTACTGTAGACCTATCTTCAGTGGCATCTGGCATGGGCTTTGTGTGGCCACAGATCGTCTGTACTGTTTTAAAAACCCAAACCAGACAAGAGAGGTGACTTAGAATGGTGACTGTGTAATTGCTGGTGACTTAAATACCGCCCTCTACATCCTGTTATCATTGTCTGTCGCCGTCGTTCCAGCTCAGTTCATAGGCATGGATAAATTACAATTTGAACGAGCTGTCATCAGCTAAGTTTCCAAGAAAACTTTTATTCAGTTGAAACAATCATTCAGTCAAGGTCAACATTCTTAACGGTCTCTAGATTTTGCTGTAATTGATAATTACCTTCAATTAAAACCGGGGCATCTTACCAAGATAATAAAGAGGAAAACATGTTTTAATTGCAACACCCATTGGGGAGATGTGCTCTAAAACGTAAGATAAATGGGATGTTGCTCTTGCCCATACACCCCTCTCCAGACCTAAATCCATCTCTCAATCACTTACTTGAACACCTGTTAATGTCAGACATCGTACTCGCGTAGTAGCCAGGAGGGCATGTGTGTCTGCAGTATCCCATTTGTTTCATTCCACTTCGATGAAGGAGGAGAAGGTAGCGTGGCTTGCAAGTGACGCATCCGTTGAACATTGTGCAGGAATTACACCCTTGGGGGCAGGCTGTGGCACGGAGAAAGATGAAATAAATTATAATTCAAAATAAACATTTGAAAGAAAAATGTCCTTTACGTAAACATGGTTGGTTAAAACTGGCAGGCGTGATATTCTTCCTATAACTTAAGTCTGATTTCTGATTTTTTTGGCCCTTTGAAAAATCAGTAAAATTGTTATTAAATAGCCTGAAAAGTCTATTAATGCCTATACCATAATGTGCACTTACGCAGGTCAGCCCTTGTACTCAATAAAATTGTCCTGCTTTTTCCAAGGGCCAAATATATTATGCCTGATCAGGACGGTTCACAGCAGTAAAAGTAATGGTTACATCAAGGAGGAAAGAAACATGGTCTCTCATCGATGGTTCAACCGTGAAACACCCGAAACATAAAACAGGTCGCAGCTGGGGGATTATATAACACTATTTAGACACATATATTTTTGTACATACATATTATTGGTTAAAGTTGATTGACTTTTCATTTATTTCCCTTCACCTTACAGCAGTCTATAACCGGGCACAGTTCCTTTATGAATTTGATTTGGTAAACAGGAAAGTACATTAAGCATGATATCCTGCGAAGGCAAACATTAGCTTAGGCATGGGACTCCATGGTGCCCCTATACATGTTTGATGTGCAATTGAATCATACTCCCAAAGCTCAGAAACTGAGAAAAAACTTAAGATAGATTGGGGATGGGTGTACACTATAGAAAATAAAGTGAGGGAGTGAGGACAGGGGATCAAGGGTGGCGAAAGGGGGAACAAGGGAGAAGTAAAGTTCGCAAAGGATGTAATATTGAATGAGTTTTTGCTGATCCCAAGGTTAATTTATCACCGTATAGGGGAGCGCAGGATGACCCAGGAAGAGTTCATCCTCGAAAACAAAAATTATTGTGTACAAAAAGAGTTACCGGTGCTGGGGCCGATTTCACAAAGAGGTAAGACTAGTCTTACCTGAAGTTAACCAGTAACTGGTCTTAACTTAAGACTAGTCCTATCTCTTAGCATTACCTAGGACTAGTCCTATAGAAGAGTTTTGTGAAATCGACCCCTGGACCCACGTATGGGTCACCTTGATTAGGCTGTGGGTCAAGGAGAATCTGAGAGCATTTTTCAAAATGTATCATGCCTTATGCCTGACCCTATACACGGGTTAGTAACTGCATTTTACATTAAATATTTCGACAAGTGGTCAGTGCCAGACCATATTATTTTCAGGTCAAGTCTGATTAAAAGCTGCGTAAGTCCCATCGGTACCCGATTTTAAAGTGGTGCTAAGAATTGGTTGTTTTGATAAGTAGAATCAACCAGGTATTAATAATGAAATGATGTACATAATAATATAGCTGGTTTGTCAACAGAAAGGTTTGTTATTGCTGCCCAAGAGTTTTATGATATCTCCCCAAAGACGACCGATGTGTCTTTTGGTTTTCTCTGATTGCAGGAGCCCTACACCTGTCACACCTCGCCGTTATGCGGGAAGCTCTTAATCCACGATAATGAGTAACATTGCCGTTTTCTTAATCGAATGGAAGTACACGGAGCCATGCACCTGCTCTGGATGCTTTACTGACATAAAATTGCATGAAAACTTGCCAACTTTTTCATAATTATCAGATAATTTTCTTCTCGGAGAGTCTTACAAACAGGTCCTTGATGACACGCTCTGAGATTCAAATTAATTTAAGATGAAAGATTTTTATAGGAAAATGTCACATTGGAAAGGTTTTTAGGAGTCGCTTGCTGTTATCAAAACGGCTCACCGGGGCTTTAAAGATAATCTGGGGGTTACTAAATCATTGACAGATTGGTGTGAAAGTGAAGGTTATGAAAATTATTATTGGTGATAGAAATATTTCCTTTTAGAAGATTGGCTCGGGGAAATGAAAGTGTTTTTGGAGATCAAAACGTGATTTTGGTTGGGGACGACCGACTATGCAGGTCTATTAGAATATTAGCCATCAAATAGATTAACAAGATTTAAATGCCAAAGATGCGACTCTCTCTTACACCAGAGTTTGCAATGTTCTGACATTGGTGAAAACTGTATCTATCATTGTAAAATTTTCAGCAGCCTCTGTCTCACTAGTTGTACTATAAGCATGTACTTGTTTTAGTGGTCTAAATACACAACTTGCGGTGTATACATTATTGTAGCCAGTGCATGGATATTAATCAAAATAGACTAATCTCATCCTTAAAGGCACTGAACACGTTAGGAAATTGTCAAAGACTAGCATTCTCACTTGGTGTATCCCAACGAATGCATAAAATAACAAGCCTGTGAAATTTGGGGCTCAATTGGTCATCGAAGTTGCAAGAAAATGATGAAAGAAAAAACACCCTTGTTGTACAAATTGGTGTGCTTTCAGATAGGAATAAAAACTTCTTGCAAGAAGTTTTTATTACTTTAGTGAGAAATTACCTCTTTCTCAAAAACTACATTACTTCAGAGGGAGTCGTTTCCTACAATGTTTTATACTATCAACAGCTCTCCGTTGCTTGTTACCAAGTAAGTTTTTATGCTAATATTTGTTTTGAGTCATTACCAAACGTGTACCATACCTTTAACCAAATATCGACCCTTTTCGTTCTTTTCTAGACCCTCTTTCTGAGAGCAATCTGTAAGTTGTAATTAACACTTTTCCTGGTGAGTGTGACTAAAACTTGAAGCACGCCCTCTATATGACAGTGAGCCCCACTGGAATTGATGAAAACGATGCCCTGATGCTCCTTTCAATGATTCTAAATTATAATCTTGTCTGCACGAACCTTGAAGCAAACCCTTACCCACAGATTGATTAAAAATTGAATACAGTAATTTACCATTGGTTTGGTCTCCTACCATGCCATAGGCAAAATGATCAAAATGACGTCATGATCTATGCTCCTTTGCTTGGTAGAAAGTGACTGATCGCATCCTGTGACGACAGACATGGTGGGGATCCCCCCAGGGGCTGTGTGTTTTTTGTCCCCATCTTTCAGACTTACATGACAGCTTGCATTAGTCATGGAACCTCTCCAGAGATACAGCTACGCAATCCGTTAGCGGTCGGACTGTTGGCGTCTATTTTGCACGCAAATAGGTTAACGTATTACTAGAGTTATTAAGCGGCAGGTAGTTTGTAATCTGTTTAGACTGACGGTTTTATGTCAGATCACGATTCCCATTCCTAACCTCAAGTGATAAACACTCAAAATATTAGCACCTGTCTACACTCTCATTTAGTTTGAAATAAATAACAAACAGGGCCCGATGTTACCGAGCTTCACGAACATCAGCTAAGCACAGAGTAATTTTGTTTACCAGAAATATTTTACCAGCCAAAGCAGGATGCGATGTGTACGTTTTTGTGACCGGTCCCCTCTTAATCTTTATCAGCAGAATTGTTAAGCACTTTTTATGCTCAAGCCGTGAACACTATTATTCTCAGTTTAATTTGAAGTGGTTTTGTTTTATAGACAATTTAAAGGACCCCCCCCCCCCCGCCACCTCCGCTTACCCAACGCTCAGGGCCTCCTACTGTGGAAGAACCAAACTAACTTGAAATGCAGAAAAATACGACAATTACTTTCGAACCTGCTCTAGCCAATATTAAAGCTCCCGGCAGAGGTACTTTCATATGGCAGGAAGGGCTCATAACTGACAGGTTTTTTTTTTTTTTTTTTTTTTTCTGGGGGGGGGGTGGGGGAGCTAAGACACAAGGGCCTCAATTTGAAGAACAAATTGTAAGATTAATCATAAGATGACACGAAGAAGATGAGGAGTCAGTCTCATAATTGTCAAGCAAAATCTGATGTAACAATACAACTTATTTTTTGTCAAAAGTGAAAGCACTGTCAGTTCAGATAAGAACGTAAACAGGCACGTCTCCAAAAAAGGACCAACAGTTACCCCCCCCCCCTAAACCACCACCAGATTTCGATTGGAATAACACCGTAATAAATAAGATTGTGGTTTGGAGTTATAAGAACACAAAGTTGACAAGATGTCTTAAATAATTAAAGAAGTGATAATATCCATGGTGTAAGAGCTCAAACCTGGTCATTATCTTTCGATATAAAGAGTTCCTCTCCTGACTCATGTAGGAAAAATACCTCTGCACATTGTCATTATTTGTTTTTAATGTAAGATCAAATAAAAGATACGTGGGTTGAAATTAAGCAAACTGCTCCACCATGTCAACTTTAATTTGATCACAAAGCCCGAGGGGTCCAGCTCGGCAATCAGCTATTGCCATATTCCTTGTGGAATAAAAGATAGACCCCAATATTAATTATGGACTTACTACATATGAGGAATTGCCGGTTTTGATTTAACTAAGGTCGTTGCGTACATGAATCGCTCGGGTGGTTAGCCAAACTGGAAGCTAGTAAAAGCCGCAACGTCTTGATTGGTTGCCGCCGCAAAGTTAAGCTTTGATTTCCTTGATTTACTGGGCAATTTATTCCCTGGTTTACGGTCGACAAAACGACGAGTAAAAGCAATCAAAATATGTTCCGCGAAACTAAACATTGCTTACTGGAAAGTCTAGAATACCTGCAAAGCGCGGGGAGGGGGCGGGGGGGTAGTTGAAAACAGCTACAGTTTGACTAATGTGGTATTTAAAACTTGGCTAAGCCTGAAGTAGGACTCGAACCTTGAACCTCTGCAATTCCGTAATGTTCTACAAAGTACAAATTTTGATATAAATATTTATGCATTTTAGTATCAGGATACTTGCGCTGGCCTATCTATCAATGATTCGAATTTGACCTTTTGAGACATCATTTATTAGTTCATGTTGTACGGTCATACAATCATATTCTTAACTGAAACAAGGAATTAATTATATGAAATTGGTCTTACCTTTTGTTTTCACTCGCCACGTATCTCCTGAATCCACAACCACCAGCATCACACTGAAGCACAGCATAAGCAGAATCTCCCAATCGACGAAAGTAGCCATTGTTCGGTTTGGAAGAATAATATACAATAATAATTCTTCAGCTCAACTTTGTTCGTATCGAGGGTATACCTGAGTCACTTCTCTGAGGGGAAAAGTCGATCGGTCTTTTACTCGAGATTCTTATCATTTCAAGGAGCTTTGAATCATGGACCTGTCGTCCGTACGTATCCAATCAATTAGGGATTGAAATTGATTAGGAATGCCCATCAGCAAGACTTGCGTAATTTCATCAAGATGCTCAATTATTCGCCTGGTCGGTTAAACATGTATGAAGGATACGAATATTTACATTGACAATATTTCTGTAATTGATTTTTTTAGAAGAACAAAATCGAAAAGGCGAGCTTGATGTTCAATTCCTGTTCATTACTTGTTTATCCTCGTACAGACAGATAATGATTAGCAACCATGTCGTCGTAAATCATGATACAAATGCGGATCTAATAATTATTTCAATTAAAATTGTCAACATATTGGCTCGAATTTGATCCTTAGATTATCTAAAATTGTTAAAGAGTGTGAGTAAAATATCCTGGCTTCGGTACAGTGGGTTCTGTTCTGTCAAGGCGAATGACACCAGCTAGCTACACACTACTGCGATTTTGATGACGTGCTGTATAAACCCGTCGATAGGGACAACGCTCCCGCTCCACCGCTACGTCGAACAGCCTTCTTTTGTGACAAAGTTGATGCGTAAACTTCCTCCCTCCCTTAAGCCAGGGTGTGCCTTGATCACGTAATGCTAAGACATCCCACGTGGGAGCGTAGATTAAAAAAGTATGTATGTTTACAAACTGGATGATCTCAAATGAAAACAGATATCAAAGATGGATTAGCAGCCTTGTTGAGATCCTAACTCCACTCACGACAAAATGTTACTTTCTTCTTGGCAATCCTAAGCCGGGAGTACTTCTGATATCACAGTGTAAGGCGAGAACATCAACTTGCATCCATCCATTCCTCCAAGAAAAGTATTGATCTCTATGAATAGCACTTGTTTTCTTGGCAGTAATCCTTGGCTGAATGTTACGCTACTCCTAATAGGGGCTATCAGCGTTGTTAGGATTGTGACTTACACGTTATCATTCATCTGTAACCTCATGGCCACCAAAACAATTAACCGTTAAAGCTGAAGGTCTTTTCACTTCATGAATGATTTGTCGTCGATTATAGCACCTCAACGACACATCTTTTCTCGACTGGGGAGAATTATTCAAATGTTATTGCCCTGTACACTCGTTGAATCATAAATAACACGTCTGGTAAAACCACATTGACAAATATAATTACGTAACCTTAATATCGTGGGTGGAAAATGTAGAGAGGAATGTCAACTTTCTTTTTGCGCCTCCTCCGTGAGTATGGAATATGTCAATCCGCGAGCCTAGCAATCAAAGAATCCGGACGATGCATTACAGGTTGACTTTTTATCAAAGCAGGTGAGATACGTTTTCCTCCCACCGACTTCCGTCTGACAAGTGCAATTATTATCTTGGTTTTCGCGCCAAAATTGTCTACTTTTTCCAAACAGGTGGTGTGTTTCCAAACAGGAATATTGGCGCCAAATTAAACACGTTTAGTAGGCGACACTGTTTTGAGTATCCAACGCTACGTAAGATTTGCGTGTTGATAACAGATAGACAATTTCCTTCCTTGTCTACCCCCTCTTCAGGTTAGTTAAGAAATCAGACGCTTGAGGAAAAGAAAACCAATTCTTATAAAGATGAATAACAATTCAACTTCTCTCCCATTCAATTTCTCTCCAGGTGCGCATAGCGATTATAGTACACGAGTTCATCTAACACACAGTCTTCATTACTCTAGGGCGGACTGGCAACACACAACAATCGCTGTGACGAATCCCTACTCGAAAATGAAAATGGTTTTCCGTGAGAAGAGAAGTTTCCCTGAAGACTCTAGTGAAGGGTTATCACCTTGAAGATGGAAGGAAGTTCTTAAATGGTGTTACTTCACGCGACTCCTATATATACAAGACTACGGTATCAGTGCGTGCAATCCAATCCTAATGCCGACTGACTGGATGGCGTGTTTAGTACTGACTGATGGTAACCTGTCAAACGGTACTAAAAGTTTGTAGGGCCTACAGTGTTGTGTGTACAATCCGTACACTCTTCAAATCACTGACTACACTCTACTCATTGGCCAATGTCCTCATTGTATTTATAGACTACCTTATGTACTCATTGAAATGTATGCGTATTACGGCACAGGCAACAAGTGGTAAACCCAGATCTATACTCCCACTGATTGGCCAATTACTTTTTAATAGACTGTGTACTCTACTCGTGACAATAATGGACCAACTTGTTTGGGATAGAGTCCAAACATGGTCCAACATGTGGCCACATAGTATCGTTATGCTGTTAAAAAGAATGGTTTGGAGCTTATGATGTCACTAGGACAGTTATGTTGCAAACCTAAAAACAAATAATTCACCAAATCGACACCAAGTCGAGAGTGATACCTTTTCCTTGGGATCATAATCTGAAATACTGACATAACATTTCTGCCTTGTCAGGACAAATATTTAGCAACTTTAGACAGTTTTCAATAATTAGCAATTTAATCAGTTTGTTTTAAAATTGTAGACTATGGTTAATGAAAAGGAGCATTTGGTTTGGTTGGTGCTTTAGGAGAAGGTGCAAGGATCAAATATTTCCCAAATTAGGTTTTGACATTTTTATCAATGACCTGATCGTCCAATAATTCCAGACAGGTCGTCTGAAAAACACACCTGAATATTGGATGTCCATTTACGAACTCCATCTTCAATTTTCTGACTTTGCATTCTTCAGTTCAGGTGAAGTGTTCTCGACGGTGTCGTGCAGAATGGAACTTTGTTAAACTTTCTAAGGGCGTAATCAATTTGCCACAACCAAGTACTGTGCGGAGTGCATGTCCGCTAGGAAATTAATTTGACAACTACTTATTTTGTGGTCAAATGGCAAATAACCATCGCTCGATTGTTCGTCTAGTGTGGGCTATAATTTTCAATAAAAATGTTCTTCCGGCGTGTGAAATGTTCTGGCACACGTCGGATCCAGACTAATAAATGCGTCGGTGAAACAGACAACAAAAAGAATACAGATGCAGAAATCTATAACCACAACTTGTGCTTGTCAACCTTTTTTTTTAACAACGTCGCACATTCAAAGAGGGTTGAGCTTTGAGCAAAAAGGAAAACACTTGAAGCTGACGGCCCAGTCTATGAATTTAAAGCCCATAGACAATTAGTGGTGTTGGATAGCTTAGTTAATCACTATGTGGCGACAGGTTCTTAATAGCGGTGACTGTTCTAAATGTTCCGACAACTCTAGTTCCGATAACCCCTCGTGATCATAGAGAAAGGACACGTTGTGATCTACACGCTAGGGTTAGGGTTATGGTTAGGGTTAAGGTAAGGGTAAGGGCAAGGGTTATGGTTATGGTTATGGTTAGGGTTAGGGTAAGGGTAAGGGTTGGGGTTAGGATTGGGGTTAGGGTTAGGGATAGGGAAAGGGTTAGGGTTAGGATTAGGGTTATGGTTAGGATTAGAGATAGGGTTAGGGTTAGGGTTAGGGTCGGGTTAGAATTAGGATAAGGAAAATACATTAAGGGGTATCGGAACCAACCATTCTCAGCTATAGTAAAGTTTATAATTGTTTAGTAAGTCTTGAAATATTTCTTCATAATGAATGAAGTAAAGTAAAGTTTTTTATAAAAGAAAAAAAGGCGGAAAACAAATTCAGAAAATTCAATGCCTTTTTGAAAGGTCTGATCATGGAGGTAGAAAATAAACCTCCATGGTCTAGCTCGGCTGCACCGTAACCGGCTCTTAATCTGTAACATGTAAACAATACTATGTGTGTATATAACTATTTTCTAATATTTATTTAAGAACATGTCAAAGGGCTTTTACAATGGCTTTTACCAAAAGTATCCGCTGTCTTTATAAAGAGCAAAGAAATTGAGCTTGGAAAACGACTGCCTTGCCCAGGATACTTGAAGTTGATAACTGTGCCAACGTTATCATACTTTGATAGCCCGCACAAATTGCCGGATGTCGATCAATCATCGGCCTCAAAGTCTACCTGTCAGAGTCTGCATTGCCTGTAGACCTCTCAAGGGTGCCGGAGTTCGAGAGGCTTCTTTGATGGCTTGATTGCGACGTACCGTACCGTACCCATAGCGAGTTTAAAGGGGCGTATCAAGGAAAATTAGATTTCTTGTTTGTTTTAGAAAGTAGGTTACTGAAATTTGGCGTTACTCCATGAGGAACGTTGTCATTTTCGAGGATAAAATCTACTCATCAACCGAAAAACATTTTTATATTAGAATGGGAAACGTACCTTAACGTGGAGATGAAGCTAAATAAGGTAACAAGGAAAGCAAAATATTATTATTATTAAATATGAATTAATTATAATCAACCATTTACGAATTGGTTTCCAGATTATTATTTAAAAACAAAATTGTCTAGGCCTTCTTGCTAAACACTACACAGCAGAGAAAACTTAGCATAGGCTGTACACAAACAATGGATAACATACAAAGAAAATGATGAAGTAGCCCTAACCTGTATTTTACCCCCCCCCCCTTTAAGTGCGAAATATGTTGTATGCAATGTACATGTACAGTCACTTTGTTAGAGTCCTGCATAAAAATGTGACTCTATGTACGACGAGTTCCGTTGCAGCGGGTACCATCTGATTTTGCCAGCCCACCCCACTACCCCCACTAGGCATATGTTTCATGATGTTACACGCTTTGCTTGCACATGGGAATAAAAAACACAGTCTTACAAGGGTTGAGAGAGAAGGGAGTCTAAACAATGAAATTGTTTCACCAAGAGGCACGGTAATTGGCAATACTTGAGTCAACTGGCGTAAAATTTGATCAAGTTTTCTCAGAGGCAAAATGACAACGTCTTATCGTCAAGATCTAAAACTTTAAAATAATTTCCGTTGCCATGTTTGAAACCAGGGTAGAAACCTGTTTGCTAAAATGCTATTTAATGTTTGACACATAAATGTACAAGTGAGATCGGACAACCAAAGAAACAATTTTGGGTTATCAGTGAGGTCACTTTGTAACCTCGAACTCATTTTCTACTCATAGTACTTCTCACATAATATTTTTAAATGACGAATCCTCAGTCGCATGGATGCTGTCATCAAATATGAAAAAAGTGAGGCAGGTATAGCGGGTACTTTGATCAACAATGACAGTTGCGCGGCTACCTAAACCCACAGCAGTTGGGTACCACTTGAGTAGAGAGGCCCTGTGTGTTTGGATGCTATATTAAATTCATGTTCTGACACCCACTGAGGATAAAGGTGACGTCGAGGAGTGGTGGGTGTACCGATTGGACGACTGTTTCCTAAACAGGCAGTTATGGTTGTGACATCCATGGGGTGGATGATGTCGAGAGGAGGCAAGGACAGTACATGAGCAGAAAAGAAAATGTCTGTTTCCCCATTTTGCTCCATCCTCGACCCAATATTACCTTATTGACCCCTTGCATATGACGTCACACGCTCAAAAGCGCCCTCACTTAGGCCAAAAAGTGCCCTTACTGAGGCAAAAGGAGGCAAATCACAGTGGACGATAGCTGTTCTTTTTTAGTACAAACGTGCGTGTAATCTCAGCGTCCCTGTAGCGTTTCGCGTTATGCAAAGGGCACGACGCGGAACGCACCTCCACCATTTTGGGAGTAAATTCCTTTGTGTACATTTTGACTCCCAAAATGGCGGACAGGATAAGCGCGTGTAGTTGCACTGCGCGTTTTGCAAGGGTCTATAATACACAGATGAGATAATCTCTTTTGGTTGGTATTATGTTATCATTGTAGTTATCCTGCATCTGACTTTTCATCCGGTGGTCTTCATGATAGTGTTGCAGAAATCCAGATCCAATAACACAATTACAAAATAATCCTGACAGAGTACGAGTGAATTAAGCGAACTCTTTGTTTTGGTCTAAGATGAAGAAGATCCCTAAACTTCCGGGTATTCAAATCTTAAGGATTGAGATTCTCTATTTCGCCACAAATAGAAGACTACAAGTTTGGAAAATGGGACTTCATTCTAAAAACAAATGTTTGCATTTCGATCAGTTAAAAGGCAGGGAGATCTGTTAAGAAAAAACGCCTGACAAATCACAATCCTTGAAGTATCTAGAAGCACTTTTCACACGAGAGCAATATATCAAGGGTCCCCTGCTAAATTTTAGCATGGTTGGGAAATTTTACAAAATGCACCTCGTGAGAAAAAGGAGTACCGGTAATGGGGTACAAAACAGCCGTCAGCAGCCACAACAGCCCCGCCAGTTATGCGTAATACTTTACCCTATATTACGCGAACAATTAAGAATAAACACATATATTTTACGTGGTAGTTTATACACTTGAACCTTGGCTATTCGGTCAAAGCACATAAGACACTTTAAATAGTTCCACGGTGATTTGCGGGGGAAGTATTAGTATTTACTGGTTTACTGCATAAGTCGTAAATACACCTCGTTGATAAAACCCCCTGCTGTCAGCTGACACCACTTCAAAGTTCAATCAATACGATAACATAATAGTTCTGTATTTTAAAATGGATTTAAAAAAATATTCATTATAATTAACCAGTATATTTTTTCAATGTTGGTGATTCAAAGTTAAATACGAACAGTGATTTCATGATTTAGAAAAAAACGTGTTATAGGTCTCTTTATTCGAAATTATAGTCTCTCGAGATCTTTTCCGTGAACGTGGCACGTGCCCCCCCCCACCCCACCCCCCCCCCCCAATTGATGTCCGTCGCTCCCGGGTGCCCCCCCCCCCTTCAATTTGAAATTTGGAATTTGTACTTATTTTGATACGAAATAAGAAATTGAATGTTAAGGATAGTTCTTACCCACAAGGTAACATTTCAGAAAGAAATATTTGCTAGGGTAACTTAGTTTATAAAATGGATATGATTTTAACGATTAAAAACCATCCGTAGTTTGTTTGTTTATTACTAATGATGGACTACATTTTAGTTCATGTTATGAAGGCAAGTAGTGTAGTTAATGGTATTCAATGTGGTAAATTAAATATAGTGCATATACAAGATAATAGCCTTATTGTTTTCTGCAACAATAGTTGACGTCACGGTCACAATACGAATCAACTGTCACGGACAGAAACCTGTCATTTTTTGACTGCCCTTCCGTCGAAATATCATGTTACAGTTTCTTTCTTTCCACACCACGTCACTCAAACCAAAGCTTTCACCTTCTCACCAAACTCGACCCTTGGGACCGACCCGTAACCCGTCAGAAAAATATGGCTTTTATTGGAATTTTGAAGGACAAGTGCCTTCATGGCCTTGTTTCTCATTCGACTCGCAGGGGGTTAACTCTGTTCCCCATTCATCTCGACAAGGGATTTGCGGGTTTGGACAAGATCTCCTGAGACATCTTTCTTGTTTGACACCCGCTCCCTTTCGTCGCACGTTTTTATCAATGTTTTCTTTTGTAGTTCGGTAAAGGTCAATGTACGAGGAAACATTACTTATAGGAGAGACTTGTATATAAATGTCTGGCTACACGGATGACGTTGCTGTTATTCCCAAGAACTGCACAGTCTTGCTCCAAGAAATAAGACGTTCAATGTTTAAGAAAATACAAGTTAGCTGGATTGATCCTCTTTCGTACATCTTTTTTACAAAACAAATGATGTGACACAGCATTTAAGTATCTGTGCCCACTTTCAAAGAGCTGCTTTAGTAGAAAATATTGCTGAACAGCATGCTGCTAAACAAAAATGAGCATGATACCAGTCACAGATTGTACATGTGACATCGTATTTTGGCTGTGTTAGTCTGGTAAGCATAACTTTGCTTTGCTTAGCTATTCTTTATGCTCTATGAAACTGGGCCCCGGTCCAGAAGAGTACCGGTACTTGTTTATTCAAGGTCACCATGCAAAAAAAGTCTTGGAATAAATTAATCAAAAATACTCTTTAGGACCTACCAGATTCTAGAGCATTAATTATAGCCCTCAACAGACGATGGGTTTCCTCATCAACGAGTTGATTTTCCACAGACTTAGAACTACACTTAAATCCACAAAACTGCATGGGTTGATTACGTATTGCCTTTGGAATGGCATGGCCTATAAAAAAAAAAGCCCACCCAGTCTTCCCTCACGTTGATCAGGCCTCTACCTCATCGCGAAATTCCCCAGTACCGGACAAATAAACTTCACAACTGCTCGAGAAAAGCCATCAAGAAAACCACATCGCATTGAAAACTGTTTCCTTTGTGACATTTTTCTCTTTCTTCCCACGTGTTCCCCCGATGTTTGGTTCTTGTTTGTTCTTTTTCCAGACAACCGTGTGTACCTCGTTTTGACCCTCGACGCTGAGCATAAAGTTAGTTATTTTGAGGGTGAATTTTGAACAAATATTGACTGCTCGAAAAAGAAATCACTGTTTGAAAAAAGTCTCGGTATTTTCAGTTTGTAGGCATCTCATAAGCTTTCCACCTATACTTTACATCGAGAATAAAATACAATTCTTTCAAAGTTCGGACTTTGGTATAAGGAGAACAATTTAAGTAAGAGCCCCAATGCCCCCATTCCCCTTGGGTGCACCACTGTCCGAAATGCTTGTTTTTAACCCATTAGGATACTATTTTTATATGATATATATAGGTGGAGAGAAGCAATCATGGCGAGTGTATTCCAGGATTCGAATGTTATAATATGTTGACGAGAAGCCCTACGTTGTATTTGTTTTTGAACACAACGTTGCTGTTGGTGAATAGCAGGCAACTTATAGAATAAGGGAAACTTTAATTTGGATCGTATTTCTTAAGCGCAAGATCCTGTCTTCACTATCCATGGAAACCATTGAAGTCAACCCTGTGAAGTCGGGGAGGCACTTCTAAGCCCTCTTGTAATGCGTTTTATTATACCAATGGTATCCAAAGCCCCAATTATCTCTTTGTATCGTCTTATCGCCTCCTCGCCATCGGGTCTCCTTCTCCAATTGCAATTCCAAAACTTCTGGCTCTTTGGAAAGAAAGAACAGTCAGATATTCTTGTAAAAATAAAGAGGCTTGAAAAGAGAATATACACATATTCTCGTCGAAAAGGGAACCAAGTTGAAGAGATATAGTGAACTGAAAGTTTAAGGCTTTTTTAGGCTTTGAATGCTGGTATAGTAGGATATAAAGATAGTCTCTCAAATAAATGTTTAAGAAATCTCACAGAGGTGTTGGCGGTGAAAAGAGCCGGTTGGTTATTCTGAAGTGAAAGTCGAAGAACACCCGAAGGACAAAAACAAGCTGATTTACCATCATCAACTAAAGCATAAAAACTTACTTGGTAACGAGCAACGGAGAGCTGTTGATAGTATAAAACATTGTGAGAAACGACTCCCTCTGAAGTAACGTAGTTTTTGAGAAAGAGGTAATTTCTCACTAAAATATAAAAAGACTTCTGACCTGAAGCCTTTTTCAGGCATCTGAAAGCACACAAATTTGTACAACAAGGGAGTTTTTTCTTTCATCATTTTCTTGCAACTTCGATGACCAATTGAGCCCAAATTTTCACAGGTTTGTTATCTTATGCATATGTTGGGATACATCAAGTGAGAATACTGGTCTTTGACAATTACCAAACGTGTCCAGTGCCTTTAAAAGAAAGGCTCTTCAGTATCCAAGAAGCTACTTTTGGAGTTAACCTTACCTATAGATGCCGCTATGGCTTCATCCTTGAGACTCTCTCATAACAACCACAACCGAGGCCTCGAGTAACACCTCCTCTTTGTCCTCATACAGAATAGGGTCAATTCGGAGCCTAATACTTCAGTCTAAACGACTCGAGTGATGTCGTCGAATTAAATCTTGATCATGATTGATATGTTGACTCCGTCAAAACCTCCCTGGAATCGGGAGATTTATTGGCTTCTTATTAATTAGTTTCTTCTGTAAATTTTATTTCAATGGTATTTGAATTGTGTAGAATGTCTTCCACTCCAATTCTTCTTAAAATATATTTTGTAGTTGACCTATAGGCCTATGATTCTTGATCAAAATTTAAAGCAGTAACAATAACTATTTGTAAAGGACTCGTGGTATTTATACCGAATATAATAATAAAAACAACTCTGTTTTTTACCAGTTCGACTTCTTTGCGCAACGAGGGTCTCCTTGCTTAACTGGATTACGAGCTCGACTTGACAAGTTTTCACATCTTTCATTGTTGGACGATGTAACGGCGACAATGTGAATCTTATCCCCCCAGTGAAAGCCGACGGGCAATCCGCACCCTGCATGCCTTGTTGCCGGTCTCCAGGGTCGTTCTTCCCTTAAATCTTATCATTACACCCAGTGCGCACCACTGCTCACAGACAAGGACTCGCTTTAAGTTTACCATTACAAGACGTCTCAAAAGCAATCCGAGCCCCCTTCTTCTCTTTCCCGGTCGTTGGCTTGATGGTGCCTAATCCAGTCAATTTTTTCTTCACCATGATGTGAAATCTTCGAGGCATTATTATGATGATTATGGCTCCTGTATGTAGCGTGTATTGTCCAGTATGCTTTGCCGGTGACTGACCCGTTTGAAAAATGGGGTCAATTGGCTAAATACACATCGGCTTAATACTAAATCCACCTAAAAATGTACACTATTTTTCAAAAACAAAATGGAGCAAAGTTACAACGCACCGGACTACATCCATGTAATGTTCCGAGTACAGACAATATGCCCCTGAAAATTGAAATAAAACCTAGTTTAAATAAAAAATTGAGATTTTCAAGTTTTATACCACAATGTCTGGTTACATTATGAAACATTGGCATTCTGATATTTGATTGTAGTTTTACGCGCAAAAAGCATTAGCAATAATTATTTAAAAATGGCTCTGTAATATGTCTTAAGATAGATCGTACGGCAAATTTGTTAGGGTCTTCAATTTTTTTAAACAGACAAATATTGACAGTGGGATAGTTCCCTTCAAACTTTTACCCTATAGTCAAGCGCCACCTATCATTCAACCTTGTGTCGTTAATGAATCGTGGTTATCTATGCTCCAAACGTAATCCCCAACGATTCAGTCCAAATTAACTTCTCAATTTTCACTAAGATTTGGTCATCTTTGGAACATGAACCAGGTGCTTAATGTTGTCAGTCAAAACGGAAGCCTGATCAAAATTATAACATGAAGTGATGCCTTTTCTTCCGCTTGGTCGACAGGGGAAAAAATGGTACCGTCGCCATGTTCATTATGCAATTAACGGTCACACGGAATAGAGAATGGGCAAACTTTTGCAGTTTAACGTCCACGAGTGGTTAATTACTCAGCTGACAAGCTCGGATTAAAACTGATGTAGAATTAATTAAAGTATGGTTTGAAAATTAAAGACAATTAGGGATTATTGAGACTTGAGCTTACCGAGAAGCATTCCTAATCTAGTTTGTATGGGCTTTTATAGCAACACATTAAAGTATCTTGTTGAGTATGCAATTATAATGTTTATTGAATTGAAATTAATTTGAAGTTTGTTTGAGCAACAACAATTTGAACGTATCAACAATAATTATGCCATTGATTTTTAGGAAAAAAATCGTACTTACTTCTGTTAATTTCAATGTAAATTCTAGTCCTTCAGTTAACACTAACTAAATTAATATCTTGAATAAAAAACACTGTTCCTTCCAACACTTTGTGAAAGTTTGTCTCAAAGTTACCATAACATTATGCGAAAGAAAAGTAAAATCCTATAGCTATGCCTATGACAGAAACAAACAAAATCCGGATTGATCCAGGCCATGTGTTAAAGCTATGGTAAACGTTTTTAGTTGAACATCTTTCTAAAAAAGAAACATCTTTGGATAGTCACGAATTTCTAAAATGTTCTGATGTAGTATTGGTTTTTGAGATAACAGTTTTGAGATGAAAAGATTGGAGGAATGCTATCCTTGCCCCCTGGCAATGGACGAAATCCCTTTCTGATTGATGGACACTCAGAGATATGGTCAGTACACCAAGGAGGAGCAAAGCATCAAGACGCTGTGTACCTTTCTTAAGACTCGCATCTCAACCTGTCCTGAGTTTGTATGGTCAACTTCACATCCTATGGAGAGAACCGTCTACAGAGAGGTTTGCCGTGGTTGTGATATGTTTACCAAAAAGACTTATTTTGATAGAAGCGATTCTCAAGTGTGTGATTACCGTTGTAATGCCACTCAAGGACTGCCAAGTGAAGATTTGGATGATGAGGGATGATATCTCAAGTGAAATTACAAGCATGCTTGAGAATATCAAGGGGTATTATCTGGATTGGCAGCTACTTGGGATTGTGGAATCCTTTTTATCTTGAAGCCTCACACGGTTTTCACTGGGGTTTGAAATCTTGGTTGTGTGTGAAATCCTACAAGCATGCAGTTTAAACATGGTTTCTATCAACTATAACATTATTTTCAAAACCTGACATGAAATCTATTTACTAAAAGCCCAACAACTCGAAGGCAAAATTATTACGTGTATACTATGACATGCCATAAGGAGAAAAAGAAAACTATTCAAATTGTTAATGTTTTTTGTGGGGATAAGTTTACAAGTGAGACATTATGGATAAACGAATTTCAAAGTAGGATTGAGTTTTGATGTTTTTTCCGCTCTGGGTTTTTCGTTCCAACCAATCTGTTTATAACTTGGCAACGACAATGAAACCCATTGTTCTCCCTCATCTTAATCAAATTTCCTTCAGAAAATCTCGACACACGTGCAATTACACGATCGCACATAGGCCTACTGTTTTTACTGAGGGGATGCGTCCCTATTTTTGTTCAACCTCGTTCAAGTCACGTATATTTAAGAAATTAAAGGGAAGTCAGGCGCGGATCCAGGGGGCGTGGGGGGCGCACGCCCCCCTTTTTCATATAAAAAAAAATTTTTTAAAAGGGAGAAAAGAAAAAAAGAGGGAGAGAGAGAGAAGGGGAGGGAGAAATGGGGAAGCTTTGTGTTACGCAGGCGCAACAAACTTCATTTATCATTTTGCTGCTTGGTATATTTTCACGCCCCCCCGTTTGGAAAATCCTGGATCCGCCCCTGGAAGTGGTGGAAATATTTTAAAATGAGCCCGCTGTTTTATATTATTTTGTATAGCATGCTATATCATTTCCTTATCATATTTTACCATAAATATTTCATCGTAGCAAAGCTCTCATTTCCCTGAGGAATAAGTTATGTTAATTAAGAAATCTATTTCTCCAAAATATAGTTAGCAATAATGGCATGCTACTTATTCACAAGAGTACAATTCAAACAAGCTATTGAACCATACAGTAAGAAACAACACTGCATGCAGCATAAAGCTATGGGTATTTACTTATTCTTCTATCGGTTATAATTGTCAATACGGTAAGATATTATAGCAAGGTCCTTGCCCTAAGATTTAACAAACAATAATGTCTGTCCATTTTGACTCGGAAACCTTCTAACGAACATTGCGATCGTCCCCATTTTTCCCCCAGCACAACCCTCTGATTCAGAATGATCGCACTAAGTCAACTGCCTGGGGCGGCAAGGGGGCGCCATTCAACCCTCCGATCCGGCACCCTTGAGTTTTTTGTCTGTTACACCTGTTCTCTGAACTAATCCGAGGGTAATCCCCTCTTTATCAGCAGTTACACCTGTAAGGGATGAGGCCACCCCACTTCTGCGGTTTCGGTTTCTTTTTTAGGGGAAACTTTTCCAAGCATCGTAGGATTCGTCACAGGGATATTTATGTCTCTAACTTTTTAAAGTAATTGATGGGATCCGGGTTGGCAAACAAGAAGTAACAAAGAGCGAACTTTCAAATAATATGTAACTTTACTTTTTACCTCTTTTGTACTTTTTGATAACCATAATGCTTTTTGAAACTTGATAACCTTGCTGCATTCCGCTTAGCCCTTTAACATCAAACACTGCAAGTTGTACAACTTTATCCCTTGAGAGTGCACCGTAATGTGCTCTGTGTTCGTTTATGAGAAAAAATGTAAATAAACAAATGTTTTGGGATTTTACTTCCTACCGAAACATATAACTTTGATAGGGTACAATAAAATACTACTTTCAATTGCTGTGATTTCTAAGAAATTACAGCTTCCGGACGAAATTACTTTAGTCAGTCGCGGAAAGACTTTAATAATTAATTTGACAATTTCACTTGTCAAAATTAAGTCTTCACTTGTCCTTGTGAAACCGCATGTAGGCCCTTTCGAATCGAGGTGTCATTAATAGCGTGTACTTATTTGCATAAAGCGAAAAGTTGTGTTCAAATGGCTTCAACACACTCTCTGCTATTTCCATTTTGGAAGAGGCTTCCAAACCTAACTATTCAGAGATTTGCTTCAATACTCCATTTAAAATAATTGACTGTGTTGTTTCCAGTGTCTATGTTTTTGTTTGGGCTAAGCTGCAAACTGACTATGGAGGGCGCCCTTCAATATTTCACAACTATTTCATCACAACATGTACAGTACAAGTTTCAGCTAGTCAATAGCTTCTTGATCTTTTAAACTATAAGTATAATTCGTTGCACAATACATACATAAACATGGGGAAGAACAAGAAAAAGGGTAAGATTTACGTTTGTACAATTTACAATCAATGTAATGTCGTTCTATTTCGTTTGTACCGAATCTACTATTACTAACTAAGTAAATGTTTTGTCGTGTAACACGCACGTTGAAAACCAATAGGTAGTGTAATGTCCGGATATTGGGCGACGTCAATGTGTGTGTAATTTAAATACAGCCCTAACCCTATCCTGGGCATGTTTTTTCACACACTTTAATGAATGAATGGATGGATAGATCAGCAAGGTTGAAGATGCATAACGATCATTACAACAATATGGATATTCAATAATGTAGACAGTATTGAGTATTGTAGTAGGGAAAATCGTAACCCTCCATCCATCCTTCCTCCGACATGTGCAGTCAGGTCAGACACATGTCAGATGGCCGGAAGGTTACGATTCTCACAACTATAATTAATCCAGATGATGAATAAAGTTAGAACTTGTTATTGCAGTGGTTCAATCATCATAACGAAACCTCAAAAGCAACTTTCTTGACTTACTTTTAAAATCTTTGTTATAAGATTCTTATTAGGGCCTAATAATGATATTATTAGTCATAGGGCCTAACTTCATGATCTTAAGAGAGCTTTTAAATGTAAATCACAACTAACGTAACACTACACTGATCTGCTGACCAAAATAATGGCAATGTATACACATTTTTAATATTAATGATTAACAACATTGAATCTGACATGTACTGTCATGTTGGGTTTTTAGTTAGGGTTAATCTTCATAGAATATGTTCACAGTAGTATCAATGCGCCTTTAGGCCTAAAAGCAAATTGTTATTCATAACAAAGCTGTTAACTTAATTTTTTAACCACTGTGCAGGGCCCCAATTGTCACACGCAGAGATGATGGTGATGACTGTTTCTGACATTGTCAATCAACTCATTGTGGCCCATGAACAAGGAGCAGATGTGAATTTGAACAGGTTAAAGAGTTTAACAGCACAGAAGTATGGTATGTCTTCCCAACCGAGACTTGTTGATATTATAGCAGCTGTACCCACCACTCACAAAAAGGTAAAGATTGGTTTTTTTAGTCAGTGATCATATTTGATTGAAGAGAATAAGACATGAAGGAAGGTCTAAGCTGTCTGTAAAACAAAGACACTATTGTAATTTTTTTGATATTGTGACCCGTTAATCATGAGGGAAATGTAAGTAAGTTTAAGTTGTTTTTCTCTTTTTTTCCAGGCTCTACTTCCAAAGTTGAGAGCAAAACCGATTCGTACAGCCAGTGGTGTAAGTAATCAGAAGAAAAAAATGTGTATTAATTAAGAGATAGTTATATACGTTAATCAGAATTAAAAAGACTTTTAAAAATGTCTGGTGTTCTGCAAAAAAGGTCCTCTGCATGTTCATGTATGATAACAAAAGTATATGTTCACCAGCAGCTAGGGTTATTTCAAATGTTTACCTCATAAGGCCGATATGTATTTATAAATGTTAGGATTGGGAGTAATTTTATTGTTTAGCACTGAAAAGTTAGAGGCCTCTATTCTAACAATAAAAATGGTATTAAGAACAGTCAATAAGTCATACTCAGAACATTCTTTACACACATTCTTCATAAGGCTGTTTTGAACCATCCTTTACCTCTCAAAGGAAACTCTAAATTAAGTAGGATTTGAAACTTTGCATGGTGGAAATAAGATATGGAAAGGTTTGCGGTAACACCATGTAATATCTCTAAATGAAACTCTAAAGCAAAAGTAATAATTTCAGGAGAAGTTAAAATTCTATTTGAAACTTAAGAACTAATCTAGCAAAACATTATTTACTTTATTCAGATTGCTGTCGTAGCAGTAATGTGTAAACCACACAGATGTCCACACATCAATATGACAGGAAATATCTGTGTCTACTGCCCTGGTGGACCAGACTCAGACTTTGAGTATTCAACTCAATCATACACTGGGTATGAGGTGAGTAACTCTAGATTAATTGACATCCACACAGCAGTTGTGGTGCTATTATCCACCAATCAACATGGCCAGAGATATAGTTTTGGCTGCTAGAATGCATTGTAAAGTTCAACTCAATTATACACTGGGTATGAGGTGAGTAACTCTGGATTAGTTGACTTCCACACAGCAGTTGTGGTGCTATTATCCACCAATCAACATGGCCAGAGATATAGTTTTGGCTGCTAGAATGCATTTTAAAGTTCAACTCAATTATACACTGGGTATGAGGTGAGTAACTCTGGATTAGTTGACATCCATACAGCAGTTGTGGTGCTATTATCCACCAATCATGATGGCCAGAGATATAGTTTTGGCATAATCATACCCTGATATGAGGTGAGTAACTTTAGATTAGTTGACATCGACACAGCAATTTAGTTGTTGTTATTCACTAAACATTGTGGCCAAAGATATGGTTGAAATGTACAAGAAGAGCATTAAATTCATTCACCAAGTTGCTCAATTATACACTATAGAGGTGAGTAGTTCTAGATTAGTTGACATCAACAACTTGGGTAGTGTTATCCACAAAGCAACATAACCAAAAACATGGTGAAAACGTATCAAAGCACTAAATTACCTTTGTTTTAACTAATATTGAAGCAATACAAACAATATAATGCCCTGTGATTTGTTTACAGCCTACATCAATGCGAGCAATCAGGGCAAGATACAACCCTTACCTACAAACAAGACATAGGGTCGATCAGGTAAGTAAATGCAATATTTTGAAATAATCTCTCTAGAAGTTGTTTTAGTTCTGAAAAGAACCATGGATGTAACAACTCAATGTTCAATCGGTATGCTCTGAACGTCTGCAAGAGAATTGTATTTCCACTATGTAAAGTTTCAAATCCTACACCATCATAAAACTAATTATTAATACTTTTTTTCTGTATGTAGTTGAAGCAACTTGGACACAGTGTAGACAAGGTGGAGTTTATTGTGATGGGCGGTACCTTCATGGCTCTATCGGAGGAGTATCGTGATTACTTTATACGAAATCTGCACGACGCCCTCTCTGGCCATACGAGTGATAGTGTTGCCGAAGCAGTCAAGTGAGTTCATGATTTTTGGCTTTTCTCTTTTTGTGACTGATATACTCCATTATTTCTCAGAGAAATTTTGAATTTAGACCAAGTCACAAAGCAGCTATTGTGTGTGGTTTTTGTTTGTATGGTTTTGTTGGGTTTTTTACAATTTCAATCACATAAATTTAAGCAAAAAAATACCCAAACATGTTTTTGTTATTATTTTTTGGAATTCACTACTGAAAGATTAACTTATCATACAAAGGAATGGACCCTATACATTGACCTCATCCTGTCATCATCTTAGAGGTGAAACGATGATGAAAAAATGGAAAACACTTAGCTATGTAAGCACGGTGTTCAAGATCGGCCAATGAGGTGCCTTCTTTTGACTTCTAGCCGAGGGCGCCCGACTCAAATGATGTCATGTGCATAAGGTCTATAGCCTTATAAATGTAATGCCTTGTTTATCATCTTGATTTTATATTGATTTTCCTGTCAAATCTTCAGGTACTCAGAAAGGAGTTTAACTAAATGCATTGGAATCACCATAGAAACAAGACCGGACTACTGCCTGAAAAGACACATAAGGTATAAAAATAACTTTGATGTAAACATTTTTCCTGGAATATGAATTGCAGATTACTGATAAACATTGAGATCTATGGTATAAGATTTAACCTCATATAATGTTCCTAAATGTCCATAAGTGACTTTACAATGTTGCCGCGTTTGCTTGCTTTATGCAAGTTTATTTAAGAATTGCCCAGTGGTTAATAAACAGAATGATTAGTCCAGTTGAAGCAGTACTAGCTTAAAGCAATAAAGTGAATTAAAGCTTTGTAGTGTTTTGTCTTTTGGTAGTGAACAGAAACATATGCTTTAAGGGTACAAACATGGGATTAAAGTGACATAAAATGATGTAAGTACACAAAAACTAATCAGTCACTTTTGTTTCAATGTCTCATTACAGTGATATGTTAAACTATGGTTGTACTCGTCTCGAGATTGGTGTTCAGAGTGTCTATGAAGACGTAGCAAGGGACACAAATCGGTAAGTCAAACATGTTTTCATTTTCAAATATTTGGAACTCTTTTACTTTACAAAACTCCTTGTCCCATTAGCCTTTTTGAGACATTTGTCGACACTATAGTAGTGCACTCTTTGGTTTGGGTGTATACAGCAAAAATTTTCCCAAACCTAATGGTGTAATAGCATTGTGTCCACCATATCTTAAAATAGTTTATTGAGTTTTAAAAATATTGAGTGACTGTCTTATTTGTTGAAGTAATACTTGTTGCTAAGATGCCACTTAGTGTGTTTTAACAAAGGTTTTTATATGAATTATGTACTGCGACATTAAGTACACTCTTTGGGTCATCTTATTTTTTATCTTAAAACTTAATTTCAGACACAATCCTGATGGAATTCTCTCAATCTTAATTACATTACTTACTAATAATAATAATAATATCGACTCTTATATAGCGCAATTCCAAAGAATGATCATTGCGCTTCAAACATTATTACCCCTGGTTACTGGGCCATACTTTTATTCCTTAAACCATCTCAGCTCCCTGGGAGTATACAGCCTGTGCTGCCAAGTATGAAGCACACTAAGCTAAATCAATCACGAGAACCATCTCTGCCCTCACAGGTACCCCTATACCCCTGGGTGATGAGAAGCAATTACAGTTAAGTGTCTTGCTCACAGACACAAGTGTCATGACCGGGATTTGAACCCACACCCTGATGACTCAGCAACCAGAACTTGAGTTCGATGCACTAAACCGCTCGGCCACAAGGGTACCCCCAAAAAGGACAAACTTCTGCTGTTGAGAATTTTAAGTTTAAATGATTTTCTGTTTCAGAGGTCACACGGTGCAGGCTGTCTGTGAATCATTCAGTTGGTGCAAAGACGCAGGGTTCAAGGTGGTGACACACATGATGCCTGACCTCCCCAATGTAGACATGGAAAGAGACATTGAGCAATTCATTGTAAGTTCATAGATAGATTGATTACAAATAGAAGCATAAATGAAAGACTTCCTCAAATTAGTAAAGCAATGCTCTTTAACTGCCCCCAAGAACCTTGATATTAAAAATACATTCTGTCTTTTGGTAGTGCGACACTTAAAAGGGAAATTCAATTTATTATGGTAAATGTCAACTTTTATTGGGAAAGTTCAAATTCTACTGGAACATTCAAGGGACATGAAGGCAAGCAGGGCAGTGGAGGCAACTGGTCCTGCACCTCTGCAAAATATCAGGCCGGCCTGATGTAGCTTGTGATAATTGTTCGGCTTGCATTAGTTTTGGTATTTGTGATTGTGCCAAACACAATACTGTGTGTAATGACCGCTATAAATAACTGTTTACAAACAATTCAATGTTCATCGAGTGACAATATGATCATAGTAATAATATTGGCTTCTTACGTAGCGCTTAAATCTGTCACTCAGTGATGCTCATGGCGCTCCAACATTATTACCCTGGTCACTGGGCCATTTATTTCATTCCTTAAACCCGTTCTGCTCCTTTGGCAGTATACAGCCTGTGCTGCCAAATTTGTAGCACAGCGCACTAAGCTAAATCGATCACAAGAACAATCTCTGCCCTCGCAGGTACCCACTTACCCCTGGGTGAAGAGAAGCAATTGTAGTGTCCTGCTGAAGGACTCAAGTGTCATGACCGGATTCAAACCCACAATATAATCTGCCATAAAAAATCTGCCATAGAATGGACCATTACATGCTGCACTCATGACATTTTTCTCCCTATCTTGTCCCAACCAATGGTATTGTCGTATTTTCAATCAGTATTTTTATACAAGAAAAATCTCCAACACCTTTAGAAAAAAATGTTTCAAACTATTATTATGTTTCAAGTATTTTTCTTCCATCAGGAATACTTTGAAAATCCAGCCTTTAGACCAGATGGTCTAAAAATCTACCCAACACTTGTGATTCGAGGAACAGGTCTATATGAACTGTGGAAGACAGGACGATACAAGAGCTACCCACCAGGCATGCTCATTGACCTTGTTGCTAGGATACTGGCCTTGGTGCCACCATGGACAAGGGTTTACAGGGTTCAAAGGTTAGTAAATCATGTTAAGTGAAATATCAAATGAAAGTTTAATTTGAAGAATCGTAGCTTTTTCACTGTTTTTTTGCATTTGAAAAAAAGGTTCACAGCAGATTTTTAATAGATGATGAGACATGATTTTGTTTTATTTTTTTATGGGTAGTCACGAATCACAATGCCCTAAAACATGCCATGATCAAGGTGAGGGCAAACAAATTGGGAAATGTGATGACACAATGTAGATTTATTTCAGTCAACCTTAAAACAGCATCATTATATGACACACATTGGCCTCAGATGTTAGAATATAACAGCAATTAGCCGAGTCTTACAGACCAGTTATGTATTTCAAATTAAGTACTTTCTGTGGTGCACTTATATATTTTTAGGGCCAACAAGAAAACAAATCTGTTAGTTCCATTATAGGGTTTAGAGGAATTACTGACACAGGCCTGGAATTACATGGAGGCCACGGAGGTCATGGCCTCTGTTGCCCCTGGTCTTGGCCTTGGTGCCCCTTCAAAAGTTTCCCATAGACTGTAAGATTTTCCAATGCAAGTGCCCTTTGTAAAATGAAAATGGCCTTGCCCTCTCAAAGATGAAATTCCAGGCCTGTGACATTGAACATTTTCTTTGTACCCACAGGGATATCCCGATGCCGTTGGTCAGTTCTGGTGTCGAGCACGGCAATCTTCGTGAGTTAGCGCTTGCTCGCATGAAAGATCTTGGAACGCAGTGTCGTGATGTGAGAACCAGGGAGGTTGGAATACAAGAGATACACCATAAAATAAAACCCTATGAAGTAAGAAGTTAATACTTCAAAATCTTAAATGCTAAAAGATTTTTTTTTCAGCACATTTCATTTCTCATTAAATGATGCTCTAATAAAATAATAACAGATAAAAAGGTAACCAATTCTTACATTTCAAAATGTAACCAATTCATAGAGTAAGAATTTAATGCTAAAAAATCTCAAAATCTGCTGTTTATGCTGAAAGAATTTAGTTCACCACATTTTTTCATTTCTCATTTAATGATGCTCTGATAAAATGATAACAGATGAAAATATAACCAATTCTAATCAAACTTTTTTAAAATTAATTTATTGAATTGGATTTATTGATTTATTTATTATGATCTTTTGGAGAGGGGTTCCTTTGTGAAGCCTACTTGGCTCGAAAAAGCGCATATAAAAAATATATTATCATAAATTTATTCATTCACCAGGTTGAACTGATTAGAAGGGACTACTTTGCAAATGGCGGTTGGGAGACGTTTCTTTCCTACGAGGACCCAGAACAAGATATTTTGATCGGATTGTTGAGACTCCGCAAATGTTCTGACCAGACCTTCAGACCAGAGATGAAAGGGGGTGTTTCTGTTGTGCGAGAACTTCACGTGTATCCTTTATTTCAAAAAAGTTAATTCTAGACAAAATCTCTGTAAAAACTACTCTTTATGATTTCCTTCTGATCTTTGAAGAGACCAGAGTGATGTCTGGCGTACATCCACTCAATAAAAAAGTTCATAGTAAAGGTCATGACCTGAGCTGACATTTTCCAATGTTTCCCATGTTAACATAATATCTATGTATCTAAAACAAAAACCAAATTTCTGTTTTATAGTATTTTTCTCAGACACTTTTACAAAAACAAATCAACAATAAAACTATGACTTGACATATGGCAATGATATACAGAAATGAATTGTCTCTGAAAGGTTAAGTAAGAAATTTGTAAACCCGGTTTTTATATTGACAGCGGATTTTGACACCCTATTTACAGATCTTGTCAAACACCTTGACCATTTTTGTTGTTTACCAAGTGTCTTCTATTTTATATTTGTATATCTTGAATATATTTCAATGACTTAGTAAGCCCCAAGAGATAATTTATTCCTTAATTTAACATTTTTATCAGTTACGGAAGTGTGGTTCCAGTCAGCTCAAGAGATCCTAGCAAGTTTCAACACCAGGTTGGTTATAAACATGAGAATATAAACAAAATACTGTGTTAAAAAAAATGATATAGCAACTTTTTGGTTTTTGTAGATAGTTGGATTTTGGATATTTTTAGGTACCAGGCATGATATTTGGTCATTGGAAAAAAGTAGGAATATGTTATTGAGTACAAGGGCTTACCTACATGTACACATGTTGTAGGCTGTAACAGACATTCAGGCTATTTAATCACAATTTTTTTCAGATTTTTCCAATGGCAACAAAATCGGAAATCAGACTACAGTATGAAGATGATCATGCATAAAGTACCCCTGAAATGTATTTTTATTGGTGTTTTCCCATTGTAGTAATGAGTTTTATTTCTTAATTAAATCTTAATGTAGGGTTTTGGAACGTTGCTCATGGAGGAGGCAGAGCGAGTTGCTTTAGAGGAGCATGGTTCATCTAAGATAGCAGTTATCTCAGGTACGTCTCTTCCTATGAATTAAATCTACACATGTATGGAAAATAGAAACTTTTCTGAAACTGTTTAAACTAAATATCTATGGCAAATACAACAATTTGCCTGGCGAGTTTGAAAAAATTTATTATTTGTAAATGCTTTATTTATTTTATGATTAGGTATGATTTTACTGCAATTCAAAGGCCCAAAAAAGGCAATGTATATAGTGTGTTTTCCTCAAACTTACAAAATCGTTTTAATCTGAATGTAGTTTTTATCATCACCCAAAATTGAACAATAGTTATTTAGATTTTCTCACACTGCACTTAACTAATTTTGAGCAAAAAAAATATTCCTCATAGTGACTGCTTTCTTCATGTGATAGGTCTTAACAATTTCATCTTTACAACTGCTTTATAGGGGTTGGAACAAGGAATTACTATCGGAAACTTGGCTATGAACTGGATGGTCCTTACATGTCAAAGATGTTGGTATGAGGACAAGTGAGAACCCTGACGATGAGAATACCCTGAGCTTCTTAAAACAGAAAATGTATTATTTCAAAATATACTTGTATGTCATTATTTATGGAAGTTATTGCCAAGACTGGCGAGAATCAAGAAAAGAAGTCACAATTGGCTACCGGAGTCACGTGACTTCTAGTGGGTATACAAAGTAAGCAAATCGAGTGAGCGATGCGCAGTATGTCCCACCGTGAGGCAGAAGCACTCGGAAGCAGCCATGATATCCATGCACACTGCACGTTGCTTGCTTGGTTTGTTTACATTGTATACCCACTATGAGTCACATGACTCCAGTCGTCGGTTGTGTCTATTGATGCATCTTAAATAAGGTTATTTAATTCTTTCATGCGCCGACCGGTCGCTAGCAACGGGTTTAAGTCCCTTCAGATAAATAGTTGTAAAATGAAAAACAAAGATCGCACGACCACACAGTTTTCAGAATGGGAAAGAGGACTTTTGACGGTGCTATTGTGACCTGTTTCTTTTCTTCTTCTTTTTTTTTTTTTTTTTTTTTTTTGGGGGGGGGGGGGGTTGCCATTTGCATTTATTGTTTCCATATGATCAATTTATCACTAAAATAAATGGTGCATGAAAGGGTTAATATTGCTGGTATTCCTGACTGACCTGCACCTGTTTTTCTAACAAAAGGAGACACATGATTATGCTTGAAGGGAAATGACTGAAAACGTATTTAAGAAAAAATATTAAAACTTTGCTGAGGAGCAGTATTGGATTGTGTCTATTGATGCACGTTTAATAATGTTGTTTAATATTGCCAGTATTTCTGACTGAACTGCACCAGTTTCTCTAGCCAAATGAGATACATGCTTATAAGGGTACATGGCAGAAATTTATTTTTTAATATCAAAATTACACCTTATTTGCCGAGGGGCAGTATTCCTGAGAAACTGTCTCTCCCCCACCCTCCCCAATTCTTCCTTTTTCTTTCTAAATAATACACACGTAAGTCAAGCAGAAACTACCTGAGGTTCTTGGAGAAAATGCAAGTAACACTTGGGTCTAATTTTCTGAAAGGGGGTCAAAGGGAGTAGATCATCACAGCTATTTATATGTGTAATGTGCAACTGCACACAGAATCTTTAGCTTTAAGATAAACAAGAATGGTGTGTTAACAAACACAAATGCCCCGCTGAGATTACCTCATTCTTGAGTTATCGCTTAGACAACATTTCTTTTGTTTTAGCCACAATTACCTTGACATTTGACAAGGGGATCCAAAAACAATAAGCTTCTGAAGGATCCCATAACCAATCCACACACCAAGTTTGGAGTTTATATAGCAAGTCCTTCTTGAGTTATCACTTGCACAACATTTCTTTTGTTTTAACCATAATGACCTTTACATTTAACTTAGAGAGTCCAAAAACAAGAGGCTTCTGGAGGATCTCGAGACCAATCCAAACACCAAGTTTGGAGTTAATATGCCAAGGCTTTCTTGAGTTATTACTCGGACAACATTTCTTTTGTTTTAGCCATAATGACCTTGACATTTTTTGTATGGGATCCAAAAACAATAGCCTTCTGTGGGATCCCATAACCAATCCACACACCAAGTTTGGAGTTGATATGCCAAGTCCTTCTTGAGTTATCACTCGGACAACATTTCTTTTGTTTTAGCCATAATGACCTTTACATTTTTTGTATGGGATCCAAAAACAATAGGCTTCTGTGGGATCCCAAGACCAATCCACACACCAAGTTTGGAGTTGATATGCCAAGTCCTTCTTGAGTTATTGCTCGGACAATGATTGCACACACACACACACACACGCACGTGTGTAAACACCGGCAATCGTGGACCCTCCTTTGTTCAACTCTTTGTGTTAGCAACCGTGGACCACAATGATTTCCTTTGTGATAGCAACCGTGGACCTATTATCCCTTTTGTTATAGGTCCACGGTTTGAATGTGGATACCTACCCACGCACACACACATGTATGTGTAAGGTGTAAACCGAGGACTTCTCTTTGTTCTCCCATTGTTTGGACATAGTTTTTTTCAACGACGTCCCCATTGGTTTTGTACACGAAATCAAAGCGAGGACGTCCTCGGTACACCTTTTCCCCGGATCCCTTTTGTTAAAGTCCTCGGTTTGAATGCGTAGACATACCCACACACACACACACGTGTGTAAACACCGGCAATCGTGGACCCTCCTTTGTTCAACTCTTTGTGTTAGCAACCGTGGACCACAATGATTTCCTTTGTGATAGCAACCGTGGACCTATTATCCCTTTTGTTATAGGTCCACGGTTTGAATGTGGATACCTACCCACACACACACACGGAAGGACAAGGCAAACACTATATGCCCCTTCGGCTTGCTTCGCCGGCGGGGCATAAAAATACATGGAAGTATTTTTGAACAATTTTTTAGTTTCTCACTGATCTTCATACAGAAAGCTACATGGTTCTTATTAAATGAACAATGTATTAATCATGTTTTAAGCATTGTATCGTGACAAATATTCTTAAGATCCAGAAAACTCCAGTGTTATTTCTTAATCATGGCCAGCCTTAATTACATTGACCAAATGCATGTAACAACACAAGCTCAAACAGTGCACTCACAGAGGTCAAAAGAAGGCACCTTATTGGTCGACAGTTGCATTCGGTGCATGTATGCAACCCAAGTTTCCATCGACTACCAGATTTACAACAGGTGTATCGAATATTGTGTAAAGCAGGTTGTTAAAGCAGGTTGTTAAAGAGAGGCTAATTGTCATTTTCTAAAATGCACTCATGAAGGTTTATTTATCTCTCACTTCATTATATTTGTGCATATTAATCAGTTACAAAAGGGAATGTTTAACATGTAATATATTATGTACATGTATTAAAACAGTTAGACTTTTTAAAACACTGTCATCTTCTACATGTACATTTTCTTGTGTTCTTGCTAAAGTTGCTTTTGAAATACCTCTCCCCTCCAAAATAAGAAAGAAAGAAATGCAGAAATTCTCTGTGCATATTTATCTATAAAAATTATGCAGATTTCTGTGATGATAAAAGGATGGACAACATCGAGTACAAACTGGTTCTTCTCGAAACCACGACTACTCAAAAGAGATCTTTTACCACATGGCATTACTAAAGTTTATCTTTATGTTAGGGGCCATAAAATTTGAAATTCAGTTTTGGTTAAACAAATTAAATTTGTCAATTTTATTCCTGATAAAACTAAGTTGTTTGTAAAAGCCATTGAAAACTACTGATGTGGATACCTTTGATCTAAAATATCTGGTTCATTTGAGGCATTACTTTGCTCTTCAGTGTATAGATTATAATTATGAAGCCATTCAATGTTTACAAATTGGGGTGGGTGGTGGTAAAAACAATTTCGGAAAAAAAAAACATTTTAAACTGCACACTAGCGCTTTCTGTCGTCTGAAAAAGAGCAGTCTCCTCTGATGTATAGATTTTGATAAAATGACAACAATAAAACTCGCACACCACGACACAAAGTTTTACATAATAAATATATATCAGTATGTAGCACATCATGGATTTATTTGGTAAACTCTGATTAGAAACTTCAATACATCATAATCCACACCTGTCTACAATTTATTCAATCAATTAAATAATTAAATGCTTTCACCACTTCCAATTTACTTCGTCTGAAAACCGGTACATAGCGAATATTTTACATATTTTTATTTTACAGATTTTAATTTACCTTGCCATATGCAAAATCTTCAAAAAATCCCTCCCATGTCAAGTAATAAACCACAAGGGAAACTGTATGGGTACATTTTTAATTCACATGGGGTTGAACAAAGTAACATAGACTAGAGCAGGACTTGAGCAGGTGAATTGTAAACTTTGGTGTGAATGGTTGAATGGCTTCTGACTGGCACCCCCGAAAAAAGATCTTGACAAAATAGGGAGACATCCAACATTAGGGCAAGATAGCTCAGTTGGTTAACCCGGAAGCTGCAGGTGCAAGTCCCGCTCTAGTAACTTTTTCTTTGTTCAACCCCAAACTAAATTCATCCAAGTTAAAACACCAAAACCAAAGGCAGCTTCGGCTCTAAGGGAATTCAAATCCTTAAATTTCAGGAAAGATAACAGTTTATACCATAGACCTTTCCCATGAAATGTGTAAACTACACATCGCGCATGTGCACTTTAAACACTACTGGTTGGTGAAATAATGGAACACCACGCCTTCTTGTTTGAGGCTGATGGCGGCGTGACGCATACGCATTTGTGCGTCTGCCTAGAGCACAATACAACGGCGTTTGCCACCGATTAGTATCTGTACGCATGCGTGAATGTAAATAGCATATTTCATTAAAAAGGCTAATTTCAAGCATACAAATACTAATAGAAACGAATTGAAAACATTATGCATGAAAGTTCTTGTGGGCTTTTTTTATTATTCGTGTGAAACTGAAATAAAATCGTGGCAAACAGCAGATCAAAATTGATTGCAACTTTGAAAGAGAAACAGCAATACAATTTTTGACAAGCCCCGTTTAAAAATTCAAACAAAATTTGTTATCATTCTAGGAAGAAAAGTGTTTTTCTATGCCATAGCTTCTTCAAACTTTCAAGACTCCTTAGAAACTTTTCATTTCACCATGTGGAGCTCTGACAAGATGAGAGGGAAGAGGACCTTACATGCTTTGCCAAATATCAAGAATGACTCGTAGATTGCCAAGGGTTTCGTTAGCCAAGATTGAGACTTAAATGCAAAGTAGATGGCATACAGCGCAACCGCGAAGAAATGACCAACCAGAAGGAAGGGATTTGGATGTAATCTGGTGAGAGAAAGACATTTATTATCAGTATGAAATAAAATTACAAAGGAAAATAATAATAGCTATTTTTTATATACTGTTTTGTCTATGGGCGTCTCAAAGCATTTATTACTAGTTTTGTATTATTAGATCCATTTATGTAGCACCTTGTAAGAGTTTACAAGGTGCTGAGGTGCATTCAGCAACCACTGCCAGAAACACCCTTCTATTAGAGATAAGTGTAACTGGGTTCTGTTACGTGCATAACACAACACACGGGACCTACGGCTTTACATCCTATCTGAAGGACATATATACATGTATACACCATTTTAATAAAGACAAAAAGCATAGAAAGATGAAAAGGCAAATAAATGACCTATTGTTAAAACAATCCAGTGGCACTCAACATCAAAAATATAAACTAACCACTCAAAATTCAGGGATAAAACTGCCATGAGATGATAAAGTTAAAAATGAAATAATAAGAATCCCTGTTTGTAAAAAAGTATTTGAACTTACACAGAGAGAAGTCCAACAGGTCCAGACACGGCCTGACCACCAAGCTTAAAATAATGGAAACAAGCTCTCCTAAGCTGCATCAAATGACCTAGAAAATAAACAAGAAAGAATCATACCATCAAGATTTAGAAATGAGCTAAAGAATTTGGCTGTCTCTTATTTAAAACTGAAACCTCTAATCTAGTGCACTACTTAAAAGAAATATTTGAAAGCCTTAAGACGTCTCAATCAGAGACAGGGTCTCAATCAGAGACAGGGTCACATGTAGAGAAAAAAAACTGGAGTTACAGACATCATCAGGAAAATAGGCCGGAAACACTGCCCCAAAAGACAGACAACAGACAGACAGACAGACAGACTAATGGCTCAGAAACCAAGGACAGGGAAAAGGAGAAGAAGCTGACAAAGAAGAAGATGGAGGGATGACATAAGATCTGATGCAGGAACAGTATGGACAAGAACAGCGGGGAATAGAGATGAATGGCGCTTACATGAGGAGGGCTACACCCTACATGTACATTAGATAAAGAACACAGCCTAAACGAATGAATGAATGAAAATGCTTGAAATAAACTCGGCCATTAAGAAATAATAGTAATTGAGCAAAGACTACAGTTTGAAGGATAACCACAATATTTTTAGTGGTCCTCTTTCCTTGACTTAGACACCCACAGTTACATCAGGGATTATGCATTTGTTACTCCATAAATATAAAAAACACCCAAACGATAAAATTAAACTCACAGTAAAATTATGATTAAAAATATTTAAAGGACCATCAAATATAAGACATGACTAAAAAAGTAGGTAAATTGTATTGAGCACAAGGGCTGACCTATGGTAAATGCTTTTATGGACTTTATGCAATTGATAACGATCGCACTGATTTTCTGAAGGCAAAACAAATCACAAATCAGATTAAAATTATGAACAAAACATTCACATTCTAAGAAGGGAACTTCCGAAGTATCTTATTTTGTAACACAGAAGAAAGGTAACTCACGATCTGTTGCAGCAAACAGCTCATACAAAGCTTGAGCAAGAACATTGACCACAAAGGAATGGGAAGTTTTTCGCAGCCAATGGAAGGCTCTCAATGACTTCAAGATTTGTTCATGCTCATCTGAGGAAAAACAAATACAAATTTAGATTACTGTTAATAATTAACACAAAAATTAATGTTCTCACAAAATTTTACAAGGTTAAGACCAAAATACAATACAAATTTATGTTATGACAGTTTAGGCTAAATGTCTCAGTTTCTGAGGAATTTTTTTCAAATTTGACCTTGGCCCAATTTCATAAAGCTGTTAAGCAGAAAATCCTGCTTAGCAATTGATAAGCAATAAATAAGTGGGGCACCAGATGCAACAATATAAACTTTATGAAATTTTGGCTGGTAACCTGTTCTTGCTAAGCAAGATTTGTCTGTGCTTAGCAAGTTTTTGTGCTTATAGGCCTCATGAAATTGGGTCCTGATATTCGACTTACCCAAGTCTGGTATATCCATCAGTAATCCCCTCCATATTCTAACATCGTTAAGAGCAACACTCATTCCACCACCTGTCAGGGGGTGTCTCATGTTCATGGCATCTCCTAGAAGTAATACACCTGCTTTCTCAAGAGGTGCTGGTGGGAGGAAACTGCTGGGCATACTGCGTATACGGTCATTTTGAATGGAGTCTAGGAATGGTTCTTGGAGATGTTCTACAAAATGAAGAAAAATGCATACAATATGAGAAATAACAAGAGTATGACATTGATCAAATTAAATTACAGAACAACTCTAATATGGGAATATATCATACCTCTTAAGAATCTTACCTGGTAACTGGGGATGAATCTTGTCCATCATGTACCCCTTCATATCCTTGGGCATTGACCCTCGGACATCCACCAACACCCTGGTATCTTCCTCAGCTATCCGATAGATCAAGATGGGGGAGGGGTCCGCTAAAACAAGCTCTGCGTGGTTCTCTTTTATCTGAGGGCAATTTTTCATGATGGTACCAACAAAATGTGAGGTTGTTTTTACGCTTGACGTGACAAGAGATTTACGGAATTTGGAGAAACAGCCATCGGCGACAATTGTGAGGGGTGCAAAGATTTCCTGCAAACAAAGAATGAATGACATTTTACTGAGTCATTGGACACAATTCAACTTGTTATTACATACCAAATTTGATACAGTATATTTCACAAGATTAACAAATAGAGCATTACAATGAACAAAGTAACAACATCAAATAAAAAATAATATAAAAGTTGGACACAAATTAAAATAATCGAAGTAAAACAAATCAAATACATAATTTTACATATGACACAAGTTCAGACATTTTCGTTGTGGCAGCAAAAAACAACAATAAACAAGCAGACACAACTAAATGTTCAAGAATGGGAGTAAATTTGTCAATTGTTGTAAAATAACAGTTTATACCAGAACAAATAAATAACATACATGATGATGATGATAAAAAATAATATAAAATTTGGACACAAATTTAAATAATAGAAATAAAACAAATCAAATACATAATTTTACATATGACACAAGTTGAGACATTTTCGTTGTTAAGTGACATCGCTATGGCAGCAAAAAATAACAATAAACAAGCACGCACAACTAAATGTTCAAGAATGGAAGATAAATTTGTCAATTGTTGCAAAATAACAGTTTTTACCAGAACAAATAAATAATATACATGATGATGATGTCGCAGAAAAACTTATAATACCACAAAGAAATTCAGTCAATTACTTTAAGAGCTTAACAAGTTACAGTTAAATACTTGAAAACTTTCAAAGCTTAACTTACTTGTTCACGTTGGAGCCCCTTCTCTTTGTAGGCAACACCAGCTACGCAGTCATTTTCTTCTAGTATCTTTGTCACTGTTCCTTCTATATATGTGACACTGTAAAGGCAAATTATGTAAAAGTTCCATTAAACTTTGGATTGTTTGATTTGTTTTAGTTCAGTCTCTCAAGTTAAAAGACAGTACTCCCTTAAAACACATTCAAAAAAATGTACAGAAACAGTTAACCTGGAAAGGAGAAAAAGATTGACCAAAAGCTTTAAGAAGTACATCAAAAACCAACAGTGATAAAGTATAGAAACAAAGAAAATGCAACATCAAAAATCCTTCTGCTAAATTAATTTCATAATAGTTTATAAAATTGTTGTATGGACATACTTCTTCTGTTTCATAGCAGCTTTTCTTAGACCCATGACAAATCGACCATGATGAAAGGCACGTCCGGACTGAACAGTTTCCATCCCATCTTTGGGATAGGATAGATCGACTTTGGACTTGGTGTCCAAGTCATGAATGATGTACCCCTCCACGCATCGAGCATCTATATCTTCTGTACTCTCTGTAGGAAAGACGAGTCAAGAGGAAAAGGCTGGGATTTTAGAACCAAATTTGTAATTGTGCTTGAAACATTTAATGTATGGTACATCTTTGGTTTTAGTAGAATACTTTTTTCTCTACTTTTCAATACAACCAACCTGTGAAATTTCTTCCAATTAGTTTGTGATTTCTTTTGACAAACAGTTGGTGTTTTTTAAGATTCATACACATCCTTATTTCAATCTCACTTAGTTCTCGTAAGAGCTGTGTTTTCAAAATATTTCCTTGCACTTTACTTCTGAAAACAAATTGTTGAGGATAACTGGTACCAGTATCAAGTTTATGAAATGCAAGTTTTCAAACTAAATTCAGACTTTTTTATTTGCCCATGTAATCAATAATATATTATTGATATTTGATCTGTTTTATTAATCCTACCTTCCAATCCTAGTGCTTTCAAACAATCATAACCACCAGGTTGCAACAGTTCACCAACAATCCGATCTGGCTGTTTTAAATCTCTCTCAATTATCGTGACACGACGACCATCTTTGGCCAAGACAGCAGCCATCGCTGAACCTAAGATTCCTGAACCGACGATGATAACTTCTGGATCTGAAGGGTTTCTTGTTTTCTTGACATGTTTGGATTCAGTTCTTTTTGCCTTTGAAACCTTAAAATAAATCAGTAAAGATCTTCATTAATTATATGCAGCAAAAAGGTAAATTTTCATTTTTTTTCATTTTTGGTGGACAGATTACGTAGCAATTTGAAACGGCTAGTTTAGTTTCAAAGTGATGTGGGAGAAATAAGTTGGCAGACTAATGACCAGAAAAAACTGAGGGACATAAGAGGCCTTCCAAAAGGAGATTAGGAGGGAAAAAAAGTAAAAAATATTAACATATTATATATATGTCAAGTGATAAACCACAAGGGAAATTGACTGGGTAATTTTTAAATAATTCCCTTAAGGTGATCCCTCTGTTGCTGCATCCAAGGTTGTATCGTAAACTTGGGTGTGATCCCTGGCTATGCGGCAGTTACAGGTTGTATGGCTCCTGACTAGCACCCCTAAACAAAGATATTAACAAATTAGAGAGACCTCCATTATGAGGGCTAGATAGCTCAGTTGGTAGAGCGCCGTCACATGAATCCACAGGTCACAGGTTCAAGTCCCGCTATAGTAAATTTTTCTTTGTTCAACCCAAAAATATTTTATACGTGTGAACAATGAATTTTGACTCAAGTAGGAAAAATAACCATACAAAAATTCAACCAAAGTTTAACCCCCAAATAGGGATTAAATACATGCGCATTTGAACCTATATTTACCCTGGTAACTATGGCAGCTGTACGATCAAGGCAATTGAAATGAAAGATAACCAGAACTTCATTTCCATTGTGTTTGTTTAACTATCAAGAGACTGCAGCAAACACTCTTCACTGAGTAAGTCAGATCTATTTATAAAAATCAGAAATCAAATCGAGAGGACAAAGTCAAACCTTTTGTTTGGCTGATTGCTGATAACAAACATTTAAACAATGTATTGTATGCCATTTTAAAAAATAGCATAAACTGAAATATTCTGCAAAAAGTTTGCATTGTCTTTTTACTTGTTCAGAGTTTTGGTGATTTTAGATGTATAACCAGGTTTTTGGTGATCGTGGGTTTTTGCTTTTTCAATATGCGCTTTTACTCTTGGTTATATAAATAATTAATTAATTATTTTGTAACTGATTTACTGGTTTACTGTATATTGTTTGTGATTTCCTGTACAGTGTTTGAAGATAAAATGTAAAACACTATAAGAATATATTATTATTATCATTATTAAATACTATTACTATTATTATTATTATTATTCCTCCATTGACACATTTTCCCAAGTTTATTTTTTTGACAGGATTTTTTCCAAATTTACTTTCAATAGAAAAAACCATAACCTAGTGATCATAAATGATTTGAGTATGTTATTGTTTGGCATATTATTCTTGACAAGAGATACAGCTTCACCAAATGACAATTTTGTACACTATGAAACTGTGTGATTAAGTAACCACACATGTTTCCTACCAGCACATTTGCAAGATTTAACAGGAAATACATGCATTAAATCTTAAGCTACACGTGCAAAGTTGACATACTTACATAAATAATGATTTTCTTTTTAAAATTATTTAAGGCAGCTGCTTAGTTTACAGATTTTCCTGTTCAATTGTATTTTGTAAAATAGGAGTTTTTGAACAACTTCCTGTCAAAATTATTTAAAAGTTCAGTTTTATCAAAAGCCTGACTTTTGTTAGTTTTACAATACTCTGAGAGTACACAAATAATGGTAAAATAGGTCTTTAAATATATCAATGTGGACAACAGGACATTGACCAACTCTCAAACAAACACATAAGCAATTTTTTGGTTAAAAATACCGAGCTTCCAACCACAGCTTTCGATTCAATCTGTAGGTTAATTAATGCATGGGTGGTTTTTTCAATCTGATTTTATTACTTTTTCACCTACCTGTAGAAATAACCTTTTCACAGGAAATTAAAACTTGTCAAAAGCGACAGTCTCACCTTTATAGATGCTACCAAGAGATAGTATGAGACTGCTCCAATGCCGACCAAGAGCACAATCAGCACTGGAAGACTAAGCGGAACTAGCTGCAGAAGGCTACTTGCAAAAGCCATACTGGATTAAACCACTGGATGAGTAAATTTGCTGCAACCTGTTTCATGAAACATTCAATCAAGACGGTAAATAATTGTTCTGCATTTGTTAAGAAAATATTTCTTTATCGGTATTAGTACAATGCAATATTTTTAGGGGAATGAAGTGGAATATGAAGAACTTTCAAAAATTGCATCTTTTCCTTTTCAATAAAACAAAGCTGAATGTCACAAATTTAAATCAAAATTTCAGTATTTTGTAAACAATAAAAGGGGCAGAAAATCCACCTCTACATGTAATTTATTAACATTATAGACAAATTCAACCAAAACTGATCAAAAACACACAATCAAAGATGATTATACTTTCAAAATGAAAAATAATGCAATGATTAAGAGATTTTATGTCTTACCTCTCTCTGAATAACTGTCAAGTATGAAATAATAAATCAAGTGAGATTGCTCATAGCATGATGTGTCTTCAAAGTTGTGTAACTTTGCCTTGCAGCAAGTCGGGGGTTTCAAATCACTGCTGATGGTTATCTGTGTGAATAAATAAATAAAAAATTGTTGTATTTTGGGAAGGCTATATAAGTCGTTGGACCTTGAAATTACCATGCAGGATGGTGTGATATAATAGACTGTAGGCCTACTTGCTCAGATTTCAGATTATTTGCTTTTCTGAAAATATACTGGTACACAAATTATATATTAGGAGCGCCATGGCCGAGCGCTAGTGCACTGTAATCAAGTTTTGTTGTTCGCAGAGTGTGGGTTCCAATCCCGGTATGGCTGGTCACAATGTTTGTGTCCTTGAGCAAGATAATTTCAAATTGCTTTGTCCATCGGATGGGATGTAAAGCTGAAGGTCCCACGGGATAGGTAGTGTTTTTAAGGAAGGGCTCCAAGGCTGTCAAATTTAGTTTTGTGAGTCTTTATGAAAATGGGGGAAACAATTTACAAAAGAACTTGTCTCTAACATGTCAAAACGGTGTAAATGCCACTACAGTATGTTTGATACCCTTCAAGGGGAAATCTTGTCAAAACCTAAAAACGTTTGATGACGTCACATTTCAAAGGTCTGTGTGTTTTTGTACGGAGAATTTTTAGCTCATTCCTATTACTTTTTATGATATCCAATCAAAACACATTGAATTTGACCTTTTGACTAGCACAAAAAATTCCTCTTTGTACATATACAGTAGTCCATTTGTGTTTGCCGTTCGATGACATCACTTTTCAAATTTCGCTATGAAAGAGTATCAAATAAAATGCAATTTTACACCGTTTTAACTATTTGGCGAGCGGACCATTGTTAAAGGAGAACGCTGGGTTCACACTTGGCCACACTCGGGGGGTGGGACTACTTTGCTCATTCTCTATACTGCTGGTTATACCATGGAGGAAACTTCATGGTGCTAACGTATAATTGTACAATGTGTAAATAAATGAACATTTACAACAACAAACGTTAATATTAAATAATAATTATTCAAATATTAATATTTTAATAATTAATAATATCATCACTCATTTGTCACTGTGTTCAAGTAGTAGACTGCAAAACTTGCAACCACAAGGTTGTGGTGGGTTAGAATTCGGCCTAGCTTACCACTAATTTCACGATACTAGAAAAAATATTGTCGTCTTGTTACTGAATCACAATTTTTATTGATAGGTGCAATTCATAACAATAGACGTTAAAAACCAATGTTTGTATCATGTATGACATGAGACTGAGAGTGAGACTGTGAGTGAGAGAGATTACTTCTACTTCTACTTGGTCCAGTAAAGTTGTGAGAGATTAGCTGAAAAGATCATCTCTAAACAAACAAACAAACAATCAGTCTTAGCCCAGGTTGCTACAATGCCAATAAGGTTTATCGCGATTCAGAACCGCAATGCATCATGGGAGGGCATAGGGGGCAAATGCATACCACGGTACACAATGTTTGCACGCATGGCCTAGGCCCTGTGTAAACTAAAAAAGTATACAAGTTTATGATTTGAACATTGCAACAATTTTATAAACAACACAGTCGGTCGTCGTGCGCCAGGCTACCACTTTCCCTGGTTGCCCCCTTTTACTACACCTGACATGCTTTGCAATACAGCGCCCTCTCTTGGTATTTTGCTAACCGATAAACCTTAAGTTATACAATATAGTTTCATATTAATATATAAATCAGTCTGGACTGTACTCTAATTTTGTAATGAAATAATGATGTGATGGTTCCCTGAATCCCTCCATCCAATTATGGAGGTAGGATTAGCAATTTATTCATTCAATCATGGAGGTAGGAATCCTACCTCCAATCCATTCCATGATTCAATTCATGTCCAACTCAGTCGCAAAAGCCAAGGCAAAACAGAGTAATTCAACTTTCATTTAAAATCAACTAGAATAGAACAACAACATATTTTCATCACGTATACGTATTGCTCTCACTCACCAGTCAATCCGGAAATCCGGTCCTCATGGATTTATCTTTTCTCCTAAAAAACCTTCAATTTTATTTGTATGGTTAAATTTATGACTTAGTTTAGACATGCTCCATGGTTTAGATGCGAAGAGTTTCTAGGGCTAGGCACGGGTTGGTTGCATAACTTGTTTTTCAACCTCGTTCTCCAATTACATTCAATAACGGGACGATCAATGTGTGCGTGTTTTATGACAACGAGGTTAACAAAATAGTGGACACCGTTATAGAAACAGTATCGTAGAATGACAGTGACCAGACTAAACTTCAGTAGACTTTCTACACTTGAATTGGTCTTGTCCCTGAACTTTGCTTCATAAGAGAAGCGGCCACGTACGTATTGACAGTATAAAATGATTGAGACCCTACCCACACCTTTACAAGAATTCTAAGCCGGTAAAAAAAAAGGGGGTCATGCAATTTTTTATGACAAAGTGAAAAGTAATGCTTCAGCAAAAGCAAAAATAACAACCGGATACTACAGAAAGGTTGGTGAATATCTTTTATTCTAATAAAAAAACGCACTGAGAAAGTTGTGCAGTAAAAATATTGGGGTCAAAGAGGGCGCTATACTGTATAACGGCTTAGTAAATAATGACTGTTTGTTGTTTGTTAACTAACTAAACTAGTAAAAGTTAACCGTTGCCGGGTACTCCTAGAACTATTTATGAGGTTGGTTCCCCTATCATCTCGAATGAGGCTCATAATTCGAGGAGTGGTTGCCAGGTATATCCACTACGGCTCAACTATAGAATGCAGGTACACTTCAGAGCTGATTATAAGAACACACTGGTGAAGAGGGATTGTTTAACAAAGGGAAATATAGTCCACACACCAAGTGACCTGCTTGGCTACCTCAGCCAAGTTTGCACATGGACCATTTGTCGACTAATATCGTCATTATTGGTCGATATCGCCTGATGTACCCAACACATGTTTTTAAGCGTAAGTAGGTACTACTACACTATTTAATATCAGCCACTGCACTAGTCGACAAATGGTCCTTGTGCAAACTTGGCCCAGATGTGGACAACAATTTTGGTAATTTGATACATTGTCTGCTACTCTTGTATGCGTAGAGGAGGGCGCTACATGTATAAGATATGCCAGCTAAACAGCGTTTGAGATAATTTTACCCAGTTGCTGGTAAAATATCCTCCGTCTAAAAGTTAAGGTGTTGGAAGAATTCAAAGATTCTTCCAAACACAAATGATTCCTTTAATGTTTAAATGTTGATGGTTATGATTATTTTTCTGCAGATTGAATGATATGACAAGGCTGTTTTAAAGTTATATCTACTCCTCATGTACATCAACATAAACATTCCTGAAACACCAACATGAAGATCAAAAAGGATTCTGATCACCATGTCGTGAACGTTGCCAATGGAAAGACAATTGATAAACTGTCTGCAGATACTTCAAAGTGGTCTGAACCTGTGCAATTCTTCGTAGGGGTTGGTGGTGTCTTTTTCTTCTATTTGATCTACGGATACCTACAGGTAAATTTGTTAAGGTTTTATGTTTGGTGAAACTTCTAATAATAACCAAAAACAAATTTTAAGGTATGTTAGTGTTATTTTTTGAGTGAAAATTCACCTTAAGGGTGTTGCTTTTGGTACGCGTTACTTGAAAGTTACTGTTAGATCTTCCCCATCAGAATCTGTATGAATTTTCTTTCAGAAACAGCACTATTTTCGCAAAATTCAAAGTGAACCATTACAATGCTGAACCCCAAAATTAATTGGCAGCTTTATAAATTATAAAGTAATAAACAACAAGGGAAACTGGGTTAAAACAAAGACAAATTTACTAGAGCGAGATTTAAACCTTTTGATTTGCTTTCAAAATTATGTTAAATTTATTGTGGCCATTTTCTTCATTTACAGGAACTGATTTTCAAATTGGATGGGTTTAAGCCATTTGGTTGGTATTTGACACTGGTTCAGTTTGCCTGTTATACAGTGTTTGGCATGACAGAAATGAAGTTAAAAGGATCACAAGAAAGAAAGTAAGTGATTAAATTTCCACATTTTGGTTAGTTGATTTTTTTTACTAAAAAGGTATTTTGATTGACAAGTTTGCCAATTTGCCGTATTTTTGACCGCATGTGGGCGTATGTAAACCAAATTCAAGTGATGCAAAACAAGCAAAAAAACTAGAGTTTTTTCATTGTTGTTATTATGTTTATGTATTTCGTCATTGATGCCAGAAAGCTACATATAGGCAATTAAAATAAGATGAAACTGTTATTGTGATGCAAGACACTTCCCTGATGAAAGCGCCCTCATGTGGTCAAAAATATGGTCAATTGTTATAGGGCCTATAGGCATAAATTTTCACAAGCAGGACTCAACATTAGAATTCAAATATTAGCCTGTGGAAAAAAAATTCAGAAACTTTAATCCCCAAACAAATTTTAGTGTATTTTGTGGTTTTTAAAATTTAACTTCAGGTGTTGGTTTCCTTGCATTTGCTTTGATTTGATATCATCGGGTATTGTGCCTAACAAATGGCCTGTTTTCAGGCATGCATTTTCTCTCTTTTTGTTTTTCTTCATCTTTTTAGTGCCATAGAAAATTAAAAGTGTTTCTGTGCTAGGCAGTTTCCTTCTTTTTTTTTAATGCAAAGTTGCATGTCTGTCTTTGCAGTTTTATTTTGTAAATGGTTTAATTGCAAACTGTTTGCTTCGCTGTATTCACAGAATTCCACTGAGGACATATGCTTTATTGGCTTTCCTGACTGTAGCCACAATGGGCCTTTCAAATTCAGCAGTTGGATACCTGAACTACCCCACACAAGTTATCTTCAAATGCTGCAAACTGATACCAGTAATGATAGGTGGCATTCTTATCCAAGGTACTGATGAATTATATTTTAAAATAGTAGGAGAAACATTCCCATTAAATAATAAAATAGGAGTAAAGATTCAAACACTGGAGCCTCTTATCATGGCTCTGCTTACCCTAAGCACAAAATTGGCAAAACAGAAACAAACCTTCTTACCATAAGTGTACTTCACTGTTTAGCAAGTAATACTTGCTTGTGCAATTGCGTACAAGCATTCTTTTTTTACACAGCTAGCGCAGAAATTTTAAACTCTACTATCTTTAAGCGGAGAATGGTTAACATTAGCAAGGAGTTCAGAAAAATAACTCTTAGTTCAGGAATTGAGGAAATAAAGATTTGTGATTTAAATAACCTTTTTCCATTTCTATTCCTTTCTAGGAAAACAATATGGCCCAATTGATGCAAGTGCAGCCTTGTGCATGAGTATTGGCCTAATATTTTTTATTCTCGCTGACAGCACTGTGTCACCAAACTTCAATCATACAGGTTTGTTTGTATTTATGTCATTTACTGATCCCTTTATGACAAGCTGTTTCCAAGTGCTTGTAGTTTGATAAACTCTAAATAACCCCCTCCAGCTTTATTATTTAGAATGTCTTCAAGGCCTGGAAATTCACATTTGAGAGGGCAAGGCTGTATTCTTTTTTTGCAAAGGGCACTTCCATTTTGAAAATCTTAACGAATATGGGAAACTTTTGAAGGGGCACCAAGGCCAAGGGCAACAGAGGCCATGGCCTCCAGGTAATTCTAGGCATGTACTGTGTAAGTTCTACAACTGACACCTAAGCAAGCAGCTGCATAGTTATGTGATGGTTCCTTTTTGGAAGAGATTGTAGAACTGATAACGCTTTCGAGTCACAGTATTTGAGTACACTTTTGTTAATCCTGGCCAGCTTGAAATTAATTGTCTTTGTTTCTCAAGAACCTTACCCACCCTCTTTTTCTCCATTACATTATTTCCCATTAAACCCTCAACTCCCCATCAGTAGTAAAGTAAAGTCTGTCCTGAGCCAATACGGCTCATCAGGCCGGTGTTTATACCCGGTTTCCTTGGCATAAAACGACAGAATATTTCTGTTACCCCTGGACAGGATGCCAGTCAGGTTACTCCCCAGCTCTCTCTGGTACCCATTCGTACTCCTGGATGGAGAGAAGCAATTATGATAAAGTGCCTAGCTCAAGGACATAAATGTTGCCACTGACCAGGCCAAGATTCAAACCTACGTTCTTTAAATTACGTAAACTTGCCTCCACGCCCATAGACCGCTCAGCCACGACACCCCCCTCAATACTGTGCCCTAATTTTCTATCAAAATATTTAGTTAATGATGTACTTGATGTAAGATCATATGCTGTGTCCATTTCCATCTCCATTATGAAAGTCTTTCCTCTTTGTTTTACTAGGAATTGCCATGATCTCGGCAGCACTGTGTGCTGATGCTGTGATTGGAAATGTCCAAGAAAAGGCAATGAAGACACACAAAGCCAGCAACAATGAAGTGGTAAGTATTTGAAAGAAATAATCAATGAATAAATAGCTCCCTCAATTATTTTACATCACATCCAGGCACAAAACCCATACAAAAATCATTCAGACTTTGATGAAATTGCTTTGTTCTGTAGATAATGCATTAACTAAATCCATTAAAATCAGATAAAAGCTTCACAAATACCAGCTTGAATTCAGTGAATATTTGATTCTGTGAATGATTTAATTTGTGATAATTTGGAATTATGTCATTATAGGTCTTTTCAAGGATATAAGTTTTAACACTAACCTCCTATCGTGATGAAATAAAAAAACATAACTTAGTTAAAAGTATATTCATGAAGTTTGGCTTGTAACTAAGTGATATGCATTGTTTTGATTAATGATTGAACATTTTATACATTTCACCCCCAGTGAATTTTTCTGATGTGGGTACTCTAACAATTGTTTTCATATTTGATTTTTGATTTTGCAGATACTTTACTCCTACGGAATTGGGTTTTTCTACATTTTATTCTATCTAGTTTCTAATGGTACCTTATCAACTGGATTTTGGTTTTTCTTTGCTGTAAGTAGTAGTGTTTAACACTAGTTTTAACTTTTATTATTTTAAACCGACAAGAACAAACTGGCTAACTCATCAGAAATGTAAAAATAATATTAATAAATCAGATCCAATGAGGCATTTAAAATTAAAAAAACATGCCCTACACTTAAGTCCAAAGCGTCAATTATATCAAACTTCAAATTTTGGTGGTGAGTCAGAGTTGTTCACAGATTACTGTGGAGATGTTGTCTTACAAACAAAATCAGCAATAATCCTACAGTAATAATTTTAAATTTAAAGTCAGAAATTTAACATTCTGCTGTCACTTGCATCATCAACCATCCAATGGAAAAATGTATTAACAGTTCAACACCTTATAGTAAACACACTGTTATATTATGTGTAATATCTCTGCTTTGTTGCAGAACACTTTCCATCTTTGTTTTTAAAACTTGTAAGACATCTTGACTGGTAACATAATCCTTATAAAAACTTTGAAGTGATCGGGTATTGGCGCATCAAATTTTTGTAAGTTCCCAAGCATTGCTTGAAATGTATGTAGGTGTTGCCCTACCACTCCCCACCCACCCTATGGTACAGCAGCAAATGTTACCTAATTTTAAATTTGTTGCTATTTCAAAAGTGTCTGGATTAAGATAACCTTTGACTTTCTTTTCACAGAATCCAGTTAAAACCTACGGATATGCGATCATCTATGCACTAACCGGTTATCTTGGAGTCATGTTTGTGCTGTCATTGATACGAACATTTGGCGCCCTCACAACGGTGACAGGTAAAGTTTGCGTTCCTAATTTTCCCTTCAAGTTTTATAGTCCTTATGTTTTTCTTAAAGCATTGTTTTGTTATTTTAGAAAACAAGCTGTCAAAAGATGTGATTTAGAAAATTACATCTCCACCTTAAAAACAATTGTACTTACTTTTAATAGCAAGCTTGTAAGTATGTGATGAAAATGAAAAACGAATTCACAGTTTGTTTTGAAACCAGTTTGATTTAAAACCAGCATTTTATACTTTTCAGCCTAAAAATTTATGAAGTAAATACAAGCACATTATTTTCAGAGTTTTCCCCCATTCTTACTTCATTAGAATTTTCCACACGCTTTGAGACCATTCTATTTTCTTGCAGATTATAAACATTCGCTTGAGAAATTGACATTATATATTTTTCTTGCAGTTACAACTTGTCGCAAGGCTGTCACGATTATTTTATCGTTTTTATTCTTCACTAAGCCATTTACTACGCAGTAAGTGTATTTTATTTTTAGATAGTGTTAACATGCATACTTTATGTACATAAAAATATTGTCTCTCAATTAGCTTAACAGGACTCTCCCTTGACACTAGCCCGACTTACATTATTTAGTAAAAACTGTTATGGCTCTTAACACCACTTCTCAACTTTCCCTGTTGGCTACTAACAACTGTGCAACCTACTTGTTTATAATGCTTATATTTCTTCCTTTTCACATGTGAATAATACATTTCAAAAAGTGTCATTTTATGTTTGAGTGTGTGAATGTCATTTCATTTTACCAATAAACTGATTGCTATGGATATTTCTTTGAAAATCTATACTTTTGACACAATTTATGTGCTTTAAAAGAACCCCATGTGTTTAAAACAATAAACCTGTGGTATAATTCACCTTTTCTTTCTTTATTTTTCAGATATGTTTGGTCAGGAATCCTAGTTCTATTTGGGATCTGTCTCAATGTTTACAGCAAGAACCAGACAAAAATAAACCAGACGGCATATAATACTGTATGGAAAGTTGTCAGACTAATCCAGCCAAAAGACTCTAAGTCACAAAGACAAGTTATGGAGGCATAATTTCTTTCAAAAATTAAGAGTTGCTCACGGAAACATCTTGGGAATTTAAGGGTTAGTTTTGTTGATATTTATTTTGATTTGAAGAAACATCCCTTAGAATTGGACAGCTTATATTTCAAAAGTAGCTCCTCAAAAGTTTGAGAAAATAGCACATAACAGTTGTACAAATATCTAATTTTGTATCACTGATTTAGTTGAATGACCAAGGTGTGACTTAAATATGACCAAAGGTTAACTAAAAATGACAGGGTCATTTTACAGCAGTCAACTTTTAAAAATATCCTGTGGAAAGTGGGCTGGCTACTTTATATGAAATTTAATTTTTCTATGTGACAATATAAATTTTATATGGTTTTTTGAAAGATTGTAGTTTGACCTGCCCTTTTCATTTTGTGCAGACTAAAGAAGAGGGGACCTAACTCTTAAAGAGAGCTCTATCTATTGGAAAATGAGTGCATGGCAAGACTGAATTTGACCTTAGAGCCTCTGTTAAAATTTCCCTTTACAAACAAGTGTAACAAAGTCTGGGAAATATGTAACTGATGCACCAGTTGTATTCTCAAGGTTTTGTTTTCTAGTCTTTATCTCCACAGCTGCACACATTTTATGTAATGTTTACTTTTGAGAAAATAGAATTAGCTGTTGCAAACTGCTTACCAACCAAAAGGACCTATGGTATTAATGCAAAAAAATAGTTATTTGGCTGACGTTTTGACCCTAGCAGAGTCTTTCTCAAAGCCATCGGGAAAGACTCTGCTAGGATCAAAACATCAGGCCATTAACTATTTTTTATTTTTACTTTTATGAATCATTTTTCTTTAAATCTTGAAAGGGTGAAGCTTATCTTCCTTTATCACATTGTCTGTAATCCCCATCTGTGATTTAGTAGCCTAATACATTACAGCTGTCGGTTTTTTATTGTGCCTTTTGAATATTCCGTTGGAAGGTAATTAAATAGTGCAAAGAAAATAAATGGCTTTTTGTGAAACGTGTTCAAATTCTCAACAGAAATATGAAAACAAAAGGGTGTTTCTAAAGGTGGTGTATGTTTTTTTACATCATCAATAATTTATTGCATCTATAGTTACTTTCAAAATCTGATATACTCATGTTTAGTGGGACATAGAAATAGGGTTTTTTTGTTTTAGTGGGAGATGGAAATAAAAATTATTAATATTTTGTAAAAAAATAGTTTGTCTTTTGTCCCTGTTTATTCAATGTGGTTATTTTAATTCCTCTTTTTAGATTACCTCGTGTTTCAGAAATTAATCAGAAATCCAGGGTAGTCTTGGTGAAAGACCTCGTCTTGATTTTTCACAATTTTCCCCACGAGAGGGCGCTATCATCCAGTCCCTCTCGTGGGGAAAATTGCGACAAATCAACGAAATCAACGCGAGAAGGTCTTGTTGGTTTCCCCAACAAAAAATCCAGATACATGTGTGATTTTAAAAAACTGTAAACGTCGCTGCCTAGAAGGATACATATATTTGCCTTCCTGCTGCTGCCTGGACAAGTATAAGGTCAGGAGGTTATGGTCTTAGCAATTTTGAGATTGTTGTATTGACACATGGCCAGTATTATGACACGTGGCCAGGGTTGGTCACGTTCAAGGATATCAAATCTGAAAGCTTTCTTTTATACTTCACATACACCAATTGCCTTGAAACTTATCTCACAATAAAAAATCACACTTGAAATTGAATGAAAGTAGTATTACTACAAACAAAAATGATATTTTAAAATGTTGACGAATATGATTATTTATCTGCAGATTGATTTGGCAAGGCTGATTTAAAGATCTAACCTACTCCTCAATCCTCATCTACATAAAAAATTCTGAAACACCAACATGAGCATCCCAAAGGATTCTGATGACCACGTCGTGGACGTTGCCAATGAAAAGACAACTGATAAACTGTCTGCAGATACTTCAACAAAGTGGTCTGAACCTGTCCAATTCTTTGTAGGGGTTGGTGGTGTCTTTTTCTTCTATTTGATCTTCGGATATGTCCAGGTAATTTTTAAAGAGGTTGTAATTTTGGTGACATCACAGGCAAGAACCCAAGGTTTTGAGAACTGTTTCAAGTACAAAGGAAAGTTCAAGGTCTGTTTAGAGTAAACATTCACTTTAAGGACAAGAGTTGGTCAGTGGGTGCTTTTGCACACTTGTATCTCAAAATCTAAATTGTTCTTTCAGAAACTGGGCACAATTTTTGCAAAACACCCCAAAGTGAACCCTTACAAAAGTAAAAAAATCAGCTTTAAAAATTGTGTAATTAATCTGTTTTATTGTGGCCTTGTTTTTTATTTACAGGAACTGATTTTTAAATTGGATGGGTTTAAGCCATTTGGTTGGTATTTGACGCTGGTTCAGTTTGCCTGTTATACAGTGTTTGGCACGACAGAAATGGCATTAAAAGGATCACAAGAAAGACAGTAAGTGATTAAATTGCAACATTTTGTTTGTTGTTTTTGTTTGCCAAAAATATCTTGATTCACATGTTTAGCCAGGGATCACAACCTGGGAAGCAGCAGCAGAGGGATCACCTTAAGGGGATGCGACTTTTTATTTCAAATATCATGTAATACACCACAAGGGAAACTGACTAGGTAAATTTTGAATATTTCTTTCAACCCAAAATTAGTTTAAAATTTTCCTGGGCAGTTTACTTGATATTTGAAATAAAAAGTTGCATCCCCTAAAGGTGATCCCTCTGCTGCCGCTTCCCAGGTTGTACCCTAAACTTGGGTGTGATCCCTGGCTACACAGCAGTTACAGGTTGAATGGCTTCTGACTGGCACCCTGAACAAATTTTCTTTGTTCAACCCAAAATTGTAATCTTTTTGCCCTACTTTGTTTTGCAATTACAGAATTCCACTGAGGACGTATGCATTATTGGCTTTTCTGACTGTAGCCACAATGGGCCTTTCAAACTCATCAGTTGGGTACCTGAACTACCCCACACAAGTTATCTTCAAATGCTGCAAACTGATACCAGTAATGATAGGTGGCGTTCTTATCCAAGGTACTAATTACTTATATTTAAAAATAGTAGAAGAAACTTTCCCATTAAAAGTATGAGTGAACATCGGGAGCAATTTCACATCTTTGGTTACCCTGAGCAAAGAATCGGCACAACAGAAAAAAAACCTTCTTACCATAAGTGTATTTCACTAGTTATCAAGGAATTGGTGCATGTGCTTACTAACCCAGAAATTTGTAAACTAATTTAAAGATTTGTGAATAGTCAACATTTTCTTCCATTTCTGTTCTTTTCTAGGAAAAAAATATAGGCCCATAGATGTAAGTGCAGCCTTGTGCATGATTTTTGGCCTTATTTTCTTTATTCTTGCTGACAGCACTGTGTCACCAAACTTCAATCATACAGGTTTGTTTGTATTCATGCCATTACCTGATCTCTTACTGACAAGCTGTTTCCATCTGCTAAACCCTAACTCGCTTGAGTAATATACTTGGATCCTTCCTCGCTCTGATATTTATAACCCAACACCATACGGTTTACGAGTATACAGTTCTTAAGGTAAAACACCAATAATATTAAAAAGACTTGAAGGTTTGCACGGTGTTAAGACAAAAAAGTAAGAATTTGTGGTGACACCAAATAGTTAAATATCTCTTTTGAGTATGTGTGGTTCCGAAAAGAACTAGTGGACTCAATGTTTCGGACAGTATACTCTGTCCATCGTCAGGAGACTGCTGGATTCAAACTGGGCAAGTGGCTTATGTTGGAGAGTGTGGTGAGCTGTAGATGCAGCGAAATGTCGAGTCCACCGATTCCTTTCGTAACTACGCATTACTTAAAAGAGAGATTTAAGAACATTGAGTTACTGCAAATTCTTACTTTACTTACAAATAATATTCTTTATCCTTTCTTATTGTTTATTGTGTGGTTCTTTTAAACCAGGAATTGCCATGATCTCAGGAGCATTGTGTGCTGATGCTGCTGTTGGAAATGTCCAAGAAAAGGCTATGAAGACACACGGAGCCAGCAACAATGAAGTGGTAAGTATTTAAAAGAAATGAATGAAAAAATAACTTCCTCAATAGTTTTTCATAGAATCCAATTAGCACATTACTCATGACCAAATCATTTAGACTATGATAGACTATGAAATTGCTTTGTTCTGCAGATAATGCACTAAATCCATTACAATCGAGTGATACCTCCACAAATACCAAATATAAATCTTGTAAATGATTGAATACTTTGTTAATTTGTTGTAAGCAGTTTTCTCCCTGAACAATGTCTGCTGGCCAAATGCTAGTTAAAACACCCGAGGACCAGTCAAAATTCACTCCAAGTGGTCCGACTGGCTAGTTCAGTACTGAAAAGCATTCCTATTTAATAATAACAAGTTCTTATATAGCGCATTTTACAATAAACGTCTCAATGCGCTTTACATTAGTGCCCTGTTCATTGGGCCAATAACATTCCTTTAACCTTTCTCAGCTCCCTGGGGAGTATACAACCCTGGGCAACCGTGGCGCTCCGAAGGCTTTTTCAAACACAATATCAACCTCTACCCTCGCAGGTACCCATTTATACCCCTGGGTAAAGAGAAGCAATTATAGTTAAATGTCTTGCTCAAGGACACAAGTGCCATGACCGGGATTCGAACCCACAACCTGATGACTAACCACCAGAACTTGAATTCGATGCTCTTAACCGCTCGGCCACGACACTCTACACTCTACTTTAATATGAAACATGGCCAAGTGACAAAACTTGGTGACTAGTGAAATGACAAGTTTACTGGTCCTGCTGGTCAGTCACTGATAGGGTAAATAATGCTACCTAGGTCTTTTAAAGAATCTATAACCTTGAAACACTAAGCTCCTATCCTAATGAAATGTTCACAATTAATTTTATTCAATGTATATTCATGCAGTTTGGCTTATAACAAGGTGTTTGCTTCTTTTTTGATTAATGATGGAACATTTCACACACGTCCCAATAAATTTTTCTGACTTTGGTACTTTTACGATTTTGTTAATATTTAATTATTTATTTTGTAGGTACTTTACTCCTATGGAATTGGGTTTTTCTACATTTTGTTCTACCTTACCCTTAATGGTACCATATCAACTGGATTTTGGTTTTTCTTTGCTGTAAGTAGTGTTAAACATTTTGGTTTTGTTTGTTTGTTTGTTTTTTGTTTTGTTTTTTGTGGGTTGTTTTTTTTGGGGGGGGGGTGGGGGTTGTCGAGAGATTGTTTAAAGGAAAACTTAGCAATTAAACCTACACTGTACTGTAATGTTATATAAGTCAGAAATTTTAACTTCTGCTGTCCCTACATCATCATTTATGCTATGGAAAATGTATCAACACCTTATACATTTAGTAATTCAACCAAAGAGATTGTATACTACTTTTCTCTTATGCTATATTATGTGTAACATCTCTTATTTAAACTTTGTTTCAGACCACCTTTTATCTTTGTTTTTGAAACTTGTAAGATATCTTGACTACTAACATGACCCTTATTGACACGTTGCACGACACGGAATGCACCACTGCCCAATACGTGTCTACCATTTCCACCATTTTGGAAGCAATTCCTTTGTGTACATTTTGACTCCCAAAATGGCGGACAGGATAGGCGCGTGTAAGTGCAAGGGGTCAATTTAAAACTTTGGGTATTGGCGCATCAAATTTTTGTAAGTTCCCAAGCATTGCTTGAAATGTATGTAGGTGTTGCCTCACGATATGCCTAACACTCCCCACCCACCCTATATGGCGCAGCAGTAAATGTTACCTAATTTTAAATTTTTTGCTCTTTCAAAAGTGTCTGGATTAAGATGACCTTTGACTTTCTTTTCACAGAATCCAGTTAAAACCTACGGATACTCATTCATCTATGCAGTGACAGGTTATCTTGGAATCAAGTTTGTGCTGACATTGATACGAACATTTGGTGTCCTCACAACGGTGACAGGTAAAGTTTACATTTCAAATCTTAGTCCTTATGTTTTATTTCAAGCATTCTTTTATACTTTTAAAAACTAGCCGGTAAAAGAAATTGTGGTAAGAAAGGTTCATTTTTACGTTTGGTAATGACTCTGAAAATTAATGGCAATAAAAACTTAATTGGTAAGAAGTACAGCAGCTTTGGATAGTATAATGCATTTTGAGAAACTGTTCACTAAGAAGTACTGCGGTTATGGAAAAAGATATCACTTTTTATCCCCAAAAATTGAATCTGGGAAGTGTTACTGACAGTCACGTTTCTCAGATTGTGTATTCCAATTGAAGATTATTCTTCCTGATGGACATAACCGCTCCAGATTTTCGGCAATATGTAGTAAATGCTACCACCTTTTGAAATGAAACTTTCACAGGTTAGTTTTATGGTATATATCTACAACTATATAGGTTTGAAACAAACAGTGTGTTCAAATTACCAAATGTATACAATCCCTTTAAAAACATTTAAGCATATTTTTAAAAGTAAGGTTGTAATTAAAGAGAGTTTTTTCTTCCCCTGCAGTTACAACTTGTCGCAAGGCTGTCACGATAATTTTATCGTTTTTATTCTTCACTAAGCCATTCACTGTGCAGTAAGTATCTTTTTCTTTTAGATATTGTAAACACATGTTTAACCCTGTGCACCAAAAGACCCCACAAAATCTCTAATTAGTTAATAACTAGTTAATTTTTTCTCAATAATATTTTTAATTTTTTGTGTAGTCTATCCTTGTATCAGTGCACAAAAAAAACCAGAGAAAATTGCACTTGTGCGAGACATTTAGTCTGTTAAGCTGTGTGAATACTTGACCCCAATACATTTGTTTACAAATCCTTGGGTCACATACTGTTTATAAAAAAAAGCTAGCCGCCTGAGGATGAATTGAAATATTTTCATTTTGTTTCTCTTTTTTTTACAATAATAACAATAATACAAACTTATATAACGCACTTTCTAATAAAAAATTTACTCACTACAGAAAAGATCAAAAGTATCATTCTCTGTACAGAAAATTACACCAAAAACAGGAAAGTTATTAATTTGCAGTAAACAGAAGTTTCTTGTTATGAGTTTGAAATGTGTTGAGAGAGTGAGTGTTTCGGATGTCGCTGTGTAGCTTGTTCCATAACACTGGTACAATGTGAGAAAATGCACGGTCTCCATAGTGGGTGGTTCAAGATTTAGGTACAACGTGTCGGGTTGAGGCAGCAGAACGGAGAGGATAATGACAGTGCCTTATTTAAAGAAGATCTTTGATGTAGGTGGGTGCCGAGTCGTGAAGTGCTTTTTAGACAAGTTTGAGGACCTTGTATTAAATTCATTTTGGTACCGGGAGCCAGTGGAGTTCTTTAAGGATAGGGGTAATGTCTCGTGCTTCTTTAAATGATTGATATCTGCAGACCCTCAGAAGAGAAAATAATTTCAAGAAGATGTAAAGAAATGTAATTGATTAGTGCAAACAGCGCGTTTTCTGTTCGACTGTTGGCTCAGCTGCCCTGAAGATGAGTGTTTGGTATCATTATATTCACAGGGTTAAAACAATACAATATAATCACATTTTCTGTTATTTTTTTCAGATATGTTTGGTCAGGACTCCTAGTTATATTTGGGATCTTTCTCAGTGTTTACAGCAAGAACCAGACAAAAATAAACCAGATGGCATCTAATGCTGTATCGAAAGTTGTTAGATTTATCCAGCCAAAAGACTCCGAGACACAACAAGAAGTTATCGAAGCATAATTTCTTTCAAGAATTATGAACCTCTCACAGAAACATCTTGGGACTTCAAGGGATGATTTTGTTGATATTTATTTTGATTTGAAGAAACATCCCTTAGAAGTAGACAGCTAATAATACATCAAAAGATTAGCTGCTCAATATTTTGAGAAAAAAGCACATAACAGTTGTATAAATCTTAAATGTTGCAGTACTTATTTTGTTAAATGACCAAGGTAAGACTTAAAACAAACAACAGAGGTAATTGTATATAAAAATAACATTCTATTTTCAAAGTAATTTTTCAGCTGCCTTTTTTTAAAAATGTGAACAGTAGGCTTGCTCCTTACACTTTGTTGATACAACTTTTTTGTTATCTTTAGACAGATTTTAGTTTGACTCGACCTCATCCTTTTGTGCAGGGCAACCTCGCTACCTCGGGCAGCGTGCTTTATCGATACCTCTCATCACTAAACCCTCAGGGAACCACTGATATCATGAACAAGTATTTTGATCCAATAGACCCCTTGCTTATGTCGTCACAAGCCCAAACAGTGGCCAATGCAAGGGGTCTATCCAAATTCAAGTAATAAGTATTTATGCAGTCACCCTACACTGCAGACATTTAAGCATGTAGTAAGGTTACCAGGAAATGAGAGGGAACCAGTTGTTTCAAGGCTTGATGCCCCTTTTTCAGGCGATTGTGCTTAAACATGTGCATACAGTGGATGGACCACCACAGCCCTAATTGAATAGTGCCATTAGCACATTTTATTTAGACAATACCAGGGGGTTAACTTATGACGAGGTTCTAATGTCAATAAGTTTTTAAAACTTTGGGAAGTATTTGGATGATATTTTAGGTGTATTATTTATAACCGTATTCCGGTCTTTATCTGCTATTTGTGTAATTTTTACTTTCTTTAGCCTTCTTTTTTTAAATCTGGAAAGGGTAGTAAAGTTTATCTTCCATTGTCATTTTACCATCAGTAGACTACACCGGAATTTGTATTTCTTGTATTATGCCTTTTTAATGTTCCATTACTCTAAAGTATAAAATGTTGCAGATAATTAATATTTTTTCACAGAAATATGAAAACAAGTGTATTTTTGTACCATTGCATCCATATATATTTACCCTTAAACTCTGAAATACTCATTTATAGTGGAAATAGAAATATAGATTACTTTTATTTTTTTACAAACCGATTTTGTCTTTCTCTATCAATGTGGTTATTTTAACTCCTGTTTTTAGTTTTGCTGTTATTTAATTAATAATACGATGCAATAAAGTATTAATATTTTGGTGGATAGCAAAAAAATCAATTCGTCATAATTATTTGATCAGGTGCTTCTTCTTTTTTTCTTCTTTTTTTTTGTTTTCTTCTTTTTTTGGGGGGGGGGTGGTCTCTTTATTTGTCTTTTTGGTGGGGCATTTTTGTGTTGGATGGTGGTTTGGGATTTGTTTTGTTGTGTGGGGTTGGGGGTTTTTTTTTGGGGGGGGGGTTAATTAACTTTGTTCAAACTTAATTACTATAACATTTTTCATTACCTAATATTGTACCATCCCTTGACAAGCCCGCCCTCTTCGGGGGAATGCCATTATATTCGCCGATTTAGGATTATTTAACTTTTTTCCATCTTCCCAGGTAGTAGTTAATAAGCAGGACAGTTCTTTTCAGAACTAAGTAGTCACACGATTTCCAAAAATCTGCTCCGCAGCAGTAGAATAAATAGCAAGACAAATTCTCAAAGAACAAAATCTACACAGCAAAGTAGATGTGTCCGTTACGGAATACCACCATGCAATGCCTCAAAACCCACTTAACTTTTTTACTTGATGATAAAACAACTTGTATTCAAAAAGATTGACATCATCTGATCATCATTAATTGTTTCAACGTGAACATTTTGTAATTTCTAAGTATCAATGACAAACGATTTTTCATTGTGTTAAATTAAATTAACTTATGGTTCACGTTCTGGATCTGAAGAGGGAATTGATGATATAATCACCAAGAAATTCAATGCCGACCGACAAGAAACGCATTACGAAGCTATTACAAATCATAAAGACGATCAACTAATTAAAGGAACGTTACAGAAATGGTAATTAAAATTTTCTTGAAGATCACAGATTTACATAAAACTTACACGGTCTAATGATGATGATAGTAGAAAACATCCTAGAAATATTTCTGTCTGAAATGCCATATTTGATGAGAAATAAATCAAACTAATTTCCGATTGGAGTTTATCGCTCATGAGCGTTTTATTCATGCATTGTATAACACATGCAAATGTGTAATCGGTTTTTCACTATTTTCTCGTGACCCAGATGGCCGATCGATCTCAAACTTCTACAGGTTTGTCAGTTTATGTATATGGTGGATTACATAAAGTGCTTACACTGTTTTGTTAGCAAAAACCAATTCTGTAATGTTCCTTTAACCGCTATCCCGCACTATCCATGATTCAATCATTCTACAACCGAATCAAAGGCATTCAATACCGGTATAGTTTAGATAATTGATTTTTGACCACAGCCAATTTATCTGTGCCTAACATGCGGGCTATCGATTTTTTCGGTTATCAGCGGGAACAATTACTGCACCGAACTGAGACACTAGTATTTAAAAATGCAAGAAACAAAAATCAGTCTTGCCTGTAGTTTAGACTAAAATCAAGCTGAACGATAAAACGCAGATCTGGTGTGGAAACTTAAGTAAATATTACACAGAGTACGGAAAATGTTTTAATCCCGGACTGTACAAGTTATAGGACGAACAAGATTGACAGAACGAACGTAAGTCCGGTAGATGGAACAGCCATTTACACGAAAGTCACTGGCAGTAAATGCAACAGGTGTATTGGTTGTTAAAAAGACGGTGGCTGTTTTCTGAGTGTGCATAACCCAATATTTAGTAATTAACCAAAATGAAAGTTTAGTAAAACTTTCCTTCCAATTACCAGGTACTGAGGTGTCAAACTAAACAGTAACTTATTCATGTTCTTGCTAAGTAATTAAAATTTTAGAACTCGGGAAAAGATGAATGATGTTTGTTTCCGCGAACATACAACAGTCGTACATGAAAGACATCGACAAAATTTGTATTTGGTTACCATATCAGCCAGGAAGCCTGTCTGCTTTGGTCTACACGATGAACTGCTGTGCTACGGGTGATTAATGCTATCACTCCATTATAGTACATGCATGGATGCACGGCACATGAACTGATCGTCGACAAGCAGTAATTTTATGTTTATGTTATGTTCCACAATATTTTGAAGATCACCATCGAAACTTTATCTATGTTATTGTTAGAATACCATGTGTTTGAGGAGTTAAACTTGTGTTGATTCTATCGCTTGTCAAGGGCAAAACATCGGTAAGTATTAGTAATTACTAAAATAGTAAACAGTACAAAACTATACAATATCCATGCATGCTTCTTAACATATGAAAAATAAAATATGTTGTTGCTCTTGATATAAAAGTGATCAGTCATCACAACGAAGGAACCTTATGCAAGTTAGTTGTAATGGTTCAAACTTTCAGACTTCGGTTCTCAAACTAGTTTTCATCAATATCAAGTTATATTTCAACAAGGAAATCTAATTTGACAGTAAAACCATGGAGGTACACGTAGGAATAATTCCTACCTCCATGGTAAAACTAATGTTTTTTAAGTGACGATTTTTTCAGGGACGATTTATGACTTTGTCAAGACAATCACTTGCCTTTGGAATAACAAAAAGATGTATTTTCTTTTCTATTTTATGTAATACTATAAATAGCTGAATAATTGTTTATTTCTCTACAAAACATGACACTGTTTTTCTTTCTTAACAGCTTACAGGATGTTGGATTAAGTTGGGAACGTGAATGATAATTTTCACTGAGACGATTCTATATACTATCAGGAGACTGAATTCTTCAAGATTGCGCTGATGAAATAAACAAGGCTGAACAAGATATCTGATAAAGTTGTGATCCCTTAACCCTGTAAAGCCAATCAGTTGAAAATGTACCACATCACAGCAAGGAATTGAGTAAAAAATAAAGACAGAAATAATGGGAGATACCGAGGAGGGAAAAGAAAACAACGTGGAGACTGCGGGCCATGGAGATGAAACAAAAAATACGGATTTATCAGACGAAAAAGAGAAGCAATGCCCTGATGTACAAAATGACAGCAGTCAGTTAAATCAAGCACAGGTGGGAGGTGGAGATACTCCTGCTGGAATTCGAGAGAAACAACCAAAAAGTCAAGAAGTTCCGCCAAAACCTAACTTAAAGAAAGTCAGAACTAAGAATAAAAAACAAGAAAATGGAAACATTGGTGGAAGCAATCAGATGAAAAAAATGAAGAAAGGTATATTTATCTCTTATTCGCCCGATGGAGGTTTTCTTGAAAGAAAACTTGTGTGTGAAACAGTTAAACAGTTTAAGGAAAACAACCTCACAGAAGACATATGGTTTGATAAAGATGAGGAAAATACAGACAGTCCATCTTGGTTTTCACAGAGAATGGAAGCCGTAGAAAAATGCCGCGCTGCAATCTGTTTTTTATCTTTCAGCTACTTCCAATGTCCTGTATCGCTGTATGAGCTTCGCTGCCTTCTTGAAAGGCAAGTTCCCTCCACTGCAAACCCACCCAAAGTCTTTCTTGTCATGTGTGAAGATGTAGAGATTCCAAGACAGTATGTCATCTTCTTTGATGATCTTGTTTCACTGTGTTACCCGAAATATGAGAGATACAGTATTGCAGAGAAAGCCTCTGTTGTTATTGGTGCTTTGGTGGAGAGAGTTGAACCATACGCTTCAGTTTTTGCTCCACATGTTCCTCGGATTCTAGATATGGACTTCACAGAAGAGTACAAAAAGAAGAAACTGTGCAAGTGGAGTATTGATGACCTTCAAAGTTGGCTCTTTCATCTTGGGATCAGAGAATTTTACCGTCAGAGTTTTGCAGAAGCAGGCATGGACGGTTTTCTTCTGATGTCCATAATGGACCAAGACATGGCAGACTTTCTTGGCATTGACAGCCGTGTGGTTAGAAAGAAAATTCTTCAACAGATTATTGGGATATTGGAGAAGGAGCATAAGGCACCTGATAGTTGGCACCTTCGAGCAAGGACACAGAAAAGCCGAACTGAGAGCGTTTATGTTGTGTATGACCCTGCTGATGTTAGACTGGCACAAAACCTCAAGCAAGATTTAAAAAGAAAAAATCTTCAAGTGAGTTTAAGAATTATATATTAGTAAATATTCTGTTTTGTATTTTAAAGATAAAACTCAAAAATTAGGATTTATCAAAACCTCTGCTACTTATAAAATATGAATATTATTTTATGGGAAATCCACTTTAAAAGTGACAATTTAACCCAAAAAGTCATTTGTAATTTTGTTAACAACAAAAGTAAGTGCAGGACTTTCTGTAGTGCATGGGAAAACTAATAAATTATTAGGCCTATTTATTGAGTTTCATTTCTTGTTGAATGATTTTTACAGGTCACAGCTCATGAAAAGCTTGGACAATCAAAAGACGAATTCCTGTCCATCAATGGCCCTCTTATTGCCTCAGCAAAACATGTCATTGTTGTCTTGACTGAAGCATCAACAGCATCTCCATTCATCTTCCATGAAGTGTTGTTTGCTGATTGGCTGGGCAAGTCCTTGGTGACTGTCATGTTCAAGAATGTTTGGAAAAAGATGAGGCCATCACTTAAATCTGTTTTGGGTAAGCAGTGTTTTGATTTTTGTGGTTGCTTGTTTTCATTTTCCTGGTCCTCATAAGGTTTCTTGTAAAAAGTTTTCAGGCAATAATAATCTTCCTTCAAAACATTTGTTTAAGTATCTTTTTTTGACTTGTCTGGCATAGCTTTTATTGAAGACAATAAAGTTCAAATTAAAAAAATACAATGTAAGAGACAAAAATGATCTTAAAAAACATCTGTATCTGTATCTGTATCATGTACAAACACCCATATGGGTTGTCGCCGTACATGGTCGGGGTCGGGTGTGCGGCAGTTAATTTTTAAGTAAAAATGTACTCTTCAGGTTTACACAATTAGATCCTAAACTTTGACTCAAATAAACTTGTCCTTGACTGAAAATGTCAATTTCAGTGCTGGAAAAAAGTTCAAACTATGCTTTCTCTTTATCCTACTATCAGGTGAATTTCCGGCAATAGATTTTGAAACGAAGATGTATGGTGAGAGCATGGACATCCTTGAGCATCAAATCAAACCCTTACGAAAGGTGGCCGGGGTCGTCTTGGAGCAAACGTACTTAAACAGGATGAGCGAGGGACTTAAACCTCTACAGGTGTTGGCTGCATCTCAAGGTATCATTGTTTAAAGCATTTCTGTGTTTGGTTCTCATCCTCTGAGAATCCTTTCTGCTAAATCATACCAAGACTGCACACCCCCAACCCTCTCACAATCTCACCTTCTTATTCTTATTTATGGTTATTTGAGAACCATTTCCAGCCCTCCCTCCTCCCCTGCCCCTCTACGCGCCACTGCTTTTATGACAAACAGCCTAAAATCTGTCAATCTCAAGGAAATGCTTTCTTCTGTCGTTAAATAAACTGCAACAATTTACATTGCAAACCCCACTGTATCGCAAACCAAACCCAGTATCGATCCCCCTCTATGCAAATCCTAAAATCTTCCATCCTAACTGAGCTTCTTTGGGCACAACATTCTGTTTAACATACCTTAATAAAGTGGTCTTTGCACCCAGGGGCCAGTTTGACATCTATTCAGTCTGTCCTATTTGTATTTGATACCGTATGAATGCAGCCCCGAACTAAATCAAACAACACAAACTCAACAACGAAAGTCTCTGATTGATTTCATTGTAACAAGTTTCTAATGAGTGTTTGCAGTGCTGGACTTTGTCAACACTGAGTGAGTCCACATAGAGAACATAACGAGTTCTTCATATTTCAAGCTATGCATGTTGTGGTTGTACAATATAGTTAATTAGTCTTTGATTAGTACCTAATTACCATTAGACTGGCTATTTTTTCTCATACCTTGGCTAATGGAAAAGTCTATATACGTGTAGACGGTGAATTCATACAAGAAAATGCACGTCATGCATTTGTACACATTGAAGAAAAAAAATTAATATGTAGTTTTGTTACTAATAAGAAAGGGGAAAATCTACTTCCTAATGTTTCGATTGTGTTTGATGATTGTTCCGTTATCTCTGAAATAATCTTTATTTAAACATACATTTCAAGGGTCAAGATATAAAAGAACTAAAACACAATCCAATGTCAGTAATGTGTGACAGGAATGAAAACTTTTCCATCAGCTACTCTGCCTTCAATCTGATGCCTTCTGGCATTTCTATGGAATGTTTTTCATAGTAACTTTTGTAATAAAGGACTGCCTTCAAAATTCTGGTTGGGTTGGGTTGGGGAGGTAGAAACAATTAAATTTCTGTAATTTTGTCCTTGGTTTGTTAGTTTTTGACTCTCTAAAATGTTGACCCTATAAGTGAACCATTATTATGAAAGGATGAGCAAGATGTGATAGAATAATCAATCAATCATTCAAGGGGGCTGCGGGGGCATGACAAGTGTCCTCCAAGTCTACTCAAAACAAGATGCAAGGAGAAAACAAAACTTGACTATCAATCAATTGTACATGTTCTATTTTTTAACAGGTTTTTTAACCATAACATTATTGTATAAACTACTTCTGATGTTAAACTCAGCTAGTCATGAAGTTTTACCACATCATGAAGGCTTTGTTTCCACACTGATTGGCATTAATCTCAACAAAGTGGTCTGTTTGCTGCTTGACAACATTTCTATGTAACAAATTTAGGTCAAAGGATGAAACAATTTTTGAATGCAAATATTTATGTTATAATATTATTTTTTTTAATCAAAGCAATGGGATCAACAGTGAACAATGGTTCATCAGAGCAACCAAAGGTTTTCCTGAGCTACCAATGGGATATGCACAACAAGGTACAAGAGATCAAACGCATTCTTGAAAGCAATGGAATCTCATGCTATCTCGACAACAGCCCAACAATCGCTCAGCAGCAACGAGGCACTTCGGGAGCAAGCACTCGCAGTAATGCCACTGCTCCCATTCACTCCGATGCTATACATGAGACATTGGAGAGTAACATCCAACGTAATATGAAATCATCATCAATCGTCTTGAGCTGCATTACACCACGTTATCTTCAGTCGGACAACGGAGTGAAGGATTTGATGTTGGCAGAAGCGCTACACAAACCAGTAATTGCTGTGCTACTACGTTTTGTGGCATGGCCGCCTGATATGGGTCCATCCCCCATTAAGAAATTACTGGCTCATACAAACCACATTGACCTCAGCAATGACAAACTTTTTAAGCAAAACTTCCATGTTCTTGTAGAGAGACTAAGGAGATTCTTGAACACAAAGCATTAATAGAAAACTCCTCACCCACAATTGAGAGGGCTCATGGCAGAAAGAATTAATGAAAACCATCAACATAACATTAATGTCAGGAGAATGCTGTCTGCATTTTCAAAATAAAAGCAAAGCAGACGTTTTGTGATGAAAAATGTCCCTTGTATTTTTAGCAGCTGTTACAAAATGTGGATATGTTTTGAAGCATTGACCTAAACATGTGTTAAATATTATCAAGTCCATTTATTGGAATTATTATCAAAACTGAAGAGAGAAAAATCATGCAACAAATCGGTGAAAGGAAACCAGGTAAGAAACCAAAGATTTACTCTCTTTTTTTAACCCCCTTCAATAAAATAATATAATAAAACTAAATTTGTCATGATGGTATGAAATGATTTTGTATGATTTTGAAAAGAGTTATGCTTGGTCTTGTACCTGTACCTCACTTGGTTTTGCCTGCCAATGCAACATAATTGTAAAAGCTTTAGATACAAATATAAAGGCCATTTCCTCACCAGTTAAACCAAAGCTTTACTTTAATATTCAGCATTATCTGAGTTGCAGATGTTTTATAATTTTGAATGCCAGTATAAGCATTGTTACCTTTATTATGAAGATGCAAGAAAACTGATACAGGATACGACTAACCGTATGTTCACCTAGAATTTCAAAGATCCTTTTCTACCAAATAGGGCATTTAAGCATTGAGATGAGGCATATTTCAGGGATGATAAATTTTTAAACCTTTATCTGAATTCATATTTTTTTATGTTTGCCTTGTGATTAAGGTAGCTGTTATTTTTTTTAAAGATATCAATAAATCATGCTCATTTATGTACAGCTGTAGCATTAAGGATAATGTTCCTAAAATATCCTTGAAATCTATAGCTCCAGAAGTTACTGCAAATGCTATCATATTTTCAACATACCTCCAAAAATTTAGATCCTAGATTCAGACCTTTTTGTCAAGAAGGACTCTCACCCTAGCAATTATCTATTGATACTGGCAGTGAGAAAGTTCAACAGCATGGGTTTAGTTGTTTTGAGTTGCTTAGCAAAAGCTTGTTCACCTTTAGGCAGATAGAATTATGAATTGTTTAAAGCGTTAATGTACTGCCTCTAAAATATTAAGAATTAATATTGATTTGAATTTTATTCTTTGCTGCCCTGTGTGCTTAACTTTTGTTAGTACTTTTGTTGCAAAAAAATAGTTAACTTTGAGACTAACTTAAAATTTGGGTATGTTTCAACAAATTTACATTTCACTGCTTAAATTTCTTGAATATTTTGTTCTCAAATGTAGACTTAAATGTACAACTGCTAAGCAATCGTTGAATTTTAAAATAATTCATACTTTTGCAAAATTAAGACTCAATTTCTCTATCATTGTAATTAGTTATTTTTCAATCTTTTTAAAGTGTTTGTACTTGTACGTACACAATCTGCTGCCAATTAATCATTAATAGTATTAATTAAAGCTGTCACTTGTCATGCCAAAATGGAACCTTTGAGAGCATATGTGACCTACACAAGTGTTTGTATTGCAATTAATTTACAAGCATTCTGCTTTTTGTCTTGGTGTTTAAAAAGAGGTTTTAAGTGATATTACATTGACAGTTTCTCGATAAATTCTTTTCTCAAACAGCACAAAATCTTTTTCATTTCCTTACTTGCTGATCAGTTGATTAAGTAATAATGCTATTGCCCAAAGATTACACAAGAACTTTTAATTTCCACATTGGTTTGATATATTCAAAGGCAAAGACATGTTAAAATTGGTTACATTAAAGGTAACGTACATGTTTGGTAATGACTCAAAACAAATATTAGCATAAAAACTTACTTGGTAACAAGCAACGGAGAGCTGTTGATAGTATAAAACATTGTAGGAAACGACTCCCTCTAAAGTAACGTACTTTTTGAGAAAGAGGTAATTTCTCACTAAAATAATAAAAACTTCTTGCAAGAAGTTTTTATTCCTATCTGAAAGCACACAAATTTGTACAACAAGAGTGTTTTTTCTTTCATCATTTTCTTGCAACTTCGATGACCAATTGAGCCCAAATTTTCACAGGCTTGTTATTTTATGCAAATGTTGGGATACACCAAGTGAGAACACTGGTCTTTGACAATTACCCAACGTGTTCAGTGCCTTTAAGTATGAAGTCTGCTTTACAATATCTTCAAGGCTGTGTTCATTACAATTGTTTATTCTTGGTGCAGTACTGCTATTTTTCTTTCAATCAAATCATTGTAAGGTTGTGTTTGAATTAGTGGCTGCAGCTTGATTGCCACATTAACCAGTGTTTAAGCATAGGAGGTCCATGGCAACAGCCTTAGCAACAGACACAGCCGCCAATTGTTGGTTCTGTCAGGGTGTACGACAAAATGGCAGCAACATGAAAATGGTCTATTATCTTGATTATGAAAATCAGACATTCAACATACACACATACAAAGTTAGTGTGCTGGGCAATTTAATGTGTAACTCAGAAGTCTGTTATGGATTGTGGGGGCAGGGGGATCGGGTTTCTGGTTTTTATCCCTTTTTTTTCAGGGTTTTTTTGTGACTTGGTATGTTGAAATTTGTTGTTCCCGATAGCAATTATCAACTTACAAAGTTGTCAAAATCTTCACACAATTTTTTTTTCAATTCTTGTGGTTATTGTCAGGTGAATAACAGTGGAAATGCCCTGCTGGTGTCTATGGGTAAAACACATCTATTTCATCCTCAAAACGACATTGGGGCAGCAGGTCACGTATCAAACACTTCAATAATAGGTCACTGATTGTTTAGCTGACATGGGAAGGTCTCGTGGTGGAGTAGATTTTTGGTTCCCATCAAGGACCTATTCTGGTTACTTAGGAACTTTGATCTCAAAACAAACAAATCAGTAAAACTATCTTTCTAACTTTTGTTTACATTTCTTGATATTTTGTGGGGTTTGACAATACACACACACACAAAGATAAAACTTTGATTAATGTCTCAGACAAATGTGGAAGTATCCAAATCGGATGCATAGGAGAGCTCGCTGTTTTGGCATTAATATTATTCAAACAATTTGTGGTCTACCTGAATGTACTCTATTGATAGACATTTTCAGTTATCATATGGGTGGCACATATAAAGACTAAGTCTGATATGCTGTACACAATCACAATGATTTATTTTGTTGATAAATATTAACTATTTGAATATGGTTTTTGAGTAACTTTTCTTTATCTGTCATTAATCAGTAAGGTGATCAATAATTCAATAAGTGGTTTGGCTAAGTGGATTTGGCAACAAGTTTTAAATATAGTTATGTTCTTGAAGTGCTGTTATTTAATAGTTTGAGAAAATGAAAGTCTTTCCTTTGTGCTAAATAGAGACTATAATATGGCAGTCCTACTTGAAACCTTCCTTACATATTACTACATCATGGACAGCATTAATACTTAAATAACTCAACATTATTATGAAATATTATAAATCTGGTAATTAATTTTGAGATTATTATTTTGACAAGTAAGAAAGTTTATTATTGTGATCAGTTGTGCATAAAGTAGGATTTTTTTTTACAATTTCAATGAGCAACAAATGTTAAACAGATTGCAGTGACTCTTTTGATGTGAAAAACGCATTATTTTGTTATTATGCTATTTAAGATTTATGTTTTGAAATAAACAAAAAACTAATACAAAAAATTGTCTTTTTGGTAGCTTTGTTTTATATTTCAGTTGAAGTGGGGTATTTAACATTTATGTAACTTTTTATTTACTTGGCTAAAAAACCTTTACAAGTATTAATAGTTGCACCCAGCGTTCAATAGTTCAGATAATCATTGTTTCTGAGAATAAAAACAGAGATGTTTGTCAATAAATTGGTTTTTCAAACACTCCTACAATCCTACTATAGCAAACAGCACCACAATCCACCCATTTACGCACCTGTCACACACCTTTACAAAGTTAAAAGGCCTATTACCTCACCTTTCATATTTGAGTCTTTCAACTTTGTTTCGTGAACCACAAAATCAGAACCTGAAAAGTGAAGATAAAACATAGTCTGAATTTCTTAAAAGATATTGTTGATATACATATTGTGTACAAGAAAAAAATTAGGCCTCGTTATGTGGAAAGAAAATCTTGTGTAAGACTACACTATCAATAGGACTGAATTTTTAATTTTGGAAATAAAGATTGCATAATATTATTTTTATAAATTTAGTCTCTTAAATTAGGACTTTGTTTGTCTAGTTTAATCATTTTAACTTTATAGTTTTATGATAAAGGTACATTTTTGTTGGAATAACAAATGTGATTTGTGTTGACTTGAATTATTTTTTTCAAAGAATTGCCTTGAAGCAATAATGGAAACTTTGGGGACTTTTTAGGTTTTTTCTTCAGTAAATGTGTCATATTTAAGTTCTAGGCCTAAACCTTGTATTATAATAGGCCTATTTCCAGTAATCCATACTCAAATTTCCATGGTACATTTTACATGCACCTTGATGCAGAACTTAAAGAAATTTACTCACAATTTTACACTGGCAGTTAATATAGACCCTTAATATGGAAGCCTAAATAACAAGCCTAAGCTTTTCCCCAATTTATTACCCTTTAAATGAAAGATTGACATGGTTTTGTACAAGACAGAATGTTTGCATAACTGTGATTGATTTAACATGATGGCTCACTAGCAATGTGACCACACCTTATTGCATTATAATGAACAAACAGCTTGTAAGATGAGACATTGTCCATGTGACATATAGACCTTTAGGAATACATAACCCACTAGCCTGATTTTTGTTTAAATATTTGGTCAATGTGCATGAATCAATACTGAACAACCCTCATCGGTAAATGACTATGGATTCTAGGCCATGTCTAGATAAACAAGTAGAAACAGAAGACTGCATTGGCTGTTTTACATGCATATAGTCTGACCCAGAACTAGGTGTTTGCATTATACAAACACTCACATTATTAAAGGTGTTTAGATCAACCATTTGTGAGAAAAATAGTCCTACTTATTAGGCCTACAAAATTAATTTTATTTTCCTTGGAAAAAGCTAAGTTACATGTAGGCCTACATCATTGCAGAATTCATGACATTTTGATAGAAAGACATAGGCCTAATCGCAAATTCCTACCAATCAACAACAACAAGATTTTGTTTCAGACCAATCATCTTCAAGAAAATAATCCTAGTTTTTAGGCCCAAGTTTTGTTTCATTCTGGTGAAAGCAAAAGTACATGTAGGCCTACGAGTCAACAAAGTCACAGAATTCTGAAAAGGGGTTATTACTTCAAATCATATAAATTACAGGAAAATGATTTTGGCTTGAGACCCATCCATTGGAAAACATCTCATTTTAGGCCTACATTTTTTTCCCCCAATTCTGATTAAAAGTTACATGTAGGCCTACTTCAATGAACGCATGGAATTTTGAAAAAGGGTCATTACTTTAAATTTCATACAAATTAGAAGAAAATTATTTTGGTTTTAGAATTGTCATCTATGGTAAAATGTATTACTTTAAGCCTACTTTTTTTCTTCATTTCTGATTAAAAGTTACTATAGGCCGACATCAAGGAAGGTATGGTATTTAAAAAAGGAGTCATTAGGCCTACAACAAATTCATATAAATTAGATTTAAAGCTAATTAACATGTAGGCCTGCATCAAGGAAGTTCGAATCAATTAGAAAAAACAGTTTGGTTTTAGAGGTATTATCTGACCCAAATTAGTAATATAATGCTATTTATTAGGCCTAAAACAAGATATTCTGGTATCTAGGCCAAATTAAGTTACATGTAAGCCTGCATTAATTAAGTAATGGAGTCTGAAAGATGAATGAAAGACATTCATATAAATAACACAAAAACAATGGAAATATGATGGTATTTTTAAAAAGGAAAACATTCTACTTGCCTTATAGAAATTGAGTGTAATGGTGCTTCTTCATCTTATCCTCAGCAAGCAACTTGGTGGAAGACTTATTTTATGTTTGTTAGTATTTCCAATATTGTTAAAATTTAATTTCAAAATTCAACACTGTCAATTCAATTTTAATTTTTGCCATCTCTTTTAGTTTTACTACCTTGATTTAATTAAAATAATATACAAACTGGACCAATCAAAGTACTTTTGACTACTCTTTTTGCCCTCACCAAGAGTAAAAAGTTTGTTATGTCTACAGAGGGCGCTATTCAATCTGAGTGAATGGAAAGTTGTCGCACATGCATAGTCAATAATGCATGTAAACCACTGCAAGTAAAACCTGAACCTTGATTAAACAGGAGAAGAAAAAAAACTGCTTTATGCAGTTACATCTTTTTTTCTTAAAATAAAAATATTAACCAAGTGTATTTAAGTATAATTTATTCTGAACATATACCCATACAAGATTTTGATAATAATGTTTACTTTAATCCACTTGTTGTCATTAATAATAAATCCATCATATGCAGATTGCGAATCTCGATCTTGAGCAATATCTTGAGGCCATTTTATGTCCTCTTGAATAAGACTTGAAGTATCAGTTGTTTATCATTTCCATGGCAATGGAGAGAAGACTATTTCACATTCTTGAGTTGAGACTGTATAGTTGGCATGGTGATAATGGGCATCTCGCTGGACATTGTGTAGTTTCTGAGAGAAAGATGCTTTGCATGTTTCTTAAACTGGAAACAAATGAAGATGTTCATCCTGTTGGGTTTAAATTCATGACACTCTTGTTCCATGTTCTTTCTTTATCCTTGTGTGGAATTCTTGGTTGTGTGCAGTGCACATCCTGCTCTTAAGTGGTAGGTTAACATCATTTTGTGTCTACTTGAGGGATCTGATGCTTTGTTGTCTCCATAGTTACTGAGCATTATATAATTATCTGTGAAGACGCAGTAGACCAAAGTTTGCCTTTCAATAACAGTCTTTGGCTGGCGATAGACTTGCTGTGTAGTTAACAATCAAAAAGCAGTCCTACTGTTTCTCATCTCGAAGTAACAAGATTTTTGATGATCAATCCTTGATAATCCTAGACTTCAGTAGCAATCTTGTTTCACTGACTTCTCTTGTTTTCTGAACAGATGAATATTTAGTGTTTGATGGTCTAAATGTATTTTTGCTGTGTTATTTTTGTTTTGTGTATGTGTGTTTGTTGTCCTGTTTTCAATTGCTTTATTTAAAAATATAAAATTATTAATTTAATTTAATTAATTGTTAATCTCAATTTCCCTTTTCATATTCATTAATCTTACTTTCACAGTGTCACTCATTCCTACTCATCCACCAATTTTATTTATCAGTTGTTAAGAGTTTAAGAAGTTGAACTAAATAAAATCTGTAGTTTACAAGGTTCAATAGAGATGATGGCGGTGTTGGCCAAACAGAAGCCAGTTCCACATATACATCAAATGTGTAGAAAGGAAGGGACGACACAACCGTTAAAAGTTGATCAAGATGACCCACCAGTTTAGAGAAGAAAGTGGGAGGGATGACCTGCCAGTTAAAGGAGAAGAAAGTGAGATAGGTGACCCACCAGTTTAAAGAGAAGAAAGTGGGAGGGATGACCCAACAGCTTAAAGAGAAAAAAGTGGGAGGGATGACCTGCCAGTTAAAGGAGAAGAAAGTGAGATAGGTGACCCACCAGTTTAAAGAGAAGAAAGTGAAAGGGATGACCCACCAGTTAAAAGTGAAGAAATTGGGAGGGACAACCGATTAGTATAAAGAGAAGAAAGTTGGAGGGGTGACCTATAAGAAAGTGGGAAAGGTGATCCATTAGTTGATAGCGAAGAAAGTGGGAGGAGTGACCCATTAATTTATTTATTTAGGAGAACAGCACAGATGACCCATTAGCTTAAGGGAGGGGTTGACCCATCACCTCTATGAGGAAATTGTAAATTTAGGAGCACCAAGGCAATGACCAGGGGCAACGGAAGCAATTGCCTCCATTACCTCCATGAAGTATCAGGCCTGCATTGTAGTTAAAGGGAAAAAAGTAGGAGGGGTCACTCATTAGTTTTATTTAAATTCACAGTTTTATTTAAAATACCCCCACACTATTTCCATCCCTTCATTTATCATCCATCCTCTAAAATTGGTTATAATAATTGATTAATTTAATAGTGTTTACATGTTTTGTTTTGTTTTGTTTTGTTTTGTTTGACTGAGTGTACATTGATTGTGAATATTGCATTGTGTTGTAAAATGTGTGTCAATCACTGTGCCGTTCTCTATTGCTCCAATGACACATTATAGGCTAATGTTCTTCTTTGATGTTGATCCTGACTTGTCCGTCCACTTTAACATTGTCAATCCACTGTAACATGTTTCATTTTGCAGGCATAACAATACTCTTGATAAACTTTGTGATAGACTTTCCTCCTATGTGACGAATACACTGCCATGCCTTACAGTATTTCTTGAAGCGGTTGAGTACATGTGTTGACTTTCAACACTGAGCCTGCTTTTTTGTCCACTGACACATTGTCGATTGCTGGCACAGATCTTGATAAACTTGATGGTGGATTTTCCTCCTGGGTGACCCTTTTGCCGAAAACAATGCTATGTATTGAGTGTGCTCAGTTAATTTCAGTAATTGTTCCTGACTTTTCACTGTAACATTGTCTTTTGCTGGCACAAATATTGACAACTTGAGGCTATTCATCCATAAAATTACATTATATTATATCAAAAGTTGTTTGTCCACTGGAAAGTACTTTTCCTTGAAAGTGATTTCAAGATTGTCTCTTTCACTTCCACGATTTGACCAATGTTAAATTAGTTACAGATTTCTATACATCTATACAAATTCATCTTTTAATACAATGTTAAAGTACTGATATTGGTTAACGAGTGAAGGGCAAAAGCTAAATCAGATCACTAATACCCAACTAATTATGAAAACATCATTGTCTTTCTAGTCCAAAATCAGCAGGCATTGTTCTTTAGCATAGAGAACTTACTCTGTAGTGTTTCAAACAATCCTGGGTATAATTGTAGATTCACATGATCCAAAGAATTTGGCAATCCGTGTCGTCCTTTTTAGTGTGCATCCAATAAATTTGGTTTTGAAATTACAGTTGATCATTGATGATTTCTCTGTCAATGAGCTCCTGGTGGAGATGTTGCTGTTCTCAAGTTATTTCCATCCAGAAGATTAAGTGTCACTTTAAGTGTTCTCCAGTTTATCAATATTCATCCAAAAGTCTGTGTTTACTTGCTGCTGTCCAGTGTTTGTAAATAAAATCTGACAGTTTTTAAAATAATTGTCCAGTAGCTCCTTCACGCAAAAGCCGACACCTGTTCACAACTTTCCATTTGGTGGGTCATTCATGTGGCAATTTCCAAAGCTATGAGATTATCAAATCCCAGAGCTTGATGACACAAAAACAATCCGTGCAAATGTGATTAGTTTCCTTTGAAAATAGCTTTAAACTTGAAGTCAATCATCCTCCATTAATATGTCTTTCCAGAAAGATGTTTAAGCAACGAAGAAGATTCCATATAAGTTCTCTAATGGTTTCATATTGACGAGGGAGGTGGCTTGTTGGATTTCCAATTCCAGAGAAAATATCTTGAAGTCTTTAGTTGGCTTTGCATGGCTAATTTTGAAGACACTGTCAAATGAAGAAGATAGTAACACAAAAGTCCTTGAAGATGTTTCCTGAAACTTTGATTCTCTGTTCATTGACAGTAGGCACTGCTGATTTGAAGTACACCAAAGCAGAGAAGATGAATTCAAGAAGTTGTCTCAGTCGCTTATTTGTATGACTGCAGTGTTTTTGTGCAAGTTGTTTATGTTTGATGATTGTAAAAGAGATATTTTTTATTTTTTAACCTACATTTATTTATTATTCGTTAGTTTTTTAATTCAAGCTGTAAGCCCTTTATCATTACTCTCATCCATCAACTCATCTATCATTTTAACTTGCAACTTCGATGACCAATTGAACCCAAATTTTCACAGGTTTATTATTTGATGCATATGTTGGGATACACCAAGTGAGGATACTGGTCTTTGACAACATTACCAAAAATATACCCTGCCTTTAAAGGGACAGCACAAGAGGTAAAAAAGGTGGCCTTACCTTTTGAGGAAATAAGAAGTTCACGATATTGGCTGAAACACCGAGGACTAAGAATTCCTCAAAATAAGCCAATGGAAAGAAAGAGCAAGGATGAAAACTTATACCAACTTAATTTTCTAGTCATAAAACTATCACCATGGTTACAAATAAACGAATGATAATCAAATCAATAAAAAAGTACCTTACCTTTTGATGCAAAGAAAAGCAATATTACAATAGTCTAGTTCTTGAGAAGAAACTAAGGTTCCGGCCAACACTAGGAATTAAGAAGTTCTCATGTGAGCCAGAGAAGACAGAAAGGCTGAGATTGGTTCACAAATATAGCTCCATGGTTACAGCATGTTTACCAACCTCTGAATTTCAACCACCACATGTAAGTTACTTACCATCATTAATCAGATCATCATCAATTTATAAAGTACAGATGAAGTATGATTATACAGTAGTATTAAAATTGGCCTTACCTTTTGAGGTAAACAAAGGTAAACAAAGTACGGTATGTGGATTTTATGACTTTTGCCAACATTGAGAACTAAGAATTCCTCAAAGGAAGGCAGAAGAAAAGATAAGACAAACAAAGTATATTGACTTACTCAACCATCTCTCCACTTAAACTTTGAATGACACCGTATTATACATCTACCAATAACAATGAGGATAAGAAGTCCTCAGGGAGCCACAGACAGTGACAGATTTAAGGCAGAAGGGTAAAACCAATTAAAATGCCACCACAACTTCTATGTTTACCAAGATGTGTACTAAACATTATGACACCATAACAATCAATGATGATTAAAAAAACATGGCCTTAAATTTAAGATATTCAAGGAGGCATGGGCCTTAATACAGATCTTAAGACGTGCATTGGGGTTGTAATGCAGATGTGAGGATTAAGGATTCCTCAGATGAGCCAATAGGCAGGAAGAGATCAGATACACATGATAAAAGATTAAAACCTACAACTCATCAACCATGATTTCTCAGTATACTAACATGTGAGATTATATCTCCATTATGGCCCTACTAACTTTTAACATTAACATGCTAATAAGTTGTTAACGGTTACTCAATACAGCCGCCTTTACCTGCTGTTAAAACACATCTTCTAGGGAGACCACAAAGTTTAACATGACAACAGCTCCAATTAAGATTAAGATTATTTGTATTGACCAATTATGAGGATTAAGGATTCCTCAATAAGGCCAACAGAAAATAAGAGACAAGACAGACGGTAAAAATCTTACAGTGTTGCAAAATAGGTTCAATTGTCCTTACCATAAAAACTTGTGCATAACAGCTGCATGGGTTATACTCTATATATATAAATAAACATTACATCATGCCATTTAGTTATCATTACAATTTACTGACAGTTGATTAAGAAAAATACAGGACAAGTAGCCTTGTCTTTTGATTCAGAGCAGACTGTCAAATATTCACAGATAATTGGAGATTCATGACAGAGTAATGGCCAACTGTTATGAGGATCATAAGATTTCCTCAGACAAGCCAATGGAAAGAGACTAAGTTTATGATAGTTATTCGTTCCACCTTTGTTGGTGTCACAACCTCTATAACTAATATAAATTGTTTATCAAAATAATTCATGCCACTAGCAATGGCAACAACATGTTTTGTTCTATTACAAAGCCACGATAACCATGAATCATAATTCTAAAAAGAGGAGAGGGGCTAGGTATATGCCAATTGAGGATTAAGAATTCATCTGGTTAGCCAAGAAATACACAAAATATCCCTAGAATACTTTCAATCATTCCAACAGGTGCACCAAGAGCACTAATGTTGATTGCTCAACAATAACAATACCAAGTCATTTGTAAAATGATAACCATTTAAGGCCTACATTGGTTTAATGGGGAGAAAAGTTGGGGGTGGGGGGGGGGGGCAGGGGGCAGTATCACTACATTATAGCCATTGGTTTACAATGAGGGACTGGCATGCAGCCAATAGGAACAACACACAGAAGAATGATAACAATCTTTCCACACAAGTGTATCAATCTCTAATTGTTCAATGAGATAAACCATTACCAAGGTAAATGTACTAATATTTTATATCACCATAATCAGCAGAAATACAATAAGAATGTGACACTTACCTTGAGATGGTGAAGAAACGTTTGAATAAGACAATTAAAACATGAATCAGACCCATAGGAAATTCACTAATTGGAGCCATTGATGAGGATTAAGATTTCCTCAAGAACCATAGAAAAAGGGGGGCAAGTAGAGCACCCCTCTCCCCACCGCTCAAAACCCTTGCCACCCCCCCCACCCCCCGAGATAGAAAAATGCACAAATGAATGGTTCAATACATTAAATAGACCCCCTAAATTATTTCTCTGCCCCAACTGGCACCCCAAAAATGAAAATGTCTGGTAAGGCCAGTGTTTGTTTACAAAAGTTAGAAGTCAAGAAAAAGAAAGAGGGCTAGATCATAATGATGGTCTGTCATATAAGATCACCTATGCAATGATGTAACAATCATACCATCAGGATCCTAATCTTTAAAATATGACCTTATTGTTTCAGTTACTTATTTAGTCGTAGTTAGTTAACATAAAATCTCACCCCATTCTTGTATCCAATCTTTCGTTCACATCTTTACTTCATTATTATTATTATTTATTTTTATTTATTTATTTATTTATTTATTTATTTTTGCGCTTTTATTGAATATCCGCCTTTGAACTCATGCATACTTCCATTCACTTAAACAGTTTCACTTCATCCATCTAGGTCTATCATTCCTGTGAACTTAATTTTGAAGAAAAAAAACTGACAATTTTATACCAGATAATTGTTTTAAAAAAATCTTATGATATTGAAGGTATTTACCATATGAAGTCTATTTATTTTGATAAGTTGCCGATGAGTTTTTATGTCTAGTTCTGTAATGTTTGATGTTTTGTTGTTGTTGACGTTTGTTTTGGATTTGTGCACCATTTCATTTTCCATTGATCTTGAAGAAATTTACTGCTCTTCGAGTTTCTAATTGTTTTGGTGAAGGAGAGATTTTCTCAGGCGCTCTCTAAAATATGCTTCTTAAAGTCTCAAACATTTATGTCCATTGATGGAGAGATAGGAGGATAGCCTGCATGATGGAGAATGTTCATCTTCAGTTATTGAAGAAATTTCAGTGGCTCTTTGAACAGCTGTGAATTGGTTCTTTTGCTGGAGAAGTTGTCACATAAGTTGGTTTCCTCCAGGTTTTCAAGCTTAAATAGCGGAAAGTTTTTTTCAAAAGTCTCTTGACCAATTTCAATTTCAAGTCTCTGTTCATTTATTTATTGAGTTTAATTTCCTGGAGGAATATTGATGAGGCGGAAGAACTACATCAGCCAATCTTTAAAATCCTCTGCTTCTTGCATAACAATCTACATTTCTATTCAACTCTGTTGTTGAAGGATGCATTACTTTAAAAACACATTCTTTGGGTCATGACCTCTATTCAGTGTAAATACAGGAAGGAGGCTCACACAATAGCTCAAGTTATACAATTACATTGTAGTGAGCCTCCTACCACAGCATTCACGTTCTGCTTTTTAATTGGATTAACTTAAACTGTTTTCATGTCTAGACCACAGAGACTTAATGTCTTGACTACCCATAACTATATTAACTTGCCAATTTATATCATAACCTGATAACACTGAAACAGATTGAAACATAAACAAATGAATAGTACAGACTGTCATGACTGACGTAAAAACTCACGTTGTCATGTTTGTTCGCAGATTGTGTAGGACTAACCCTCGACGACTCTGACGAATTCGTCATAGGCCTACAGATCATTGGACAAGCACAATTAAAATCCACTGTAAACTTCTTCGTTGTTGTGAGCACTCAGTTACGTCTCTGGTATTGCGCCTAGATTCAAAACATTTTACAATTTCAAGACACAGTTTGCATGTATAGTTACCACAGCACAGGCACGTACACGATGTACATGTAGCCTAGTTAAACTTACTCAGTTATAGTAATGCTCTCTTGGAATTGACTAGGCCTACCCCAAATTCCTCCGGTTGCTAAGCAAGCTTTCCTGAATAATTCTCTCGGGCACTTCTTTAGTTATCCACGCTCAGTAATTTACATCTCCAGTGAAAAAACTCACCAAACGGGCCGCTGTGTTCATGATCCTGCACACGTGTATGGTGAGCTTGGTCCCGTGAGGTGGATGCCTAGTCTGACACTGACAGTGGTACATTTTCCCGGATATTTTTCTCGGAGTGAGATGAAAAAGACGCCAGTTCCATCAGCAAACGTTTCCCCGGTATAAGTTCAATAAACGACACATTAAAAGAAGGAAACTCTTGTGAAAAATGTTCAAAGAACTTAAACTGAGTCAGTTCAGCATTAAAATCCCACTGTCACTGAAAACGGCGCAAAAAACGGTGGACTCACTTCTGACTTTCTTCCAAGGGGCGGTTCACTCTGGATTCATATCCTTGCGCAGTCACTGAAAATGTCTTCAAATTTCACTTTCAAACCTTTAAATAATTCTTGTAAAATATTACCAATATGGCTTTAGGAGGATAAATATTATGTTCGTTTTAATTTTTATTTTGAAATCTGTAAAAAATGTATACTAAACTATTTTCCCTGTGTGCGGAGGGATACCGACCCCTTTGCGACCTGTACGATGAAAGTGGTGGGTGTCGTCTGCCAAAATTTTAGGGGAACCATTTTAGGACTCGCCATTGGTCAACAGTTGTGACAAACCTGCTACTGATTGGATGGAATGGACCCTATTCAAAATAAATTCTTGCTCGTGGCTGCTTCCCTGCTAATTTTAAGTTAGTAGCAAATAGTAAAGTCTTTTGGAAACCAATGTTTTGTAATAATCGAGCAACGATCTTTCCTGACATTGGATACTTTTTAGAGGCAATATGGCCGCCTATAAACGCAAGGGATCCGGGGAGCGCGAGATCATGTACCCTTATTAAGTTATATTGATATTGATTAAAAAAACAATAATTTCCTAATCATAAAATCACTTGAAAGTGTACTTTAAAGAAACAACATTTATTTTGGTGATATTATTAACAAATTGCCTACGAAACAAATGGGCAATAAGGTAGCTCGAAGTAAGGCTTTCCACTCGACTCCGTGCCATACGGGCCACTGTTTAAAATACACATAGAGCCCATGAAGCCTCACGTGCATGCAACCCTGGATACCAATGCAATGCGCTCAACCAACGAACTTTGACCTTCGTTTATGCAATCAACGGCGACCGGCGACCGACGACCTTGACACAACAAAAATTGGGGGCGCCCTGACGCTGCAGTAGACAGAGCTGGCGGCAGGAGGGGGAGAGATCGAGAGGCGAGAGGAACGAGGAGGAAATTTTTTAGTTGGCAAAGCAGTGTTACATAATTTACAACTCTTAGAAATTGTCTCGGGAGAGGAATTTTTGATCTGATTTCGTTATCATGTCTCTAGAATCGAAAACAAAAAGAGCCCGTATGTCTGGGGACTCTCTAAATGGAAGTTCTGGTGAATTTTTTCCGGGTAAGTGACATTTTTTACCTCCAGCGAGACCATGGTTTACAACCCCGTGCCGTGGTTTACAGTTACTTTTTTACACGTTTACAAACCACACAATGTTCATGTGCAGTCCCAGAGTGTTTAATCTACATCATCACAATTGTTGTTAATTGATGAACCAGCAATATTGTGTGCGATATTTCTTGGAGCTAGTGCTAGTGTGGCTGTGTGCTAGTGGGTAAGCTTGTACGTGCAGGTGCCCAGAGTTTATACGTTCCGGCCTTGTGAATGTGATTTCATGTTGCCATTTCAGATTTAATGTTAAATAAAATACTCCACACAGACACAGGTGTTGTCCGTGGACCCTGCCACACCTACCTCAGTTTAATAGTTCATGGTTCAATGACAATCAATTGTATCAATAGACATAAAGAAGGGCAATAAACCACCATGCAAAATACTTTCTTTCATTCATAAAATAAATTAAAATGACTCTTGTGACTGTCTGGTTGGTTGTGGAAGGTCAAGCATATACATTTTTCGTGATAGATCATCAACTCTCCAAAATCCTCAAACTACTTTCCATGACAATTGCCAATGCCAGTAACTGTGACAATTGCCAATGCCAGTAACTGACCCTAGTTTATCAGCAACTATTTGCACAGCCTTTTTAGCTGGGGTTCATCTGGGCATCTGTACAAAAAGTTAAACGTTGGCTTGTACACTAGTATATATATTTTCTATCTGAGGTGTGCTCATTGATCGCCTAGTGATCATGTCCTAATTAATCCAGATGCTTGCTTGACTTGGACTGGAGGGCAGGGAGGAGAAGCCTCCATGATTTAAACCAGCCAGTTTGTGTGGTTTAGTGTAAGCAAAAGATAAGAACAAGTCAAATATGCAAAGATAAGAGTGTAATGTACCATGAAATTTGTTTACCATGATGTCAATTACATAAGTCCTGGTATTAGTGGTAGGATGTTATTTAGTCTCCAGTTGAAGTGCAATGGAGATCACCAGGGCAATAATGTACATAAATGATAGGCCCTCATTCATAATTTGTTTTTCCCACCCCACTTATCCTGATCACGGAGGTAGAATATTCTACCTTCATGGCCTGATAGTGATAAACATTTCACACCATAGAGAAAAGACCTTTCTCTATGATCACACAGTATCATGCTCCTCATTTTTCTGTACTGTGCAAAAACTTCCTCTGGAGTATAGGCTACAGATCGCACAATAGACACACTAATATTTTGTTAATGGCTGCAGTAAAAGAATTTTATTTTAAAACAGAACACAAAAAGGCATATTTATGGAGCTAAGTAGGAATCTGCTTTCTGGATCCCTTGAAATTAAGATAATTGAATTTGTGGCATGGTTTGTTGTATCAATCAAGGAGGAATGTTGGTTGTATCATAGAGAAAGGACCAGGTTGTATACACCGTATGATATTATTGTTGGAATAAAATAAACATTCCCACACCAGTAGGCCTATGGTATCTTACTTCCGAACGGGTGGTTAAACAGGTGGATTGGTATGCCTGTGTAGAATATTAAATGAAGCTGCAGTTACTGTTTTTGCATAGAGCAAGGTTGCTCTATGGTTTATGTATGGTATTGGTAATGTTTTACAAAAATGTTATTCCTAGATTTGATATAGACCACCTGTAACCAGTGACCCCACATCTTTACAAAGGAGTTACAGAGCCTGGACTTTCTGTAGGCATGATTTGTACACAGCTCAATGGAAGGAAACACTCGTTCTTATATTTTACGGAGATTGCACTTTTGATTTTTATCAACTTTTGAAGTGAAGAAATATGGCACATCTCAAAACTTGGAAATGTGGAAATTATGACACAAAATGTAAAATTTCCCCATCGAGAAAGATTACCAGTGCAGTATTTTGCCTGCAAGAAAGGCCCTGGAATGTACAAGGTCACTCTTTGTGTAATTGATCATATTTTTGACCGCATGAGGGCGCTTTCTTCGAGAATGTCTTGCATCAAAATTACAGTTTCATCTTAGTTGAATTGCCTGTATGTAGTTTTCTTGCATTAATGACGAAATACATAAACATAATAATAACAAAACAAACAAAAAAACAGTTTGTTTACTTGTTTTTCATTACGTAAAAAATGGTCCACATGCGCCCTCACGCGGTCAAAAATACGGCGAATTAAAGCTCTGTTCGATCAGCAATTTATTTAAAGAATGTTACCTCCTTATTCTGCAGGGATTGGGAAGACAGAATACAAGCCTGGGGCTGGGCCAACTGATGTGTTGTGCTTTAAACATTACAATGCAAAGGAGGTAAGAATGAGTAGAGAAACCTGTCACTTAGCTGTGTCTTCAAATTTTCACTTTATTCCTGTACAAAGCATGTATACATGTAGAAAGGACAGAGCCTCCTGAATTTAAATTGTATTAATGTTAGTAGCGCTAACATGTTAGTGCAACTAAAAATACATCCATATAAATACAATACATCATCAGAATAATGATTAATTTGAAAAGTTTACTTTGTCAATAACGATGCTTAATAAAAAGTTTAGTAATGCTAGTATCTCAAGCCCTGCCAAATTGAGTAAACAATACTGTCAGCCTGTCAAAATCTTACCTATCATCAAGATATGGAAAAGTACACACAAATGACAGTGTCGAACTGGCTGATCGTTACCAATGCTTTCTTGATGTGTAGTCAATTTGAAGAACTCTGCTTTGCAGATTTAATCGGTGCATGGTCTGATCGAGTTGGGAGACTCTTGAAATTCAGAACTCATAATTGTACAAAATTTATTGAGGTACTACTACTAGTTATTATGTTGTACCTTTTGTTGCAGAATGTTTTAATGCTGTTTGCATGAAAACTAATCAATTTGTTTTACAATTGGGCGAAATAGCTTTACAAAAAGCTGTTACTTTCGTGCTTTAATTAATCATTAATCAAATGGGTTAACTTAAACATTTGCAGATGGAAGTCCTATATTATGTTCTTGTTTTCAGGTGATTAATGGGCATTCGATGGAGGCATGGCTGCGTTTCTCGGCCTGCTACTGGCATACCTTCAGGGGAGTTGGTTTGGATCCCTTTGGAATGCCAACCATAAAGAGACCATGGGATGATGGTAAGTTTGTTTCTGGTCATGGATAAAGACCTGTTTGTTGACATTTTATTCAATGCATTTATATGAACATTCAGTATGACCCCAAACATTAAACAATCCAGGCTTAAGTCTTTAATTTCAAAGTGTTTTCACAAGTTGAATGAAACTCTAAAGTTATAGTAATCATTTCACACAAAAATAGATGCATATCTCGTGTCCCCCCCCTTTTTCAAAGCAGTCGTTAACTGTAAATTATCACATGTTGTGAAACTGAAATCAATCTACTTTCACTTTAGCCGAGAACATTAGTGAAAAAATTGCTATAATATTTTAGTTACTTGTTTCATATTTTAGGAACTGAGAGCATGGACAATGCAAAGAGACGTCTCCGAGTTGCTTTTGAATTTTTCAGTAAACTTGGAGTCAAGTACTGGACCTTCCATGACAGGTTTGTTGAAGTTATTGAGGTGGTTGGGTTGGTGTAGTGGTATCTTTCCTCGCCTTCCACCTCTAGGACCCCGGTTCAAATCACGCCGGGGGCACTATGTGGATTGAGTCAAGTACTGGACCTTCCATGACTGGTTTGTTGAAGTTATTTACCAATAACTTAAACTTTAACCCTACCAAGTAGGTTAGAAGAATAGAATGATCCATGAAACAGTTATTGCTCAGTGCCAAAGAAAATTACAACTTATTTAATTTGATATAACTGAAACATAGGAAGAGCAGTTTTCAAAAGCATTGAGTGGTTTACACACACAAAATGGTGATGGACTACCTCCAAGTCTAATCCACCCTTGAAGCACATTTGTACAGTTGCAAAGCTAATAGCTTGGTATCTCAATTGTGATGTTGGAGCTTTTCAAATTCTTTAAGTGTCTTCTGCCTGAAGACAGATAATCACCAACCAAATGTTTTTTTATTTATTTTTTATTAGCAAGACAAAATACAAAACCCCAAAACAGCAAACAAAAAAGAAACCTCCAAAACAAAAGACAGACAGAGGTCACACACTGAAGGACAAACGAAACAAAAGAAGAACTGAAGACTAGAGCTATTAACATATAGTTTTTTTCTTCTCTTATCAGACACTGGTCCGGCATGTTAACATATCTACCTGGAAAATCTCCAGATCTCATTCACTTTATTTAAAATGTCTTGATTTTTTTTGACAGGGATGTAGCTCCTGAAGGTGCAACACTGGAAGAGACCAACCGTAACCTTGATGAGATAACAGACCTAGCTAAGGAACTAATGGCACAGACAGGTGTCAAACTGCTGTGGAACACCTGCAATCTCTTTGCCAACCCAAGGTTATTATTAACCCTTTTAGGGACCTTTAGTTTCTATCAAATCATTTTTTGACTCCACTGCTCCGGTAAAAATGTCTGCAAAAATAGTAGTCAAACGGATTTGACAGCGCGTTTACAATGGATTTGCTTTGTTACATCACTCTCTGCTTACAAGAACCGCCGGCAAGCTAGTGTGCAGTTTGCCTTGCTTACGGTTAGCAGTGTTTATGAAATAAAAAGTCTGGTAATGGCCAATTGTAAGCAGAAAATGTTTGCATATAGGCTTTTATTATTGGGCCTTGTACTTAGAAAGTTTCCGATGAGATTATGATGGCAATAATACAAAAAGTAAAAGGTTAACTCTTTAGAGATTTGATTTGGTAATGTTTAGTTTGCTGATTGTCACCATGCTGGACCAGATTGTTTGAACCTGTTTTGTTTTAGGTATATGAATGGTGCTGCCACCAACCCAGATGCTCACGTTGTCGCGTATGCTGCTGCACAGGTCAAGAAGGGACTTGAAATTGGCAAGAAACTGAATGCTGAAAACTTTGGTAGGAAATTTTTATTTAGTTTAGATTTCTAAACATTGTCCCTATCAGTGCCATATTAGGTTAAAGTGTACATGTAACAATATCCAGTAGGAGCAAAATACGTGACGTAACCAATTTCTAAATTTTAGACAAAAATTGTTGAACAGCAACATTTCTACCTTGAGGTCAAGAAATGAGAATTTCTCATACTTTTCTTCTTATTAACTACAGTGTTTTGGGGAGGCCGTGAAGGATACAATAGCCTTCTAAACACAGATGTGATGGCTGAGCTCTCTCATGCAGCAAACTTCTTCAAAATGGCCGTTGGTAAGATTTTTTAAGATTATTTTTTCGCAAGTTTGTTCACTGGATTTATGAAAATGTTGAATTTCTTAAACCAAGTGTGATTATGAAAACTTATATAACTGATGCTTTTTTTTCCAGATTATAAGAAGCAGATTGGGTTTGGTGGTCAGTTGTTGATTGAGCCGAAGCCTAAGGAGCCAACCAGGCATCAGTATGATTATGGTAGGTATTCAGAAGGCCTTAAAAGTATTCTCACATCTTCAAACTTAGTGTTTCTGATAAGGAAGTTTTTACTGATATTAAAAGGTCCGAACCTACTGGCACTTTTAGCTTTAAATTTAATGTGTCACTTCTCTGGTTTGTGGGGGAAAAGGGTATTTTGGAAAACATCTCAACTCTTTAGAAATATGCAGCTAAACTGGAGCAGATGTAGTTAATCAGTTACATTACAATATGTTTCATGATTTGCATTCATTCACTAATATATCTACAATGGTGATTGGGAGACTAATGTTTTATTATTTCACTTAAATTTTTCACCCAGATGCGATGACTGTGATTGGGTTTCTCAAGCACTTTGGGTTGGCCAATGATTTCAAAATCAATGTGGAACCTAACCACACTATGCTTGCAGGACACTCCTATGAGCATGATATCGTCATGGCTTCCGGGTAAGTCTTATACCATCTCAGCCCTCTTTAGTCCTTGGCATGCCCCTCCTGCATGCAGCTGATAAGCTGATTTCCTCGTTTTCTTCTTCTTCTTTATTTAGTGTCATAGAAAACGAGAAAACTGTACAAAGTTTTGTGTTCCAACAGGCAGTTGCCAATAATAAAGTTGAATGCGGCAATTAGGGTAAAGAAACAAGCACTGTATCTAGTGTGGAAAGTATTTGAACCCATATTCTTATGGTTCCAATACCACTTGGCCACAACACTCCATACTGAATATTCATTTGGTCATAAAGTGGCAGATATACTAATTTCCGAACTCTGAAAGACAAAGAAGCGTGACAACATTGTGATAATTATGTAAAAGCCATTTATGTACACGAGACCTTTTTTCTTTCTTACATTAAAAAAAAATGTTTTGTAAGAGGGCCCTCAAGTCTGAATTCCTTTTTCATTTCAGGTTCGGTATGCTGGGATCCATTGACTCCAACACTGGGTCCCCTGATCTAGGGTGGGATACTGACCAGTTTCCAATGGATGTCAGAGATACAACTCTGGTCATGAAGGTAGCTTCTAATATTTATTTATTTTTTATTTTTTTATTTATTTAAGCAAACTTAATCACTATACTAGCGAAAAACCCCATGGAGAGAAGACAAGGAAAGAAGTTTCAGTTTTAGATGTGGGAGGAAAACCCTAGAGAATTATTCCAGGGAAAACCTACGCAATCAGGTAGGGACTGAAAAACCTATCCACATAGTGCCCCCTTCAGGATTCAAACCGGGGTCTTAGAGGTGGAAGGCGAGGAAAGAAACCTGTACGCCAACTCGACTGCCCTAGAAGTGAATACCAATTCCTTAATCCTCTACTTATTTTATCAAGAAAAAGTAAATCCCAAAGTAATTTTTTACTTCAGATCTCCTTTGGTAATTTTTTGGATTTTAAAAAGAAAATATCACAAACTTCCAAGCAAAAAATTACATTTCTAATTAGTTTCTTTGTTAATTTGTTTGTACTTTGAATCTTCTGAGACGATACACAAGGAGGTCAAAAGTTTCCAGCCACATATGGTGGAGACTTTGGGTGTTACCGGGAAATACCGTCATTCATGGAACTCTTTCCTCCTAGTAAAGAAATTCATTGTATAGAAACGTCTTGACATTTTTCTAGGCTGTGATTGAGCAGAATGGTATTGCTCCTGGTGGGTTGAACTTTGATGCCAAGGTACGCCGAGAATCAACCAACGTTAAAGACATGTTTATTGCCCACATTGGTGCTATGGACTGTTTTGCAAGAGGTCTGCGCTGTGCTGCCAAGCTTGTTGCTGAAGGAGCAATGGCCAAGATGGTGCAGGTATGATTACATATAGAGACACACATCAAAAGACCAGAATTGGTGACGAGTCTATGAGTGGGACATGAGTCATATCAGTTTGGGACTTTTCCCAAGCGATCTCCAACGTCTTCAACCCTACAGTGCTTCAAGTTCAATCTAAAGACATTTCTGCTCAACAAATCTTTCTCATAACCAGCGACACGTCTTCTGTTGGCTGTATCTATTAATTAGTCTCCATTACTTTGTTTTCTGTTTTGCACCTTGGGTGTCCTTGGACAGATAATGTGCGCGGTATACATGTTTATTATTACTTCTTGGGACTTGACTTGGGCTAAATTGAATTGGTCTGCATGCCAGAGAGAGAACAGTTATGGGGTTTGATTAATTAAACTCTAATTTGATTATTGCTGTCATCTGACGCCAAAATAACCTACAGTGCTAATAATCACAGTCCAATGCTGGACTAAAACCAACAATATTCTTAGTTATTTTAAATATTTCTATTGACCACTGCTTTGATCGACCTCTTGAAAATGCAGATTTTGTTCAACAATAATTATAAATTTGAAATTGCTTGAACTTACAGGATCGTTACAGCAGCTTCAAGGAGGGTATTGGTGCAAAGATTGCCAAGGGGACAGCGACGATGGAAGAGTGTGAGGTACGAATAAAAATAAAAATTAACTCGTACCAAATTTATCAATACCCAAGGCAGAATTAGAGGTCTATGATAGCATAAGAAATGTTAGACAATAATTTTCGTGTTCTTTTTTTTTAGAAATATGTGAACAAAATGGGAGAACCAGTACAGATCTCTGGAGAGCAGGAGAAGTACGAGTGTGTGCTTAATCACTATGTGTGAGCTTCAGCGAGTTTAGGATGTATTCACCCAAAATAAAAATATTTGATTGAGAATACAAAGGATCATTAGCCTTTGGTTTAATCTTGCCAATAAAAATTAAATACAAACCACCTCCGAAGGGGCATCTTGCTTATAAACTTGCTCAATCTAAACTGATTTCCTTGGTAGATGATCTTTCAATCAAAAATATAATAGACCTTTCCCTAAAATATGTAAATTGCACATTGCACGTGCGAACTAACACTACTGGTTGGCAAAATGATGGAGCAACGCGCCTTTTTGTATGAGGCTAATGGTGGCATGACGCATACGCGTTTATGTGTCTGCCTAGTGCATAACTCTACGGCGTTTGCCAACCAATAGTGTCTGTAATGCATGCGTGATTGTAATAAGCATATTTCATGGGGAAGGCTAATCTAGTCTTGTTTTTATTAAACTTTTACAACTTTTGGTAGAACAACTCGTACTAAGATCTATGAAGTGGAAACTAATATTTTAAAGCTATCCCTGTTATATGAACAAATCATGAAAAAACATTTGATATCTTGACTAATTACTATGCAACAAAGATTGACTTTTTTGTTCAAAGGTGTACTGTGATGGTAAGATCTAAGTTCTTGTATTAAATTGTTTTACTTTCACCGAGAGCGGCTGCAGGATCCTGTCACCAAATCAACTTGATCATTTATTACCATTTTATATATTTTGATCTACTTTAGGTGTTATGATAAAGTACTTTAATTTAATGCAGGGTTGTGGTAGAATGATATAAAATTATTCTGTTGACATAGTTTTGTAGACAATCTTTAATGGTAATCAATTTGGTTGAAAACGGACATCGCTGAAACTGCATGGTTTTGTCATTTTTGTATATGAAAATATTTTGGAAAAAATAGTTAATGGCCTGACGTTTCGACCCTAGCAGAGTCTTGGGCCTTGTTATCTCCATTGAAAGTGGCAGTTGAAGAATCCACTTCTCTGAAAAGAAAACTTAACTTCAAATAACTCCTCCCCATGTGAGCAGACCCACGTCATGAGTTAACATTAGTTAAGAACAACATCACAGCTACATGTATTTTGGTACATTTTACAAAAGGGAACATTTAAGCACAATATTTTTGCAAGCTGTTTTATTTGCTCATCGTTTTGCATGGAAAATAAAGTTAGGGTAATGCATTTTATTATTCTAGGGATTGTACAATGTTGATGGAGAAATGTCATGTAGATTCAAAAGGAGCAATCGAGCATAGACCCCCTATAACATGGCTAGTTGAAACAGCGCCCTCACTGAGGTCAAAGTGAGACTGATCAGTGCATTTTTCCATTGTTTGACCTCGGCCTATGCAAGTGGTCTGTTCAATGTTTGTGTACAAGCTTACACAAATTAAATTCAATTTAATTCATATCACCCTGAGCATTCTTTTAAATTTGTTTAAAAAGAAAATTTCTCACTGATAAACTGCTCCTTTTTTTACTACATATTCCACAAATATTCAGCAAAATCTGCTTTGTCTGGGCATGCCCTGAAAATTATAAAGAAAAGCATGATCTCAAAAAGGTTAAACGATTTCAGACAAAATAATTGTTCAGACTTGTTGCTTCTAAACAAGAAAATGTGGTAAATGGGATCATTTTAGAAGTAAGTGGTAAATTAGTCAAATCATGTTATTTACAAGAGTATTGATGCATCTATCAATTTTTCATATCAATTTATATTCCTGATTTATTTTTATACCACTGATCTTTCAATAAACAACTTAAACACTGAAAAAGATGAGTGCATTGTTAATTATTCAGAATTCTTTGTGGTTCTAACAACAATCTGTCAGCAAAAGATATGTTAATGGCTATGAAACTACTTAAACGTTCACCGAGTATACAGTGCTTATCAAACATAGCTGTATGGTAAAACCAAATGGGTAAAAAATATTCTTTATCGCACGTGTGATGACGACGTTATCTGCAAACAAACTTGAGATTTAAATGGCGCTCAAACTTGAGCTAAAAATAGCGCAATACGCAGAGTTAGAACAGCACAATAGATTAGAGTGTTATATGGGCCGTGCAATATAGGTTAATACCGCTATTGTTGCTATGGATTAACCAATCAGAATTGAGGATTAAAGTCTGCTTGAAGATAAAAAGTAATATTTAACCTTTTCGAATACGATAACAAATAAATTTGACACTGTATTTTTAAGACTCTATTTAAAACACCTACTTAAGTTTATCTTTGAGGCAATTTAAAACACCACTTGTGTTAAACCCTTTCTAAATTTGCATTCCATATTTGTCAATCTTATAATGATGGACTTAAAGTGTACTTTCACTCGTTCTTTGATGAAAAAATATATTATAACTTATTTTCCCTTAAAAAATAAGGTACCTCCTTTTTTAAAGACAACAATGCCTTAAGGAGATCCAAATCATGTTCAGAATTCTCATTAAATTTGACCTTTTTTGGTAAAAAAAAAAACCCACTGTGAACTTATCTCAACAGTAGTACTAATTGATAAAAAGAAATGAATTTGTTTCATCCTTGACCTGGTTAAGATTAAGGTTCGAGAGATAAAGAAACAAGATTGAAACATATTTAATGAGTTCTAAAATTCATTTTCATGATTAATTATTCAGTCTGAGAATTTAATCCAATATAAGGACTGTACCTGTGTTTGGCATTTTGAAACCGTGGTTTAACAAAACGCCTAATAAATTGTATTATAATAAAATTATGTCACACTCAGTTCTGTACTGAATCACCATCTTACCCATGTTTATTAAAGCCTAACCCATTCTATTATACCTTGTTCAGACTTATGAACCAGTGAACACATTCTGAAAATGACTACCATCCTTCAGCAAGAAATTAAAACCCATGAAAGCATTTGCTTTCATTACCGGCCATTGCAGAATGACTACATAGCTCAGACCAATTATAAAACAACCATATTACTTTGAAAGACAAAACAATCAATCCTTTAACATTTAACAAATAACTGGCGCAGAAATTTCCCATTAATAGAAAAATAACGGTATGACTAGTTTTGTTTAACTTTCTTTTCATCCCCCACCCCCCACTCCCTAACCCATCTACATTTAAGCTCTCCTCTTGTGGAGTCTTTAAGGCCAAATAATTGACAAATTCTTTAAGAATAAAATTAAATAAAGTAAAGTTCTAGCTTAAGTTAAAAGTTATCAAAATGAAGTTACTCTACGGCCAGATAAATTCTTTTGCAATCATGGCACTCCCCTGCCACTAGCCTGACCCTATAGATTGACCTTTGACCAGAGGCCATTCTTACAGAGAAAACAAATGATGTCATTCTCCCACCATCTTAGATGTAAATCGATGACGAAAACCTAAAAACGAAGGCTAAATATGTGTGGCACACAGCATGGTCAAATCAGGCCACCCTCCATTTGACCTCTACGTGAGGGCACCCCACTGCAGTGCCATCATGTGCATAAGATGTATTTACACTGTCTTACTTTGCTGCAAGCCAAGCACAATGTTGGAGATTAGAACTCCATGTAACTGGCTCATGGTGTGAGCAAAAAGGACTTTCCAGTGCTATGTGCTAGTACCAAAGTATCTGTCTCCAAAGTTACCTGAAATAAAGTAAGAAACTCTTGTCAGCATTTCTTAATTAAACTGTGTACCAGGGCATCGTCCTATGCTACGAGGTCAACTTTAGTATTGTTTAAATCAGTGTTGAGATTCCATCATTTTTTAATTAAATATTTGTGTGTTTTTACTTATTATTGAAGTCTGACTACTAGAAAAGTCATCTTCATCATCATCATTTAGCGGTCGCAACCGAGATAAAATTATCTTAAAGAATAATAAAAAATTCAAGCCCAAGAGCCTGTTCCAGTTTAAATTTACAACTCTAAATATAAAGTGCTAGTTCCATGATATTCACGGATGTAACTTAGACACTCACCTATGCCTGGAATTATGTGGAAGTTCTCATTCACTTCTTTGTCAACTGCTGTTGTTACAATCTTGACTTTGGGGAAGGCATAAGCAACTGAATGTACACCTGAACATTGAGGACAAAAACAATAATGATAAATTAGTTCAACTTAGATGTGGACACACAAAGTCACAGTCACACACACAAACAAAGATTCAACAAAAAGAAGGCAATGACATGGATGAAAGCATTTTTGTTTTTAGAAGCCAACCAGTAAAGGATTTAAGGGGCAATCTTCATAGGTTGGAGTAGTCTTGGTGCAAGACGTTTTTCATTATCACTCGACTATCGCGATTCTATTATAAACTCTATGCATGCATACAAGAACGATAGCTGGCGCTGTTACAAAAACCCGACTAATTCCATCACCCATGGCCCATCACGCACAGGTTCTTGGCTGCAAGAGAACGCCCTCTATCGGTGGAATAGTTGCGACTTGTATGTAGTGTTGAGTGTGCATGGTTTTACTAACTCAACGTAAGAACGTCTTGTACCAAGACTAAGGCTGGAGTGGGGGATGAGATACTAACCAGATTCTGCCATCAGTAGAGACAGTAACATTATGTTTTCCTGAGGTACGTCATGGTCTAGTAGTACCCTGATGGCCATCATGGCTGCTGCTCCCGTTGCCACGGTAGCATCCATCAAGATGACATGATCTTTTTCAATCTCCTTAGGTAGTCTCAAATAATGGAGCTATTTAGACAAGTGGAAGAAAAGAAAACGATCTACAAATGAGAAAACAAAAGATAGGGACAACGTGGGAGACCATGTAGAAAATATTCCTTTGTCATCGATGGAGCACACAACTCAAGTCTTGATGATTTTGTAGAAGCCTACCTCTGGTTCTTCTGTTTCAAGATTTGTCTGGATGAGTATTTTGCCAAGTCGGATGTCTTTACACACTTCACAGAGGGCAGGCTCCATGACCTCTCCAGCTCTCAATATTGACACACCACAAAGCTAGAATGTCAACAAGAAATCAAAGTAATTAGTATCAACAAAATAAATGGATGAATCCTGGACGAGTCATAACTCAATAATGGGTGAAAAGTTTATACTGAAATTTGAACCATTTATTTAATAAAAGACCTGAATTACATGGTTAAAATTATTCTTAATAAAGATCTTTTACTTAATTTTATGTCTTTGATTTTGACAGATTTTTGTTGTTAGTTTCTTTTTTCCATAGTACTAATGTTTTAAAGATATTTCATTGATTTTTTTAAAGAATATGTGATAGTTTTATAATTTTTTGTCAAACAATGAGCTTGACAATTTACCTTTGTGAAATCAAGTACTATTTTTTTCCCAAAGGATGTTTAGAAAGGATTTGACTTATTGTCTTTGAAACCCCAAAGCTTCCAAAAAGTGATACTAACAAGGAAAAAACGTAACATTATCACTCAGTGTGAGGGAATTATCACTCACTTGTGCAAAATGGAGTGACAATCTTAATTACAAGATTTGTTTTTACTTCACAAAATGTGCAAGAAATATTCTACACACTACAGTGTAAAGAGACAGTCAGGCCTGATACTAGGTTCTTCTTGTAAGGGCAAGGCAGTTTCTCCTTAGCTATGGGCACCTCTATGAGTGTTATCTAAGGTGCCGATGGAACATTTCAGAGGGCACCAAGGCAATGACTAAGGGGCCTAAAGGAAATTGCCTCCATTGTCTCCATAAAGTATCTGGCCTGGACAGTACAGCATTAAATATTTCAAAATTATAAAAAACAATTGTGTTCAAAGATTATAATATCTTTCCATTTCTGGTACTTTCTCTTTTGAGAAGGTAGGGTACTATTTTGTTATAATGTCAATAATATTATGTCCGAATTCTGCCTGAATTTACAACGCTGACATATTCAGAGATCCGAGATACAAGGATCAAGCCGAATAGCCACAGCAATAGTTTGTGCAAGTCTCACATCTATTTGAATACTGTGCCTCGTTTGAATGCGCAATTTCAATACCCACAGCAGTCAATAGTTTGTGCAAGTCTCACATCTATTTGAATACTGTGCCTCGTTCGAATGCGCAATTTAAAATGTGTTCCCTTCACACGTTATATAGCAATGTAAATGGGATCCGAAAGTTTATAAAATATTTTGAATACTTGCAAGATTTGCATTGTTTATTCAACCAATGGAGCCTCGTGAACACTGTGTGCATCAAAATCTATGGGATTGCCTGTGAAGCTATCAATGTTATCATAGCATTTAAATACACTATTTTAAAGGTATTATACAGGATTGGCAGAGCTGACCAATACTTGTGTTTTGTGTGATCAACCATATACATGAAATAACAAACCTGTGTAAATGTTTGCTTATATGCGAGTCAGGAGAAAAATAGTGAAAAACCATGCACAATTTTCAGCACGGTAACACGTTGTCCTTAATTTTGGTTGTAACAACTGAAATCAGCTGGGGGGGTTTTCAGGTTATCAGATACAGTTTTCTTGAATATGACTTCATTTCAGAGGGAATTATTTCACACACACAAAAATTGTTCTAGGGTATGAACTTCACAATCATTACGCTTTCAGATTAAAATTAAACACTGTTTTTTATCCTTACCAATCCTGTATAATAAAATAAATCAAACTGATAACAGTAATGGACATATTGTGGAGGTAGAACTGCACAAGTGAGATATTTCTTTAGAAAGTGACATGGGGTCTTTAGAAAGAGTTTAAATTTAATTTGTATTCGTTATCTTAGCTAAAATGTATCACACAGTTCATCAAAGCGGTGGCCAGTATGGATAAATACTAACAAAAGAAACAAAGTACAAACATAATATCACTAAAAAAAATTGCTTGTTTGTCAATAAAGTATATGGGTTTAATCTATCCAAAGTAAAAATTAAGTCAATACAAAAAGCAGTTGTAAATCGCAAATAAAAAGTTTGCTTTACAACCTCAAACACAGCAACTCATGGACACAGGCAGTTAATGAGAAACTTGTTGTAAAAATAATCAAGCAGAATCAGGGAGGATTTAATTAAGTTATAGAAAAAAAGAGTTTATTGATATTTCCTGAGAATGTTCTTTCTGCTCAACATGCATTCCAAGAAATGTGTAAATGTCTTTGTTAAAATTTAAATTCCCCTCCCCATCCTTTTTTAAGCACATTTTAAACAGCAAGTGCATTTAGAACCCCTAAATGATCAACAAGCACTACACCTTTGGTGTATTTTTCTCAAAAAATGGCTGAAAGAATCATAAATATCTCAGTTGAACAAACTGGTGGAGAATCATACTATGTATTACCAGTCCTTGCTCTATGGTATTACACAAGAACCATTTTAGAAATAACAGCAACAACTTCAAATGTTAGTCCCAAGGCTATCACAGTCCTTTAAAAATATTCAGAGAAGTTTTGATAATTTTGGAGAATTGAGGCTTATTTTACATTCTTATGTGGGACTTTTAAGACGATAGCGGGCATCCCACTCACCGGTTTGTTTGTTCTCAGCAATGAGAACAATAGAAAAGAACCAGTGAGTGGGACGCCTTCTATCATATTAAAAGTAACCCAATGAAGGAAGAGGGGATGCTAAACAACTCGGATCAGTTGAGTTTGTAGGATTGAGGTTGGATCCTGTAGGGACTCTGGGAGTATCTAGGTATCTAAGGGCTAGGGTGAATACAAATGTCTACAACTGAGATCCTTCTGAATACTGACAGCAATTTTCTCAGAAATAGTGAGAAACAAAATACCCACATGGTATAAATTCGCACTCAAAACCAGTACTTAATCTTTGCCATCATGCAAGCTTTTTAAAAAAGTTTTGCAGTCATTCAGGCAGAAAAAATAATCACTGCAGAGTTTAGCAAAAGAAAAGCTGATTTAAGCTGAAAATCCACTGCAAGTCTTTGATGTGTAAATGGTGTACTAAACATCTCATGCCATTATTTCTTAAAGCATTTGTGAACATTTTGCTTGGGTCTAAAAAGTTAACCTTTAACTACTCTGCAGCTGCTATTATTATAATGTATGTAAATTTGAAGAGTAATGGCTTATTGATGAATGGGATGTAAACAAACAATGCAGTAGAGCAATGCAAAAACACCTGTTACTGTTTGTGATCAATAATTGGCAAACAGATTGAATGATAAAGCCTCTAGTGATCTAAATGTTGAAATGAACACACAAATTGAAGAGCATCTCATAACCATGTGCTCGGAGTGTTTAGTTTAGGTACACTTGATGCTCTCAAAGACAGTGTCGGAGGACGACACAGAGCTCTCAAGAAAAGCAACAGACTTCCCATTTGAGTAGTTGCTAACCTGTTGTGGGATGGTGCACTAAACGGTCCTTATTTAGGAATGTAAGGTGTTCACCAGACAAAAGATTAACCAGGTAGTGTTAATAGAAAACAAGGGTAACTGTTGAGGGTTGCATGAGGTAGCATTTCAAAACATAAACTGAGCTTTTTCAAAAAAAGGAAAAATTAAATTAAAAATAAAAACACTTCATTGTATTTTCTTGTCATCCATTTTTACAAACCACTGTTTACTTGATACTAATAAGATCTATTGATCTTCTACTAATTCGGGATGTTTAAAACAAACAGCACATGGAGAGAAAGAAATCCATCAGTTCAGGATTGGTTAAAATGCAATACACACAACTCCACGGAAAAACTGCTTTTGAAAATCTGCAACTACCCATACAGTCGACACGGCAGAATTAAAATTGCAAAGCACACAATATTACCTGAGATGAAGGTAATAGGCACATGTAAATTTAGTTACACCAGTACACTGCAAAGTCTCACTTACCCAACACACTGCTTCAAAATTAATCAAAAAAGTTTCCATGTAGAGTGAGGTACCCAGATATGATTAGTCCACTTGAGGTAATCTTGGCTAATTTTTAATATATACATACTTTTTTGGGGGGGAGGGGGGCTGGGTTACATGATGAGGTTTTTGTAAGCCTTTCGAGATATTTAAACCATTTGTCAACATTTAAATTGCATCCAATTGGTCATACTCATAGAGTGCTCCCTAAACTGAAAAGTGTAATTCAGAGCTACAGTTTGGTTCTTTGATCAATTAGAGTACCAAGATGGCTGTTATTTAGGATCATGATTGCCAACATGGCCGAAGAGATCAGTGCAAGCTACAAATAAAGCGTGCATGAATGTTTAACTGACCTGTGAAAGCTCACCATCCAACTGGAATCAAAAAGGAAAAACATTCACATGATTTCTGTACTCATTACAAATACACTCCCTGGAAGAATTTCTCATGTGGTCTTTATGTGGTTATCATGCACAATTTGTTGCTAACAAAATAATGAACTTTGATTTTGTGTGCCTAGGATTTTCTATTTTTTTGCAAAAGAATTTGCTTGAAATGCTGTTATTTACCTACAAAGTCACAATAACCGTGCATTGTGCATTAAAATTCCCTATAAAATGCCATAAGCAGTTTTCAGCACTTGCCCTTTCCGACTAAACAAAAATACTTTTTATTCAATTAGAATGAAATTTAATGCTTGCACTTTGTAAATAATCTGTGATGAGCGATGTGGTTTGAGAAGAACTATACTACAATATTAACCCTTTAGAGACCATTATTTTCTGTATAATCATCACCATACGCCCAGACATGGGTTTTATTGGTGATTATTGAAACCAATTTTTTTTGTAAAAATTTTCTGAAAAACACACACAAATTAAAACAGAAATTTGGTTTTGTTTTAGAAACATAGATACTATGTTAAAATGGGAAACATTGGAAAATGTCAATTAGGTCATGACCTTTACTTTAATATATTTTGGTTAAGTGCAGATCTTGCAGCCGTTTTTGGCCGCTATGGGCATTTTGGTACAAGCCGTTTTCCGGCCGCTATGGTCTCTAATAGTTTAAGTAATATTTTAAAAAGTCATGTTGGCTTCTGAACAGCATACTTGTAACTCAAAAACAGATGTTCCAATTTGAAAGAGTCTATTGAGTTTATAAAGCATCTGCTTGTCTTAGAACACAAGAAAATTAATTAAACACGGCTACCACAAATGAAAATTATAATTTTTAAATGGCTTACTGGCTGCATTAGAACAATTGAAGGTTTTTTGTGCATCTATGCAACCCCATGTGAGTTAGTTTACCCGCAATTGCTGCACCACTTTGGGGTCAAATTTGCTGTTTATTCGCCTTATTTGTGGTTTATTTGAAAGTAAGACTACTGCCACTTATATAACATAATTATAAATAACCCCTCAATGCATAAATTGGTGAAAAATACCAATAGTCTGAGTGTTAAAAATTATCTTCAATCCCATCATCAAGAATGAAGAACTAGATGCGACTTTTTCACTTTTTCTTCTTGAAAAAACAACAACCCAATTTTGACAATGAAAGTTATGTTGTCTCTGCTAACATACTAAATAAGTCTGGTTATCTGAATGGTGATGTATGCAAGGGACATTCACTTATTTTTATGATGGATAATGCTTACTGGCGTCTTCAAGACATGTTGAAAGAGACGACTCTATTTGAACAAAAACCCTTATACAAAAACTCAATAATTGTATACGCTTATTTTGTGAACAAAGCAAACGCTAAGCATGACTGCAATGCTGCATTCTTTGCATGAGTTAGAACAAGACTTGGTTAAGATTGGGTTAACTTTAAAGTTGGAAAACAAATCCATGAATCCTAATCATACAGCTGCCATCTTGTCTTGATTCTGTTTTTCAAAAATATAACTAATTTCGAAGAGATAAACATTATCAAATCAAATTAACTTGAATTCCTCTACATCCAATCAATCAAAACAAAATACTTGGGAAATCTTCACTCTCTTCAAATCTGAAACTAGTCTTCAGAATTTGCATTAAGCGGAATTTCAAAACATAGCTGAAGTTTGAAAAGCTTGCGATGAGAAATCCAGATACTTAAAAATCAATCAATAAAATTGAGAGGTTTCACTTACTCTTCCTGTGAATTTCCTGCCTTTGTATGTTGTGTTTTGGGGTGTGTTCACTACACAGTCCTGATCGTCAAGGGAAAGTAACAACAATATACCAATGATTAACACAATTAATACATCGTTTAACTTTTATGCTGTACCTGTATTTATTTTTTATTTCTATGGGTTGTGGTATTTCCTAGATTTTTACCAATTCCTTTGTGTTCATTTTGTGTTTTTCCTGTTTTTAGCTTTTTAATCATTGACTTTTGTTGTTGTTGCTTATTTTATTATTATTTTATTGTTTAATATGCGCCTGTGTACATTTCATGGAATAGGCGCAATATAAATCAATAAATTATTAAATTAAATTGTTTGTGTTTCATTTTTAAGAAAACAAGGGAAAAACAGATCTCAAATATTGTTATTCCCCGTTCATTTTATGGGATGTTAAAAAAACCAATTCTGGTACCATTATCAATTTCTGTTCTACCAGGTGCATTCTTAAAGGGGATCAGAGTTACTAACAATTAACCCTCCTACTGTCTGACCATTAAATATCATCAACTGTAGTTTTGAATTATTGATAAATTACGCCAACCTGCAATATGACATCATGAGGTGAATGCATCGACACGGTACACATAGCTTAGTGTAGCTCTGTGCAAAGTTAAGCCACCATCAACTAAACATGTGCAGTTGATTGGTTAAATATATCTGAAATTTGTTAACAGTAAATCCATCCCTTACCTCAAATGGTAGCAGTGCCAAGGCACTTTCAATCAGGATTCTTGTTAGTCTTTGTGAGTAGAATATAAACTCATCACGACATGTGTTTTTATTTCTGTCAAAATCAAAATTGAAAGCAAGATATTTTCCCATGAATCCATAAAATATTTATCATTTAAAATCTTAAACAGAAGGTAATAACTTTGATTTTATTTTTTTCTGCAAACATTACTAAAAGTGCAGTTGAGCTTCCATGGGGGTATCTAGACACACAATGACATTTTGCACAACCTATGAATCAAGTTGGTGGACTACACTTTGAGTTTTTGTCAAACTTTACTGTCAAATGTATTCCTTATGGGTTTTTTAAACTCAGTTAAACAATACAAGTTTTTTACCTACCTGATAAAAGTGTGAAGACCTTGGACTTGGATTGTGTTTTCCACGACATAAAGAGTGTCTGGCAAGGGTTGGTTGACATGGGCAGCTAAAAGCTTTGATCTAGCATGACAGAATAATCATCAAAATGTTAAATATATAACAAGTAAAATACTGACATTTCGGTACTTCAAGCACACTACTATGCTTGGATAGAAAAATCTACATATTCAAAGACAAAATTACTGTTTTAATATCGGTACAAATGAAGAAAAGGAATTATCATCAGTGGAATTAAAAAAAGGAAACAACACAAACAAATCAAGAGAACTTTGAATGACTGCACACATAAACAAATTACTGAATGGGCATGCAAAATGGAGGTAGGTATGCAATTAATAATAAATTGCACAGCAGTACAAGTAATTAAACAATTTAAGATGGAATTCACAACACTCACCTAAACATAAGACCTCGCTGTATAAAAAGAAAAACAAATTCATGAGTTAACTTTTTAATTATTATGGCCGATACAGTTTGATGAAGTCAATCTTAACAATTTGAAAACAATCCATATCATTAAATTATCATATATCATATATTATTAAAGTGTAAATCAACACATTATTTTCTGTCAATAATTTGTTTTTTATAAATTTCTTACTATAAATATCTCATGTAGTAACCTTTTTTTCCACAGGTCCCTCACACCTATTTTTAATATCATCCTACCTTTGATCTTGCCATTCTTTAATTGACCATTGTTAGTTGCATCATGATGCAACTTGCTCTCCTATCCTACCCTTTCATGTTTCCCTGCATTGTTATCGAACAATGCATTTACCACTTTTATGGTCCAGTAATCCATCCTTTCATACTATACATCCTTTGTCCTCACCACTTTACTCCTATTGGTTCATAGCCACCAATTGTTTCTGAAATAGAAACTTTGATTGGCTATAATTTTCCCGCTTCTTTCTGGATCCTTCCCTTAATCCCTTTCCCCTCTCTTTTTCTATAAATGGATATGTATTTGTTTGTACTTGTTTTATGCCTCTGAAGAAGGTCCGGTCTGGATCGAAAGCTAAGGCCATCTACCCTACTTATTATATATTATTAAAAGTTATATATTAGTAAATCAGGCATGAAACTGCAGTTTATCAAAAATAGAGGAAAGTGCCAGGCACAACAAGACTTTGTACTGTGTTTTTCAAATTACAATGGAAAAGCTGAGAAACAAAAACCAAGAAAAGCAGCCGATCAGCTGAAACATTGCTTTCCTGTTAAATACAAGTACAAGATAAAACTTTAATTGGAAATTCTGACATGCCAGTAGGTGGCTTTTATAATTTAACTATGCAAATATTTCTGCCTCATTTCAAAGGAGATGAGTGTTAGATGAACTTAGAACATATATGGGACATTGCTTGGCAACAGACAAATCAAGATAGAGTGAAATGGAGAATTGGTGAAAAGGCTTTCCTCCTGCAGTAGAGTGAAATAGGCTAGACAAAAGAGTGTGATACTTTTAAAATCCAAGTGCATTGCATTGGTTTTTCACAGAATTTCATTACAACCATACACACCTTTTCTAGTTGATCGTCCACATGTTGAACTATTAACTCCATAGCAACATCATTTTCTGCTCCTGAAGATCAAAGCAAATGAAATTCCAAAAGTTAAAACAAATCCTATAAAACACACCTATTGGACTTTTAATCGATTCTTTGCGGAGACTTCCACACAGAAAAATTTACCTCTTGGTACCACAATATCAGCATGCTGAATGGAAGGCTCAATAAACTGCTCAAATGCCGGCTTCACAAATTTATTGTACTGTTTCAAGACGCCCTCTATGTCCCTTCCTCTCTCGCTAATATCTCGTCGTAACCGTCGGGCCAGGCGGATGTCCGAATCTGTGTCTACAAATATCTTTAGGTCCAATATCTAGATGGTCATAAAAATATAGGGAGTTTTAGTACAATATGTTTATTTAATCATATTCCAAAATCCTAATATAAACATTACTCTTGGTGGCAGAGTTACTAATCTGAAAATTGTGTGCATGCTCGGAACTGTGAAGCCACGTGGCAGTTGGCATGTCTACTGTCAACTAAAAACTTAAATTTTCCCATAAACCAAGTCTGTCAAAGACCATATCCAAATTGTGGCTATGGCTACAACTGTTGCTGAGGGTGTTGCTAAGGATGTCCTATACATTGTATGATGATGCAGAAATCTAGCCGTAGCCGTAGCTGTAGCCGCTAATTCAGACACGGCCTAATATCATGGCAAATACATCTTGATCAAACATTAAACTTATAACCTGAAAAAGAATTTGAATACTTACATCCAGTAAAGCCTTCTTTGCAAAAGACAGAATACCTTCAAATATGATTACATTTGCACCATACAGGATTTTCTGTGAGGAAAAAAAGGACACCTGAAAACAAAATCATCTCTAAAACTCCTGGTATGAAACATGGTTTCATCATCTAATAATAACGAGACCAGCAATGGTGTTTTGAAAACGTTGGATCTTAAATCTAAAGTTCTAAAGCCTTACTTCATTCATGTTTCATTTCAAGAGTGACTTCCCATCATTTTCACTTTAGAATGGTTCTAGAACTTGTTTCCTCACAAATTAATAATATTGAAAACTTGCAGCTTTTTCTTTTATAATATTGTCACTGTAAGAACTTAAAGTTTCATAGGTTACCTATATCAAATGTCTTTAAGAAATGCTGACAATCAAACGATGTAAGATGCTTTTAAGAAAGGCACTTATATCATGATAGAAACTACCCTTATAATTGGGACCTTACCGTTTCCTTCCTCCTTGCATGAGTATTGAAGTCATAAACAGGCACCTGTCCAAAAACCACAGACCACAACAGAAAATGCTTAGAACAACTTGATAAGAATCTAGTTATTTCCCCCCTACTAGTAACTAGTGCAACTCGAGGTTAGGATGGTACATTACATTCATTCCAAACCCCTTCGCTTCTGGGTTGCAAATTAAACAGAAAATCCCTGTGTGTGTTCATGGGGAATCCATACATCACATTCTTTAAAAAAAGCACTGCATATAACACAAGCATGAACAATTTAACAAGACCGAAAAACTTGAAAGATGTGCTTCATTAAGAAACACAAGTCCCAAGTTACACCTTAAGGGAAATGTGAGACAGAGGAGCGTCTTGTGCAAGGTCAACATTTCTTAACTGTATTACCTCAACACATTTCCCTTCTTTGAGATTCTTGAGTGTCTGTATGAGCAGGTCATAATCAAAAGCATCAGGATGGTCAAAGTTGTACTCATTTTCAGCAGCTTGTTTGTGTTGTTCTTCATTCAGCACCTGTCAAAAGATATCAAGGAGTTAAAAGCATGTTTGGCTTTACATAGGTCTTGAAACTTTGCAAGGTTTGTGGTAGTTACACCATTTTCTATTGGCCAGAGAAGCGTATGTTGGACACATTGTGTTTGTTAATTTTAACATTCTACTTTGAACATCTGTCATTTAAAATCTCAAAGTATTTTATGCCACAATAAACTAGGTGGGTTTTCCTCCCACATCTAAAACTGACACTTCTTCTTCATCTTCTCTCAACAGGTATCTTCAGGCCTACAGGTTACAGTGCAAGTCACTTTTGAGGGCTCCTTGGTTTCAGATGGTTTCAGTGCCAGAATTATATATAATAACATTAACACTAATAATAATATGATTTGTGAACAATATGGATACACTGCTTTTAAATGTACAGCAAATTCAAAAAACCTTAAATTCCAAAATCCTGGCTCACAACTGTTTTCAGCAACTCTAAGTGCACCCTTCTCAAGAATTTCTGAGGACAAATAGTCTATACCTTGTAGAATGAGTCTAATGACAGCAAGCTGACCCATGGAACATCCAGAGCTTCTATTATTCTATTGGCTACTGTTGTTTTACCTGAGGCACTGCCACCACATAAACCTGGCAGAGAAAAGAAGTCAGAATACAGTTTCTTAAAACCTTTCAAGCGAAGAAAGTTACTGCAGATACAAAGAAGAAACACAAACATTTTTCTATCTTACATAACAGACTGATGAATAGATTTACAAAACCTATATGCTGTGTAGTGTAACAGGGTTAAACAGGGTTAAATGTTTTGAATAGTTATAATGAATATTGGTAAATAGATTTACACTGATCTTGTCTTTCAACTATATGATGAATTGTCAGAAATTGTACAGTTGTAGGTTGTTAAAATAGACCCCTTGCATTGGCCGCCATCGCTGAGTTCAAACAATGGAAACGTGCAAGCGCGTACACGACACGCACAACTCTCAGCCAATGATAGATCTTCCTTTGACCTCAGTGAGGGCGCTGTTCGAGCTTGTGACATCTAAGGAAAGGAGTCTATTATTAGGATTAACCTACCGATCACAAACGCCTCCTTGAGTGACCCATGACTGTCATACCATGGAGGTCGACCAGCTGTGTAGATTGTTTTGTTTTTAGTGGTCTTCAGTACATTGACAGGCATTGATCCAGTTGATGTGGTTCTCTGGCGTGTTTTGGACGGAGAACTTTGCGTAGATCCTATACTACTATCAAATGTGTCATCAGTACTACTTGCGCTATAATAAACAACAAGTGAATTAACAGATTTCATGCTGCCACCACCAAGCTTAAATCCTCGATTCTGATTGGTCAACCCAAAGCAACAAGAGGTGTGATATAAACCTATATTACATGGCCCATACACCCTGCGTATTGCACTGTTCTAACTCCGCATATTACTATTGTATGTGCTATTTCACGCTATTATATGCAAAATGCACAGCTGTTCAAACACCGCGTATTACGCTGCATGTCAATTTTGCTTGACGATAAATTCGTTATCAATTCAATAATCAATGACCATGATTAAAAGTAGGGCTACCAAGATCACATGCGCGCTTGTGAAATACGGAAAATAATATAGCGTGTCTGCAGCCCATATATCAAACTCTGCCTTCGCCCCCTTCGGCCTCAAGTCGTTGGATTATGTAATATGAATATGATTATGGGACGCAGACATTCTATATTTTTCCGTATTCCACTCGTGCTTGCGTGATAACTATATTTCAATAACAATGACATGAATACAAAAACAATATAACAAAACAATAAAAATGATTAACAACCAATAACATTAACATGATTAACAAAAAATTAAAAGTCAAAACTTCAAAAAATACCACAAAAGCAAAACACACAATAAAATTAATTTATTTTAAAAAAAATATAAAAGCATCTTCTTCTTTCTTGTTAAATTATTTATACATGTTTAACATTCTGCCTACCTGCTCTGCGAACTACCGGATCGTGGCCTGTCTGCGTCCATTGTCGTATTTACGATCTTTGCAGCACAGTCACACTTGTGCTGTCCGCCATTACTTTCAAATATATCGATTATCAGATTTTAAATCACCCCTCAATACAAATGGAACATACATGATAAATTTAAAATAGAAAATAGAACTCGCATACATTACGTAAAACTTTCCTTATAAATATCTATATCAAATACAATGAATTAGTATTGTTCTTTTAGATGGTTTAATGTTAAATTAAAAGCAAACAAAATTATGTTAATACAAATAATAGAAGCAACTACTTTCATGAAGGGTTGTTATTTTTTATTATCGTTTAACAAAAATAGTCGGTTATCCAAAACGTGTTGGGTGCCGTTGTGATGCAATCATGTTGAATGATTTGGATACCAGACACAATCGGATTAAACCGGTGGGGAACCATTAACATAATCGGTGACCGTTTCGTTTTGGATAAACGACAATAACTACAGCAAAAAATCCCGCTTTTAACCACATAATTACAGTTCAAAGGTAAGTATGAATAAAAGCAAATACACTACATGCTGCAACTCGAACTATTCTTGTATTTATTTTTCTGCAAATGATATATGTGTGTAAAATAAAGCTATCATTTACGTGAAGAAAACGTCTGGGATAAACTAGTTTTGGGTTTATAACATTACTTAACCAACACTAAACTGAGTGTTGTTGTTGTTGAAGGCGAATATGATGAACACGTGTGGATCGTGACACAGGTTGGAATTTGATGGCAAATGTAGCGATTTGGAGAAAGAAACGCCTCATCATGCAATCAAAGTGGTAAAATATGGTCCATGAGATATTCTTTATCTTTTCTTTTTGAGTGATGATCGGACCCTCCTGCTCGCGTCGAGATACGTCCGTGCCAAACCGTCCATGGAGGTGGAACCGACCGAAGATTAGAAAAGAAGTTGGTGTGACCATGGAGGTATTTCTACCTCCATGGTGTGACCATGGTGTGACGATGGTTCCACGATGCTTGTGGCCCGACCTTCTTTTTAAGTTCTTACTTTTAAGTTCTTACTGATATAAGTGATAGGGAAAGTACTGATGATGTTGTGCACAATCTCATTCTCAGGGTCGTTCTTATCGGGCCTAGTTTTATGTTTACTTGGGGGTCTTCAAACTTCAAAGACAAATGACCTTTTTGACAATCAATAAACTTTCAGATGGAACTCTTAAATTTGTATGTTATTTTTTAAATGACATTTTATTATTAAAAGCCAAAGAGGGACAGAGAATCGATTGTTCCAGTTCTTAAAATAAAATAATTATAATGTGTCAACTAAATTAATCGGGATAAATATAGATGTTCCTTTTGTTGTCTGCTTCGTAGATATTTAATATATATATTTTTGTATTTGCCTGTCCTTTATGCAGTTGTAATCATCATGGCCATGCAAGGGAAAGTCTCATCAGCAGAGCCACGTTACACCATCGAGCAAATCTCTCTCCTCCACCGCCTCCTTAGAACAGGTCTTACAAAGCATGACATCGTTCATGCCTTGGACTCCATGACCAAGATGGATGCCGAGTTCCAGTCATCAAGTCCACCAGTATTGAGTTCCCAAGGGGATCATTCCAGCAACTACACGTCATCCCCACCACAGCATCACTCAACTATACCCACTGGTCAAGTCTCGGGGGGACCGAGGGGGGCTGGAGGAGGAGGGAGGATGCACGATGTAGAATGCGGAGCTGGGGAAGAAATACAGGGAGGGATTCTTCAAGGAATGTCCCAGGAAGTCATCTGTGGTGTTGAGAACTTCAAGAATGTTTCCGATGCAGAAGTGGAAAACTTGTTTAGGTTATTTAAGTTGATACGTCTTTTGTTTTTAAAAATGAGATGGTGTCAGAGAGTGACAAAACAGTTCCTTAATTACAAAAGAGTGCAGAGCTTCATTCTGTTGTTCTCTTCTGGCACGTCTGGTAACTGTCTTTCTTCCAGTATGTCTCGCATTGATTTCATCATCTACTATCTTCATCATTACTTTTTTTCTTGACATTTGTTTAACATTAACCCCTTGGGACTGGAAAAAAAACCAACAGTTTATTGCAGACCAAAAAAAGCGAAACAAAAGCAATAAAAAAACTGCTACTAGTTGTACACTGCTTGTAAAGTAGTAATGGTGAGGCATTTAAAATAATGTTGATAGTTGTCATTCCTCTTTTAGAATATCCCCCTTGCAAACTTCACTTGATTCCAAAACCGGAATCTGACTTTTGGTTGTTGCTTCCTCACATTGTACTCTGCTATTGACTACAATTCTTGCCATAATTTCAGGATAAATGTTTTTAATATTTATAACACCCCTTTGATTTCCAGCCGTGGCCCAATGGCAATCAAAGCCGAAATCCGCTCATTCCTGACCAAATACAGACTGTCACAAACACAAATCTCCATGGCAACGGGAATCAGTCAAAGTTACATCTCGTCATTTCTCATCCATGGCTTCATGATGAAGCGTTCAACTCAGGCACTTCTCTATCGATGGTACCTTGGCAAGAAGAAGGAGATGGAACAGCTAGGTTTGTGTTAGTTGCGATAATTGTAACCCTCCATCCTGCTGATGGTCGGGAGGATGGAGGGTTACGATTATCGCAGCTAGGTTTGTGTGTGAAGAATTTGTTGTTTTGTCTGTGTAAAACTAATACCATCTCAAATAGCTTTTACACAATGCATGCATTTGAAACTGCAACAATGTCCAGTCATGCAACTTTTCAGTGGATCGACTGATTTCCAACTTTTTGTGTTTACAGTGTTATTGTCAATGTCCTTGGAGGGAAGAAGAAACTTCAAAGTATCTCTCTCTTTTTTTCCTTAAGGAAGAGGTGGTAGTTCTTGACATTGTTGTTGGTTTTTAGGTTTAAAATTCATTTTGCTTTCCTGTCAAAATTGTTTCAATTTGATAAATACTGCCGTCTTACTCTGAATAATCTCCTTCTGGTAGTCAAGCAAATATCTGCACTCTGCAGTGTACAATTTTAAAACGAACAGAGAGGAATACTCAAACCATACTCTTATTTTAAATACAGATGAAGATCAGGCTCTTAACCGTATGAACAATACATCACCTCCTTCAAGATCCACTGACCAGTCACACATGTACCACACCCCCAATGGTGATAACTACTTGCCAACCTTCAAGCGAAGAGAACGTTTTACATGGAGAGATAACCACGTTCGAATTCTAGAGAGCTACTTTAGTCAGAATCCTTATCCTAATGATTATGAACGTGAGAAGATAACGGAGGCGTGCAACAGTGAACAGCAGCAATTAGGTAGACCTACTAGGAATGATCCATTTAAAGGGTCTGTATAAATTTGGTAATGACTCTGAAAATTATTGGCAATAAAAACTTACTTGGTTACAAGTACAGCAGCTTTGGATAGTATAATGCATTTTAAGAAACTTTTCGCTTCGAGGATTGAATCAAACAGTAGGTTCCAATTACCAAACGTATACAATCTCTTTAAATGATTAGGTTCCAATTTCATAAAAGCAATCATGAGCAGAAAATACCACTTAGCAATATGAGTTTTGGTTGGGCACTAGTCGCCATGAGGTTTATTTTGCAACATTGTGGCAGGTAACCAGTGCTAAGCACACTTTTTTCTGTACTTGCCAAATTTTTGTGCTTGCCAGCTTTATGAAGTTGAGGGCAGCTTTGAGTTCAATTTTATGAAGCTGCTATTGAGTCGAAAGGATTACTTTGTACAAAAAATAGAGGGAAACCATATACAAACAACAGATATATGTCACAGTATCTGCTTGTTAACCAGAACTGTTCAGGATAATAAATCAGTGTATTTTAGCTATACTGTATTGAGAAGGCCCCCTAGTGACCAATGTTTTATGCATCAGTATCTGTCCCGCTACTCTTGGCACTTTTAGTGGATATTCTCTTATTGCATCTTGTATGACTGGAAATTTGTTTTTGTCTCTTAAAGAAAAAGCCATTCAAAATTTGGTTTATAGATGGAACTGGATATAAAAACTATATTCCAAAGAGTTGGTCTTTTTAAGAGCCATTGTCATAGTACCTTCACATTCTATTTCATGATCTTAGGAGAGACAGTACCAGATTGTAAATGGGTGACTTCATCAAAAGTGTACAACTGGTTTGCAAACAGACGTAAAGATAACAACAGACGGAAGCGGCTTGGTCAGAGAATAGGCAAGTGAACTGTTTTACAATTTATATCAACCAAGTTAAGCCCTGCCCACCTTAAAAAGGTGGGTTGGGTTGGCGTAGTGGTATCTTTCCTCGCCTTTCGCCTCTGGGACTTCAGTTCGAATCCCACTGGTGACACTATGGGGATTGGGTTTTCAGTCCCTACCTGATTGCGTGGGTTTTCCCTGGAATAATTATCTTGGGTTTTCCTCTCGCATCTAAAACTGAAACCATTTCTGAATTGGCGGCTACAGCTATGGCTACGGCTAGATTTCCACGTCATCATGTGTTGAATTATAGTACACCCTTAGCAACAGTAGCTGCAGCCACCAATTCGGATACGGCCCAAGTCTGCTGTTAGCTAGTGACCTCGAAAGTTCCCCACTATTCATGATATGACCTTCTTTGGTACAAGCTAAATTAGTTCTTGATGTTTATATCCTTCCAGATAGTATAGAGGATAACTGCACACCTTCAAATAACCAAATCCAGAACGATAAGACCAAGTATGGCCAAATGAACTCTTCAAATCTTCACATCATAGAGGTACACTCTGGGGAGACAAACCAATCAGATGACCCCTCCTCCTCCTCCCAGGACCACGTGGTGGTTTTACGAATGGGAGATGACCAGCAGTCAGTGGATGACCAGCAGTCCGTGGAAGAAGTACAGGAGGGTATTATGGAGGAAGACTGCAAAGTCCATAGGAGAGAAAGAGACGAGGGGAAAGCCCATTATGATGGAATGAACACTATTTATACCCTTATTGAGGCTGTAGAGGAGAGTGGCATGGCAAAAGGCACATAGATCTAACCTATTCTAGCAGCAGGTTTCAATAATATACAGTAGGCAACTTTGATTTGTTGCACTTCTTGTTTTTTAAAAATTACCCACGCAAAGATAATTTTATAACACAAATCAAAGCTGTGCATTTTGTTTCTTGTCTTTTTAAATCGATCTGAATGTGATTTCACATCATGTTTCCATCAACTTAAAATAAGAGAGCAACGTCAAAAGTAAAAATAAATACATTTTGGCTTTTTTTTCGCAGTTGATATGGATGTCTACAGAACATCAGTCTTTTCCATTGTTTAAAGATATAATATGCAATTCTTGCACATTTTGAAGACAATGGATTTACCAATTGACCCCTTGCAGATGTGGAACGCACCTCAGAAAAATTGTGTCTACCATTTCCACCATTTTTGGGTCAATTTCTTTGTGTACATTTTGACACCCAATATGGGGGACAGGATAGGAGTGTGCAAGTGTTTCGTGCAAGGGAGGGATCAGTAGGTCTGCAGTCACATTGCGATTCTAAAGTCTACCATTTTATATTTAAATGCAAAAGCATCTTGCCCATGCAAAACTTTGTTGTTGAGTCAACTGTTCCATCAAATTTGTATCCTATCGCTGGCCTAATATGCAAGGACATTTTATGCTTGATAAATAAACACCTATTAAATGCCCATTTTTATCAGATAATGTAGTGGTGTGAAATTTTGTGATTCATTTAAGTTGCTCAATTAGCTAAATAATTAATTGTATTGCAAGTCGTAAAAGTTATTTGAGCAAGGGGGAAGATGGGAGTATTACCTTGTGTTAAATCTCTGGACAAACCCAAAACAGTATGAGCCAGTTTCTAATGGGATTAAACCAAGTTAACCATTATACCAAACAAGTTCTTGACTATTTTGAGGTAATACCAGAGATTATAGAGCGCCGTCAGAAGGCGCAAGATGGAGAACTTGAGCTCTATTGGTTGGTGGAACGTGAAATATTCATGGGTGCCATTTCAACAAGCAAATTTTGTGTTATTCATTGATAGCAATGGTCATTGTCTGCATTGATCTATTGTTGCATCTAAAGAGCTGCTTGCTGGAATGGTGTACATTGCACATTTCAGCCAGAGTTCCTCATCTTGCACCTTCAGCGCTCTATAATCTTGAATAAATACTTGAGGCTTACTCCAAGGATTCGCCCTTTGCACAGTCAGCCATTATTTGCGCCCTTTGCACAGTCAGCCATTATTTGCAAGTGAACCTCGAATTGGGGACAGCAGTGAATAGAAGCATTATATAACTCTGTATTGTCACGGTAATGTAATGACACTCATCCAAACAGATGCATAAATACAATGCAAATGAAGCATAAAGTCGAGGCTCTACATGCACATGACGGATCCGTGCAAAGGGCGAATTAAGGTCATTAAGCTCGCAAAGAGATGATTATAAGAAAGACAACGATAACAGAACGTTCTCCTTTTTACTTCACAGCTGAATGTGACTTTATTGTAACTTCAAATGAAACGCTCATGTCACTTTACCAAGTCATACATTAAATCTACCAATGGATTAAAAAATCTTGGTTTCAAATGCAAGTGTAGAGTCTAAGCGTCAGCGATGGTTACTTCAACCTCCACTCCTGGTTCAATGCTGATTGAGGTCTGGGAAGGAGTAGGTCAAGGAGAAAAAACAGTCTTTGATAATAAATTACTTTCCAATATCCCAAGGCACTAAAGAAGATGCAGCTCAAACATTTGCATTCAAATTCTTAAAGAACTTTTAGGTCAGACTTTCTCACACCACAATTTCCAAGCATTTGATGAGGAGTCACACCTTTTTCTTCTACAGTTTTTTTAATTTTATTATAATGAAACTTGCCTATTTAAATAGTTTTAGAGATATAGAGATATGGCCCGACTCTCTGGAATGTTTATTTATCGTGATGTCTAATTGTGACTTTTTCAGGTTCATGCATTTTTTATGAGCATTGATATTGACAAAGACTTGTTTATACTTAGATGAGGAAGAGTGGGATGTTGGGGGGAGGACAACTTGAAATTGTTCAAAATTCAGAACGATCCCTTAATTTAATGTTCAGAAAAAAGCAATGTGATTTAAAAAAGGATACAATCTGCTTGACGATCTCAGACGGACTCTGAAGATCGATGAGACGCTTGTGGATGCGCATCTGGTATCGGTCCCATGTCTTGGACCCTTCACCACAGGGTGTCTTACGGGTTGTGATACGCAGAGTCTTGGTAGGCATGCGAACTGGTCCTTTGACGTCAAGGTTTTTGTCCTGAGCACCACGCTTCAGATCAGCACACACTAAAATAAAAGATGGTTGAAATGTTTCAAAGCATCTCTCAAAACTCATGGCAAAAGCATCTTTAAACTGTTGTTTTCTTTGTTCTTCTTCTCTTTACTTACTGTTTAGCGCCCTAGGCACCTTGTTGGGAGTTTTTCAAGATATTGTAATTACTTACGCACACAAGGTTTTTCTCTGAACGTTTTGGTGTATCAATAATGTTAGCCAGATGGGTGTCTGTGTGTCTTTTGTAAGTTAGTCTTTTGGACACCTGTTTTATCTGTCATTTACATATATATGTAAATGTATTGTAAGTGACAATTTTTACACCCAGTCTTTAAATTTCTGGCAAATTTGGACACCCTTTTACCAAATCCTGGCTAAAACCTTGGGTGTAGCTTTGTGTCACAATGGGTTATCTGGAATGACCAGCTCAAAAACAAATCACAATCACTCACCCTTTTCTAGATTCTTGACATTACGGCTGGTCAGGGTGATGCGGATACGGTGAGCTGTAGACTCCTCCGTGGGTCCTCCCTTACCTGGTTCCTTGAAGTGTGACTAAGTGAAGAAAACAATTTCAGATTTTAACATTAATTAATTAAGAAAGCTTTAATTAAGAATTTCATAAAATTCAATTCATAGGACGACAGGTGATTGAATTGAAGTCATGAAATGTGTAGCCTGATCCTTGATTCCTCTTTATGGCAGATAAATACAATAGAATAGAATGTATCGCATATCGGTCAGAAAATACGAAAAAATAATGCCAGTCGGTATGCAGTGAGTTAATACTTATAAAACCTAAAAAATCACCAAAAAATAACAATAAATAACATTCTTTAATAAAGTTAAAATATTTGTTGAGTTGGTTCAATACCAGACTTACGATTAAATAGTGTAAAAAGCCAATCTAAAGTAATAAATCTGATTCCGAATAGTAATTGGAGTGCGCCCTCAAGCGACCACTGTATATAAACCACACATATGCCCACTGCGGCCATAATTACGAAAACGTTTACTTTTATAAATCATATTTTCCACCAAAATACACCAATCATTTCAAAGATTTTCCAGCCACTCTAAAAATTATAATATCATACCATGGTTTCGAGTGCTAGCCGACTTAATCAATGCCTGAAAAGTGACAGAAATTGAACAGCGGTGAGCCAGCGGCTTAGAGATATGCTACTGCCAAGAAATCAGCGTGCAAAAAGACCGATTTTCTAATACAATGCCTTAGCTGGTACTGTTGGGCGCACGCACCATGTCCCTGTAAGCGATCGTCTTCAAAATGGTAACCAGCTAAATATAGAATTGTGAAATTTGGGGTTGAAAATACTCTTCTTAAATTGGATTTAAGTACTTTATCAATACTTATTGTCCCTACGTAAAATCAAAATGAGATGTATGGGTTTCATTTCTCACTTTAAAGCAGTTAATTAAAAAAAATTATGTTAATCTTTTGTCCTCCTGACGTCACAAATGTTTCACATCCACGTTGGCTGTTTCCAAGTAGTGTGGCGCCTATGGTAGGCCCCTCGTTTTCTCTCATAATTACGTTTCAGGGAAGGGTACCATGCAGTGACAAGGAATTTGCGATTTGTCCGAGCGACTCCGTGACTCAATCGAAGCATGATCGAAGGTAGGTGCATTTACCGTTGAAAACTTGTCTAAATTTCCCTTTTTACAAAAGATATAGTTATATATATTTCAATGTAAGCTTATGCCAAGTTTAAGGCGGTATATGACGTTCGTTTACTCATTCAGTAGTGAAAATAATAAGTAGAATGTAACGGCGTAACGCGTAAAAAAGAAGGTGTGACGTACGGCGCGCGAGGAAGCGGTAAAGCCGACAACTGACGACAACTAACTGCCGACAACAAATTATGCATTAAACAAAATCCTGTTGTAACATAAATAAACCACTAATTATATGTGAAAGAGTCATACATATCCAAATCACCTTCAAGATGTTGAAAAATGTGTATTATTAACTAAATTACTAAGCTTTAGTCTTTTATGTTTTAAGTTAGGAAAAGCCAATTCAAAGATCATTATTTTCTGTGAAAAAAACGGGGGGGGGGCAGCAGCTGTAAAAACTTTTAAAAAGACAACTAAGGCCTCACACCCATGCAGAATATTGGTATTGTTCAAGACAGTCTAAGGCAACATGACGTACGATAACAATTAACAGTTTAACAACTGGTTCCATTTTGTTCTTTGTGTGCATTGTTTTTCTCATGAAAAACAAATTATGATGAAAAACAAATTATGAACATGAAAAACAAATTATGAACATTGCCGCTACTCTTCTTTTGTGGAATGAAATATTACTTTCATTTTTTAAAAGTTAATTAATGTCTATGATACATTAATGATTATCTGACAAAAATTATTAACAAAATGTGCAACATCACAAATGTGTTGTTAGCAAATATTTACAATTTGATGCACTGCAAAGTTCAATCATGGTCATCATTAAAAGAGCTGAAAGCTCTTGTCGGGAAGGTCTTGAAATATTTAAAATCTAACTGGGAAAGTACATGTTTTCTGGAAGTTTAGATCAATTTCCATGCTATGTTATTATTTATCATATTGTGTGGAGTACAATATTATAACTGCAACATTTGTACTTTGTGGCGTGGTGTGGCAGGTGGTCGAGCAGTCAAGTTCACCAGACCCAAGCTTTGGTGCTGCATGCTGTCAGCAGCAGAGTGTGGGTTCGAATCCCGGTCATGACACTTGTGCCCTTGACTGAGCAAGGCACTTAACCAAAATTGCTTCGTAAAAAGTTTGGAAGGTATTGCATTCTGCTCTACCAGCCAGGCTCCTAGTGGATGATACCCATGCCTACATCCTTACTGACAGTGAAGGGGGGTAACCCTGTTTCAGCCCCAGGAGTAATTGGCAACGTGCCCTTGGGGGCAGTTGATTTGGTTTGACAGCCCAAATCAGTTAAGTGTAGCCCTCCCCTTGTAGTGGCCGTCCAGCCTTGTGATGTTAGGCGATCTCTCATAAAAAGATATACAAAAATAATAATAATTGTTTGTTCTTTTACAAAGATGTCTAGAATACCAGCACTAACGCTTCTGTTCTTGGCTTCTGCATGCCTAAGCAATGCATTCTACGTTCCGGGGGTTGCTCCTGTGGAGTTCGTGGATGGACAGGAGGTTGAAATAAAGGTATTTGATTAGCTTAAATGATTGTAGTGTTCATTATGTTTTTCTTTTATGCAGAAGAACTTTCAGTTTCAATCTTTATTGTAAAAAGATTTACAATTATTATTACTGTGTGACCAGGCCTGGAATTTCATCTTTACGAGGGCAAGGCTACATTCACTTTGCAAAGGGCACTTTTATTGAAAAATTGTTAAAAGTCTATAGGAAACTTTTAAAGGGGCACCCATGGCCAAGAGCAGGGCAACGGAAGCCATGGCCTTCTTGGTCTCAGTGTAGTACCTGTGTGACATGAATAATTTTGAAAATTTGTTTGTGTGTGTTATTTTTTCGAAGGGAGTAAAGCTAACGTCAACAAAAACACAGCTACCTTTTGAATATTATTCAATCGGAATCTGCACTCCAAGTCTGGATAAAATTATGTACATGTCAGAGAATCTAGGGGAAGTACTGCGTGGGGACCGTATCGTCAACACGTTGTACCAGGTAAATAATTATTCTTCTGTTTTGATTTTACAAATGGTCTGTTTTTCGTTTAAAGGCAGTGGACACTATTGGTAATTACTCAAAATATTTATTAGCATAAAACCTAACTTGGTAACAAGTATTGGGGAGAGGTTGATAGTATAAAACATTGTGAGAAACGGCTCCCTCTGAAGTGGAGTAGTTTTCGAGAAAGAAGTAATTTTCCACGAATTTGATTTCGAGACCTCAAAATTAGATGAGGTCTCGAAATCAACTTGCATCTGAAAGCACAGAACTCCGTGTGACAAGGTTGTTTTTTTCTTTCATTGTTATCTCGCAACCTCGATGACCAATTGAGCTCAAATTTTCACAGGCTTGTTATTTTATGCATATGTTGAGATACACCAAGTGAGAAGACTGGTCTTTGACAATTCCCAATAGTGTCCACTGTCTTTAAACCCTCTGGGGAAGCACGTGTCTGTAGCTCTCTCAGCAAAACCACTAATTAGTGCATAACTCTCTCAACAATTATTAATTCGCCCCCATCCGTCCAGATAAGCCCATTCCATTGCATTTCACATCAGTTCAAAGGATCAACTAAGAAAATACTACTCCCAATTTTCTTCAGCCACCATACCACATGGTATTCCATATGTAATCTATTGAAATACAGTACTTTAACCAAACGCAATAAATTATAGTAATTAGTTGGACAATTTAAAGGCATCGTACACGTTTGGTAATTGTCAAAGACCAGTGTTCTCATTTGGTGTATCCCAACATATGCATGAAATAACAAGCCTGTGAAAATTTGGGCTAAATTGGTCATCGAAGTTGCAAGAAAATGATGAAAGAAAAAACACCCTTGTTGTACAAATTTGTGTGCTTTCAGATCTAGGAATAAAAACTTCTTGCAAGAAGTTTTTATTATTTTAGTGAGAAATTACCTCTTTCTCAAAAACTACGTTACTTCAGGGGGAGTCGTTTCTCACAATGTTTTATACTATCAACAGCTCTCTGTTGCTCGTTACCAATGCTAATATATATTTTGAGTAATTACCAAACGTGTAAATGCCTTTAATTAAATTTAAAACAATTCGAAATGAATATATTTTGGAATACTCCATTAGGACCTCTATGCATGTTGTCAAACAGTTGCAAACCTGAAAGAAGTCGATTTAACACATTCTTGTATTAATTTAAAAACAAAAGTCAGTCTTACTGCAGCTGAAGTACACATGGTGACTCCCTGGGATTCCTTTGGGACCCTTCCCAGGAGGGTCCCAAAGCCAGCATAGTGCATGACTGTGTCTTTTTCTTCTGATCTGGAGAGTTTTATTATGTGAAACAGGTTCTAATGAAGACAGACACTCCTTGCAAAGTCATGTGTCATGCCAAGTATTCGAAGGAGCAGGCCAAGATTGTTGCAGACCGTATCAAGGATGACTACAATGTGCATTTGTAAGTACATGTGCAATTTACAAAAATATGAGAATACCAGGTCGTAAGAAAAACATTCAGAGTATGTTGATTTAGTAACACCCCAACCACCTGTTGTACATTTTTGCTTTGTAAGTAATTAGTAAGCTGTACCTACAACCACCTTCCCTTGCAAAGGAGAAAGTACCTTGCCCTTACAAAAACAAAGTGTCAAGCCTACTGACTATTTCCCCAAAACGCAAGCTGTGAAACAAATTGTTGTATATCTTGTTATTGTCGTAATTCAGAAGATTATCGGCAGTACTGTTTTGGGGTTTGTGTTGAAGACAACATGCAAAGTACCCCACATCTAAATGAAAATTGAGAAAATAGTAACTACATTGTAATCATTTTTCCCTCCTTGTTTTCCAGACTTGCTGATAATTTACCAGCTGCCACTAGGGTCACACAAACCACTGATAATGAGCCAGCGCAATTTGTACATGGTTACAAACTTGGCTTTGTTGTTGACAAAGTGGTAAGTTCATATTTCACTGCTTTTAGGAAATGAGACCAGTAATTCAGTGAGATCAATATGAAGTGTAATTAACCCTTTCATGCACCATTTATTTTAGTGATAAATTGATCAAATGGACACATTGATTGTTTACTAATTTTTTTTGCAAATGGCGACCCCTAAAAAAAACCAGGTCACAATAGCACCCTCAAGAGTCCTCTTTCACATTCTGAAAACTGTGTGGCCGTGCAATTTGTATTTTTACAACTATTTTTGTGAAGGGATTTAAACCGGTCACTAGCGACCAGTCGCAAATGAAAGCGTTAACGTGGGAATATTTGGTTCATCCCTTGCTTTTTCTGACTGCATTCTGCTCCTCTCTTTCCACCTGACTGCTTCTGTTACATAAGTATACTGTGTTGCCATTTAGTCTGTGAGAAAGGCTGTGGTAGAGTTGAAACATCAGGCCATGAACAAATTGTTTGCATTTATACCACAAGTCATGGTCATTTTGGTTGGTAAGCAGGTTGCAACAGCCAATTGATTTTTTATTTTTTTCATAAACAAATTTTTGAATAAATTGTTGGCACCGGACAGTCTATAATAAATAATATATCATTTATAATTTTGTATTAAATCTCAAGTGCAAGTGGAGACCACTGTCATGTTTTTTTCCTTTATAGGACTAACAGATGTTTTCCAACCACTACATACTGTTGATGAAAATTAGCGTTGTCCTTATTGATTTTCTGTTTGCTTTCAAAAGAACAGGTGTTTATTCTACATAATGTTTGCTCAGTTGAACTTGCTCATTGATTGGTCATTTATGATTATGTTCTTTTTGTTTCATTGTCCCGACTATTATTTTCCCGGTTTGGTTTTATACTTTTATTCTCAAAGTATTTTTCAGACGATTCATTCTGTATTTTTATACTTCAGGGATAATTTTTGATATGTGTTTAACCTTTGTAAGTTCCACATAATTCAGCTCTGTGCTGCCAGCTGGATTTTTTCCTAAAAATGAAATGAAATATAATCCTTTGAGCGTCCTGGTCGACATCGACCAAGCTACTGCAGAGAAAGACTTTAATGAGTTGAGATTTGTTTTTCTTGAAATCTTTCCATCTTAAGTTGTTTTGTTTTTTTCTCTCATTATTTACAGCCATACATCAACAATCACATTGTTATGAATATGAAATATCATCCAGTTGTAACAGATGATGGCGGGTAAGCCAAGTTTTTTTTCGTGCTATTTATGAAGTACTGTATACTTAGCGCTTCCCTAGTCCTGTATAGAAAAAAGGGGTAGGTGGGAGTCGAGCCAACACTGTTAGCATCGTGGCAGAGCGGTCAAGCACACTGGACTCAAGCTCTGGTGTTTCTGATCAGCAGAGTGTGGGTTCGAGTCCCAGTCATGGCACTTTTGTCCTTAAGCAAGGCGCTTAATCATTTTTGCTTCAACATTCAGATGGGGCGTAATTCGGATGGGGTTTTCTGACAGTGGCTGCTAATGCACCTCAGCACCTTGTAAACTCTTATAAGGTGCTACACAAATGGATCTCATAGTACAAACAATTCAAAAACCTGTCTTATAATGTTTCTGTTCGTTCAAGCACCTTGAGTACCTTATTGGTAGATACGTCACTATATGAGACTATATTATATTATATTTTTATTTTTACAGAAGTTTTAGCTGCTAGAATTTTTTAACTCACAGGTTGACGAGTGTCCAGGCAGGTCACTTTTTATAACAATGTGAAAAAGATTCAAGATTGACTTTTGGTTTTTCTCTCTACAGACGTTTTAGCTGCTAGAATTTTTTAACTCACGGGTTGACGAGTGTCCAGGCAGGTCACTTTTTATAACAATGTGAATAAGATTCAAGATTGACTTTTGGTTTTTCTCTCTAGAGTGAGCAATAGAGTTATCAGCTTTGAAGTTTTGGGTCGTAGCATCCACTTTGATAAACTGACAGAGAAGGACAATGTGTGCCAACTGCCTGAGCTTAAAGAAAAGGAAACCATAACGCCTCAGGCCTTTGAAGGCGATAGTGAGTACAAGTCTTTGTTAGTTTTATTTGTTCATGGTTATAACAACAGTGTGATAAACAAGATGCAACACTGGATGGTTGTAGCTTTACTTTTTGGAGCTAAGGCCAAATAAAAAAAAATACCAGTTGATCGTCCCCGCCCGCATCCTTTTTTGAGGCCGCATGCTTTTTTTTACTATTTACTATTTTCGATTTTTCTTCAAAAAAAACAATATTTGTTTGTATTTTTAACTAACTACAACGTTTTTTTTCTTCAAATTTTTGATAAACTTACCGATGTTTTAGAATTTACAACACGAAAACCTAGGTCGTGAAACACAGAACCATTTTATTTGCATGGCCATCGGTCGTGGCGAACATTGTACATGCACATGCACATGTACATGTACATCGTACACTGCACGCATGCAAGCTCCAGCACTTGCATGCATAACATGATGAGCATACAACCTTGCTACCGCGCGTGCTGCATGCATGGGAACATGCCGTCCCGAATACTGTTAAGAGATCGATCACTTTATGGGAACGAAGTTAAGCTCCTGGGTTACGGACGGGCAACTCGACTGGTTTATTACGGTGTAAGTTTTAACGGGTTGACTTCGACCTTTCAAACGTGTCGAGTTGGTCTTATATGCCGCGTACTTTGATGACCCATGCATTTCGTGTGGCGTTTGTGTATCTGAACACGTTTTTTTATATCAACATTTATCCGAGGTGAGCTGCAAGATGGTGTTTGTGTGCGTGTTAATTCGCGCAAATAAAGGCAAGATTCTTGCACGGTCAGTGGGGAACGAAAGACGCATTATTGATATTTTCTCAGACTTTGCGTCGGAGACTTTATTTTTATTGTTAATTTATTTTATAAACATCTGTTTCTTTACCAGGTCCCAGGATACACATTAGCAATTTTAAAGTCAATTGAAAACATAAAACATGTGAAGCCATTCCTTTTCATAATGAAAAACATGCGAGACTATTGTTTAAATTCTCCCATCATGGCTTAATTTGATACTGATGAGCTCTATTTCTTAAATAAATCCAAGTATTTTTGAATAATTAATAATAAACATTGAACATCAACTCAGTAGTGTCTTTGTTTGTACCAAGAGTCATTATTATTCATGTTCATCTTTTAGTGTAATAATCCCTGTTAACCCGGGTTCTAATGCAACAACAGAGGTGATTTCAAACTGAAGATTTAGTCGCCTGTTGAAATTGGAATACTTGGCGGCCATCTTGGAAAAAAAATAACAAATAGTAAATAGTAAATAGTAAGGCCCTCATCCTCCTCATTTTTGAAAAATACGGACGATCAACTGGTATTTTTTGTTATTTGGCCTAATGTAAACCTCATTCTTGCTTTCAAAACCAGATATAATAATTTTGTTTTTGTTTCATAGATTCATCGTAAAATGAAAGCAATACAACAACACTTGCTTATTAAAGGTATTGTCGGGGTTTGCCCTTACCCTTTTCAGTGACGAGCCAGCAGGACCAGTTAGCTTGTCATTTCACTAGTCCGTCAGCTTTTGCACTTGTCCATAATTCATATTAAATAGGGATGCTTTTTAACACTGAACTAGCCAGCAGGACCACTTGGAGTATATTTTGACTGGTCCTCAGGTATTTTAACTGCCATTTGGCCAGCGGACCACTGTTACGGGAGAACGCAGATTATACTGCTGACAAAAAAGTCGCAGACATTGTTCATGCTTTGTGTGTTCAACCCTTTACATGAAATAAACCTGTGAAAATTTGGGCTTAATCAGTTGTAGTGGAAAACCGTGCACAATTTTCAGCATGTAAACACATTGTCCTTAATTTTGGTTGTAACAACCGAAAGCAGCTGTTGAATTTTGTTTAGGTTCAAATCTTACTTTGTCTCTTGTCTACAGAGGATGTCGAGGTGAAGTTTTCCTATGAGGTTCATTGGGAGGAGAGTAAAATCAAGTGGGCATCACGCTGGGATACGTACCTCAACATGACTGATGTACAGATCCATTGGTTCTCAATCATCAATTCACTGGTTGTGGTCTTCTTTCTTGCAGGTAAATTCATTTTAACCAATATCTGCCTAACTACGGGATTTCCCGTAGTTAGGCAGATTCAACAAAACTCTTCCTAACTTAGGACTAGTCCTAGGCAATGCTAAGAGATAGGACTAGCCTTAAGTTAAGACCAGTTACTGGTCCGAACTTCAGATAAGACTAGTCTTATCTCTTTGTGAAATCGGCCCCAGAGCTGTTAGCGCCTAACTACGGGAAAACCTGTAGATGAACAAGAACTATGCGTCTTTCAATAAAAACTATTAAATAACAACAGTTATAACAGTAATGAAAAAGAAATTAATTAAGGTACAAATGGAGGTAACATCCAGAGGAGTTAAAGTGATGTTGTAACAATGTTTTGGGTTGTTTTTGTTTTTGTGAAAATACATCGGTTCACTGTAGGAGTAGGTGGATTTGATGAGGTTTAAGAGAATGTAAAAATATGAATGTGCCAATTTTGTAAATATATTGAAGTTGCTTTCCTGTGTTTTTTTTATAGGTATTCTAACAATGATCATGATCAGAACATTGAGGAAAGATATTGCCCGCTACAACAAAGATGAAGACGTTGTAAGAACCTTTATTTCTGTTCAGGCATTTGTGAGGGGGACAGAAGAAAAATATTGGTTTTTCAAACAATAATTTTATTTATTAATGAACTTTTATTTGTTTTAATGTTGGTAGTTTTTGCTGAAGAATTTTGCAAAGAAGATTGATTAATAATAAATAATAATAAACCTTATTTATATAGCGCCAAAATCCGCCTAAAAAGACGCTCAAGGTGCTTTACAAATATAAAGATGTAAAACAAGAAGCCAATAAACATACCGAGCAATATATAACAACTGTAAACAGAAACAGGAATTTCATGAACCCCTTAAAAACATGAAACCGTCTAAAAGCTTAAAGGAGTCTTAAGAAGGAGAATAAGAAGAACTGTTAACCATACAGTAATACACTTCATGGATGCAGACAATGCAAATAAAATTAGTATAAAAGAATGAATTAAAATAAGGGATTTATTAGATAAAAGGAATGAGCAAAAGTTAAACACACTAAGTACCTGGCTATTCCAAATTACTTAAATTAATTAACAAACAGAAAAACAATGACTGACAAAATTAAAATTACAGACTGAATAATATTTGAAAGAATAATATTTTTGACTTGATAGGAAGACACCATGGAGGAAACTGGCTGGAAGTTGGTTCACGGTGACGTATTTAGACCTCCCAAGGCGAAGCAATTTCTGGCTGCTCTGGTCGGCACAGGAGTCCAGATCTTTGTCATGGCTATTGTAACAATAAGTAAGGGAGTAATACAAAGTTAAAGGGATTGTATACCTTTGGTAATTGAAACCCACTGTTTGTTTCAATCCTATATAGTTGTACATATAAACCATAAAACTAACCTTTGAAAATTTAATTTCAAAAAGTAGTAGCGTTTTTGAGATATTGAAGCGGTTATGTCCACGCAGGAAGAATAATCTGCAATTGGAATACACTATCTGAGAAACGTTACTGCAGTAACGCTTCGCAGATTCAAATTTTTGGGGATAAAACGTGATATCTTTTTCAACAACCGCAGTACTTCGAAGTGAAAAGTTTCTCAAAAAGCATTATACTATCCAAAGCTGCTGTACTGCTTACCCAGTAAGTTTTTATTGCCATTATTTTTCAGAGTCATTACCAAATGTATACAGACCCTTCAAACAAGCGGTAACTCGGAGTTGAACCTCATGTAACCACATTATACTTTGGAAACCCTATGGTTACACAAAGTTCAACACAGAGTTACTGCTGGTTTAATCTTGCATTCTTAAAGCATATAAACACCAATGTCACAAAAATCATTTTTATAATGACGAGGCTCAAATTTGGGTGAAAATTCCACAAGACCCCAGGGCTTGTGGCTCAGTATTTTTACTGTACAAGAGTTCATTTTATGAGACCAGTATCAAAATGAGAAAGGATTATACTAAACTGCTTTTATTTGAACAAGCACTAAGAAAAGATTTAGAGTCTATCTTATTTGTCTTATAGGTATTTATACTTTGATACTCGACAGAATTAAAAGATGTTTATCAGACTTAGAGTCAACATTTGACCTTTGTTTTTTCAGTTTTTTTTTCTTCAAATTCATTATAAGTTATTGCACAGGTTTTTAAACTAACACAGTTTCATATCTGATACTAAAGCTGGCTCACTTGCATTTATTTATTCCAACAGGTTTTGCAATGTTTGGGATGTTGTCACCAAGCAGTAGAGGTGCCCTTCTCAGTGCTTGTCTATTTCTCTTTGTATTTATGGGGTAAGAAAACATTAATAGTAAGACTTATTTCCACTTGCATGTAATGCCAGGTGGTAGTGACCAGCAACATTTATTTACTGGAAATAATTTGTTCAAATTAAAAGAAAGAGTGCTATAAAGCTCAGTTGGTAGAGCACCTGCACATAAATCCAGAGGTCACAGCCTCGCATCCTTTTCTGGGCAAATTTGTTCACTCAAAGTAAAAGAAACAAAAAATCAGTTCATTTTTACCCTTAATTTTTATCTGTCAAGTGAATCTCTGATTTGTTATGAAGTATATGCTGTAGTTGCTTTCATAACTGGTGAATATTTATCAGTAACAGAGATGGATTTTATGAATAGTATTCAGCAATTAATCAAATGCTAATTCTTTTTTTTTTTTTTTTTTTACCTGGCAGAATGTTTGCAGGGTATTTCTCAGGACGTCTTTATAAGACAATGAAAGGCACTCAGTGGACGCAGTCAGCTCTCTTGGTGAGTTGTCTCACACTCTACCCTCACTCCAAACCTTACCCCTCCACCAACCATGTATTAAATCAGTGTACACCAAACAGCATTAACCTCATGCCCTAATGTCCTCATTTCTATAGTTTTTTTATGATGTTGTGAGACCAATATTTTAAATTCCTGTGATTGTTTTTAATCATTGGCTGAATAAACCATTCTATTCTATTCTATTCTATTCTAAAGCTGCTAGCAAGTCCCATGTTTATGATATCTGAACACGCCAGTCACATTATTTCTGCGGTCATGTTTCTTCCCAAGAATTCAGAGCTATTGATCCAGAGTGCAACTTATTAGGGTCAGAGATGAGAATCCCACAATCCCAAGAGTGTAGAACTTGACATTATTTGCAAGCCTAGAAGGATTATAAATGGGCACCTACGAGGGTAGAGGTTGATATTGTGTTTGAAAAAGCCTTCTGAGCGCTACGGCAGCTCGGGGCTGTATACTCCCCAGGGAGCTGAGAAAGATTAAGGGAATGTTATTGGTCCAATGACCAGGGCCCAATTTCATAAAGCATGTAAGCACAAAAACTTGCTAAGCACAGAAAACTCTTGCTTAGGAAAAGTAGGTTACCAGCCAAAACACCTTACAGTTACCATTGCTGTGACTGGTACCCCATGCAAAGAAATTTGCTGAGCAGAATTTTCTGCTAAACAGCTTTATGAAATTGGGCCCAGGGCACTAATGTAAAGCGCATTGATACATTATTGTAAAATGTGCTATATAAGAACTAGTTATTATTATTATAATGATGTGGCATGGGTGGCTAGTGCTTAAAGCCTTCACCTCTCAACATTGTGGCCCTGGTTCGATTCCCGGCTAGGGCAATAATGTGAAAAGAGTTGTGCGTTGAGTTTTTCCCCGTGCCACCACGAGGGTTTATCTTAGGACCCTCCTGTTTTCATCCCGCCAGAAAAACAAACACTTCCGATCTCTGGCCGTGCCCCTTGGTCATGTATGGGTCAATGTGGCTGGCTGCCAAAAGACCCCTGTATATGCCTGCTGGCTAACCACGTTGTAGCCACGTCCTTCACAATTCAGCTTCTCAGCTGTGAGTAAGCATGATTAGTAGCATCCAAAATTATTTGTTATTATGACGTGATGATTTCAGTGTAAAATAAGCTACAGTCTGCTGCTTGTGTCGGCAATTTGTCTCTGTTTTTTGTTTTTTTATCTACACAGATATTTGATAATTTTGTTAATGAGTATTTTCTGTTTGATTTTTCCTTTCAATACAAGACTGGTTTCCTGTACCCTGGTATTATGTTCGGAACCACATTTCTGCTCAACTTCTTTATCTGGGGCAAGCATTCATCCGGCGCAGTGCCATTCAGCACCATGATTGCGTTAGTGTGCATGTGGAATGGGATCTCACTACCACTGGTTGTGCTTGGACATTACTTTGGCTACAGGAAACAGGTAGGACAAGACAGTTTATACAACATGCGTTCATTTGAACGCTGTGCCTCTATAGATCCCCTTGCACTGGCATCACATGTGCTTTACAAATGTTCCTTATTATCATTACTTGGGTCCTCTTTATTAACATCTTCATTGATTGGCTCCACAGCCCTATGCCCATCCTGTAAGGACCAATCAGATACCTCGTCAAGTACCAGAGCAGGTTTGGTACCTCAACCCATTATTAAGGTATGGTAGTCACCTTCCTTTATCTCCCAATAACCCTCCTCATGTTTACCCTTGTGGATTCCCAACTTGTCCATAGTCTTCCGTTAACCCTAGAATTACTCTGTATTATTTTTACTGCCATACATTTTAAGCTTTAAATTACTACTTTACTTTTTGTTTTTAAATTACAAATAAAAACTCTAGAAACAATGACTGCAGTCAAGGCATACACAAGTTAAAAACCGACTTCCCAAACTTTATTTTGTTCACAACTTGAACGTTCACCAAGGTCACATGTTAATGTCACATGGGGTGCGTTTTGTCAGTCATAACCAATAACTGTTTCAGTCATTGGCCAGTGATTAATCAATGGCCAAATCAGCCGAAACAGTTATGGATTACGACCGCTAAAACGCACGCAATGTGTCTTGAAACCAATACAAGTGCATTAAGCCTATAAATAAGGCCAATATAAATGGCCCCGTCAATACAAAGTCCAAAAATTGGGCCCAACATAATCATCCTAAGACACAACTAGGGATGAAGAGGTATTTCCTCACCCATCCTGGAAGAAAAACTGTTTTGGTGCTACTGTAATTAAAAGCAAGGGTTGTTGCTCTGAGGTTCTACCATAGACTACTTCACAAATACTCGGTACGTGTTCGTTGGCCTTGGAGTTAGGTGCATGCTGGTCTAGTTAGTGACAAATTTGCCCTTTAACTAGACCAGCTACACCTCATTCCTTGGCTAACACATGCGCACTGAGTATTTGCGAAGTAGTTCATAGAGAGCATAAGTGAAGACTGTCCCATCTTAGTTGTCAATTTTATTCATGAACCATATAATTATTGTTTATCTGTTTTGTGTGAAGTTCATTTCTTTACATATACATTATATAAAATGTAATACAGAAACTTTATCAAGTTGTATTTTTGGATACCCTGTTTAAATTCTGTTTTGAATATACAACTTTGTTTTCTCCCAATTTGTTTTAACTGCCTTTGCATTAACATTAAGAAAGCCATACTTGGTACGTGCTGGTATACTTTTGTTTGGTTTCACACATTTCAAACAAAGATGCTTATTAATATTTTGTTGTGTCTTTATTCCTAATATTTTAATGGATTCAAAGCAGTTATTGCTTTTGTTCTACTCTTTTGTTTTTTAGTGGTTAAACAAAATGACCATCTTGTTTTAATAATCATCTTGTTTTATGCGTCTACTTTTTGTTCTCTTTTTTTTATCCTCTTTTTTATCCTCTTGTGATGTCTATAATGGCATTTGGAAAACAACTGGACAGTAATTTAGTTGACTTTTATGTAATCCTTTAGGTGTGCCATTGTCTTGTCTTTGGAATGTATTGTGTAATCTGCTGTTTATATTTCTATATTTCTTGCCTTTTGTATTTCACATATTTTGATGATGTAATTGTGATGTTTTTACCTGTGAAATTAATAAATGAAATGAATTGTTGAATTCGGATACGGCTTGACTCCCAAAATGGCACTACCAATATTTATCAGGTGACTTGGATCAGGTTGGTGGAAGTGAAAGATCATTTGCACCTGTTAATATACAATTAGTTGCCTCTCACAAGCTAACAAAGTAGTAGATAGTCTCTTCTGAAGGAAATGTGCACCGTTGCTTTTTGGAAGTAATCTTTCTCTCTAATCCTCTTGTTTTTGAAAAAATATATAACTCTGTGAAAGCCTCCTGAAAATTATAACCTATATGCTTGAGAAAAATGCTTTTGCACAGCCTTTTATGCAACTTTTTGCAAAAAATTGCTTTTTGGATGTAATCTTTCTCTCTAATCCTCTTGTTTTTGAAAAAATATATAGCTCTGTGAAAGCCTCCTGAAAATTAAATTATCCTATATGCTTGAGAAAAAAGCTTTTGCACAGCCTTTTATTTTTTAGGTGATGCAACTTTTTGCAAAAAATTGTTTGCCAGATGGCAAAAATCATTTGCCAGAAAGCAAACATTTTATACTAGAAAGCGAAAACTGTTTGCCAGATAAAAAAAAACATTTGCCAGATAGCAAAATACAATTGCCAGGTAGCAAAAAACATTTGCCAGATAGTACAAATCATTTGCCAGATAGCAAAAAACATTTTCCAAATATCAAGAAACATTTGCCAGATCGTTGGTGGATGGTGTAAATTTTCGCCACACATTGTATTGGTATATAGAAGTTAAAACAAATTGTTCATGTTATTGTTTCATAAAAACAATTATAGATGACATTATCAGATGTCAATTTCCGAAATAAAACCTGTTCACTGCATTTTGGGGATTTAATTTTTGTACTACTGATTGTATTTGTTTTAAGAAGAAAGCCAGTATTATTGTGCCTCACCCTTTGTAACATCTAGTTGGGTTTCATCTGTTCTTTAATAGCTTAACAGTAACACCCCTTTCTTGTGTCATTACAGCACCCTGATGGCTGGGATTCTGCCCTTTGGGGCCGTCTTCATTGAACTATTCTTCATTTTAACTGTAAGTGGTTTGTCAGTATTCTTAACACAGTTCCATTCATGTATTGTGCTTGTTTATTGTGTCCTTGCAGTGCTCCGGCTGCAGGTATAATGCCATTCGCGGCAGTGTTCATTGAAATAGTCTTCATCATGACTGTAAGTATGATGACTTGATTGCTTCTCCAAGCTTCATGGGGAAAGAAGCCTTCTGTGTTTAGGAGATGGTCGCTTCAACCATCTTTTGCCAATTGCTTCTAATTATGAGGTGTTTTTCTGTCTTGTTGGAAGGTTTTCCAGGCTTTTTTTCCATCTGATTCTCAATGCTCAAGCGCCATCTTAAGAATATAACGCAATGGTTCTTGGTAAACCGAGTACAGTTAAAAAATAAATCAAGCTGCCAAGATGGATGCTATGCTGTAGGTTACATGTAACTGTGCCAGGTTTTTATAGTCGTGCACCGCTTTGCTTCAAAATCAGTGCGCCATAATGATTGCCGGTGTTGTTTGGACTCTGATTTCACCCAGAATCCTTTGCGCGCCGATCATGCGTATTTGGGCATGCATATGGGCTATTGTAAAGCACTACTTTGTGCTTTATCAAGCAGTTTAACACAAATGCTTTATAAGTGTATTTTTAATAGTGAGTATAGATTGCTAATCGATCATCGGGGCAAGGGTAAAACTGAAACACAAGTTATTCTTAACCCACAATGCAAGTATTACATTGATTAAATTGTCTGCAGTACCTGTTGCTAATGACAGTGTTCAAGCTAGCCTCTACATATATTTATTTTGATCATCATAATTATTATTTCAAAGTTTCTCTTTACTGTTTTGTAATTATTTGTTAAATATTCTATTCCCATTTTAAGATTGGATTGATATGCTTTCGAGTCACAGTGGTTAGGTTCACTTTTATTAGTTCTGGCCATCTTAGAATGGGCTTGTCCTGTCTGATTTTATAGGTTTTGGGGGGTTGTTTTTTTTGCTATGATTTATCAATTTTCTGTTTCCATTTCAACGTTGGTTTACTATTGGTCTAGGTGTCACAAGATTGTTTAAGTATACTTTCGTCATTTCTTGTACTGATATATTTTATCGGTAATGTTGTATTTTGCACTTTTGTTGAAAACTTGGCCAAATAAATAATAATAATAATAATAATAATTAACAGGTTACTTTGTGGTCTAATGTTTTAGTTAGCTTTATCAAAATTAAATAGCTTTCCATATAAAAAAGTATTTTTGAGGCTTAGCAAAAATATTTGAATCATGATGTGTTGTGTTAATAATTCTTACATTTAGATAAGTTAGTTAAATAAATCTTATACTTATTTAGTGTGGCATATTTTGGATCTGTACAAATTTGTATAATAATTATCATTAGTATTAGTTTATTTTTGTTGTGAAGGGGGCTGACAGTGTAGGCTTTTCAATTATGGAGAAAAATTAGTTCATTTTGTCTTTCATCAATTTGAGTCTGTTTAATTTGTTTTTGTTTGGATTGAAGGCAATTTGGGAGAACCAGTTCTACTACTTGTTTGGTTTCCTCTTCATTGTGTTCCTCATCCTTGTAGTTTCATGCGCCCAGATCTCCATCGTCATGGTCTACTTTCAACTCTGTAGCGAGGTAAGAGTCATAACGAGACACAAATCTGAAACGATACAGTCTACTCGGTTTACCCCAGAGGTCATTTTTCCCACAATGTGGTTGACTAAAAAAACAAAATCACAATCACAACTCGGCACCGCATGGGCAGTTTGGGACCTTTAGATGGCTGACATGAATGTGAAAAACATTCACTAGCCTCACAAAAAATACCGTCTTATGCTGTAAACACAGACAAATACAACCTTGCTGCTTTGCAAACCATGAATGGACTTAAATAATCGTGGTCATGTGGCGGGCGCTGCATGACGAACAAAAACTTGTCAACTGGGCAAATTATAGAGGGCACACTACATTGGGAATCGCCCTTATCTGGTCCTTTTCCCAAGCCTCGGCATGGCTACGTCATCAATTTTTGAGCAGTGTAAGTTTTGTACAATATCAAACGAAGCCCGGAGACGGAGCCAAAGGGGAGGTTTGGAGGGGGAAAAAATGTGACAGTTGCAAAGGTATGATATATGATTAGTAATAATTTTAAAAAAATTAACCTTAAAGGTTACTTTTGATCAACTTAAATCCATGACCACCTTATTTGCTGACATTCTCCTCAAATTACATCTTACTGATCCAATTCACATGACGTCATCATCGCAATAATCTCAGTTGCGCCATTTTTGTGGTGTCATTGTCCCCTATGTTATTCAGTGTTGTGCGCATTTTACTTGATGCAGTATTTACACGCTTACCATTGACACCCAAAATTGCGAGCTTGGCAGACATGAGGGCTAAGACATTAGTGTAAGGGGTCAATATAGTGAAGTAATAGGTGATGAGAAGGGGTCAATGAGCTAGAAGATTAATGTACTGACTGTTTGGTTCCCCTAGGATTACCACTGGTGGTGGCGGTCGTTCCTTGTGTCTGGAGGATCAGCATTCTACATTTTCGTCTACTCCATTTTCTACTTTGTAACCAAGGTACGTCATCTCTTTTGTATCTGCTGAAACACATTGGGATTATTTCCCCCCCCCCGTAAACCAGAATCATTCTAGATGCTTGGGTTAACTGATGCATCAACCTCATTCCCAGGGGTGATCGATCTTGCTGGTGAGCATGCCTTGCTCATAATCAGACACTCGTAATGGCATTCAAAGTACATCTAAGACGTCCAAAACTTACACATCAATGAGATGTGCTGTCTTGAACATCTAATGACTGAAAGTTTGTGTGCGTTTTTGGCGGCGGTAAGCACTGCCAGATTGCGCATATACAGGCAACCGATTCGCGTATCCCCTTTTGTCATGGTCAAGTAGCCCCAGTCAAAAGGCACTGCAAACAAATTCTTTTGATGGTTTTGTGCCAGGTGCCTTTGTCAAAGACCTGTTCCTTTCACATACCAGGCAAGATTTTGTAAAGACCGATTATACTGCATTGTCATGATGTATTTCCTCTCTTTCTCTGGGATGCCATTTATTTGACCTGGCTTGGGTCGATGACCAGCAGTTACATAACGCATTTCCAACGGTCTGATTGCGCTTCAGAAACACGACTAAAAAAAATAGGAGTCATTAAAATCTGTAAATGTCAATGAGAAAATAGAGTTTTATTGACAAACAAAAATTGTGATTGGCTAGAAAAAAGTTGCTTTTTAATCCCGCATTGGTATACAAAGAAAGGATTTCTGAGGGGAACTAGTTCAATAATTTCCCAACGGTCTGATTGCGCTTCAGAAACACGACTGGAAAAAATACGAGTCATTAAAATCTGTAAATGTCAATGAGAAAACAGAGTTTTATTGACAAACAAAAAATGTGATTGGCTAGAAAAAAAGTTGCTTTTTGCGGGAAAAGGGTTTCTGAGGCGAACTAGTTAAATAATTTTGTAGGCTAATCTTATTTCCTTTATTTGTGATTTGAACAGCTTGAGATAACGCAATTTGTGCCAGCTCTACTCTACTTCGGTTACACCTTCATGATGGTTTTAACCTTCTGGATCATAACTGGCACTATGGGGTTCTTCGCCGCTTACTGGTTCATCGTAAAAATCTACGGCGCCGTTAAGATCGATTGACGACGAGGAGGGCTCCCACCACAATGTAACATAATTTCTCCCCTCATCAATGATTACTCTGTGGCCAGCTCTGTAAGGTTTCCTGTCAACAGCAACAGTCATAGCACTGCTACTTAAAAAGGAACCAGACTTTTGTTAACACCTTTGCTTCGTTTTGATGACATGAAAGAAAACAGGTTGGTCTGCTCTGTTCAAAGATTAGTGAAAATATTACAAGGAATTTGCAAGAAACTTTCCGTAAGATTTACCCTGACTACATTTTTGATTTACAAATTAGTTAAGGTGGTATAAGGTTAGATATGTCTTAGATGTGTTGGGAAGTCATGTGATCCCTGATCATTACACATCCTCTGCGTTTTTTGTGGGGTGTTTAGTACCCTGATGAAGATAGGTGGGGTGAGTTGGGGTGGGGTTTTTTTTTTTTTTGGGGGGGGTGGTTTTTGGGGGGGTTTTCAGCATTAGAGCATTTGGAAAAATGTCTTGAGCAGTCACTCTTCTTTCAAGTTGATTAGCCTTGCTGGTGTATTAGCAAACGTCCAGCGAAGAGAAGAGAAATATGTCATCTTGGTTGACATTGTAATTAGCAAACACATTCTTTCATGTATGTAAATAGTTACTAAACTCTGTATTTTGAGGAGAAACAAAATTGCTATCTTTGAACACTGTGTGGTGTTCAAAGGTTGATTGTATTATATATGAAAGAGTTCATAGGTCTTGTGGGATGGTTTATTAATACTTATTCAGAGTTGCTAATGTTTTGGATGTAGTTTTCCTTAATTTGTTTTTATATAATTAATCAACTTTTTTTGTAGACTAGCTGGGAAGGTGTTTTGCTTATTGAAACTTAACTATGTCAGGATTTGAGACTTTTGTTGACATTAGATGCAGCAGACTCACTAGGTAAATCCATTGTTTTTGGATATGTGCGCATTTTCAGAACTACCTAAACAAATATTTATCTGGTATGTCTGATGTCACCTGGCATTCTAAAGTGTCCCAGTGTATAGGCAGCAACTGCATGTAACCATAGTTTGTTTTTACTTTTAGACTTGTCTGCATTTTGCTCATGTGGCACTTTGCTTATAATGTGATGAAATAATTCCTATGATTACAGCCTTTATCTTCACCAGCACTTTTTACATGAAGTAAATTGAAATAACCACAAGCTGTGTAAATTTTTATTTTTTTACTTTTGGGGTGATCCCTTTACTGCCTCTTCCCAGGTTGTATCATAAGGTGGGTGTGATCCTGGCTATTTGTGGGTTACAGCTTGCATGGCCTCTGACTGGCATCCTGAACAAAGATATTGACAAAATAGGGAGACTGCCAACATCAGGGCTGGATAGCGCAGTTGGTAGAGCGCTGGCACATCGATCCAGAGGTCGCAGGTTCAGATCCCATTCTAGTCAATTTATCTTTGTTCACCCCCAAAATAAAACAAATTAAACAGAAAAACTAAGCCACTTTTCTTTGTATAAAACCACCAGTCAAACTCCATACAATCTGTATGAAGTTTTAGCTAGCTATCGGTGCGAACTGCAAAGCAATACTTCTATTGCAGAAGATAAATATTTATTACAAACATTAACAAATTTACATACACTGTGAATTTTCTGTCATAATTTATTTGATCAATTAAGAGACTTTTAAGGCACAAAGTCCTTTACAATCCTTTTTATTTGGATATCTTTGTTTTATGATCAAATCTCAAAACATATTACTCAGTATCAACTGCAGTTCAGTTTAAATAGAAACAAGAAACTTAGTTGCTAAGCACGAGAATTGGTGCTCAGCCGAGAAAGTTTACCAGCCGAAACCCATAAGATTTGAAGAGTTTGTGACTGGTACCCTTTTTCTTTTATCAGTGCAAATGTGGAGAGTTTGGTTCTAGATGCTTGGGTTAGCTGATGCGTCAACCTCATTCCCAGTGGCGATCGATCTTGCTGCGCCATTTTGTCCCAGCATGCCTTGCTCATCACCCCTGGGGCGTGTTTTGGCGACCATGACCCAACCTTCGTCCCAGGGGTGATCGATCACGCTGCGCCATTTTTTCCCAGCATGCCTTGCTCGCTCATAATGTTAGTGGCAAGAGGTATCGATACAGCGCGCTGCCCATGGTAGCGAGGCTGTTGATGTGTGCATGTTTGTAATAGTTTACTAGTACATCATTCAAAAACGGCTACAAAAAGTAAAGTTATGGGGTGTGTTCCTGTGTGGTGGTTTTATTTATGCTGCAATATTCATTTTGGCAAAATTTTCTTTAGTACTACTCTGAGTTGTAGTTGATTTTCTTTAAATTAGTGTAAAAAAAAAAGATTGTTTTACAACTTGATATCAAATTAAGTGTTAATTTTTCCTTAAATATAGTGTTTCTAAAACGTAAAGTCTTTAGTTTTTTATTGAAATAATTATTCAGTTACTTAAACAATGGGCAATTCGGCTGATAATGAAGAGGTAATTATTCATTGGCTTTATTCTAGTGTTTTACAAAAATGTGTTTAGTTTAATCTCAATAAAAAGCGTCCAAACCCAAATCAGTTTTTATTTTCTGAAGCAATGAAATGCAACAGCCAAGAGGCTTATCACATTTCACATATTGAAGCTAAAAGCGTTAGCAGAGCTGCCAACTCTCCCTGATTCTTCAGAAAGTTCTCCGAAAAAACCCAAATCTTTCCGTGTTCTGATGAACAAATTTGAAAATCTCCCTGATTATATGGAAACTTTTCTCCTATTCTGTTGAATGTAATTATAAATATCTCCCTGATTATTGTACAAAACCTCCCTGATTGCATAATGCAGATGTTGGTAGCTCTGCGTTAGTCTGACAAACTAATCGAATACGATCATTTCTATATCGCAATCGTGTTTCAGAATGTTTTTCAATGTCGCTAGAAGTATTGATGAACATGAATATTTCACAAAAGTTTGCACCTCGATTTTGAAGGGAGTGTAGCCGTCTCCAACACAAAAAAGAAAATGTACCTCCAACATTATTTTAATTTATTGTGGCTGTTTCTTAAGTTGTCAGTGTCATTCTGTTAAAAAATTGAATTAATGTGAACATAAATCATACTTTTCTTAGACTGTTTTAATTAATTTACTTGTGTTTAAGTATTAAATTAAAGTCAAACTTTGATCCTTTTCAAAAACTGGTTTTTTTAAAATCATTTCTGATGCTAGATGTTAAGAACACGAGCGAGGAATATCAAACAGTTCGCAAAATAGTTTTGGTTTGAAATTTTCTAGTTTTAATGCATGGATAAATTAGCAAGGAATACCAGCAAGTGTTTTAATTATTTACATTGTAACGGAAAAAACCAACATGGTGCATTTAATTCATAATTATTGTCATGATGTTTTTGTACTCGATACGCGGTGTCGAAAGAAAGTTACTGACAAACTGGGTTCCTTTGCTTTTGAAATGTTCGGGAAAAGGCAGTAAAGGTAAAAGTAATACAGTGATGATTAGTTCCGCAAAACAGAGTCACTCTTAATGAAAAATGCAATTTGTTCACGTATAAATTGTTGAAATTATTGAATGAATCATCATACATCTCAACTCATTAAGTCCGCGTTCTGCAGTAACTCACGGTTCTACTTCTTGGGTAACTTAAGTCAGTTACTTTTATTTTTCAGAATAAATAAGTGAATTCTTCAAATGACATTTAAGTAGATCTTTTAGATCACACTTCAAAAGGAGGACAAACTGCCAACGGTGGAGGTAGAATTCCTCCATGCTGAAACTCACTACAATTGTTTCCCAATTTCTGAGTAACAATTTCAAAATCATAAAAAGATGCTTTACTTTGTTCTCAGTTGGTCGCAAAAAAATAATGGAAACTTAGAAAGTTCGTCAGAAACTTATGATTTTCTCTTCTTCTTAAGATGAAAAACTCAACTATTCTGCATCTCATTAACCGTTGGCCACTTCCAATTTCATGAGAAATTATTTCTGTTTTAAGTTGGCATCCTTTCATCTTACGCTGGAAGACACGAAGCATGTTGGACTTTTCGCTGCTTCATCACCAGTTGAAACTCCCCGATCGTTCTGATTGGATCAGAGTGGTCAGGTTCCAAATCGGGCAGCTGATTCCCAGGTGGGCTTTCTAATGTGAAATGCTTCAGGATTCCTCCTAGGTACAGGAATAGACCCATTGTGGCTAGCTGCTTGCCAAGGCAGGCCCGGGCCCCAACTGAGAATGGCAGAAAGTGCTTCGGAATGAATACTTTGCCATTGTCATCCAAAAAACGCTCTGTTGGAAGCAATTCAAAAATATATGTATTCGTTAATTATCCAAAAACTTTGTTGTTTCAGTTTATGGCTTTGTTTTTTAACATAGGTTCCATTCTACTACATTTCTTACTTTATTTTAAACGGCAAAGAACGTTGTGATCCTGACTGTAAAATGCGTACATTTTCTCAAAATATGTAAACCGATCTTCAAGTTTAACACTTCTGCATATAGGAGGCCACCGTTGTGTGTATTTTGTAAAGTAGTAAACTTTCTACCTGGTCTGAAGATGTTTGGTTCCACCCAGTTGTTCGGATCATGATGAATCCACCACAGATTGCATAACACCGTTGTACCCTTCGGGATATCATAATTTCTCAGCCTGCACAAGAGAGGAAAATTAAATCATCATTACCGACCAGTGGCAAAATAGCATTTTGACAATTGTGCCTCGCATAATAATACGAGAACATGTCAAATATATAAACTTATGCAAACAATGGTGCCCTCGAAGGGAAGCGACGTTATGGCTTTATTTAAATTACTAACAAATTAGCATACTTTGTGTCACGTGTGGTAATGTGAGGACCATTCAGAGAGGAGAATGAGCTGTGACGTAATGTCTCCAAAACCGTAGCCTCGAGATACGGTAGCCTTGAGCGGTCATTCCAAGTCGGTAATCCACCAGTGATGTTATCAAGTTCATCTTGCAGCCGATGTTGGACCTAAATGAAGCAAAATAATTTAACAAGTCTAGTAATTTCAATTCTGTTTGGACAAACGTCCGAGACGAATAATTGTATTTGATAATAAGTCTTTAACCTCTGGTTTTAGACGCGTGAAGTATGCATTTGTTAAAACAACCCATTGCTGTTCTCTATAAAGGTCGAAATACTCTTTCGTCCAACACTAGCAGAGGACTGACAGTTTACATTAATTTGACTTTTTATGATTTCAACACTTTGACCATAAACACTGCCTTACAGCTACCCCTTTTCATCTGGCCATAAGCATTCTTTAAAATTAAAATACCCATCTCAACCCCTTATGAGTATGCAGCACCAGGAAGCACCATTTTGGCCACACTATTTAGCCTCTTTTTGTCATGGGTTCAAAACAATGGATGATGGCAACATCACGATATTAATGTTATTATACCTACCTTTGGGAAATGAATCAGGTATGCCAGTGCCCATCTTAGGGTCTGGAAAGTCGACTCAAACCCACCAGCAAAGACCTCCCACATGGACATAATCACGTGATCCTCCGTCATTGTGACGTCATCACTGGGGTGATTTTCATTGAGGAACTTCATCGATTTCAGAAATGCATCCGTGATGTCCCGGATGTTATCGGGATGAAACGTCTCCAGGTGCTCTCTGTACTGGGCTTGGAGGATAGCGTCACGTGTTGTGACGATTTCTTGAATTGTGCGCATGCGCTTCGATGGAAATATCTAGATGTAAAATGGCATGCAAAGAAAAAACATAATTTTGTACAGGGATTGAAACTGGCCACAGATTAAACATATCAAGGTTCGTTATGCTGATAAAGGAGTAAACACTTTTTGAGTCACCTATAGATCTAGATTTGGACTTGCCCTCTCGATGGACAACCTCGTTAAAAAGGGTCAAAAGTCAGCATCTTTTCGTTGTATAGGCGTAGTGCCCGTCTGTTGATTTCTTTTCTTCATCTTCGTCGATAAATGGAAATGGGAAAATAAGTATTGGGGTTGCTTTTATATGTAAGGAGACACGATGACCGGTACTGATCTTGCAGAAAAGTTTGCCTCAACCACCATTAATGGTAATGATTGATAAAGATTAATACAGCTTGACCCCCTCCCCACCCAACTTGTACCTATAACCTACCCCCCTATTATTATATAATTACATTCCTAACATTTTTAGAGCATCTGGCCAGAATTGGCTGTTCCTCTTTTCAAGGATGAGCTTGAAAGTACAGTGACACCAAAGTACAGTGAGGTCCATCCTAGGGTGACGTCACGGTGCGTGGTCCGGTGCAGCGGCCCAATTTGGGATGAGCCGATGGCCATTGTGGACTACAAGAGGTATGCGGACAAAGCCGACAATCTCTCTTCAGAAATGGGTGTGAGGGATTTTGGCTCAGACAACAATGGGACAATAAACCACCTTTATTTAATTGGAAGTGGAGAGAGAAAACTAGCCTTGCTTTGGCTCAAGGACCCCACGGAGGGGGTTGCCGCCCTTTTGGAAAGTACTTTGGCTTTGCGTTTAGGAACACTAACCACTCCCCTAGGAGGACAAAAATAATCTCAAAATTATTACAATCAAACAAATTAAAAAATACTTAAAGAAATATTACTAATAAACAAAATAACAAACAAATTAAACATAAAACAAATTGTAAACAAACATAAAAAAGTAAAAACTTGTCAAAACAAAATACAACTTTCTAAAATATTAAAAAGCAAACAAACAAAAACACACATCAAAACAAAAATAAGCTACCCGAAACAAGAAAGCAAGCACCCCATTGTTACCGTGCTTTCGCTCACATTGTAAGACTTTTCCCCCTTTCCACGCCCCCTTTTTGTAAAATTGTGCAATTGGTAACGGCCAAACTCGACCATAATATACACGGGTAACCATTAAGGACGAGTAGGTTAAATTATTACCAAAGCTCCAAAGTTTATCAGTCAGCAAACTGGTTTACCATGCAATATCTGATTTCTTCATCCATGGTTTTCTTTGATGAAATTTCAGCCCCAAATCTCAAAGAGTTTCTCTTAGACTTATAAAAATGAACGGATCAGTGTGCGCGTTCATTTGATATTACCAAGTTAACAAGACCAGAAACTCAACGGCGTAAAAAAAATCAATCGTTATCCCACAATAGTCCCTCATTATTCTCCCTAATGCAGTTTCGATAATTACATCTTCGATTCAGTCTTTATTATAAAGGTGGCGTTAAAACGTAGAGAAGACCTTGAGAAAATCTCGAAGTATTTATCCTCTGTAATTGCCTCTTGAGATTAGATGTGACAATAATAAGAGGGTGTACAGAGGAGTCCCTTGAGGTGGTTAATGAGAAAGTCTATTAAATCATAGAGCAAGGATAGGGGGAACTGATCTCATTTTCAGCAAGATTGATTGTCCCACTTTTAAACCATACAGGGGGCGGATCCATAATTGTAATGAGGAAGGGGAAACTGTGGGAAGATATTTACTACTAGTGCCCAAATATATATATTTTTAGATGCCTTTTTTTCCTTTTGTTTCTTTTCCTTTTTTGGGTCTGTCGGGTTGTTTGTTGGGGTGTTGGGGGTGTTTGTTTGTTTGTTTGTTTGTTGGGGTGTTGGGGTGTTTGTTTGTTTGTTTGTTTAGTTTAATTGCTAGTTTGTGTGTTTGTTTGTTTGTTTGTTTGTTTCACCCTGCAGTCGACAAACATTATACCCTTGAAATAATAATTACCTTCAAAAACGGGAACAAGTCCAAGGGGTGCCCGGGTTTGAATATCTCATTCAGTTTGTGGTTGGCAAAGACAAAGGCTTCCATTTCGGGATCGTTCGGGCTATATCGGCAGCCGAATGTCAGGTTGCACACGGTGTTGATGAGTGCCACAGTCAGTGTTCGGCTCGGTTCGAAAGGGCTGCCGAGGTTGACGGCTATGTTGGAGACAAGATGTGAGACTTCCTTGAGTATGGTGGTTTCTGCGATGGAGCGGGCTCCTGGAGAGCTTCAAACCAGAAGTGATGGAGGAATGTATTTTACCTTTCGATACAAGGCATTGATTGTCACAAAATTACATCATTATGATCACAGGCCTTTACTAAAGAATGTCTTTTTTTCTAAGGCAGTCAATACTTTAAATACTAACAGTTTGCTTATTGACCACTTTTGTTCCACGTTAGGCCTAGGCATACTGTATGGTTTTCGTCCAAAAATTAAATAAGATTTCGAGGGAAAAAACTTAAAATAGTGCTTTTGCAATCTTAGGGTCATTTTTAATTTTAAGGTTTTTATTCAAAAATTGATATTATTCCCCTTTCCTTGTTGCTGTTTTTAATTGTAATTCATTTGCCTTTGGATGCATTTCATGTTGGTTTAATAAAATTATTATGAAAAATCTTTTCCTGGGACCGTCGAGATTAAGCTCATAGGTTGAACCATACTGTGTATGAATGTTGAACAATTGTCTTCAAATAGTATCACTGACAAATCAGTAATCTTTTTGAACTCAAAAGGTTCAATCAAAACATGCTCCCGTTTTGTTTAAATGAAAAGACATCTTCGCGCTTTCACAGGGGAATTCTTCATAACTCCACGTGTCAGTTTTAGCCAATATTATTGTACCAATGGCATAAACAAAGGAGAATTATTATCATACAATGCAGATTAAATGTACAGAAGCTCGAAGATGAGGAGTTTAGAAAAGGGTTAGGGGTCTCGGGTTGAACTGGAAAAGTCCGGAATGCAAAGCATCTCATCACAATATTGTGTCTTTATCTTACGGATAACCCGTGATCTCGTTTGTCTCTAAACATACAGGGACCTGATTTCTTTTCTCAACAAATTTCTTCAAATGTGTGTTGTTTTTCTGTAAGTGGAAGTTCACACAAAGGGACCGGGAGTGAGTCCAGTTTTTCACTTGGTGGCGTAAGACCAGACGACGCCCACCCCCATTCTAATTCCCCGGGTGTCCCTTCTAAATTATGGACTCTTGAGGTTACAAATTACCAGAATAGGGCCTATATTTGACACGTAGGCCTACAATGTATTTGTTTTTACCCCACGTCATTTCATCTTATAAATGACACAAATAGAGCGCGGAAAGAGGCTTGTGCCAAAAGAAATGCAAATGTAAACTACAGTTTTTATCTTGACCAGAAGTGCCCCCTTGAAAAAATGATGCACCCCATTGTGCCCATAACATTTACCCCAGCTAGTTTCGTCACTTGCTAAAACTGCATCTGAGTCACATGGCCAACTATTTGGCAATAGCTTTTGCATGTTGCCTCAGATGAACTTGTTTTGAAAATTGCGGACCAATTGAAAATTGTGGATCCGGGACAACTTTTTTGTACTTTATTCATTCTCATAGTAAAACAAAATATGCATAGAAATCATCTACAATGAAAATAACAAGAGGATGAAAACGTCAAGACTTTCAAAAATTAAAAGTATGGAATTTAATTCCTCATGTTCGAAAACTTGTCGATCATAATGTTTTGAGATAAACAGCGGTGTTTGAAATGATTTTATGTAAAATAACAAAATACCTGTTGGTAGATGGTCCTTGCTTGAGGCTCAGGCGTAATGCTGATGCGGCACTCTTCCTGTGTTCCATCCATGCCGGACTGTAGTCCGAGAAAGCTATTCCACAATTCTTCCGCGTGAGCAGGCTGACAGAGAACATGTACGGCCGACCGGCGAAATCCACGGCCCGCCGAACGAAGGCCTCTCGGATCGCTTCGGAGCTACCGAGGACAACGAACTTCTTACCGCAGACCGTCAGGCCCAAGATGTCCCCATGTTCCTCGGAGAGTTTCTGGAGCACGGTGTAGATTGGCTCTCTGCAAGCCAGGAACACAGACATGTTTCCGAGGAGAGGAATACCGCGTGGGCACGGCGGTGGATTCTTCCTGGGCCCGGTGCCGTTTTCATCACGCCGGCATTGTACCAGGAAACGAAATAAGAGAAAAGTCACAACGAAAAGTAATATTTCTGTCACCATGGTTAGCATAGATTATGTTCTTTTATACCACTATCACGCTGTTTAATTTGATACCGTTTAGCTCAAAGTTGCAGCATGCCGAATTTTGGCACCGTCAGCGCCAAACAACTTTTAGATTTAGCGACAAACCATCAGCAGAAGCCCGTTAAAAGGTTGCTTCCCAATTAAACATAACAGAACAATGACGAGTTTCTTGTCAACAGATCTTTCTGTTAGCATAATATTGATTATCCTCAGGAGTGACAGAAGTCGTTTGGCTCTTTCTTAGGAATTTGGCTTGTTTGTCGTGTAAATTGGCAATCCTTGAACCATAACTATCGTGGCAACATCTCTTTGACTGGAAAAGTGCAACCCTTATTCGGGGGGTGGGGGTGTACATTCCATTCCATTCCCCAGCGCCTTTGTCATTGTAGTTTTTTAGCACCTGGGCAACAAAAACCACCTTCACACATTCCCCTACCTAATTTGCAACCTTGCAAACTGATTGGTCAAATTGTCTGCACATGTGACATCACGTGTCATCTCATCTTTAATAATGACTGTGTTTTCGATACCCAAATCAGTCATGATTTGAGGGATCGACAACCGAAGTCTTTTCCATCAAGTGGAACGAAGAGAGATGGTTCAGCAAGCCAAATCGTCTTTGGCTAAGAGGTCTTTTAGATGCTAATCGAAGTCAAAAAACTGAAAGTACACTGAACTCGTCGGTGTCGCAAATTATATAAAACCTTGAACACTTTGCACGCACACTCGGGTCTCAACCTGCATAGGTGGCCTCAGGATAAAGTTCCCCTTTTGGAGGGAAACGAGATGGGGCGAGAAGACAAAAGGCGAAACCTGTGGTATGATAACAAGGGTTGTGCCATGGTTTGACACTCAGGTTGCTGCGAAAATATGTGTGTGGTATCACCTTCCCAAACTAGCAACGGTTTTTTCCCCCAATGACACCTATATAATGATTGAAGTTTGGATGGCAGAGCTTTACGATGATGGATACAGATTTGACTTTTAAGAATGTGATGTTTATTTGCGTTCTTAACAATGCAATCCGAGAGCGACTCTCGAAACAAGCATTCTGTGCCGACCATCGCGAGAAGTGGTGGCATCCACCCCCCCCCCGCCCTCGAACAACAAACAAGCAATTGATGCCTTAAGGCTGATTCTTGTACCCCCCTCCCTTATTCCACTCCTGGGAAAGACAAAAGTTTAAATAAATCGTACACCTACCCATAAGATTAAGAGCTGGTCTTGATTACAAATTCGAAAAAACAACAATAGCAAAAAAGAGAGTAAAATATGCAGTATATATAGCCTTCTTTAAAGGGTGTATACGTTTCACTCTGAAAATTAATGGCAATAAAAACTTACTTGGTAAGAACATCCTACCTCCATGATAAGAAGTACAGCAGCTTTGAATAGTATAACGCATTTTGAGAAACTTTTCACTTCGAAGAACAAACCGCTCCAGATTTTCGGTAATATCTCAAAAACGCTACCAGTACCACCTTTTGAAATGAAATGTTCACATGTTATATATCTACAACTATATAGGATTGAAACAAACAGTGGGTTCCAATTACCAAACGTATACAATCCCTTTTAAGATTTATTGGCGTCGTGAAATTAAAATCACAATAATCTTTATTTCCATTCAATGTCAAAATACTGCAGGGGGCTGGGACAAAATGGATAAAATGAAAACCTTTGCTCATTCCTCTCTTTTCAAATATCTTCGTTGAATGGTTAGGCCCTACTTTGCCTTAAACCTTGTCCCAGAACCAATTAAGAGCCGTTTACATTTCCTCGAACAGCTATAGGGAGATTGGCCAATCAGAAAACTTACTTGCACTTTCCTATGTCTTACAAGGACGCAAAAAAAAAGTACCTGCGACCCTTATGAAGAAAGGACCAAGGCCTCATCAGACGGACCCCTGATGAAAGTTCTGGTCCGTAGCTCTCAGTCATAATACCTGTACCGTCCCTAATGGGCTCAGCAAACCGTGAGTAAACTATACTGGATGAAAAGCCACCCACAGCGTGCTATCTTGTCCTTCAGTGAAAAGTACAGTGAACTCACGCCGATGTACGCGTGAACTAATTACACCTAGACATGGATGGACCTGAAGACATGATTAGACCTTGTTATGATGAAATAGTTATCCTTAAAATCCTGGAGGTTCATTGTAAGCTCCTTCACTAATAAGAGGTTGTTGAAAAGTACCACTTCGGGACACAGCGGGTTCCTGCCGCCACCGAACCTTCCATATAGAGGCCCTGAGAAGAAGTCCGGCAACGGCTGCCTTAGAGTCGAGACAAGTTGAAAGGCGCGTGTTTGATTGCACGTAAATTGTCTGTTCCATCAATCTTATTTCAAAGCTGGCAAATAAATAACAAATGCTGGTTTTAAAGAGAAACCATTAACGCCATTTCTTCAAAAACATGCATCCATTGTGATGAAGTTGTTGACAGGTCAGTTCATGACAAGTTGTTTGAAAAGAAATACCCGGACAATTATGTACCTGTCCCAAAACAATGTTGTTTCAGGACCCCCCTATTATTTTCAGTCGCGAAGCTATCATACATTACTCTTGTAAGTTGTTTGTATTCAATTACGAAGTAACAAACCACAAGGAAAACTGTTCGTATTCATCATATAGCATTTTCCTTCCTCCATGGTTCCACTATTAACAAACCCATAAAAGTTCAGTCCTTGAAGTTTGCTAAAGTTCTAAAGGATTCAACAGAGTTAGCTCATCAATTACAGCAACAATACAAACACGCTATAGAGTGGAGTTACCTTGCCCTTTTATAATAGAGGCGATGTTTATTTTAGAAAGTAAACTGAACTGGGATTATAGCTTTATAATCGAGGCAGTTGGATGGTGGTGACACAAATGGGCAGGGGAGAGGTTGTGGTGGTGATGGTGGTGATGGTGAGGCATAATTTAAGCAAAAACATTTCAATTGGACTTAATTGGGTCTCTTCAATCTTTGAACCTGTCTCTACGTTTAATTTTATCTGTTGCTTTTGGGTTATTCTTTTCTTTTATGTATTGTCCTATTTTTGTTTTATTTTTTAAAAACACTCTGCAACCTTTTGTAGAGTTTAATATAAAATGTAAATGTACATGAAAACAATTTTGGCCTTCTGGCCAAATGTTTCAGTTTGTCTTTAAAAAAATAATCAGAATAATAATAAACATATTTGTGTTCCTTGTCTGTGAATTGTGGAGAGAAATAAAATACTAATAATTATTAACAACATTTCTCAATAAAATACAAAAATGAATACACTGTGTTAAACCGTTCAGTTGCATTTATTGCACAATGCATAAGCAGAGCCTTCATACTTTACAATCACCTGATACCAACAAAAATAAACGATCAAAGTAAAACATTAGTGAAACTAAACTGAATGAACAAATAAAATTAGAAATTCAAAACTGTATTCTATTACATAGAGTTCACCAAGATGTTTTATACTGTTTTGTTATTAGTATGCAAGTAGTTTGAGGAATAACACCTTAATTAGGTGAAGATGAAACACTAAAGAAAGTAGCTTTACCAGACAAATTAATAATAATTATTATTTCATTGAAAATATAATATCTACAAGGTAGAAGGAGCCGTTGATAAGTTTTAAAAGAGACAGAAGTTAAATTCTTCACAATATACAATTAGCATCAGCACCTCCTTCAATTACAAAGCTTTTTTTAACCTCATTTTTAAGTAACTGCTTTTGATATAAAAAAGTTCCTCAATTTAAAAGAGACTAGGAATTACCCTGTGAATTGACCTTGAATAAGCATTGCATAGTGTCCTTGCGAGCAAAAGAGTAGACAAATTATTTTGTGCTGCATATTAACAATCACCTATAGACATGAAGATGCCATCTTGTTTTCCTCTAATTCAAATCAGTATAACCAAAGCGAGGCTGAAAGGGAAAATAGTCTGGCACTTTTGGGATATCATGGAATCAGCATTAGGGTTGTTATTGCATATAGGGAACTAACTTCACAGTAATGCTTTGGAGATTATGTTGCTCAATGGCGAGTTATGGGCCAAGTAGTCTAGTGCACCGGACTCAAGTTCTGGTGGCTAAGTCATCAGGGTGTGGGTTCAAATCCCAGTCATGAGATTTGAGTCCTTCAGCAATTGCTTCTCTTCACCCAGGGGTAACCGGGTACCTTTAAGGGTACATATGGTTCTTGTGATTGATTTAGCTTGATGTGCTACCAACTTGGCAGCACAGGCTGTATACTCCCCAAGGAGCTGGGTAATGAAATAAATGGCCCAGTGAAGTAATTTTCAAGTGCCATGAGCGACGCTATATAAGTGTCCATTATTATTATAATCATCAGACCAATGAGCTACAACTTGGCAGAGGAACCAGAAAAAACTTAAGGTACATCACCTAACATTTTGGCTGGTAGTGGTGACTTAAGATCACACATTCTTGGACTGTGTATTAACCCTGATGCAAACACAACAACACAAAAACTCTTTAGAGTTTGCAAAACAATCTGAGGTCTTTGCAAGCTTGTGTGCTTAGCCACATGCCAAAAGCTCTATGAAATTGGCCCTGTGGGGTATCTGGCAAGGTTAACTTTTTTCCATTGAATATTGATACACATTTTTATGTAATTTAAGTTTGGAATAAATGTATCATTAAATTGAAGTGAGATACATTTACTCATACACATCATCAGCATAGCACAGACTTCCCACAACATTATTATTTGTATACATTTTTATTTGCAACAGAGGCACTGGCAACAATACAAACGTACAAATAGTTGGAAGCATTTTTTTGTTTTCTTACTGTAAGTAGAGTAAACATTATTGCGAACAATAAGCATGAACAAGTATTTACAAAACAATGAGCATAACATAAAATGTATGTCGGCAACAAAGACTGCCTGCTGGTACAAAAACTACATTAGCAAACCGATGACACCAGTAAAATTAAGCTTTCATAGACTTGAAGTTAGAGACACTGCACCGAAGAGATGGTTCAGCAATCTTAATAAGCACCTGCAGGCTTAATGTAAATGTTTGTAAAGTTGCTATTTGTACTAACCATGAAAATTATTATTAACCCAATGGGAGACGTTGGAATGCTAGGTGGCAGCAGACTTACCAGGTTAATTTCCATTTCCATAGTTCTGAGCATGCGCGCAATTCTGAGAGAAATGAATTTACCTGGTAAGTCTGCTGCCACCTAGTGTCCCCAAAAGTCACCCATTGATTGACTGTTTGAAACCATTCAAAATCTATTCCTCTCACTTGCCCGTAGCTTTGTACACACTCTATTCGCCCTTTACGAGGTCAGCCATTTGCGTGTATAGAGCCTCAAATTGGGGACAGCAGTGAATAGAAGGATTATATAACTCTGTATTGTCACGGTAATGTAATAACACTTTCATCCAACAGATGCATAAATACAATGCAAATGAAGCATGAAGTCGAGGCTCTACACACACACATAGCTTTGTACACACTCTATGGCTTTACCATTGGATCAAAGTGTACACAACCGTACACGATCAGTGAAGCCTATAAATGGTTTCGGATGGTGAAACAGTGGGCTCCACAACCGACCTCAGAGTAGGAGGGTTTATTGATCTAATTTTTTGAAAAAGTGATGAGTGAATGTGCGAAATTTTATTTTAAGATTTGCGATAAAACCGCAAGGATCAGAGTAATTACTATTTGATAGTATAGGCTCTCAGCATAAAAGCTGCAGGAATTCTGCTCTTTTTCTCTCTCTCAACGACGTTCCAATCGGTATACTCTGACAACATTCTAAGTGGGACAGTTTTATGAGGGAAAATTTAAAAATATGAGAGGCATAAAGAGTTTGGTCCCGGTAATGCCAATTAAAAGATCTATCACACATTGTTACAATTAATATCTCCACCCACTTGCAGAAGCATCATCAAGCTAACATGTGTACTAGTTGAGAGTAAAATCAGATCAAAGTTACAGTACGTGCCCTGCGTAAGTAGTTCAAATGCATGTGTGCTATTGATATCTAGTCAGGGTTCTCCCCAGGTTTTTTCAAAACTGTGGGCATTTTGGATCCAATTTTGTTTAATGTTTGGCCGAAACACGATGAATTGAAACAAGGTCTAAGGAATGTTTTCTACTTCGTGTTTATCTTGGTTTTAAAAGCCCTACTGTGCAATCTGGAGCATCCTATGTGGTTTTCTCTTGATGTTTTTTATGTTTTATGGGTTTTTTTGCGTATCGGCCAAAATTTGCGCATATCGGCACGCAAACTGTGTGCGCGTATCGGCCCGATACGCTAGCTTGAGCATGAGGAGAACCCTGCTAGTGAGGTTTGCGGAGACACCATGTACATGCAATCTCTCTATGAGTTGTGATAGTTGAACCATCAGTGTAACAACTCAATGTTGCAATCAGCATGCTCCTATCATCTTCAGGAGAGAAAAACACACTTGGCAGACGCATTAATATGGCATTGTTATCATTAAATGATGGTTGATTAACTCATTAACAAGGGGTCTTTACCTACTGAGATATGGATAAAACTAATTGTCCTGAACGAGGCTTCATTTCGACTCTTTTGCTTCGTACACTGGTTGGCCACACACAAAGGTCTTAAGGAGGTTGAGATTGTCATCAAAGAGGACCAGATCTGCTCGATTCCCAACTTTGACACCCCCGATTCCTTTCAGGTTTGCAATTCTGAAAAAATGAACAAGTCAAGAAAAAAGTCTTAACTTATTGTTAGACTTCCTGGTTACCTTATTAGTGATTGTGCTAAATCTCACTGGACCAAGGCTGACCGGCTTGTCATCAGATAACTGTAAAAAAGTGTAGGTTGGAATTCCAACAGTATTTTCGACCACGCGAGGGCGTATTTGGACCAGTTTCACGTGATGAAAAACAAGTAAACAAACGTGGGTTTTTTTCATGTTTGTTATTATTATATTTATGTATTTCGACATTGATGCAAGAAAACTACATACAGGCAATGAAAATAAGATGAAACTGTAATTGTGATGCAGTACATTCCCCGATGAAAGTGCCCTCATGCAGTCGAAACTATGGTCAATTCCAATCACTAGCGTTTGGGTCCAATCACAAGTCACTTAACTACATTTGCTTTTCATCACACAGGAGTAAATAGTAGGCTAGTAAATAGGTACCAGTGAGGCTGGACATTGCTGTGAATGATTAGCTACCTACTTATCTACTAAGGAGTTGAGATGATTTCAGGAATGCCTAAGTTTCATCTGAATAAATTTTGACATCAGTGCAAGGTGTTCATCGTTATAAATATTGGGATTTCTCTATTTCACCTGTACATGCTGTGTTATTGTTTATTGAACCCCTCACATGTTTTGCTATGATTTGTAACTGTTTACATCTTTCTGTAGCCACTTTAGTTCACATAGAGTATATGCTGTATTAGTTAAATATCGAACCTACTCACACTGTAATAATTAATGTTAGTCAATTTGTGTTTTTGTTTGTCCGGGCATACCTACCACAAGCTTTGGCTTTTCTGGCTATGCCCCCATTTCCAGTTATCCTCTTACTGTTCTTTATTATTATTAACCACAAGGAAAACTGACTGGATAAATTTTAAATAATTATTGTTGTAGCGATTTTTATTTTCTCTCTGTTGGAGTTGAAGTAAATGTCCTGAAATAAATCATTATTATTAAAAGCAAAGAGACAAAGAGACCAACCTGGCAGGGTTTTCAGACACCATAGCTGCTGCTTTCCCAAGTCCTATATGGAACGTCTTAATGAGAGACTTGAAGGCATCAAGACATGAACAGCAACTTCCTGCAAGAGTTGTTGTACCATCAATCACAAGACATTTTCCATCTGGGGTTACCCTCACTAAAATCAGAATAGAAACAAAGTGTATACAGCATTGATTGATGAGTAAGTAAAATATTAATTTCTTAGCTCTGACTGTCTTTATCTGAAGACAAAGAAGATGAGTTGTCACACCTTGTCGTCTCAGCATCAACTTGACCCTTACTCCCTCAAGAGTGGACTAGGATCATTCCTCTCTCTAACAAAATCCACCACCATAGTATACACTCAACTCAACATCCAAACTTTTTATGGTTGTATGGTGGTATGCCTGATCCCATGACCACGATACATTTTACCAAGTGCAGTCCTCAATCCAACAGAACCAAACAAGATAGGATGGGGATTGGGAAGGTTAGGGTTAAAGATTGTGGCGTGTCGTGGCCGAGCGGTTAAGAGCACCGGACTCAAGCCCTGGTGTTTCTGATCAGCAGAGTGTGCGTTTGAGTCCAGTCATGACACTTGTATCCTTGAGCAAGATACTTTATCATAATTGCTTTGTCCTTCGGATGGGACATTAAGCCATAGGTCCCCTGCATTAGGATTGGTAGTGCAGGTAAAAGAACCCAGAACACTTATCGTGGAGGAGGAGGGGGTTAACCCTGGTGTTTCTGGTTCACATAGCAAGCACCCTTGTTTACAGGTTTCCTCAGGCTTGCGAGCTACAGTGATTAAGTTCACTTATGACGCATCCTTGGTTTCATTACCAGAAATATATACCGGTAATTATAATAATAATAATAATTTGTGCACATACCTCATATAAGTTGATAATGACAAGGCTCTAAGAAGGGCTCGGTCATATTTGAGAAAACTATATGATCACTCTCGGTGTATTGCTGTAATGTGATGTCAGTTGAAGGCCTAGGGACCTGGTGGTCTTTAGCATTTTAATGCCCTACTGTAATCGGGGTAGGGGTGAAACTGTTCTTTCTGTGCTTTGAGATGGAGGCTAGGCGAAGAGGCAATGAGGGTTTGACTTACTGTTCCTATCACTGTAGGATATCTTCTTATTTGGTATGGCCTCAGCGGTGCAGTCTGATACAAATGCAATTTGACTGAAATGTCTTGAACTGAGTAGATTGGACACAGCAAGTGGATGTCTGAAAAACACATACAACGAATAGTACAAATTATTCAAAATCAAAACAAAGAATTAGTTGCAAACTGCTTCCCAACCAAGACGACCGCTGGTATACATGCAAAAAGTGATAATAGCGTCATGAAAAAATCATTTGTTTGAGGGGAGATATTCTCATACAAATGTTATGTATTATTGTTATGCTCTCATCTCCTGGAAAATTTCATCAGCAAAAGATGCATTAAAAATGTTATTATGTAATCTTCAAGTTCTACCAATGTTATCCATTGCAAATAATCAGTCTTCAAATACTTTCCCCCAAGACAATTTTCTTGAAAACTATTGAATCTCTTGAATCACCAGACCTAGAGTAGTAAACAAACTTCTAACACCTGTCAGGCACTTTATCTGCAATCACTAAAAGTGGAACAAAAATGAAATTGGACCCCAATTGCAGGCCACTCAAAATATAAATTAAACTCTGCATGGAATCATACTTACACATGGAACATATCTCCAATTATTTCAACAGTTGGTGGCGCTAGTTTCTCATATCCTGGTACCGAGGGAAAGCGATCAGTCATTCCGAAATTCACTAGACTTGGATTCCTAAAGTAAGGAAGACAAATGTCGTTCATAATAATTGCTAATGCACTTCACAGATGAAATAACTTCTACATATGATTGCCAAAGGTGACAGAAAAGATCCATGAATGCCGTCTCAAGCTTACAGGGCACTGCGTCTGTCACCTGGAGCTCGCAGCTAGCCCAACCATTCCCTGGGAACCCACATGGGGCACAGCCTCACATATGAGAAGATGTCTCTCCTTCTTGGACATGCTGAAAAGGGACACCGGCTTGGCCAGTGCTGAGGAGCTGCATTCCTGCATGCTGGACCGGGTCATCTAGACCAAGATCACTGGGCAGGCTCGAGATGCCGTATGGCCTTGACTTAATTGATTGATGATTGCTAATGGACCATTAAATAAGTTTAAAATATACAAAGCCACAATGAACAAGAATGGTGTGTTGACAAACACAAATGTCCCGCTGAGATTAATCTCATTCTTGAGTTATAGTTTGAACAGCATTTCTTTTGTTTTACCTATACTGACCTTGATATTTGACCTGGGGGTTCAAAAACAATAGGCTTCGGGGGATCGCTCGGACAATGATTGCACGCACACACACACTGACACACACAAACACCTGCAATCGTGTACCCTCCTTTGTTCAACCCTTTGTGATAGCAACCGTGGACCACATTGTTTTCCTTTGTGATAGCAACCCTGGACCTATTGTCCCTTTTGTTATAGGTCCACGGTTTGAATGTGGATACCTACCCACCCACACACACGGAAGGACAAGGCAAACACTATATCCCCTTTGGCTTGCCCTGCCGGCGGGGCATACAAAATAACTCACCTATGGTGGAAATTACAGACATTGAAGAGATGTGTGATATGGAATTGGATTGATGGTTTCATTCGCAGTGCTCCTAGGATTTCTTGCTCTGTTGCAACTCGATCATGACCTAATGCTGGTACAATACCTCTGCAATAAAACAGGTAATTAGCTCTTAGACATTGTGTACTTTAGTTGTTGTTTTACATTAACCCTGACAGACTTGTCAGTTTGGCCAGCGTGTGGTCTAAACCAATATCCTCTTCTCCTATGTCACTCAACACCAAAGTGTTTGCACTTAGATAAGATTGGAATGCTTGACCCTGTGATAAGCAATTGTTACATGGGCCTACCGACCTTAGTCATTCTGAATCCTTCACTTTGGCAATTGGATATAGAAGGAATTTGAACTGCTCAGTTTCTCTTTTTGCAAAGTTTCAAAATCCTACCTTTCTAGGAGTAGTTCGATCCTCTCATAGTTTGATTTGGCCTCGACGTGGGGACTTATTGTCATGATTCGACAGCTTGGCATCGCATCAAGAATCTCTTTGAATTCTGGCATTGACATTTCATTATCTCCCACCGGCAGGCCACCAAAATCATTCACTATTGGTCCCTATCGAAAGAAAGTTCAGGGGAAAAAATATTAATAATCAAGATTGTATCAATTAAAATGTTAACGAATGAATATTAAGATAGTAAACCAATGTAGACGTCCTTTCTATGATAGAATTTCACATTTTTCAATTGCCCTTTTGAATACACAACCATAGCTGAGGTCAGCCAATGGAAACACAGATGCATGCAAATGCCTTAAACAACTTTCAACCAATGAGGTGTCTCCTTTTGGCCTCCGTGGGGGCGCTGTTTGATCTTATGATGTCATACCTGAAGAGTTTACTGGTTTACAATTCTACATGATAGTTTCCTGATGATGACTAGAGCACACTAGCCAGGACATTGAGAACACACTAACAGCTCTTTTCAGAGCCACCACTTTTCACCCAAGAAGAAATTAACACATGGTGTACTCAAAAGAAAAATATGTAATAATATTTTTGATACAGTCTTGCTGCACTAAAAATGTGCTTTAACTTCTCTAAATATCAAGCACAAACTAACAACATGTATTAATGGATGTTGTTAGATATCTAACCCAATCAGCAACAAAATGAATGACATATAAAGCAAATGACTTTATCAAGTTTATCAACTAATTAATTTAACTCTGGGCTTATTTCCTAAACAGTATACAAGTATTCAATGTTTCAAAGTATTCCATTCGACAAAATATTATACAAAATTTTCAACAAGACCTACCTCAGCATGGATGCCTTCACAAGTTGACCCCTGACCTGTCTTTCCAACAACTCCTTCAAGTATTTTGAGTGTATTGAATACTGTATGTGATTGTAGATCTTTAGGGAATACCATGGATGCTAGGAAAGATGTCACTCCATACTTTGTCAGACGCTGCTGGGTGTAAGCTGTAAATGAAATAATCAAAATCGCCAATAAATATGTTTGAAATATAGACAAGCCTCAAAGTTTTTGAATTCTTCATGTTAATCCTTGTGAAAGATCTGATCTTTAGTTCAGATAGAATGTTTTAAACACTAGGCCATGGTAATCCTCTTCAACTAATTTTAACAAATATAGTGACAGTTTTTATTAAAAAAAGAAGTTCTAATAAAAACAAATTCTGAAAACCCCAAGACTTAAGTCAGATTAAAATGATAACTGAAGGAAACTTCAGAACTGAAAAAAAATAAAAAAATAAACTGAACTGAACTGAATAAAACAAACTTGAATGGATCGGGTCTGATGAAACTGTTCACTAACGTTGATAGATCAAAGCAGTATACATGTTTTTTTTAGTACCTGGATTGCTCCAAAATTGGACCAAGTCATCTGCTCCACCTAAGAAAATGGAAAGAGACAAAATTAGAAAGAGCATTTCAAATAAGTAAACTTGACCCAACAAATTTCTAACAAGAACCATCTCAACATGGATGCCATCACAAGAAGAAAAGATTGAACACATTTTCAAAGAGTGATGACATATCTTTGCAAAGAAGCTTAATATGAATCTATTTGAAAGACGTGTGATTTTCTTTCGCCAACCCGACCAATTTCTTTACCTTCTTTACCTTGTCTTGATCTTCAAAGATTTTAACACTTACCAGCAACCATTTTCTATATCATGGCTCCCACTCCCATGATCAATCTGGCACAGTGTTTATACTAGTTAGGAATGTAACCATCCTCAACAAAGCATTTCAAAGACTTACTCAGAACCCACCGATCGGGGAGCATCGGGAGGAGAATTCTGATCATGGCAACTATGTTTACTCTAGTTCTTAATAATAATAATGACTTACTGAGTCCATGATGGTGTATATCCACAAAGCCTGGTGTGACTATGTCTGCAAAGTAATGCGTCCGAGCACCTTTCACTAAATCTGCTTCTTGATCAAGGATTGCTGTTGAATGGAAAATGTTTTTGTTAATTTGCGTAATATCTTTTGGTACAAGTAAATGCCTTTAAATATTGTGGTTTGTACGGACCATGTGGTGAGGTACACATGGAGGAAAGAATCTTCCGAGGACCCTAGGACTGTGAGTGCGATAATCATAATCCTCCATCCTTCCGACGGGAAAATTGAGGATTACAATTATTATAAACAACGGTATTGACGTTATTGACAAACAAAATTGACAAATTTTAAACAATAAAATCATAAAATGTATCACTATGCTATCTATCACTTCTATCAAGTATCAGTGAGCTGATCAGTGAAAGGCAATTAATATTAATGTTATCAGTTCAGCTGACTTGCTGCTGGCCCTATCAAAATGTACACACATGACATAATATAATTGATTATTTTTTTACACAAATTCTCTCTTTCTGATGTGTTATTTTTCTATTGCTAATGTAATGCTTGTTGCAGCTGGCACCAAAATGAAGCAGGACTTTGGGTTTTGTTACATCTTGGCAAAAACTTAGGAAACACACGTGATTTTTGTTTTGTTTTGATTTGTATGCTAATTGAATCCCCCAAATAAAACGTAAAACACGCCTTCCCCAGCAAAGAGGGCGTCCTACTTCCTTGACTATACTTCAGTTGAGCAATTTCTACTTTTCGATCAGAAAATCCCACCTGAAATTACTCCATCTTCAATGATTAAATGCAGTTTTCCTTCCCGGGTTTCCCCACCGGGAAGAGCTAGCTGCTTACAAGTGATACAAATAAAATCATCGTCCATTTTGTGTCACAGAACGATGAGTTTTCGATTTGTCACGCACACGACAAAACTCAAAGTAAAAGTAGGCACCGCAAATAACCTTTGACCTTCAGTTTTCGGATGCGTATTACTGTTGAATGTCACTATATACTCATCTCACATGAAATCCTATCCGATTTTCACTAAGTAGATTACTCGGAATTGGAAAAACGTCGTGTGACTTGAAAAGTGTTTCGTTTTCATTGATAATTCAGCAGACTGGGGGTCTGTTTTTCTCCCAAAAGATGAATGCGGAGGTAGAATTTCACATCAGAAACAATTATCCGTGGGCAAAATTACCAGCAAATATCAAACAGGTAATATATTTTGATTGTTTTTTCAATAATGAAAATGTTACTTCGTCTTTCGGTCGGTCACTTGCGCTGCTTAAGTTTCCTGCGTGCATGTCGCCTGTGATTTAATCTAGTTTCCTTCCCCCTTTTTGGTTCACTGTCTGTCTGAAAAGGAGAGACATAATCAAACTCACATATGAAGCCAACCTAAACTCACAAGTTACAACCATCATAGTTGAATGACGGAGACTGTTTACTTTGAAGCCACATCATGACATGATGATGAAATAGAAATAGAAAGGGGAGGGGCATGTTTAGGGGTTTAAATGTGTGAGGGTTTAAATTAGGGGTTGAGTGTGGGGGTAGGGGATTGGTGGGAGGTACTCCTAGAACGAGGTATGAATATGAGGTTACGCTATTGTTTTACTAAAGATATCGTAGTTCTCTAGAGGAGAGTGTGGGGTTGGGGAATGGGTGTGAAAGTTCAAACGAGTGTGTGAGGGTGGGGAGTGACTGCAATAAATAAGATTAAGACCATAAGGCTCTGCACATGCACTTTTGAATCACAACCGTTGTGGTTTAGCTAGCTTCGCCTTGAAGTCCGCCTATGTAAAGACGCTCAAAGACGCTTCACAATGTTTACTGACTGGGAAGATCACTTGACATCCATTTTATACAACTTACTTGGGTGTACTTAAAAAAACGCTTGCTCTGACTGAGTCTGGTCTGATGGCTTATTTTTGTGACATTTTATATGGAGAATCCGTAGCATTTTTCTGAAACAATTTTTTAAAATTCCTTTGGCCGTAATGTATTTTTCCTTGGACAGAATGGCTTAATTAGAATATGATGGAAATTACTTTCGAGACCAGTCAACATCAAGGAAGTGCATATTAACTCAGAACTGTCTTTTTCATTCCTGAAGCTTTTGTATGTTTAAATATTTTGATGATGGGCAGGATTTAATTTCTTGTTTTTTCTTTTTTCATCTTTGACAGGTCCTTGGACAATCACAGAAAGAGTATGAGAAACTTGTTGTCAACTTCAGTGTCAAAAACCAGTTGCGATACAAAGGAAATCTTGGTAGGTTTGAGTCTAACCAGAACAAACCTAAATCCATTAAGAATTCGCTAGAACTAGAAGTTGATGATTAATTCTGTTGGGTTAAGTACATGACATAATTCGCTACACATTCGCGTTTGAACTGGGCTTTACTGATCATCAGATAGATTCTTTACATTAATGACTTATGAATTTTGTTCTCCTTATCAGTGCGCAACGTGCGACGAGATGAGAAAAAATACTATGAGGAATTGCTGAAGTATAGCGCAGACCATCTGATCCTGTATCCCTATCATCTGTCTGATATCATGGTGAAGGGTCTACGGAATACCCCGTTCTCCTACTACATGAGGATGATGCATGGAATTATGTTGGGGGAGAAGAGTTATGATTCACTGCCAAACTTCACAGCTGCTGATTGTAAGCAAAACTATACATTGCGCAAGTCTCGCTCAGACTGAAATGTTTAGGTCTGTGGCCAATTTCTCAGAGCTGCTTAAAGGTATTGTACACTTTTGGTAACAGCTCAAAATCAGTGTCCACATTTTGTGTGATTCAACATATGCATGAACAAACAAACCTGTGAAAGTTTGAGCTCAATTGGTCATCGAGATCACGAGAAAATAGTGAAAAGAGACCTTATGTGTTTTCTGTTTTTTCAAAATATCGCGCGTGATAAAAACTATTGTTTTACTCATTTCTCATTTAGGCATTTTAGGCAGAAATATTTTAAGGAACCCTTTTAACCATTACTTACTTTAAATCATGTAAGTTGTGTTTGAATCCGTGAACATTTGTGTTTTTCGATCTTACCGATAGTGTACAGGGCCTTTAAGCAGAAAATATTGAAATTGGGCAACATTTCATTGACTTCATACATCAATGTACTTCGAAGACCAAGGTTGCACATAAAATGTTTCATTATGCTTGAGACTTGCACATACTGTTTCACAGAGACATTTGAATAAACTCTTCAACCTAACCACTCTATAAGGCCACATAAAAATAAAAAATTGTTGATCGTCCTTTTTTTATGGGAAGAGGGGGAGGGAGGGCGGTTTTTTTTGTTTTTTGTTTTTTTTTTTTTTTGACATGGCAAATTATGAAATAAAGAATAAAGATATCATCATAATCACTATAAAACAAAGGGTTTGTGTGATTTTGATAAACCCTTTCAAATCCATAGATGACTTTTTCTGTAAACATTTTCAAAAAACTAAAACGCAAATATTTGAAGAATTTTTCTTGTTTTGCCAACATGAACAATCTTTCTTCAATCATCTATTTCCGACCTATGGATTTTGAAAAAATATCAGCTGAAAAATCTGGGAGCCAAATTTGACTGAAAAGATCTTTAAAAATACCGTTTTTATGATTTAAAAAAAATAAAAAAATAAAAAATAAAAAATGGGGTCGGGGGGGTTTTGTAGGGTCGGGCGGGGACGATCAACAATTTTTTTATTTTATGTGGCCTTATCCAATGACAGTATTGCTGGATTAGACTCTGCACTCCATGGACTACACCAATCCCTTTATCACTTTACACAGCCAATTTACAGGAAACAAAATCCAAGGAAAATTCCTAGTCACAAATTTAAATTGTCACACTGTGTTCATTTAACACATCATGTTAAAAATCCCCAGGGAGACTGAATGTTAACCTTAGGTGGTTTTCTTTTTCCAAGTAAATTCCTAGGGTTAGCAATTCAATTACGGAAAGGCCAGCTGAATTCTTTCTGGAATTTCCAGGGTTAATTTATCTGGTGTGGAAAGGGCTCTGGATTGAGGAAGGATCCAAGTCAATAATCTTTTGAAATTAATCAACACCTTTGGTACTGTGATTAGTAAGTAAAGCAATGGAGGTAAAAGACAGTGGGTAGTTCATAACTCCACTTAAATTTGAAGCACATCTCCATGGGTCTCAATTGGAAAATGGTGCCTGAAAATTTGCATTATGTGTTATTTTTAAACGGGGCTTGAAGTAAATTTCTCCTTGCATCTACATGACATAAACCAGGGTTTGCCCTTAAGTGTTTCAGTGACTAGCCAGAGGGACCAGTTAGCAGCTGTCGACTTCACTAAACTCTTCCTAACTTAGGATTAATACTAGGCAATGCTAACTTAAGACTAGTCCTTTCTCTTAGCATTGCCTAGGATTAATCCTAAGTTAGGAAGAGTTTGGTGAAATCAACGGCTGGTCATTTAACTGGTTTTAAAACCAGCTTTTCCACTAGTCCATGTCATGATAAATAGGGATGCTATTCACCACTGAACTAGCCAGCCAGACCACTTCAAGGAGTGACTGGTCCTCAAGTGTTTAACTAGCCATTGGTCAGCGGGCTACTGTTAAGGGAGAACGCTGTACCACAGTGGCATTTTGTACGGTTCAGTCTGGTTGATGTTCTTTCTGTTTGTTTACAGGTCTAAGGCTCCTGGGTATTGGACGAAACCAGTACATTGATATTATGAATCAGTGTAGGTCTTCCAAGGTAATAAACTTTTATTTGTTAATAAATCCAGCAAGTTTCATGCATATTTCCACGTACATTGCTTTAACATGAAAAGAGAAGGGGGGAAAACGTGCACTGTAAAGGGTCCCAGGGTTTAAGTATATTCACAACATGCGACAATGTAAGTCAATTTAGGGTAGGGTTCATCTTGTCTAGGTATACTCGTACAGTTGTTTATTGTCATATGCTGGGAAAACACTACAAAGTTAAGTTCTTACTCTGATGAAATTTGAAAAATAAAAAAAAGCTTATAAGACTTGTTAATATCAAGAATTTATAAAGGGCACTCTACCAAGAAGCAGAATGCATACGTGTTTGTCATAATTCATGTTTTCAAAATGTTAGCAATTGTGGACAAAGCTAATCTTGTGTGCAAGATCCGACCAACTTATTTTACAAGTCTATTGCTTGCATGCCTTAAATGAATGATGGTCATGATGGTTGACCACTTACACATCAGCAAGCACCTCTTTGCCTCAGTTGGAGTTGAGATTCCTGATTAAACATACACTTTGTACATTCTGTTTCAACTGCAAAATGTAGTCTTCGTTAGTATGGGGAAACAGTGCTCTGTAAATCTGCCAATTGTTGGTCCTTTTTTTTCAGTGTAGTTTAAAGGTTTCTGCACAGTTTTCACTTTTAGCTTCCTCAAGATCTGTCTGAACTTCTGTCTTATTGCACTCTGAAAAGTTTTTACCTTCCTGTGCTGCTGGCAAGGCTAAAGCATGTAATCTTAAAAGTCTTTGCAAGCCACTTGTCATTGAAATGGTTCTCTTTCTGGTACTTCTCTTGCTGGAATATTTCATTCTCTTTACATAAACTGCTGATTATACTTAACGCTGCTTTTCAGCCTTCTTTAAGTCGCAGTGGAAGCTTCAATGTAAGTTTAAGCTGCTTTCTGTGTCCTAGCATGTAAGGTCTCGTTATGAATGAATGCAGATAGTGTATTGACCTGTATCATTATGCAGCCATCTTGTTTATCATCCAGGCAGCTTCGGGTACTTTCAAAACCACAGCTGGAATGTCAGCTTCTGGGCCCAATTTCATAGAGCTGCTCAGCACAACACTTTGCCTAGCATGAAATTTCTTCGTTGATAAAAACAGGATTACCAACCAAATTTCCACGTGATTTTCAGGATAAGCAAACAACAGCTGAATACCAGTAACAGGCAATATGCAACACATGGAAATTTGGTTGGTAATCCTGTTTTTATCAAGGAAACAAATTTCATGCTAAGCAAATTGTTGTGCTTAGCAGCTCTATGAAATTGGGCCCTGCTTGAGCTCTGTCAGTGGTTTCATAATCAAATGTTATTATTATTATATATTTCTGGTAATGAAACCAAGGATGCCTCTTAAGTGAACTTAATCACTGTAGCTCGCAAGCCTGAGGAAACCTGTAAACAAGTGTGCTTGCTATGTGAACCAGAAACACCGGGGTTAACCCCCTACTCCTCCACGATAAGTGTTTTGGGTTCTTTTACGTGCACTACTAATCCTCCTAGTACACAGGACCTAGGGCTTAATGTTGGTATAGGGACTAATAAAGGCGGACACAGCCTATGACAGAGCTAAATGGGGTCTATGGTTTCAAAAAGGCCCATTGAAACCAACCCAAGAGTGTCTCTAAACCTCGGCTTGGACTCCAGCTCTCGAATTGGCGGCTACAGCTACGGCTACGGCTGTTGCTAAGGGTGTTGCTAAGGACGTCCTATGCTTCAATGCACGTTGATGCGGAAATCTAGCCGTAGCCATAGCTGTAGCCGCCAATTCGGACATGGCCTTAGCCGAGGTTTGGAAAAAGTGTGATACCTTTTCATAAAATGAAAGTTCTCAGTGATACGATGTAGAGTATACAAGGGACTAGACAAAGATGGCTGCATTGAGATAAGGGTCCATTTTGTTTGCACTTTAGAGATGTGTATGATTGTGGATAATAATTTCTTTACGTTATTTTATTATTTTCTTCTACTTTTAAGTTGAAGATATTATTTTGCCTAATTTTATTGGATTTTAGAATAGATTCAGATTTAAATCGTAAGAAACTGACTTAGCTAATACTTGTAAAAGCATGTTTGTGTAGTATTAGCAATGTTTTATTTTTAGGACTCAAATTACAAGACTTTTTTGTCAACATTACCTTAGGATTCTATCACTCACTACAACATCAATATTTTAACAAGACCTCGATTTCACAAAACTCTTCCTAACTTAGGACTAGTCCTAGGCAATGCTAAGAGATAGGACTAGTCTTAAGTAACCAGTTACTGGTCCTAACTTCAAATAAGACTAGTCTTATCTCTTTGAGAAATCGGCCCCAGATCCCTTTTCCTTTTGTTATTAAAAATGTAAATGATCAATGTTACCCCAGATGCCATCGATACTGGAGGTATTTGTCCTGTCATGTCTAGCATGTTGTTTCTAGGGCAAGACGCCACTTGTGTCTGAGAAGATGTACATGTGAACAGTAGAGTAGATAATAATAATTGAATGCAAACAAAGTCCACATAGCTGTGAGAATGTTGATGAGATTGCCTGCAACGGTATGAAAACAAAGTCAACATTCAAGAATAAATATCACTATCAGGATCAGATTTACGTACATGGAACCTACAGAGGCTGTGGCCTTCCCTTTGTTTCCCTGGTCCTGGCCTTACTACTCTTTCAAAATATTCTCTTATAAATTCAGGTTTTTTTGTAAGAGATGGTCTCTTTATCTTCATGTAAACTTGTTGATTTTAACAATCATGCTGATTAAATATTCATAAAGCACCCTACGCAATGCCACAAAGTGCTTTTAAAATCAAAACATACCAAATTTAGGGAAAAATTGAAAGTACTAGCGTTTGAAACTTGATTTAAAAACAAAACAGTTATTTTATTAAACATAGCAAAATGTTTTTGAGGTAAACATCAACTGCAAAAGGGAACAAAATAAAGGACACACGTAAAAAGGGGAGGGGGAGGTTACCAGAGAATGAACTCTTCTGAAGGTTTAACAACAGTTTAAAGAATTTGGGTTTCCTATTAATTTTGCATGTTTACTTCGTAACAGAAATTCTTCCGCCGTCGACCAATCAAAGATCTTTTGCCAGTCAAGCCAGTTGATGCTGTCATCCTTGAGCCTTGGTGGATAGTACAGGCTGGATACATCACTGAAGATGATATCAAGGTATTGATATGATTTTCTCTTCTAGTTTACTTGTTTGTCTTTTGAAGCCCCTACCTGTACCATGAGTTTCAAATTTTTTGTATGAATACAGGTCCGACACTTCATGGAAACTTACTCCAAAATGGCACAACCAAAATATTGGTTGTGCCATTTTGAAGTAAAGTTTGCCAGTGCATTACTATGTTGTGCACATTTTAGGCTACTTGTGAGTACTGACATGCTCACTGGTATTTGTAAAACAGGTTGGCTCAACGGTTTCTTTCCTGCCTTTCACCTCTGTGGACCCCGGTTCGAATCCCACCTCAGACCGGAGCCTTGCATGTGGATTGGGTTTTCAGTCCCTACCTGATTGCGTGGGTTTTTCCCCCCATTGGGGTTTTCCTCCCACATCTAAAACTGAACATTTCTTCTCAGTTCCTATTCGTCCTGTTATTGGCAAAATTTGCTGTTGGATGTGTAATCAAATAAATAAATAAAAATGGCAGATGTTTGTGATTTCAGTGCAGTGCGTCTATTTGAGCATTTCTTCTGTTGTAATTGTTAATTTAACTATGTTGTCGGATTACTGCTTTGTTGTCTGAAATGTTCCAATTTAAATTTAAATTTTCATCTGATAAAATGATCTCCGCCATAGAAACATTTCTCCAGTTGGAAAAGGGAAAGGCAATGCTTTACTTAAGGACGGACAAGCTACGATTCAAGTTCAATTCTAAAAGGAAACTCAATGATGAATTTACTGTGTTTTTGTTTGCATTTAAAGGCAGTGTCAGTGACAGAAAAAAATGCTATCGATAAAATAATAGATGTTGGACCTCAACTAGCTGGAACATTGGACTACTACATTGTACACAGTAAGTAAACTTAAAAGCCCCCAATAGTCACAATTTAAGATTGAACTGATAATTCTAGTAGTATTATTCCTTTTAACATTTGCCATTAAGTTGACCAATTCAACGACATGGATCATGTATGGCAGAACAGCTGTGAACAGAACTATTTAGAAGTGAACCAACATCGGTCCAAGATCGAGGTTAAACTTTAGTAAGCATATAATTCCAAGATTAATAATTGGCAGATGCGATCTTAAAGTATGTTGGGGAAAAAGCGTGTTTGCCAAATATTAACATTCTTTATTTTTTGATAACTTAGAGTTGTACACAAAAGGACTTATCTATATGGACGTACCAATTGAAGATGATGATTGTATAGTAGGTGAGTTTTCAGCTAAATGTTCCTTCTCTAAATACAAGTATAAATTTCTAAGATGTTTCATAATACACTCCTTGCATAGACCGCCATCGCTGAGGTCAAACAATGGAAACATGCGAAGGATGTATGTCCCAAGGAAAAACTTTCAGCCAATGAAAGGTCTTCCTTTGACCTCATTGAGGGCGCTGTTTGAGCTTGTGACATCATATTCAATGGGTCTATTGACATTCAAGGATGTTCTTATCGTTTCTTGTTCATGTTTCCTTTTTTTATTTCACATGATAACTCATGAGGATAGTGTCTCACATCAAAATATCAAAATATTCCTGTTTTTAAACCACAATTTTGTAACTTTTAAATTTTGTAACTTTTAAATGTGCATATTGTAAGATTTTTGTTGCACACCCAAACCAAGCTTCACCTCTTATAACTAATGATGATATCTTTCCCCCATCTGTAGTTCCTCCGCTGGAAGGCTTTGTGATGAACCGTCTTCAAGGAGATTACTTTGAGACACTCCTCTATAAAATCTTTGTCTCTATTGATGAACACACAACTGTAGCTGAGGTGAGTTTAACTAACTAAAAATAATAATAATTCGCAGTTCTTATATAGCGCTTTCTCACAGCTGAGTGCGTCTCAAAGTGCTCATTGTTTTTTCTACAAGGTATGCAGAGCTATGTTTAAAATATAAGACCCATTTGTTTACATAGCGTAATGTAATGGTTTACAAGATGCTGTGGCGCAATCTGCAGCCAACCATACCAGAAAACATCGGGGCGAACCCCTTCTCTCAACAACTGTACTGGGGTTTCACGTGCCTCACAAAACACACGCGACCAATGGCTTTATGTGCCATCTAAAGGACAAAGCAATAATAGTCAAGTGTCTTGCTTGCTTAAGCAAACAAGTGTCAAGACCAGGACACGAACCCACACCCAGCTGATCAGAAAAATCAGAGCTGGAGTTCAGTGCACTTGACCACTTAGCCTCGACACGCAAGCTATTGTAATACCACCACTTCTAAGTTCAGCTGATTTAACAATTTATATTTAACATATTGATGGAACAACTGCAAGCCTTTCTTAAGCCTTTTTTTAAGTCCCTTCATGATGCTGGGGGAGGGTTTTTCGGGATCTTAGTCTTGTTGGGGTTTTGGGAATTTTTATCCCTGCCTCCTGGGTTTGTTTTAATAGGTGTTTTGTTTCTGTCGGGTCTTGGAATTGCTTTTGTTTTTACGTTTTGCTGCTGTGTCACTTTTAAATATTTTGTGTGCTATTTCCATTTCAATAACTTTATAATTATATTTATATCGTTGGCAGGGGTCTGGTTGTACACATCTTTCGATGACAGTTTTATATACCATTGTATACCTTGACAGCCCTTGTTCAACTTATTGTGAAAAAGTCTAAAGATTTAAAATAAATAAAATACAAAATAAATAGTTGCTTTTTTCCCCCACCTACAGCTGTCCACTGTTCTTCAGATTGACCTCCAGCTTGTGAAGAATGCAGTGTCCATGTATTGCAGATTGGGTTTTGCTAAACGGAAAGGACAAGACTTGGACCCTGAGGCACTCCATCCATCCTGGCAAGATGCACCACAATTCAACTCCAAAAAGTAAATATTTTCTCCTGAAGATTACTGTTCAATTCGAGGCAAAAAACTAAAACGAGTTTCATTGGCCCTTTTCAAAACCACGGCTTCTGCTTAGCCTCAGGCTTGGGCTCCACCATCAGTAATTTAGAAGCAAATCTCGGTGTGGTACTTCAAAGTAGGCAGACAGTACCTGAGCTGCAGCTAGAGCCTAAGGGCCCAATTTCATAGTGCTGCTTAAAGGCACTGTACATGTTTGGTAATTACTCAAAATATATATTAGCATAAAAACTGACCTGGTAACGAGCAACAGAGAGCTGTTGATAGTATAAAACATTGTGAGAAACGACTCCCTCTGAAGTAACGTAGTTTTTGAGAAAGAGGTAATTTCTCACTAAAATAATAAAAGACTTCTTGCAAGAAGCCTTTTATTCCTATCTGAAAGCACACAAATTTGTACAACAAGGGTGTGTTTTCTTTCATCATTTTCTTGCAACTTTGATGTTGGGATACACCAAGTGAGAACACTGGTCTTTGACAATTACCAAACGTGTTTAGTGCCTTTAAGCACAGAGTAGCTAAGCACAACAAAATTATGCTCACCATAATAAGGTTACCTGGCAATATACTGTTCCTTGCGTACCATCTGTGACTGGTATCCTGCTCATATTTGCTTAGCAGAAGACTGATAAGCACTATTTCCTGCTTAAGCAGCACTCTAAAATTGGGCCCTAGTTTTGAAAAGGCAATAAACTGACTGTAGTAGCGCATGTCATAATAGACTGTGCAACTCTCGGGTGTATTCAAATGTTGTTGGCAAAAATAACAAGTACATGTACAAACATTGATAAACTTACATTAAAAAACAGTAGGATGCACAAAAGAGCTTAACAATTTTACTGTCCCCAAAAGGCGTATATGTCTTTCAACTCTCCCAAAGTTATGAGTAGATGAATTATTGATATCTGATTTCCTTGTTTGCGGATGCAGACCCATCAGCGATGATCTTCTTCTAATCGACTGGAGCTCGACCCCTCAGGATCCCAAGGTGTCCCCGACTGACAGCCAGACAGCCATCTCAGACTCGGCGAGTATTGAGGACTCGGAGACCTCATCATCTGGTATTATTAGCAGCGTGGGTACAGGTCATAGTAAACGCATTGCGTTTCTCTTTGATTCTACACTGACTGCGTTTCTCATGATGGGAAACCTGTCTCCTGTAAGTACGCTTCTTATTTGAGACGTCAGATTTATTCGACATCAGATTTGCTTGATCCTGCAAAGTTATTTTGTAATTCTTGAACCCAAATACAAGACAGGGTATACTGTTTTTTCAGTCACTAGCCTGCTGGACCAATACACTTTCCATTTCAACATTGTCACTTGCTTTTTATTCCAGAGACGTCACATTTTTTCAGCATCAGATTTACTTGATCCTGCAAAGTCATTTTGTAATTCTTGAACCCAAATACAAGACAGGGTATACTGTTTTTTCAGTCACTATCCTGCCGGACCAATACACTTTCCATTTCAACATTGCCACTTGTACTGGACTTGAATTTGAAGCCATCCCAAGAATCTGTGAAGACAGTAGTTTACAAGTAGCAGTTACAACAATGACAATGCAAATTGGACCATTTATACTTTTTCCCACTCATTGGGTGTTTCACCTTTCATTTGAACCACTTTTAACTCTTTAAATTCGACCCTTTTTTGCAATTTTGCATCATGCGCTCAAGTTATTAATTAAAACCACTGGTTTACTTCTCATAGACCGGTTAACATTGTACACCACTATAAAGCTTACATATAGGGCTACATTTATATCTAATTGTTTACGTCACGAAAGGTTTTGGAAAAATGTTGCGGCCATTTTTCGATTTCATATTTTATTTATTGTGACCAGTGACCGATTTTACATAGGCTCGAGGTGAAAGGGTTAAATGAGAGCACTGCCAGATCCCTTGATCCTTTATTTTATTTTACATCAATAAAATTGAACACTGTAGATGTTCTCATTTTGTTAAAATAATTTAGAAAGGGAAATTGGAATGATCTTTAAAATTATTTATCTTAAAACAAATCAATTAATCACAGATCCTGCATGATTAAAAAAAATTGGGTTTTGTTGTCACATCCGTTTATTTCCAATACTTTAGCCTTCACATACTTTTTCTTGATTTGTTCACACCATACAGTTGGATATTAATGTGTTTACGGTATGTACTACCAAGTCAAAGCACTTTTTCATAAATCTGTTGAGTGTACAAATTTGCAAGCACAGAAAATTTTGTTTAGCAGAAAAGCGATCTTGCCAGCTGAAATGTAATGCAATGTACATTGTATGCCGGCTTAAATTTGTCATTTTAATTTCTCACTCGGCATTTTTCACTTGTTAAAGCTGGTAAAGCTGTATTTTCTGCTAAAGAGGTTGTATGTAACTTTGTCCGAGCCATGTCCAACATTAGCTGGAACATCTGACGTCACACTTTGAGGCTCGTGAATAACGCTAGATACCAGCCTTCAGAACCTTGCAGTTACCTGCCAGATGTACCTTTGACCTTGCATGCCATAATGCTGTCCGTACACACACTATCAGTCTGGTAGTAATGCGTCATTGCATGCATAATCTATCCAATGAAATCATTGGGTTTGTTAGACCAGTGCCTGTCTTTATCCTTTTGGATAAAGACAGGGAACCAGTCTAGTCCAACATTCGCTAATAGAAACAAAGCAGCAGGGCACCAGGCTCAATAACGTGAATTACATGGCAGTTTGGCTGGTAGTTTGTTCCACTAAGCAAAATATTTCTGTGCTAAGCAAATTTTTCTGCTTACCAGAGTTATGAGATTGGGTCCAGGTCATGTTCGACATTCTCTGATAATATTCTGGTGTTGGCTCTCCTCTAGGTTGGCATGTAGAATTCTCTATCATAAACAGATTTCACTTTTTAGCATGAAGACATCTTTATTACTGCTGCACGGGAAAAGTCTTTCATAGTATTTGTTTCCTTTCAGATTTGGACTAGGGTCTTGCTACCTACCCCCAACCCAAATGCAAATTGATAAAGAATTTTCCTCTATCAATAAAGAAAATCCCACATTAAATGATAATTCAAAACCCTTACCTTTATAGACTCTTTATACTGCTGGTTTTATATTGGGTTTGGTTTGTGGGACGCCTTGTGGGTAGTTGATTTGATGTTCTTTCAGTATTGGTTTGCCTGCCTTTATGCATATGGTTTAGTTTTGCAGTAAAAACAATTCCAAGTCAGAAAAAAAGGGATGGATTTGATTTAGACAGGTCTAACTCCTCATTTTTCAAAGTTGTTTTTAATATTAATAACAGCCTTATTTATATTGCCTCTGGTTTTGAAACCATTTTGAATGCCAGCTATTTTGCATCCTTTATTGTCAACATTGTTTGAGTAACTATAACTAGTAAACTCGCGAGTACAACCATGTGTAAATCTCTTTCGGGAGGAGTGTTGGCTTTGAAAGGAGCCGTTGTGGTCTCAATGTTTCAAACAGTATACTCTGTTCGTCTTCAGATCATTCTCTTGAAGATGAGCAGAGTATACTGTTCGAAACGCCTAGATCACAACAGGTTCAGGGCCAACATTCCTCCCAAAAAAGTTTTACATATGGTTGTACTCTCAAGTTTACTAGTTCTATTTACTTCTTATTTTCCACACCATGCAAAGCTTCAAACATCACTTAGAAGGATCATGATACAGTTAGCCCAGTTTTTGCTTGTATTCAGCGCCTTGAGGCGGAACCGATCTACAACTGTTTGTGCTTCATAAATCTCTCTTTATTATTATTATTATTATTATTGTTAGTCTAACATGAAACTTAAATATTGTATACATGCACATGTAGATTTTTCCTTTCAAGAAGAAACCAACATTCAGCTTAAACTCTAGCTGATTGTTAGTCACCTTGAAACCTTGGAGGTCAAATGCTATAGAATTCTGACTATTAAGGTCCAAGTCTTACCAAAGTCACCTATGGAGTTTTCCCTTGTGTAGAATGAACTACAAAGCATACAATACATCACAGCTATGTTATTGTAAATATCTGTCTTCAATTCACAGGGGTTGAAAAGTCACGCTGTGACGATGTTTGAAGTTGGCAAACTTTCTGACGAGTCATTGGAGAGTTTCCTGATGGAACTGGACAGAGTAAGTGCCTTCCGAAAAACTTGTATGTTGATACAATGTTTGGTTTTCTAGGGAATTTATCTAGAGTTACTGACAAGTTTAAGATACTCATCACTTTTTCTCAATTTTTGTTTGTTTTGTGCTTTTTTTTCGGGGGGAGGGGGGGTGTATCTAATTATCCAATGATCCAGTCATATGAAACTTAAACTTCAAAAACTCTAAAACCGTGCTGCTCTGTTGATACCACTTCTCTCATCACAAATCTTCACCGATTACCCATCCAGCAGTGTGTTTCATTTAAAGTCCTTTTGATGGTATATGTGCATACATGGTATTGCTCCTCAGTACCTGTGTATCAACCGTACAGGGCGGAGATCTTCTGAAGACAATCTTCTCCTTTTTACCATTCCTTTAAGTTCCAAATCCCTCGGCGATAGGTCTTTTTCAATAGCTGGCCCAAAACTTTGGAACGCCATTCCCATCAACATCAGGAACTATTTTCAGGAAACGTCTTGAACACTTCTTATTCACACCACCCTAGTTATTTTTATATTCTTTTTCAGCGCTTTGATCTCCCTTGTTAAAGCGCTTTCTAAATAATAATAATTGTTATTAATATTATTGTATTGTAGAGTAATTGATTTCTTGTGCCTGTGTGTAGGTTCCTATTAACAGTGTGGCTGAGGGAGAGGCACAGAGATACTTTGAACACGCTGTTACCTTGAAGAATACCATCACATTTCTCAGGTAAATCTTAGGCTGTAACTTCACCTCAGAAGAAACTTCAACCTTTCAGAAGTTATATTATTTGTGTTTCGCCCAACACCAATGTATTAAGCACTTGTATACTGGGGATCAGGTTGGCTCAGTGGTTTCTTTCCCTGCCGTTCACCTCTGTGGACCCCGGTTCGAATCCCACCTCAGACCGGAGGCTTGCATGTGGATTGGGTTTTCAGTCCCTACCAGATTGCGTGGGTTTCCTCCCACATCTAAAACTGAGCATTTCTTCTCGTTTCCTTTTCCTATTCATCCTGTTATTGGCCCTAATTGTGCTGTTGGATGTGTAATCAAATAAATATACGCTTGACCGCTCGACCACGACATGCCACAAATCTCCACTTCTATTTGTATTATTATTGGTTTTGGATCTGTGTCTTACTCAGGTATAACAAGAACATAAGTCCAGACTTGGATCAGTACAGCAGTGGTCTGGGAATTGATTTACTACGATGTGAGAGTCTACTAGGGCTGGATCCTGCAACGTGCTCTAGAGTCCTGCAAAAGAATTATGAGTGAGTTGATTCAATAAGCTGTGTTTATCAAGTGTAGGGTGTAGCCCTCCTCATGTAAACGCCATGCTCTATTCCTTGTTGTTCTTGTCCATACTGTTCCTGCATAAGATTTTATGTCATCTCACCATCTTCTTCTTTGTCACCTTCTTCTCCCTTTCCCTATCCTTGGTTGCTAATCCATTAGTCTTGTTCTTCTTCCTTTCCCTTTCCTTGGTTATTAATCCATTTGTCTTGTTCTTCTTCTCCCTTTCCCCCGTCCTTGGTTGCTAATCCGTTAGTCTTGTTCTTCTACTTGTTCTTGTTCTTTGTCGCCAATCCATTTGTCTTGTTCTTCTATTTGTTCTTGTTCTTTGTTGCCAATCCATTTGTCTTGTTCTTCTACTTGTTCTTGTTCTTTGTTGCCAATCCATTTGTCTTGTTCTTCTCCTTTTATCTGCTCTTGGTTGTCAATTCACTTGTCTTGTTGTCCATCTGTTGTCTGTTCTTTGGGCAGTGCGTCCAGCTCATCTCCATTTAGCTTGTTTTGTTTTCCTTATGATGTCTGTAATTCTAGTTTTGAGGAAATAAGGTAATCCTTAAGACCACAAGGAACGTGAACCTATCCTGAATTAAAAAATTGTTTTTCATTCTACCTTTGTTGTCATTTCAACAATTAAATGCAATTACTATCAAGTTCTTTTCCCAGATATTTTCATAGGAAAGACTGTACTGCAGAACAAAATCATCCATGCTGTGGTGTTAAACTATCACTAATATTATTCCTATTTAAACTTATTGCTACTTTTTGTCAATTCTTTCCACTCAAAGAACTAAGTTGTTAGTTTTCTAAGTTCTCTTTTCATTATACATAATATCCCTCAATGTGTGGATGCATGCAGAAAATTAACTGAGATTTTTGTTTATTACAGATTATTGGTTTCCATGGCACCTCTAAGCAATGAGATTAGACCCGTCAGTAGCTGCATTCCTCAACACATAGGACCTGCAATTCCAGAGGTGAGATTACTAAGTATTATATAACTCACACATAGATCTTAATCATTTGATTGATTGAACATGTGTCACAGATCTTCCTTTATTTTGCCATGTATTTACTGCCACAACATTGGACTGTCATAACCGTTGTATATGGAAATTAATATAGGATAGGTATATTGAATTTCGATGCTTAATTCTCAGCGTCGTTCACACATGTCATCCTTTATTTTGCCATGTGTGTACTGCTGTGACATTGGACTTGGCCCTTCAAACAGAGTGCTCTGCTTGTAAGAAGTAACTATAAATAGTAAACTTGCGGGTACAACCATGTGTAAAATCTCTTTTGGGAGGAGTGTTGGCTCTGAAAAGAGCCGGTGTGATGTCAACGTTTCGAACAGTATACTCTGTTTGTCTTCTGCCTTGAACCTAAAGGTATAATTTATAAACTGTTATGATTTTAAAAAAACCTGAACATTTACAGCTTGATACTAGTACCAAGTGTACTGTCCGAAATACTACAATGTGCCAAACAAATGTACCCTGGGCCAAATCAAAATAAACATGTATAAAGTGTCTTTGTACGTCATGATTTTGTCAGTCAATGGTAGTTAATGTCTTTTGCTGTTTCTTTTGGAGTCTTTAAGTTTCCTTCCTACATTTTCTTACAGGTGAACTCTGTGTGGTTCAAACTTTATCTCTACCACTTGGTCAAAAGTGGCCCTCCAACCCTCCTGCTGGTCAAAGGGACGAGGGTTCGATATCTTCCAGATATGTTTCAGGTTAGTTTCATTGTAATTTGACAATCCATCATAAGGTTAAGAGTTTTCAAAGATTGGATTTTGCGTTTAATAACTGAAAATTGCACTGTTCCGTTTGATTCTTCAAGAAAATGTCACATTTTACAGCTTGCCCATAAATTAAAGAAATTAAGTAGTTTGTTTCGTCTTATCAATGTTAATTATGCTACTACATTTCTTTCCTGATTATGTAGGATTAAATTGAAGAAATAGTTGGCTTGTTTTGTCTAGACTGTAGGTTTAAGCATGATTTGATATAATAAATTTTAAACTTGTTTTTTCCTTGGACCACTGTAGATTGTGCAGGACTGGATTTAAGAAATAATAATCTTATTTTTTTAAGTGTCATCTTGATATTTATGATTTGTTCAGGATTATGACCGGCTCCTTATAACAACTTGGGGTCATGACCCTGGCTTGGTCGGTACATCCAATGCCTTACTGACTATCAACGATGCTCTGGCACACTCTGCTGTCTTAATACAGGTTAGTACATCCAGCGTTCTCCCTTAACAGTGGTCCGCTGGCCAAATGCCAGTTAAAACACATGAGGACCAGTCAGAATTCACTCCAAGCGGTCCTGCCGGCTAGTTCAGTGTTGAAAAGCATCCCTGTTTAAAATGAATCATGGACAAGTGCAAAAGCTGACGGACTAGTGAAATGAAAAGCTAACTGGTCCTGCTGGCTTGTCACTGAAAAATGGTAAGGGCAAATTCTGACAACTCGGTGTCTTTACATATCAACAGAAAAAGTAGTTTCAGTTTGAAAGTTCAGTAGCACTTCTAATCTAGTCCAATCCCCTCCAGAGAAATATTTTCACACTGTCAAAGGCATCATGGAAATATCATTTGAAGACCCCCAAATTGCTAATGCTTATTTCAATTACTGCAATCAAAACCAATCTGGTTAAAAATGTGCACAAAATCTCTGATGTATCATAAACCATTTTGTTTTTTTTCATTAAATGTGAATGCCAAACTTGATTAAATAGAGAGATCGCCAACATAGTGCTAGATAGCTCAGTTGGTAGAGCGCTGGCACGTTAAACTGAATGATATTTATTAGCATTTTGTGTCATTTATTTGTCATCCAGGGACATGGTTGGTTGACAGATGGAAGGGCGTACCACATACCATTCCCCTTACCAGAGGGTCAAGACAAAGGTATGTTCATTGTTTGAATAGTTATAGCATAAGTCCGTGTCCAAATTGGCGGCAATTGCTACGGCTACAGCTAGATTTCTGCTTCATCATGCATTGAAGTATAGGATGTCCTTAGCAACAGTCGTAGCAGAAGCTGTAGCCTGAACATCTGACGTCACACTTCGAGGCTCGTGAATAACGCCAGATACCAGCCTTGAGCGCCTGGCAGGATCCTGCCAGTTGATCTCAGTCAATTCACACGTACATGTACACATAGTGAATAAAACAACATTACATGAATGTACATACAATGCAGACGACCGAAAGTGCATGCTGACCACCTCGGACCAATCATAACACAGATATGGAAAGCTTACGTCACTGCAGGTTTATCCAATGAAATCCTTGGCCCTATAAGACCAGTGCCTGTCTTTATCCTTGCGGATAAAGACAGGGGACCAGTCTACAGTAGCTGTAGCCTCCAATCTGGATACGGCCTCATAACGTTGAGAACTACCTGGAGGTTTTTGTGACACTAGGTGGCAGCAGACTTATTAGGATTGTACTACACCCCTTGCATATGATGTCACAAGTTTAAATAGCGCCCTCACTGAGGTCAAATGAAGATCTATCATTAACTGAGAGTTGTGTAATGTGTACACGCGTATGCGTTTCATTGTTTGTCCACTGTGATGGCGGCATTTGCAAGGCAAGGTTATACAGTAAGAAAACCTCGATGAGTCTGCTGCCACCTAGTGTCCTGAAAGCCTCTCAGTCCTTCCACCCTTTATGAACATTTTGCAGACATGCTTAGCAACCACCCAGTCTGCAATTTTAAGGTTAAAATTCTACAAGATCATGGTGATGCTTGCAGACAAGACATTTATAAAGTAATTTTATCCCCATATTTGTTGCACAAATGATTACAATGTCATTTTTTCAAGGGGTCTGCATGTGCTTAAAATAAATTTATTTTCCTTGCTTTGTGTTTTTAGGAAATTTCTCCACTGAGTCCATGGAAAACCATCCCACCGTCCATTCCATAAGCAAGACCCTTGACCTCAGGCACATGTGTGGCTACATCACACTCCTCAACTCAGGCAAACCCCACAGCAGAATACCCAACGGACACCCTCCCCAATCTGTGAGAGACACGGTGACGAACACCGTGACGGAAACAGTGCCAGTGGAAAGAACTGACAAGGATGAGGTGGTGGCTGCAGTGGAATCAGATCTAGTGACGTCACAAGTAACCAAACATTCCCTGACCCTGCCTGTACGTTCCCCAATGCATTCTGGAAATAGCAATCTCCATAGCAATGAGAAGGATTGGACTTTGCTAGACGTCTGTTTTGGAATTCCTCTGTTTGACGACCAGATCAATAAAGCTGTTTGTAAAAAGATTGCTGCTTTTGGACTTTGTCGGAGAGAAAGGTGTGTTAATTTATGTCACTGTTGTTTTTTAACTAGAAGTATTTTGGGTTTGAAGAGTTGCACTTTTTTGCTCAATACTTCAGACTGAAGCAAACTGTGTAAACCTCATTCAAATAACAACCAGTGTATTCTGGTTTTATTGCACCATGCTGAAATTGTACCTGAAATTTCCTTAATGTTTGGAAGAATAAAACTTCACAAGGCTTAAAGACACTCACTTGGGAGAAGTTTTGATTACAATTCCATGAAGACGAGCTGAGTACACTGTTCGAAAGGTTGAGATCGCACTGGTTGTTCTTAGAACCAACACTTCTCCCAAAAGAGTTTTATACATGGTTGTACCTGCAAGTTTACTACTATAGTCTTTCTTTTGATCCACAACATGCAAAGCTTCAAACATCACTTTAAATTCCATAAAAGACAAGGGTGATAGTGTTGGTAAGGTTTTTACTGAAGGACCCAGACACCAGGGCCCAATTGCATAGAGCTGCTAAGCACAACAATTTGCTTAGCATGAAATTCTTCCTTGATAAAAACAGCATTACCAACCAAATTTCCACGTGATTTTCAGGATAAGCAAACAACAGCTGAATACCAGTAACAAGCAATATGCAACACATGGAAATTTGGTTGGTAATCCTGTTTTTATCAAGGAAGAAATTTCATGCTAAGCAAATTGTTGTGCTTAGCAGCTCTATGAAATTGGGCCCTGAACTGGCCAGGCTGAGATTCAAAAGCACTTTGTGTTGATATAACCAGAACATCAATATGCTAAGCTACTCTCCATAACACTCCTTGTTTCAGGAATGAGAAATTTCAAACTGTTTTATGAATTCACACTTTCAAGATCAGTCCAGTTTAGAAAGTCAGCTGTTATTTTCCCCACATATAAAGAAATACTGCTCTTTGATCTACTTCTCTATTGCTGAGGACACTGTTCCTAGAAGCTCTGTGAAATCTAAACCCTAGGGGTTACTAAAAGGTGGAATGCCAACATTTCAACATACCTTTCTGAAATGTGGATCCTTGTTTCAGACTTTTTTGTCAGCAATGACTCTCACCCCTGCAGTGTTCTAATATTTTAGACATTCGCTTTGGGGGCTCAAAAAGTAATCAGCTGAAATGGTTGTAATGTGAGATTTTGTCAAGCTATTCTAGTTTCCCTGCCATCTTTTCGGTATCAGTTAACTGTGATTTTCTTTCTTCTCTTTCAGTCTGTCCGAGTTACTTCAAAGCAGTAGAAAGTTGTCTCTGAATTTACTCAGCTTCATTGCTCAACAACAGGTAAGAAATACATGGAGGACTTTACGAAAGATTCTTAGATTGCAATAAGAATTCCCTTTCCTTCCATGGGGTCGTCTCCTACAAAGTAATAATTTGTAGTGTGTAGTTGTTACCCTTGAGTAAGGACTCCAAAATATTTTCTTCAGTGAAGGTTTTATTCAAAGGGAGAACGCCAACATTAGGACTAGATAGCTCAGTTGGTAGAGTGCTGGCATGTTAATCCGGAGGTCGAAGATTCAAGTCCTGCTCTAGTCAATTTGTTGTTGTTCTACCCAATTTTGTTTTGAAATTTACCCAGTCAGTTTCCCTTGTGGTTTATTACTTGATCAAAGAAAGAGAGTTAGAGTTGGGAGGTTCTCATTCCAGTATCCTTATTAATTCTATAACTCACTTGTGACTATTGTTACAGGATATGCCAGTGGTGCCAGACCTGCCAGCTGAAGCCTCATTACCAACGTCCCCCTCCCTAGTCACAGCCCCTTCCCTACCGTATCCGACCAGGAACCTGGCCTTTATAGATGGAGAGCTCAAGGTGTGGGATTGCAGTTGAGTCTGTTCCTTCCTTCCCTTACACATTACCAAGTTATAGCTCCTCCTCCATCTCTGCCATACCTAACTGAGAGCCCCCCCCCCAACTCATCCCATGGCCCCTCAGGTCACAATGCCTTCTCTGCCAACGACCACCATGAACTTAGCCATCATACATGATGAGTTATGAGACTGTGATGGCAGGGTGAAGACATGAAACACATGCTCCTCCCTCCCCAACCCACCCAGGTCACAGTCCTCTCTCTGCCCATCCCCTACAAGGAACTTGGCCCTCGTAGGCGATGAACCCCCAGGCATGGAAAAGCAGCTGAGTCTTCTGACCTCCTCTCACCCGTCTCATTTTCTGATGACTCCCTGTTTGCCCTTATAATCAAGGTAACAACTCTATAATATTGAATTCTCCTAATAATGATACAATGTTCATTAAATGAACATTACCGATCATTTTATTAACAGTAAACAACTCACTACATCAACTTTTAGTTTTACTCTAGTTTTTTTCCACAGAACAGTAGACATGTTTGATAAGTGAGAAAAAAAACTTACATAGAACTTTTGCTGATAAATCATTCACATGTTCACTCTGTGGGACTTTTTGGAATCAAGGTAAGGTACGCAGTGGTTCAAACGGAACTTAATTTAAAAAGCAGGCGCAGATAATTTGGTTCCTAAAAGTCACTCTGTTCTTAAAATCACTTGTTCCTAAAATGGATGGACAGATTCATGTTTCAGAATGTGTGATGAGAAAAATGTAATTGTATGTCATCAGGAACTGATCAAGATGCTCGTTCTATAATTATTGTGTAATTTCTACAAAAATTCCATACTGTATTTAGTTTAGCATTGATTGGTAAAATTACAAGTTTCTGATCGATGCTTAATTTACTGTTAAGTTTCCAAGCTGTCCAATGCTAAACCACATTAATCTTTGTACATGTAGATTAAATTATATTTTTATGTACGTTTTTTCTGTTCGTGCAAACAGTACAGAAATCAGCCAAATTCTTGTTTGTAAATTATCTAGACACGCTTGCGTTAACTAAAAGCATGAATTGCCATTGTGTTGGACAAAGTCATCGTTTTGTTTTGTGATAACCTTTATAGAGAATCTATAATCCCTAATGTTGCAGCCAGTCCAAAGAATTAGAACCCAGAGAATGCTATGTGGGCAGTTATTTGTGCGTATCTATCTAATTTGATGCCATTCATGCACTGTGCCATTTTAGCTGTATGGTCAGCTTTCCCATTGGTTAATTTTACTTTACAGGCATGTCACATGGTATTGATTCCACAGCTGACATAGAGGGCATGCACAGAGGACAATTGAGCTCAGCATTCTCTGTGTTCTATTTCTATATTGATACTCTATGTCCACAGCTGACATAGAGGGCGTGCACAGCAGACACAGATGACAATTGAGCTCAGCATTCTCTGTGTTCTATTTCTATATTGATACTCTATGTCCACAGCTGACATAGAGGGCGTGTACAGTAGACACAGATGACGAGCTCAGCATTCTCTGTGTTCTATTTCTATATTGATACTCTATGTCCACTGCTGACATAGAGGGCGTGCACAGCAGACACAGATGACAATTGAGCTCAGCATTCTCTGTGTTCTATTTCTATATTGATACTATATGTCCACAGCTGACATAGAGGGCGTGCACAGCAGACACAGATGACAATTGAGCTCAGCATTCTCTGTGTTCTATTTCTATATTGATACTATATGTCCACAGCTGACATAGAGGGCGTGCACAGCAGACACAGATGACAATTGAGCTCAGCATTCTCTGTGTTCTATTTCTATATTGATACTCTATGTCCACAGCTGACATAGAGGGCGTGCACAGCAGACACAGATGACAATTGAGCTCAGCATTCTCTGTGTTCTATTTCTATATTGATACTCTATGTCCACAGCTGACATAGAGGGCGTGCACAGCAGACACAGATGACAATTCGTCGTTGTTTTTACGAAGTGGCAAATGTGTCAAAAATCATACAATTTAGCACATCGGTTTTTTTTTAAATTATTGATGTGTTCAGTGCTGTTAACATTTTCACAAAGTTTCAGGACCTAGTACGTTATATTTTCGTAATTACACTAATTAGAATAATCGACGAATAATGTATTTTACATGTTTTGTTTTTACGAAGTGACACATCAAAATTCGCCACTGAAGTCCATTGAACTACATAGCGCGGGCACGGTGCCAAAATAGGCGTGGTTTAACGTTTGGGTTTTTACGAAGTGACAAAACATTTCATTACGGTTTTTACGAAGTGACAAACCTAAATACGCATTGTTTTGTACACAGTGCTGTGCGGGCAGGTCTGTTTTGGGGGTTTTACGAAGTGACAAATGTGTTTAAACATTAATTACTCATCAAAACAGTCGCAGAATTGAAAAATGCTAACAGTTCTGAATGAATGAAGTATTCAGCTCTTTTTTGATAGTAAACTTTCAAAGAAAACATATTAAGTAGTGTCCTAAACAATAGTTTTGAAAATAGTTCAACTTCAAACGCGATTTTCTAAAAACCCGTATTTCTTGCTGCAGGGCTATATCGTCGCTTCGTAAAAACGGCGACGAATTGAGCTCAGCATTCTCTGTGTTCTATTTCTATATTGATACTCTATGTCCACAGCTGACATAGAGGGCGTGCACAGCAGACACAGATGACAATTGAGCTCAGCATTCTCTGTGTTCTATTTCTATATTGATACTCTATGTCCACAGCTGACATAGAGGACAATTTAGCACAGCATTCTCTGTGTTCTGTTTCTATATTGATACTCTATGTCAACAGCTGACATAGGGCGTGCACAGCAGACGCAGATGACAATTGAGCTGTTCATGCTAAATGTTATTTGAACCCGACTTCTTTCCATGTTTTTATCGTGGCTTTGAGTCAATCCAAGTAACCTGTTCGATAAAGTCATCACTAGATATAAACACTATTTACACTTCTGTTAATACTTTAACTTCATACTTGCCCAAAGCAAATCCATCAAATTCCAAACCTTTGGCTATAGCTTATAAAGGAAAGAAAAATGATTTAAGAACAATAACTTCCAAAATCAAGTGTTTGAAACAAACAACTGAATTAATTGGACGATTTTAGAAATTGCCTCCATTTGTTTGTTAAGAAAACAATTCAAAATATACCAAACCACGCACTGTTTTCTAAACTTTTGAACACCAGTGATAAACAAATTTTTGTAACAGGTTTGTTTTATGATATTTTTCTTGATGATCGGAAGAAATTTATTCTTCCAATAGACAATTTATATCTTCCGTTTAAAATTTGTGGAACTGCTGTACGTTCTTGTAATTGTTGCGTGTACTTATGAGACAGCAGGTTTTTTGAGATTTTGAATGCGCAAGCTGATATTGTTCTTTTCTCCAGTGTTTATTTGCAAGCCTCAGGTTCAGCCAATGGCTACGGCTATGCCCATCCATTTCAAACCTGTGTCAAAAACTAACATGGCTGAGTTAGCCAAAGCTGTAGCCAGTCAAACCATGATTTTCTTAAAAGTCAGTTAACTAGTAGTCTTTTTTATGCATTTCTTGAATGAATTTTAACGATTTGATTGAGTTTCCTGCTTGCTCATTCCTTAGAAAAGTGATTGTACATCCCAATTGCAACTCTTGTGATGTCGATCAACCAATACCGTAGCATTGTGGTGAATGCATCATGTTTGGCTACAGCATATTGGTTGAAACATGGGATTGATAGACCAATCCATAAGCTCCGCCCACCTTAGCAACTGTCTCTATCAACAGCCCCCTCGTGGGTTATGTATGATATACTCACATTGCAAAGCAGGGCAATGCAACACACACAAAATGCACAATGCAGCAATCCCAAGCAGCGTATGTTTTGTCACAAGATTTTACCAAATTTTGGGTTGAATAAAGACAAATTGACTAGAGCGGGACTTGAACCTGTGATCCCGGATTAACGTGCCAGCGCTATACCAACTGAGCTATCTATGTTGGCGGTCTCCCTATTCTGTTCAGGGGTGCCAGTCAGGAGCCATTTAACCAGTAACTGCCGTATAACCAGGGATCACACCAAAGTTTACAATACAACCTGGGAAGCGGCAGCAAAAGGATCACCTTAAGGGGATGCAACTTTTTATAACCCCAAATTGTTTAAAAATGTACCCAGTCAGTTTCCCTTGTGGTTTATTACTTAAGATTTTAACAAGTCATACTTTTGGACAAGCTTTTGATGTCGGTGTGATTGACCAATGCATAAAGTGGCTGGAGCCTGATGGATCGGTCTATTCTCGACAGAAAGTTACCCTTGGAATGGTCTACGTCTATAGATTGACTATGCAGTTGAACTTTTATAATTGCTTTTTGAAGGGACTGTACAACATTGGTAATAAACTGTTTCCAAACTTCATGATTGAATACAAAAGGTGAAGGACCCTGTACTTGTTTTTTCCAATTGGAAGCATCTCACATTACTTGATAGGGTGACTGAGTATGCCATGTAAAAGTTACTTGCAGTTCACTTAGTAATGTTTCCTTCAAATAATCCCCTGTCGCTTTGATGACACGTTGACAGGTCATTTTGGTGATTTGAATTTCTTTTTATAGAGGGTTTATAAAGTAAATGTACTTTACTGAAAGCAAATGTTGTACTGTTCCTTGTAATTTAAAATTCTTGGTACCGGTTTTAAGCAAATAAAAAAGACAAACATTGTAATAGGCTGAGAGTCAGATTTTCTTTCTTAAATAAACATATGTATAGGAACATTTATTTATTTAATTAATTAGTTTATTAATTAATCTATTCTTTTGATAGTACAGTGCATTTTGCAATAAAATTATTGTCGCTATATGTTGGTCCATGATAGTTTGAAAAAGAAATGTACAAAGGTAAAATATGAAACATGAATATTAAAATATAAAATTAAAATCTGCTGTTAAAGGATTTTTAATTTGGTTGGTGTGTATTTGTTAATAGACCCCTGTGATGTCACAAGCTGAAACAGACAGCGCCCTCACTGACTGCGGTCAAAGGAAGACCTATCATTGGCTGAGAGTTGAAAAGGGGTCCATAGTCAAAAGATTTTATATAGGTATGTAGAGAAATCCCAGGGAAGTAACAATGGCCTAAAGCAATCTAAATCTACAACAAATCTTTAAGGCGAATTGGGAATACTTAAAATGGGCATTAAAGGAGTTCTAATTCATAACCAAAGTCTACGATGTTGATCAAGATATTAATGTCAATAATTATGTTTTAGTTGCTCACAAATAAACCAACACCTTTTGACAAGAGTGCACTATCACATTTTGTTGTGATTGTGCGCATTGTGCTGATCAGCAGTACAATTGTTCCCAGCATGCATCACTGCATCCTGAACAGGATGTACGAGTAATCAGCCCATCCCAGTGGTCTTGGATGAGACTGGTGGGGTCAAGCGAAATTTTGAGATGCCAAACGTGCATTTAACGAGAGGGCGGTATACTCAAAAGTTGTTTTATTCATCACCATAAATGTCTATAATTAGCCATTAAATGCTGGCAATTAAATCAACCCCTTTTGACAGAGGGCGCTATTACATTTTGAATCGCCGAAAGTGCCTTTAACGAGAGGGCAGTATTTTCAAACCAGTATTTTATTCATAATTATTTATAATGAGCCCCTATTGGTAGAGGGCACTATACATTTTGAATCGCAGAAAATGCCTTTAAAGAGAGGGCGGTATTCTCAAAATTGTTTTATTCTCCACCATTAGAGTAATTATTGTTCACAATTTTAATAAAAACATTTTGACAAAGGGTGCTATCACATTTTGAATCACCGAAAGGGCCTTTTACGATAGGGCAGTATTTTCAAACCTGTATTTCATTCTTAATTATCAATAGTATTATGAATCCCTTTTGCTAGGGCGCTATGACACTTTGAAGCACCGAAAGTACGTTTAAAGAGAGGGCAGTATATTATTCAAATTAATATTGTATTTTAACAAAGTGAACCCCTTTTCACAGAGGGCGCTATCACATTATGGACTTCCAAAAATGCCTTCTACGAGAGGGCGGTATTTACCGTTAATTATTATTGCTCGCCAATTAATATCATTGTAGTAATACCTGTCTTTAGCTTCTTTAAGGAGTCACTTTGTGCTTCGTGACTCCCGGGGATGAAGATTTCCGTAATATCTATCGTATCGTGGTGGTTTTTTCTGGGGCGTTGGTCTATAACAAACACGATACTTTTGGGGGTTGGTTAAAAAATTTGACACTTGCCGAAATTTGGCAAGGGGGTAATTTTGGGTACGTAGTTGAATGTGTGGGCGTGAAACATTTTAAAATAATTATTCACTTTATGCAAATCTTTAGTGTAATGTCACTTTACTTATTTTAATATTATGCACTACATTGGTTGGCTTCGGTTGGTTGATAAACGCCGTGTTAATATTTGGTTTGTTTTAATTAAAGCGACGCATCACCATCGACTTGCCGAAGGTGTTGCAAACTTTAACTAGTTCTGAAACTTTTTGGAAACTTTTTGAAACTGTTTATTTTGAGAAAATAGAATTAGAATTCTGTTTCTTTTTCTAAAGACTTCGAATCACCCCCTTTACAAAAGACCTCTCGAAAGAAGTGAAAGTTCCGTCTTCTGTGAGCAAACTGCTAGATGAGGCCTCAACATTTCTAGGAAACGACATTTGTAGAAGAACAATGAGGGATGAATGACCTCTTCCTTGGTAAGTTTTAAAAAACATTTTATTATGCAATGGGAAACTTTAGGCGGCGGCAGAATTGCCCAAATGCGACGAGGGCGCATCAATAGGCCAACATTGTGCACCAAACTTATTATCATAATTTGTTACCCGCAACTTTTTAAATAATTTTTTAGGGTCATGCAATTAATAGATTGTGTAATTAAAAGTTATAACAACCTGGGGGTTCAGTGCTTCAACCTTTTAGCAGACGTGATAAATTTAGGCTATAAATTTTGTCCCGTTTGGCTTGGAAAGTGGAGGGATGCTACATGAAAATTGGCAAAAAGTCGGATTTGGAAAAAATGGGCGGGGGGTTACTTTTTGGGTAGCAAACATTCCAAATGGCTGACCTGCCAAAAATTTAAAAGAAATCTGAAGTTCGTTTTTAATATGATTTAAAGTGATTGTATCTGTTTGGTAATTGGAACCCACTGTTTGTTTCAATCCTATCCATAAAACTTGTGGAAATTTCATTTCAAAAGGTGGTAGCGTTTTTGAGATTACTGCCGAAAATCTGCAGCGGTTATGTCGATGCAGGAAGAATAATCTGCAATTGGGATACACAATCTGAGAAACGTTTCATACAGAAACGCTTCTCAGATTCAAATTGTGTTGGATGAAAAACTGATATCTTTTCCCATAACCACATTACTTCAAAGTGAAATGTTTCTCAAAATGCTGCATACTATCAGAAGCTCCTGTACCTCTTACCAAGTAAGTTTTTGATGCCATTAATTTTATGAGTAAGTACCAAACGTATAGGCCCTACAGACCCTTAAAGGTATCGTACACGTTTGGTATTTACTCAAAATATATGTTAGCATAAAAACTGACTTGGTAACGAGCAACAGAGAGCTGTTAATAGTATAAAACATTGTGAGAAACGACTCCCTCTGAAGTAACGTAGTTTTTGAGAAAGAGGTAATTTCTCACTAAAATAATAAAAGACTTCTAGCTAGAAGCGTTTTATTCCTATCTGAAAGCACACAAATTTGTACAACAAGGGTGTTTTTTCTTTCACCATTTTTGTGCAACTTCGATGACCAATTGAGCCCAAATTTTCACAGGCTTGTTGTTTTATGCATATGTTGGGATACACCAAGTGAGAACACTGGTCTTTGACAATTACCAAACGTGTACGATGCCTTTAAAATATATTTGTTATACCCATTGATATTCGTTCTTTCTTTTATCGGTTTAATCCATCTGTCAGTTTGTTATGATTTTAAGTGTTTCTGTCTCTGTTTGAATCAAGGCCAGTTTTAATTTCCCCAGTGTGGGATAATAAAGTTGTTATCCATCTATTTATTTATCTGCCACATTAGGCAGTCGTGATAAAACTATATTAATAAACTCAATTGCAGTATAAAACTATTTCATTACAATTATCTGCAATATTATAAAGAAAAAGATGTCACAATTGTTTTGAACAATACATTCAAAGCATATTTAAAATAAGGAGAAACAACATACAATTTACTGTTTTTGCAGACTGATTAGTCAATTTTTTATTACTGTGATGGAATGTTATAAAATTTAGTTAGATTTGAAAGACATTTTAACCAATAAAAATACCAATATTCCATAAAAAGTCCGAAAATTAGACAATTTTTTTACAGGTAAGTTGACTTTTATCTATTCAAACGCGAGATTTAAAAAAAAAGGAACTAACTTTTCAAAAACCAATGATACAGCATACGATTTTTTCAATAAATGGCATTATGACTATTACAAGGTCCCTTAGCTACAAATCCAGAAGACAAACAATTAAAATACCTAAATAAAAACAGCCTCTTGGGTAAACAATTTAGATGAAGAATACCACGTCTTGCTACTACTAAAATAAACATTGAACAATGCTCTCAGCTGCAGTATACACAAGTAAAACATTGAAATGTAGTTATAATTATAATACCATAGAAGCTGTACTTTAGCAAAAGAATTTATTATGGGAAAAAATCACATAATTCACTATCCTTTCTATCTCCGTCACAATATCCTAATTTGTTTATTTACACATAAACTTCGGCTTAATTTTGAACAAAGCAAAATAAGAGCTATTAAAGCATGCGCACAACATTGCCAATTGTCAAAGACCATTATCCACACTTAATGTGGACTTGCACGATCAAAACTAATTATTCTCATTTCTAAAAACCTGTAGCATTTCAAGCCAAAATACTTTAAGGGCAGTCTTCCACCAATAACATCTTTATCCCATGATTGTAAGTTATGAGTTAATCTCTGAACATTCTTATTTCCAATCTTACCAATGTTGTGCACACCCTTTAAACAAACAATTCACTATTCATTATTGGCAAGGTAAATCTGCTTAATTTGTATTTAAAAATTAAAGAGTAAGAATAATAGAGTAAAAATACCCTATTTCAGTCAATCTATAAATCATCAAATTCTTTACTAGCAAATCCAGTGACCCCTAATCCTGTGACCTTAAAGAGTGAACCAGCCAAGGGTTGCTCATTTTTCACGATTTCATCGCTGATTCCTACTCGAGCAGAAGTCACGTAGAGTTCATCCAGGTTAGGTCCTCCAAAACAACAGGAGGTTATGCTGGTCGCTGGAAGCATGATGGTTTTTAGCTTCTCACCTAATTCAGAATGAATATACAAAAAAACAAAAACATGCTTTTAAAAAGATTTGAGGGAGGTCTTAAAGTAACCCACAAGTTTCATGGTTTTTCCGAAGTTCCCTTTATAAAGTTTCAAAAGAAATAGTTATTTGCCTTTCTGTTGTTGCAAACTTTGAAGGACAAAGTACAAGGTAGACAATGATAACCTAGAATATTGTAGGTTTAGACTTTAGACAACAATGCAAACTCAACTGTTTCCTGATTTGATTCTCTTATTTAAAAATATGGTACCCACTCTTGTCATGCAGGGGCCGTGGGTTCAAATGAATAGAATGTCTGTTTTCCCCAGGTGTCTGGAAAGCACCGAGTGCACTGAGTACTCGGTGCTTATCATTTATTGGTGTAGGGTACAACACCTACATAAACAAATTGTTCTTTTTCTAATGTGTTCATAATACTGAGCAAGCATGATCCCCCCCCCTAAGACCAGCAGCTTCACCCGTTATGTCTGCTGCATATTTCATGGAGATCATTACCTTGTTGCTCCTTAAAATGTTCCCATAGAAATTCACAATTTCCTCATAGAGGTGCCCTTTACCAAGAAGAAAATGCCTTGGTGCCCTTGCCCTTTTAAAAACGAAGCCTCAGGCCTGCTTGTGGAGTCTCTGAAAAGTTTGATGACAAACCTGTGATAGGGTTGTAGCGATTCACTCTTGCCTTGCTATAGCAAGCTAGCCACAGCATTCCTTCTTTGTCGATACACATACCATCTGGCAAACCTTCCTCATCTGGTATCTTAACAGCTGGTCGTCGATTACCTACGTCATAATAGTTAAAGCATTAAAGTAAAACTTGTTTCCAAAATATGGCACGTCGTGGCTGAGCGGTCAAGTGGTCAAGCTCACTGGACTCAAGCTCTGGTGTTTCTGATCAGCAGAGTGTGGGTTCAGATCCCGGTCTTGACACTTGTGTCCTTAAGAAAGACACTTAACCATTATTGCTTCGTAGAGCCGTAGGTCCCATGTGTTGTGTAATGTACATGTCCGTAAAAGAACCCAGTACACTTATCATGAAGAGAAGGGGTTTGCCCTGGTGTTTCCGGCAGTGGCTGCTGAATGCGCCGCAGCACCTTGTTAACCATTATAAGGTGCTGCATAAATGGGTCTCATAATTCAAAACATATAGCTCTGCTTATACTGTAGGAAAACAAATAATGATCGCTTTGATACGCCCCAAGGGGTGTGATAAAGCGCTCTGTAAGAACCCATGATTATTATTGAAACACTGACTGTCAATGAGCACTCATGGTATAAAAACCATAACTTACTTATTTCACCAGTTTCTAGATTGAAGTCAAATGCCTCTATCAACCTGGTTAAGGAGTCAATGTAGTACATGATCTTATTATCTAGACTCCATGCAATCCCGTTGGAGATGTCCAGGTTTTCAGCATGTTTTGTGACTGACATGTCAGGATGCAGACAAAAGAGGGAGCCCTGTTTTGGTAGAACGTTGGCAGGACTTTTCTCAGGCCCCATGGTTCCTATATGGTGAAAAAAGTTGAGAAATAACACAAAAACACAAAAAAAAATTTGAAGAAGAATAGTACATCTTTGTTCAAAATAGTACAATCATTCCTATTCTTCATGTTAAGGAATAAAAGGTTTGAATTACTTGTTAATACCATTAATAATTTATTTTATTTCATTATTTTTTGTGCCCCTTTTTGCCAAAAACGTGTCCTTGATTTCTTTGTATACTATGTGGGAACCCAAAATGATCAGCTGTGCTGGATGTATTACTTGGGGCTGTGTCGTCATGATCAAAACAGGCCTGTGGCTATACATGGAATTATGAACTCTCACCCAGTTTCAGCACGCGGGCCAAGTGTGCGCTCTCCATAGGTAAAATACGGAGGGAGGGCACGCACATGCAGTAACTGAGAGATAGTTCGTACAGCCACAGGCCTGCTTTGATCATGACGACACAGTCTCTTTAAATAAAAATAGTTCATCTGATGCATAAAATGTTGACATGGAAGCAAAAGCTTGGGAAGGATGCATGAGCTTTAGGAATGTGTGATTAATTGCCAGATCCGTGTGTAATTTACTGTTAAGCAAGAGCAGAAGGAACAATTGCACTTAAATAATACAAGATAAATTAACACAAATTGTAAAACCTTTTCAAGTTGATGACCTTTTTCCTTATTCCTTATTCCTTTTTCCTTAAAAATTTACTATAGTTGGACTTGAAACTGCGCCCTCCAGATTAATGTGCCGGCGGTCGTACCAGTCAGAAGAACAGTAAGTCATGTTTGTTCAAAATAGTAAAACAAACTAAATTGACCAATAGATCATGTAAAAATGACTGACCTGCCCAAAATCTACCCTTGGCATCACATTTCCCATCGTTGAATCTGTTGTTAGGTAAATCCTTATCCACCTTAGCAATTGTTGTCAAGGCACCAGTCGACCAATCAAGATATGCAAACTGACACTTGGAAGCCAACAGGATCTTGCCAGACTTTGTTTTAATAACTGTGCCGACATTCTCACCTGGTGCAAAAAGGACAAATCATAAATAATTATTATTTCTTGGATTACCTTACTAATATAAACAATTCTGAGCGTGCAATGTTAGTTAACGTGTTAAAACCATTCCTTACAACCAGTGTTGTGACTACACAAGTCAGCACTAACCAGTTCAAAACAAAAAATGACCGGCGCTCATGCAATGTTACGACATTATTGCCGACAGGTACTTTTTTGCTACTGAAATACTAAGGAATTCTTCTTGCGTAACTGAAAACTACCGGGAAAAAAGTAAGCAGAAATGTTAACAAATCCTATTTATTTACAAAAATCCCTAAAATAACAAGTGTTTTATGAGCTTGCATCGCCAATTTACCTTCTCAATCTCAGTCAAGTTTCTTGTTTATAAACCCACGATCGATTCCAAACCACTGCTACCCGGCCCCTGCTACATCAAGGGAATTTCCCCTTGCTGCCTCGCTCCCACGACACTATGCCGTACCATCATCCCCAGACATGATAAAGTATAGCACGCCAGGAACGATATCGGCGGATAGCATATCCGCAGGATCAAAGTTGATGGAAGCATTACGTCATAAATAGTCACACGATCGAGTGCGTTTAGAATAAAATAATAATACCTTTAAGTTACAAGAATTTCTAAATTTCACACAACTTACTTACATTTATTAAATACTTTATTTGGCACTCATTTTGAAAAAAAAAATCAAGAATGAATTTTAAAAATCTAGCAATATTATTATACTAGTCAAGTCTCATAATATCGTGGGTCTCTTATTATCGTTGTACCAGCTAATTCACTTTTTTCGTTGTCAAAACGTCAGCTATATACGACTTTCATACGGTGAATCGATAGCCAAGAACCCTTTACCAATCTGGTGAAAACAAAAAAAATGAAATATTACGGAAATGTTTTAAATTTAAAATAATCTTTTGTAAAAAACGCTATTTCCCCGACTAGACGAATTTTCGCTAACCATGACTGTCAAAAGTGCCATTATATCATTAACATTTTTACCTTAAATGTTGTTCTGTGCATTGAAACATCAGTGCCCAGATCCTGTTTCACGTTATAAAAAAAAGATTGACATCGAAAGTACGTATTTTCACCTCAAAAACGTAAACCAACGTCTGGCGTCCAAATAAGGACAGGAAACTAACAAAACAAAAATATTCAGCATCTTTGCAAGGGCGCCCTCAATATGTAAGTTTAACACACAAAGTAAAAACATCGCTCAAATTACAGACATGCTTGCGCAAGTATAAAACTTGTAGCAGGCGATTGCACGCAATTTCCAAAGTTATGTTTCAACTTGTGTGGATTACTACTTTGCGCTTGAAATCTACGTCATCAGATTGGTCCAAAATTGAGCGCAGGGGGTGTCTAAGGAAATTGTCGGTACTCGGTAATTAAAATGCTTAAAAGATCAACATTTATCCATCTGCTGGGAAGTTAAACATCGTTATCCCAGTGTTGGGTAAATATTTGAATATTATCTTTGGATTTAGCTCCTTTAATGTAGAGATAGTTCATTAAAAACAAATTTTCTGATGACCACGAAAATAGGAGGCTCACCTCCGGAATCACTCCGGGCGCATGCACACTTTCAGAGACTTCGTGGAAGAATTTAATCAAACAAACGATGTATTTTTTTAAGTCAAAGTGGAAAGTAATACTTCAACAATAATAACAACAGGACACCTTTTATAGGTTGCTGAACATTTTTTATTCTAATCGAAAAACGTCCAAACCCCCACGGTAATTAACCCATCCTACCCCAATTTATGACGTTACACCTTGAAGTTAAAAAATGTAGCTAGCAACACTAACATTTTTATCAAAAAGCCTTCATATTGGAAACTCCTACTTCCTAGAACTATATAAAGGCTCCGTATCTAGGAGTCACACATTTTGGGCTTCTGTAATGCGAACGCTATACACGTTTTCAAAATGGTAATTGACTAACTTAACTTCAGTTTCCTTTGTACTACTAACTCACCTAAAACTTTCTCAACACACTGTACATACATTCACAAATGTTAGCGCATCACTTGTGCCGAATTACATGCAAAAACCTAAAAAATTGAAATTTCTTACTCAATACTCACGGCGGTTTTGCTGTCAACAAAGGTCCCCCTGCGCCCCATTTCTGGGTCTATTGAAATCAACAACCCATCCCATGTACTCGATAAATATATTGTCCTACTCTTTGCGAATCCATTTAATCCAAGGTCATGATATCATGCCTGGATGAACATGTACAGTATTGTATTATTGTAACAATCAATCCATGTGCGCGATCATACGGAGGTGTATGTATCCGTGTATTCTTGTAATGTATGGTTTAATACATACCGACGTTAACCTGTTCATGGCTTCCGTTCTCCGGCTTGAAACGATGTACGGAGTTCCCCAGGATGTCAACAAAGTAGAGGGTCTGGCTCGGTACGTCCCAGTAAGGGCCCTCAAGTAAAAGACCGCAGTTTTTCACCACAGCTGTGACTGACATTATGTCGAATTTCTTCTCTATAGATTCTTCAGAAGCAAACCATGTGAACAATATGATGATTATGAATTTTGTGCAACAAAGGAACCAATCTTTGATTATAAACAGGGTATAAAGTCCTTGCTCTATGCTGTATGCAGACCAAAGGTCACGATCATCCAACGCATGAACTCGCTAGCCTTTTGTCAAGGCGCACGCCGCACGCCCAGATGTCACGCACAAAGAAAGACCGGAGCGCAAGCGGCGGAAGCGCCTTTTCCAACCCGTTTTGCTAATCAGTATTCATGATCATGAAATATTTAGGCTATAAAAGAGAATATTGAGAGAGACAAATTCTCACACACAATGGAAAATGACAAATCATGACAAAAAAAACAACCTAGGACTGGCTCGCGCTAGTCTTTTTTCGTGCGTGACATCTGGGGGTGCCGCGTGCGCCTTGACTATTCGGTTTGGGGGAAAAGCACATTATTTTTCGGGGGGGGGGGTGATTTTTGGGGTAATCAGTAAAAAATTCCAAATGGCTGACCTACCAAAAATTTGAAAGAAATAATAATAATAGTGAACATTTATAACGCGCCATGTCTGTCAGACTTGACACTCCTGGCGCGATTTTTTAAAAGGTTTTTACCCCAATTACAACTCAAATCTGAAGTTTAGTTGTCCAAAAATATTTTGATTTGTTTTGGAGAGGCTGGAGAGACTTCAAAGTAATTTTGAATATTTTAGCATTTAGCATTGGCTGCCACCACGCGTTTTACAGTCACACATAATGGTTAATAGGTCGACATTTAGTCAATTAATTATGGAAGCGCATCCCTGCCAGAACTCAATTACATAACCCAGGGGCACTTTATACCATGATCAAGTATGTACTAAAGTGAACATGATCCTGTCTGACCCATCCCACCCATGTACCCAAGTTTTAAGTAAGTCGTCCGGGGGGGGGGGCGCGTCCGGGGGGTGGGGCGGTTGCCTTTTTGCACGGAGAATTAGAACACAACGCTACAACAATTTTTGAAAAAAACAGAAAACACATAAGGTCTCTTTTCACTATTTTCTCGTGATCTTGATGACCAATTGAGCTCAGATTTTCACAGGTTTGTTTGTTCATGCACTCTGTGTTGAATCACACAAAGTGATGACACTGATTTTGAGCTGTTACCAAAAAGTGTATACAATACCTTTAAAGGGATTGTATACGTTTGGTAATTGGAACCCACTGTTTGTTTCAATCCTATATATAGTTGATACCACAAACTAACTTGTGGAAATTATTTCATCTCAAATGGTGGTAGCGTTTGTTGCGATGTTGTTGAAAATCTGGAGCGGTTATGTCGATACATGAATAATAATCTGCAATTGGGTACACAATCTGAGAAACGTTTCTGACAGAAACGCTTCTCATCAGATTAAAATTGTTTTGGATAAAAACTGATATCTTTTTCCATAACCACAGTACATTACTTCAGAGTGAAATGTTTCTCAAAATGCTTTATACTATCAGAAGCTGCTGTACTTCTTCCCAATTAAGTTTTTATTGCCATTTTTTGTATCGGTTTAATCCATCTGTCAGTTTGTTGTGAATTTAAGTGTTTTTGTCTCTATCAGAAGCTGCTGTACTTCTTACTGAAGTCAGTTTTTATTGCCATTCATTTTATGAGTAATTACCAATTGTATAGGCCTTACAGACCCTTTAAATATATTTGTTATACCCATTGATATTCATTCTTTCTTTTATCGGTTTAATCCATCTGTCAGTTTGTTATGAATTTAAGTGTTTTTGTCTATGTTTGAATCAAGGCCAGTTTTAATTTCCCCAGTGTGGGATAATAAAGTTGTTATCCATCTATTTATTTCTGCCACATTAGGCAGTCGTCATAAAACTATCCATTGTAGTATAATATTATTTCATTACAATTATCTGTTATATTACAAAGAAAAATATGTCACAATTGTTTTGAACAATACATTCAAAGCATGTTTAAAATAAGGAGAAACAACATACAATTTACTGTTTTTGCAGACTGATTAGTCATTTTTTTAATGTAATGGAATGTTACAAAATTTAGATTTTTAAAATGAACAAACTTTTCAAAAACCAATGATACAACATACAATTTTGTCAATAGACTGTGCAAGTCTCGCGCTCATTCGAACTTCCGGGACCATAGTGGTCCCAACCATATGGAGTTTTACGTGGGCGATATTTTGTTTCGTCAATTATTTTAGTTTAACGTAGTTTATGACTATGAAAATTATATATGTTGTTGGGAATGTAATACTTAGTGATAAAAATTACGAAAGTAAAATCAATTCAACAATATAACGAAGAAAACCCGAGAATTAGACTTGACCTCAGCTTCCGGTTACTGCAAAAAATTAAGAATTTTGTGCTCACCTCCGATAACAAAACTTATGTAAACGCTTGTTTTGGATGCGCGATGATAATTGCTAGATGCTGTAATTGCAACGCGAGGCCTTTTCATTGCAGTCTACGGTTGTTGAGGCGTCAGCATCCTCTTTCTGCGCCAAGTGTTAATTTTACGCCGGTGTGACCTTCGCGAATCCGCAAGGGGTTTCTAAAAAGTTAAGATCAAATAAGCATCCTTGTCCAAGAGTTTGAATTATGTTTGAATAATAATTAACACATTATTTGTGTATTTATTATAAAAGCTTAAACTAATTTTATAAACATGTAATGAGTATTTTTGTTGTTCAGATTTTGTCGTTAGATACAATTTAAAACACAGATTTGATTTCAGAAAAAACATGTTCTTCGGTTGACGTGTTTTCTCGTTCCGATACGCGCGAGACTTGCACAGTCTATAGAGGGCGTTATGACTATTAGAAGGTCCCTTAGCTACAAATCCAGAAGACAAACAATTAAAATACCTAAAGTAGAAAACAGCCTCTTTAGGTAAACAATTTAGATGAATAATACCACGTCTTGCTACTACTAAAATAAACATTGAACATTGCTCTGATCTGCAGTATACACTAATAAAACATTAAAATGTAGTTATAATTATAATATGTTATAGAAGCTGTACTTTAGCAAAAGAATATATTGAGGAAAAAAAAATATAATTCGCTATCCCCATCACAATATCCTAAATTTGTTTAAACATAAACTTCGGCTTAATTTTGAACAAAGCAAAATAAGAGCTATTAAAGCATGCGTACAACATTGCCAATTGTCAAAGACCATTATCCACACTTAATGTGGACTTGCCAGATCAAAACTAATTATTCTCATTTCTCAAAAACTGTAGCATTTCAAGCCAAAACACTTCAAGGGCAGTCTTCCACCAAGACCACCATGATTGCAGGTTACGAGTAAACTTGTGAACATTCTTATTTCCACTGCTTACCAATGTTGTGCACACCCTTTAAACATTTAAACAAAGCAATTCATTACTCATTATTGGCAAGGTAAATCTGCTTAATTTGTTTTTAAAAATGAAAGAGTAAGAATAATAGAGTAAAAATACCCTATTTTAGTCATTCTATAAATCATCAAATTCTTTACTAGCAAATCCAGTGACCCCTAATCCTGTGACCTTAAAGAGTGAACCAGCCAAGGGTTGCTCGTTTTCCACGATTTCATCGCTGATTAGTCCTACTCGAGCAGAAGTCACGTAGAGTTCATCCAGGTTAGGTCCTCCAAAACAACAGGAGGTTATGCTGGTCGCTGGAAACATGATGGTTTTGAGCTTCTCACCTAATTTAGAATGAATATACACACAAAAAAACATGCTTTTTTAAAAAGATTTGAGGGAGGTCTTTAAGTAGCAAATGTCAAGGTTTTTCCGACATGCCCTTCATAAAGTTCCAAAAGAAATAGTTAATATTTGCCTTTTTGTTGTTGCAAATTTTGATGACCTAGAATATGGTGGGTTTAGACTTTAGAAAACAATGCAAACTCAACTGTTTCCTGTTTGATTTTCTGACTGAACTCTTCTATTATGGTACCCATTACAAATAGTCTGGTCTCATTTTGCACGAAGCGCGTACATTACACGTGCACACGCTCCGCAGAGATACTGTATAAAGCATACATTGGTCAACGGTTTGTTGTTGACTGCTTGTTTCTGTGACAGTGGATACAAAATATCATGTCAGAAACATTAGAAGAAAACCTTTATCTTACTATATGTAATACTTTTGTATCAATGTTTATTACTGTGGAGTCTCTGAAAAGTTTGATGACAAACCTGTGATAGGGTTGTAGCGATTCACTCTCGCCTTGCTAAAGCAAGCTAGCCACAGCATTCCTTCATTGTCGATACACATACCATCTGGCAAACCTTCCTCATCTGGTATCTTAACAGCTGGTCGTCGATTACCTACATCATTAAAATAGTTATAAAGCATCTATAAAGTAAAACAAAGTTTCAAAAATATGGCGTGTCGTTTCCGAGCGGTCAGGGCACCGGACTATAGCTCTGGTGTTTTTGATCAGCAGAGTGTGGCGGTTCGGATCCCGGTCTTGACACTTGTGTCCTTAAGAAAACACTTAACCATTATTGCTTCGTCCTTTGGATGGATGGGACTTAAAGCCGTAGGTCCCATGTGTTGTGTAATGTACGTAAACAGATCACGAAGAGAAGGGGTTTGCCTCGGTGTTTCCGGTAGTGGCTGCTGAATGCGCCGCTGTAAACCAATAAAAGGTGCTACGTGAAATGTCTCATAATAAATTCAAAACATAGCTCTGCTTTGTCCTGTTGGAAAGCAATTAATGATCGCTTTGATACTCCCAAGGGGTGTGATAAAGCACTCTGTAAGAACCCATGATTATTGTTGAAATAGGCCTACTGACTGTCAATGAGCACTCATGGTAAAACCCATACTTACTTATTTCACCCGCTTCTAGATTGAAGTCAAATGCCTCTATCAACCTGGTTAAGGAGTCAATGTAGTACATGATCTTATTATCTAGACTCCATGCAATCCCGTTGGAGATGTCCAGGTTTTCAGCATGTTTTGTGACTGACATGTCAGGATGCAGACAAAAGAGGGAGCCCTGTTTTGGTAGAACGTCGGCAGGACTTTTCTCAGGCCCCACGGTTCCTATAATATTATTATGGTGAATAAATTTGAGAAATAACACAAATTTTTGAAGAAGAATATCTTTGTTCAAAATAGTACAATCATTCCTATTCTTCATGCTAAGGATTAAAAGGTTAGAATTTACTTCTATTAATCATTTATTTTCATTATTTGTTGTGCCCTTTCTTGCCCAAATCTTGTCCTTGATTTATTCGTATACTTTGTGAGGACCCAAAATGATCAGCTGTGCATGGATGCATTATTTTAGGTTGAACAAAGACAAATTTACTAAGAGTGGGACTTGAACCTGCGCCCTCCGGATTAACATGCCGGCGCTCGTACCAGTCGCAAGAAAAGTAGGCCTTCATCATCTTTGTTGAAAAGGATGATGGAATTCATGTAAAAATGACTGACCTGCCCAAAATCTACCCTTGGCATCGCATTTCCCATCGTTGAAATTGTTGTTAGGTAAATCCTGATCCACCTTAGCAATTGTTGTCAAGGCACCAGTCGACCAATCAAGATATGCAAACTGACACTTGGAAGCCAACATGATCTTGCCAGACTTTGTTTTAATAACTGTGCCGACATTTTCACCTGGTGCAAAAAGGACAAATCATAAATAATTATTATTTCTTGGATTACCTTATAAACAATTCTGAGCGGCGTGCAGCAAAGTAGTTAACGTGTAAAACCCTTCCTTACACTACTAATGACGTTAAACCTTGAATTTGTACTAAATTTTCTATCAAGAGAAACACCAACCAGCAAAAATAGCAAAATCAGCAAATACAGGATATGCCCTTAACTTTTTTAGTGACTGGTCAGCAGGACCAGTGAGTTTGTCATTTCACTGTTCCATCAGCTTTTTCACCAGTCCGGATTAGAAATAGGGATGTTTTTCAACACTGAACTCAAGTCAGCCGGACCACTTGAAGAGAATTTTGACTGGTCCTCTGGTGTTTTTAACCGGCATTTGACCAGCAGACGACTGGTGCACGGAACTTTACCAGAAAACATTTCCACCTAATTCTTTACACCAACCAGTCCCCCATCGGTCATACACATCCCCCTATATACCATTTACACGATCTACCAATCTTAAATCGTTAAAGCAGCCCCCCTCTCCCCCCCCCCCCACACACGCACACCACGGAGTCGCAAAATATTACTAAATAACCTGAAAAGAAGTATAAAAACTAGACCCAGTAAAGTACGGCTGCGCTCCATATGGTAGGCCTAGGCATATTATTATCATGCATGGGTCTAAAATAAAAACCTAGACTTTAATTTGAAATCATCAACCCGTCTATCCTCAATAAATTGGCCTCCTCTCAGTTCCGAATCCATTTTATCCAAGGCCAAATATCTGTACGCCCTGTATATATAAAGAACATGTCCTAATCAATCCATAGCTCGATTATCATATTTCTATACCTTACTCTTGTTATGGTTTAGTACCAGCCCCACTTTTAAAAGTGGGGCTATAGTTTAATACATACCGACGTTAACCTGTTCATGGTTTCCGTTCTCCGGCTTGAAACGATGTACGGAGTTCCCCAGGGTATCAACAAAGTAGAGGGTCTGGCTCGGTACATCCCAGTAAGGGCTCTCAAGTAAAATACCGCAGTTTTTCACCACAGCTGCGACTGACATCATGTCGAATTTCTTCTCTAGATTCTTCAGATGCAAACAACGTGAAAAATATGATGAGTATGAAATGTAAAACGAACCAATCAACGAGGCAGTAATTAGTTTTAATTTACGCAGAAATGTAATTACTATTATGAAATTGTGCTCTTAATGTATTAAATTAACTGCCGGGTTTAATTAGCCCAGTAACTGGGCTATTATGTACTCTTTCCATGTTGAAAATAACTTTGCATGTTATTTAATTGTTGACAGCAGATTTGGGTTTTGTACCACAGAAGGCCAGTCCTTCTCAGGATGACACCCCCATTTGAAAAAAATCATGTATTGATGATTGGTTTGGATTTACCAATCAGTGCATGAATGTGTGAATGGAAATAAATCAAACAAACAAACAAACAAACAAACAAACAAACAAACAAACACCCCAACACCCCAACAAACAAACAAACAAACAAACAAACAAACAAACAATCTTGGAGTCATCATGGTGTCCAGCCCGAGCCCATGAGGTCGATGTTTACATTTTGCACCTTGCGCACTGTTCCCCTCCTGAGCTCGGCTGATTACGCTCACGTCCGTCACGCCTGTGCCGTAGGGTGTGTGTATGCGCGCGCAGACAGCGAGGCGGGGGCCGGGTGCAAATTTCGAATTAATGGAGTCGTGCTGAAAAGCTTCTTTCACACGTGGCTTTCAGGAAAATCACCGAAAATGAAGTATTATTCGTTACAAATTAATATGTAAGTATTGTATTTCTGATAAAACACACTTATAGAACATACTGGTGTAGAAGGGGATTTTAAACGCGCCCATTTTTGTATGTTTTTTTACGAAAATTGTCGGCCAGTTCGAAGGTTTTTTTTCCTCCAACATGGCTGCCATGTGAATGTATGGGAGGTTGGGAAAAGGGGCGGGGCTTAGAAAAGGTCAATTTTTTTTCTTTTCCTTTCAACACAGTTAAACACAATAAATATGACACTTCAGTGTTTTTTAAACCTTTGTCAGGCCCCTTAAATTTCATACTTTTTTTGTTTTATGCTTTCCATTTTTCTGAATTAAAAAAAAAACATAGTTAGGGGCCTATTCATTAAAAACTGTTCTTAATGAAATTAGTTTTGTTTGTATTGTATTTGGATCCTACCCCAAGCTGTTATAATGTTAATACTGTTTCCAAATACTGCTTCCAATGATCAATGATTGTTGCATCGAATCAAAGAAATTGCCTCCTTTTCTGTCCAGTTTTTGTAATGACAAGTGAAACGTTTTATCAGAATCAGATTTTTAAAAGTTTGTGCTTTTTTTTTCCTTAAAACTTTTTTCCACAAGATGTTTAAAATGTAAATCAATCCTATGTCTTTAAAATATGTGTTTCGACTTTTTTAAATGGTACAATTTGAGCAAATCTGGTCAATAATCTGACAGAAATAGACGAAAAATGACCAAAATTGCATGCAGAAATGTTTCATAAGAGTGGGAGGATTGATGGTTACAAAAAATACAATTATTGCAACCCTGTTCTAGGTATTTGACATAATCCTTCTGTAAGCCATGCCTACCTTACAGAAAAAGACTTCACTGATTACCAGAAGCCCATGGGAGTGAGCTTGGTTTCCTAAGGAATGTTTCTTTCATAAAAAATGCTTTTGAACAATGATTTTTTTTTTTTAAATTACACACAAACGTATGCCAGCTGGAGGTACCGAAAATTGTGGGCGTTTAGCACAATAGCAGATATGCATGCAACATGGTAACTTTATTATAGACATGAGGGACTCAATTAAAGGTATCGTACACGTTTAGTACTGACTCAAAACAAATACTAAGCATAAAAACTGACTTGGTAACAAGCAACGGAGAGCTGTTGATAGTATAAAACATTAATTGTAGGAAACGACTCCCTCTGAAGTAACTTACATAGTTTTTGAGAAAGAGGTAATTTCTCACTAAAATAATATAAACTTTTTGCAAGAAGTTTTTATTCCTATCTGAAAGCACACAAATTTGTACAACAAGGGTGTTTTTTCTTTCATCATTTTCTTGCAACTTCGATGACCAATTGAGCCCAAATTTTCTCAGGCAAGCAATTTTTATTTTAGTTGTGTATGAATCATGAATGGCAGAAAATCATTGAGTGAATTTTGATTGACACCTTTTATTATAAAATTGAACCACTGAAACTGCAAATTGCTTTTAAATTAAAAGATCTGAAGGATTGCAATTGGTTTTGATTAGATCACTTACAGGTAGAGATCTACAAATCTGATACACAAGCCTACATGTTCTCAAACAAAGGGAAAATGCATCACTCATTACCCAATAAACTGGAAGAACCATTCGGTTTTGAAGTTGTTGACTTTTATTTTGTTTTCTTTCCAAAGGTAGTGGAGCGATTGTTACTTGCCGTAACCTACATATATGCTGGATTCAAGATGTCTTGATGTACATGCACCTGAAGTTACTGACTGCAATTGGACAAGTTCATCATGTTCATGGAATCATGTCATCCGTTTGGTAAGTTGATATTTCAAGCTGTCAATTTCTTCATGTTAGTGCAACATATAGCATTTACGCAGGGTTCTCCCTTTACAGTGGTCCGCTGGCCAAATGCCATTTTTAAAAACACCTGAGGACAAGGCAAAATTCTCTCCGAGTGGCCCTACTGGCTAGTTCAGTGTTGAAAAGCATCCCTATTTAATATGAAATATGGACTAGAGAAAACACTCGGTGGACTAGTGATATGACAAGCTGAATTGTCCCGCTGATATTTTTATATGTGTGTATATGTAGGTATCAATGTCTAATGTTAGTGCCCTTTTTGTGCCTGTAATTTTGTATTTTTTACATGTGACCCCAGGGCCCCCAGGGAGAACAGTTCTTTGATAACTGATGGGGCTACCCTGGTAAAATAAGACGAAATAAATAAATAAATAAATAGACTGTCATTTAAAAAGTTAAGGGCAAACCCTGTAAAACGCAAGTTTGAAAGTGCCAAGTTCTTGTATCTTGTTTAAAATATTCCGGATGTACAAACAAACAATGTGTGTGCCGAGATACACACATTTTTTTTATTCTACATGCTCTGTGTTGCAATTTGAGGCAATTTCTGGCCACAAATTCCTCTGACTTTTGTTGAGCACAAGTTGTAAAGATTATAAAGTCTGCTAGAAAAGGGCGAGGATGCTTGTGGGCATCATTAGAGTGTTTAAATGTCAATTAAGTTGTAATTTTGTAACAAAGTATATCCATGGTATTTTGTCTATTGTGAGCAGGTGTCAGTTTTGTTTATTATGTAGTTTGAATCCCACACAAGTTCCATTTTATTTGGACACCCTGTTTTATTTGTCATTTACATGTAAATGTGTTGTAAGTGAACGATTTGAACACCCAGTTTTTTTTAATTTCCAGCACCCTTTGGACACCCTTTTACCCAATCCTTGCTAAAACCTTGACAAGGTCCACTTGAGTTTGATTTTTCCCCACATAACTCTGAAGCTGAAAGTACCGAGTAGTATGCAGGGTACCAGGGTATGTCGGTATCCGGGTACCTGAATGCCAATGTCAATACCTGGTTCCATTTATCAGTTCCATTACCTGAAATTTATGGCGAAAATTTCACTGCAACATTTTGTTCAACTAAAAAACTTTCAACCACCACTTGCCAAAAATCTTCCACAAAATAAATTAAAAGACTTCTTCGCACCAATAACAAACGTTCGATCCATTAAAAAGATTTGTCCACCTTCAAAATAATTGTAAAAATTGCAGAGCCTGCTCAGTATAAGAGATGATGCAAACTGGATTTCGAAACGAGGTTGTCATTGACATGACTTGCAGGCATTACTTTGTGACTTGTAGGCTAATATTACTCCATGACTTGTAGGCATTAGGCCTACTCCTAGCCCAGGTTGGACTCCTCCGTTGCATACAACGCGACGGAGTCCAGGGTATAAAGGTCCCGTACCATTGCGACAAAATTTACACTTCAAATTTTTCATATTTTTACCTTATTGAGGAAGCTGAACTTTTACTCACATGTTCCTTGTAGCCGGAACTCCATGGAGGCCTGATTGAAAATTGTTGAATTTTCTTCTTTGATATTATTATTTGTGAAAACAAATTGACATTTACGGCTCCATCACTGCACGTCATAAACCAAGAGCTTGTAAAGGCTATGCGCATGTGCAAGTTTTGTATACGCATCGGGTTGCTATGCATTTCGCACATGCGCATATGATTTTACACGGTCGAGCGGTACACATTGTACATGATGGTTAAAATTACAGTGCAGAACTCCGACATATTTTTGGAAATAATCTCACCCATTGATATATTGGTTAGTTGTGAACTCATCCAAAGTGTAGTAAATGTCACCAAGAATATGAGCGGAATTCCAGCTTCTCAAATAAGGTAAAAATAGGAAAATATTGTGGTCAAATTTGTGTTTGCATTGTAAAGAAGCTTTATACCCAGGACGTCAGTGCAGTGGCACTGACTGACGTCCTACCAGGGCTAGGCCTACTCCATGACTTGTACATGTACAATGTAGGCATTACTCCATGCCTTGTGGGCATTACTCCATGCCTGGAATTACACCGAGGCTATGGAGGCCATAGCTTCTGTTGCCCCTGGGCTTGGCCTTGGTGCCCCTTCAAAAGTTTTCAAAAGACTTTAAGATTTTCCAATGGAAGTGCCCTTTGCAAAATGAAAATGGCATTGCCCTCTCAGTCAAAGATGACATTCCAGAGGCTGATTTCAATAGCACTTTTCGATCATCGCAAATGCCAAAACTGATCACTAAATCCAAAATCCATTGCAACTTAGTTTGGGTTTTGGATAACGATTTCACAAAATCTTTGCGAAGAATTTACTCATCAGAATTTTTTTTATTAGCGATGACAATCTTGCGATGACTCTTAAGTGGCCGCAAAGTGTAAATTCATCGCAAATTTATGACAAATTGCGCCATTTTGTGTTAAGATTTTATTAGTGGTGTACGTCTTGACGTATAGTTTATAGATTGTCCGTGAAAAAAAGAGAGTAAAATGGCGTTTTATTTACTCTTCGTGGTTTTTTACTGGGAGACCCGGGATACCAAATAAGTGTATTGATATTGCATCCACAAATCGTCCTTTCCGTTTTATTATTATTTTCCATACATGGCTCAAAATTTCTCGGCGACGACAGTTTTGATGAATGATTTTGGGGCATTTAGAAATTAATTATTTTTGCAAATTATGCCTAATTAGGCCTTTTGGGGAATAAAAAAAAGTACAATTTTAAAAAGCCGTTTTTCTCTTTTGAATTTGAAAGCATATCAGACGGAAATTAACTATGGAAATAATTTGTATGTGCTGGTAAGCTTAGTAAAGTAATGAGAGTATCATTAAAATTGTTATTATCATGATGACTCAGCTCTTTAGGATTATTTCAAACGATTCGTCAAAATGACGGGGTCAGACATTTACATGTCAGAAAGAAAAAGTCGTATTCATACATAAATTTAACCAGAATTTAACTAAGTTTTGTCAGATTTTCACCAATCTCTACGATACAATGTTATAAACCAAGTTGTATAAAATTAATTATTATACAAGTTTAATTTGATTTCATGTGGACTTTTTTAAAACGAATGCCTACAATTTAAATATGGGTCTCCTGTTGCTTTACATGGTCCTCCTGTTGCTATTTTTGATGCACCAGCATGAAACCGATTTACATTTAAACTTAACTGCAACATTTTTAATCGAACCGCGACGAGGCCTACGACGTTCACCATGCAACGACTTGACGATTTTGCTGGTGGGTCACTACTCGCCTCAAACAAAACGTTTGTTTTCCTTTTTATATCATCGCAACTTTGATGACTTTTGGTGAACGCAAAATCAGCGACGTCGAAAGAGCAATTGATTTGCGGTTTGCGGTCTCATTGCAAGTGTATAGCGATGATCGCAACTGGGGACTTTAGTGAAATTGGCCCCAGGCCTGCAAACTGGTTGCTGGTCATAGCTGGTGAGCTAATTGTAGGGCTTGAAATTTACACTTTTTTAACCGTAAATTTACACTTAAAGAATATGAATACAAGTCCGGCGGTCCTGTGTTTTTAAATAATAATACTTCACCTCATCTTTAATATTAAGGTTCAAAATGTTGACTTTGAGTCCAATAATATCTTTCAATTCTGTTGGGTATGAAAGCATTTCCCATATAAGACAAATGACATCAATCTTTTCTTTGTGCTTATGTCCAGACAAAAACAGTGCAATTGTGACACTTAGTACATAGTTTTTTTCTCATTTTGAGTCTGGTCTTGTAACAAATTTTGTTCTAGTCCAGTAAAATTTTGAGCAACATACAAGCCCAGCAGTCTTGTGGATTTTTGCCCAAATTGAGGTCTGTAATTGGTTTAGTTTTTTCTTCCCTTCCTAATGGTTTAGCAGTTCATGGGCCGATTTCACTAAAGTCCCGTTTGCGATCATCGTTGTTACACTTGCGATGAGATCGCAAACCACAAATCTTGCGACGTCACTGATTTTGCGTTTCACGAAAGTAATCGTAGTTGCGATGACATAAAAAGGAAAATAAACGTTATGTTCCAGGCTAAAAGTAGTGACCTTTGACACAACCCGCCAGCAAAATTGCAGTCAAGTCGTCGCACATGTCAAGTTTTTTGCCGCGGTTCGATTACAAAATAATTGCATTGTAATTGCAGTTTAAATTGTAAATCGGTTTCATGCTAGTGCATACAAAATAACAGGAGGACCATATTAATATTTAAATTCTAGGCATTCATTTAAAAAAAGTCCACAAGAAGTCAAATTCAAAAGTTTTGTTTCATTTATATATAATTATTTTTATTTTTTTGGTAAATACGTTGTAATGTAGTGTTGAGATTGATGAAATCTGACAAAACTTAGTTAAATTCTGGTTAAATTTATGTATGAGATTGAGAGTTTTTCTTTCTGACATTATGTAAATGTCTGACACTGTCAAAATAACGAATCGTTTGCAATAATTACTTTACTAAGCTTACCAGCACATGTATACACTGTACACAAATTATTTGCGTAATTGGCCCCTGATCTGTTTTTTTAATTTGGAAGGTTGAATGCTCGAATCCCACCCGGAGTTGCATACTTATGTAGATTTTTTGTGCCGCATTTGAAAATCACTGGGTACAGTGCTAATCATACATCGATGAATAGAAAAAGCTCAATAACTTTTTAGATTAAGAATAAAATGCACCCGGATGCATCACTTATGAAACTTTTTTTGTTTTGTTATTTCTGTCATTTTGATGATTACAATGTGAAATCTTACATTTAAAAACTGCAAAATAGTTCCTTTATTTCGTCCAGGGTAATTCTGCATGTCACATTTTTCTTAAAATATAACCTAAACGGGTAAACCATTCACATTTTTGACGAAACTTACCGAAGACGAAGTCACTGGCCGTCGCGAATGAGCGACGATCAATGCATGCTGCACACAGTACACAGCTATATCACATGACAGGTATCACATTCGACAGGTACTATAGTCTTTATTGAACAAGTCGTTTTTTAATGTTATTGTGAATTTCGCCAACAGAGGGCGTACGTTCCTAATGTGAAACACAGACATTATAATAAGGTATTATTATGTCTGTGATGTGAAAGCATTATTAAGAAAGCGCCCTCTAGCGTTCGTTTGTTCTTGCATGTATTGTAGTATTCAAAAAAGCTAGATAGCAAAGACTAGCAGCCAATTCGTTGGCAAAACGTTTTTCTGCGCGCCCTCGTTGTGTAAAACAAAAAACTGTAAAGCTATGGTTTTCAAACAAAATCTTTAAAACAAACTTGGACAAAATAATAAAGAAAAAATAACAGTGATGTTTTACTCGTCTTCGTGATTGTAAAATTACGATCCCTTTGCGCTATGGTGAAGTGTGCTTATACTATCACCATGACCCCTGTATGTGTTGATGTACAAGCAGTGTGTTACTTCGCGAGCGTGTATAATGTTGAAGATTGCCTCTTATGCGGCGGTGCACCTTATCTGTTGAGCCTCAAATATTTTCTGGTGATTTTAGGGACCTGCGTCTTATCCCCCGAGCGCCTTATCTGCAGGAAATTACGGTAGTAGCTCAGTGCATTTCCTATTGAGTTTTGATAATTGGTGTGACGCCATACTTTTTAAATGGAGCCTGTTTTTGTGGTTATTATATTGATAACGGGATCCTTCTAGCCCGGTCTGGCTGTGGTCTTGTCTTTCACTTGGGTCTTGAAATCGTAGAGATTGCGTGTTGGGCATCAGGCTCCACTGCTCTTGTTCTGTCTTATTTCTGAGGGGAAGGTTTTTGCATCCGTTGACTTGTTTGACCAGTACACTGCAAAAACTGTGGTGTTAAAATGTACACCGTCGGTGTTGATTTTAATCCTTTTCAAGGATTCATATTGGGCAAGAATTTCGGTGTTAAGCAACACCTATTTTGGAATCAAAATAAGTTAACACTAATATCGGTGTAGAAATCTAACACCAAAGGGGGAGTAATTTAATTCCAAAGTGGTGTTTATATTGGGCAAGAATGCTGGTGTTAAACAACACCAATTTTGGAATTAAATTGATTTAACACCAATCACGGTGTTTATATTGGGCAAGAATGCTGGTGTTAAATAACACAAATTTTGGAATTAAATTAATTTAACACCAATCGTGGTGTTTATATTGGGCAAGAATGCTGGTGTTAAACAACACCAACTTTGGACTTAAATTGTTTAACACCAATTAGGGTGTATAAATCCACACCAAGACAGGGAGTAAATTAAATCCAATTATGTGTACCGGGCAAGAAGTTTGGTGTTACTCAACACCAGTACCTGGAATTAAATACATTCAATAAAACTGGTTTTAACTGTAAAACCAAAATATGGTGTCAATTTATCTCAAAGTGGTGTATTAATAACAACACAAGTAATGACAAGACGATTTGTTCTTGTATATAAACTTCTGATATTATTGCTTCAAAATATAAATATGGAATAAATCATTCATTTTTTAAACAATAATCATACAAATGATACTAATCAAATCAAAAAGTAATCAATGGAAATTTACAGGAAAGTCTACACCATCAATACAAAGCATTTAACATCATTTGGCAAGAATAAAGTGCACTTTGATTTCAAGGATCAAGAAAATTAGCACTACTGATTATAGTATGAGCAACAAAAACTAGCATAACACCATAACGCCATAACAGGAAAAAATTGTATAAAACAGCTGTGGAAGCTATAATGTACTTCTGAAAGCTAAACAGTATGAAAACATTTTTTTTTAATCCTTGTTAGTAGTCACACGACAAGAGATTACCAATCTGTAAAGTAGTTTTATGTTTAATGAATAATCATTGACATTTACTTTAGCCTATTGAATAATCATGACAATACTGAATAATCTTAATGACAACCAGCAAAAGATATATTCAAAAATAAAAAGGTTACATAAAATAAAACATCTCTTTTGTCTTTTAACTGCAGGATATGCCCAATAATCAAAACTTCTTTGTTTGTGTCTATAGCTAACATATTATTGTCGTTTGAGTTTTACATTTTCAGGATGGAAGAAAAGGTTTACACACTTTATTTTGATTTGATCCCAATAAACATGTATATTTTAGGGAGATATAATAAAAGCATGCAAATGAGTCACCAACATATGTTTGTGTCCTTCGAGTTGGTGATATGAATCTCGCTCTCTTTGGTTGATATGGGGGCTACTTTCTGATGAACACTCATCACTGGGGCTGATAATTCCAGTTGTGTCACTGATGATACTTGGCTCATGACTACAGGGAGCTGAAAATTAGATAGAATATTGACTTCAGGTTTCAGGTTCAGGTTTATTTTCCATACCATAAGGCAATAAAATAAAAGGGTATTAAAAATAGATGTAAAAAAATACAGCGGGGGAAATTAATATATTTTTGGTTTTTCCCTTCACCGGTATGTGATAAGCAGTATCTCTGTGCATTTTTGGGTCCTGCAGAAGAAGAAGAAAAATGCACTGAGTATACAGTACTTATCACACATCGGTGAAGGGCAAAAAGAAATTTATATGTTATGGTAGACATTGGTCTTTATTTTTGTCCAGGTAACTTGTTGACAAGGTTCGTTCATGCAGCCAAATCAAATTTGTATACTATATATTAAAATAAAATGACGGTTTCAGTTCGGGCGCAGTACAAGGTTGCTAAAATATTTATGCTCAGTACTCACCCCACTCCTCCCCTCCCTTCAGCACCATCATCGTTATCCTCTGATCTGATTGGAGAACATCATTTATGACATCAGCATCAATGCTGGCAACATCTTTATCATCAACAAAATAACATCTTGATCTTTATCTATTTGAAACTTTGTTTTCACTGTGGAAAAAAAGAAAGAAAATAGACAACAATTATTTAGGTAATTTTTTGAAATATTTGAAGGATTCTGAACTTTTTTGCCTTATTCATCCCTCGCCTCCTATCCAAAGACCTTACCATATCACTCGGTCGGGTCTCGTTTGAGTCCTCGTTTGAGTCCTCAGTATTATGGAAGTTTCAATGTTATTTGTATTGACTTGTACTGTAAGCTTGATTGTGGTAAAGAACAAGAAAGATTTCACAAGTTTGTCGATTTAACCATGGAGGTAGAATTAGACTCCATGATTTAAACATTTCTAGCTACGTCCACATACAGTACTTCCATACTACGAGTACGACATTGTAAGCCAATCCACCACCATGCATTCACACACCACAAACTGACATCAACGTACTATTATTAATGGGACGTGTTCTGACACGTCGTCGGTTAAGGTTCTACGTGACAATTGTGTTGTACCAATCGCCCCACACACTTAAGATCGTTAATTCGCCCCGCACCGCTCGGGCGAAACTGAAAAAAAAAAGCTTCTCATAACTAAATCACTTACCAAGATCCGCAAACTCGTCGTGGTCCCCCCTGAATGGGACTAACTTCCGGATGGTCCTTTGAGCGTCGCTCAATCTTGCTATAGGCATGTTGGTTATCAAAAACAATTGTTCAGAACACCGCTATTTCTTGGTATAATTCTGTGTGACAGCGTGCAAAACTTTCTCTGACACGCTGTCTGTTTGCACTACATACACTACTCCGGCAGCGCATCCCATAATTTCGTCTTGACCAATCACAGGGCTCCATTCGACACACGCATGCGCTTTGCTCAAAATTAACACCAGTATTATGTAACACCAGTGTTTGGATTGCAAATCAATGCTGTTGGTGTCAATATGACACCGACTTTAATTCCAAAAGAATAAATAAAACTTGGTGTTGGAAATTTAACACCACAGTTTTTGCAGTGTAGGAGCTATAGTATTATATAATGCCAGAGTAGATCTTTGTCATTTGATTGGAGGATTGTAGGTCACGTAGTATACAAATATTGACTGCTTCGAGTGCTATGGTTAAAACTACGACTCCCGAGGTGATCCCCGGAGCGTTCTATTTTCCCGAGGCGCAGCCGAGGGAAAATGGAACGGTCCGGGATCACCGAGGGAGTCAGTTTTAACCATAGCACGAGTAAAAGCAGTCAATATTTGTTTTATAACACCCCAACAGACTATTTATCATCCTCGTACACGTAACGTGCGTACGCGCATTTCAGATACACAGATGCACAACTGATTGGGTTCGAGGTGGGTAAAAAAGACGTCTGGGTAACGCTCGCGCCATGTAATAGTCTTTTGACTATTGCATGGCAAACGACTATCACACGGCCACCGGGTGTCTAGTAAAACTAAGACATATCATGTGATGCGCTCTAAACCAATGAAAAGGCAGAGTTTTTGAAAGGGTGTTATAATACTCAATATTCAAATGCCTACGTCATAAACCGTGCACTTTGATACCATATTCACCGTGTAGTTTCGTCCCATCCTTAATTTCTATTGCACGCTAGACCTCACCATGTGTTATGCACACCAGTACATGACGCTGTCAACCCTCCCTGATTCTCCAGAAAGTTCACCGAAAATAAAAATTTGTCCAAGTTCTGATGAACAGTTTGAAAATCTCCCCGATTAGGAACTGTTTCCCCATTATGTTGAATGTAATTCTAAATATCTCTCCGATTGTTGTACGAAATCTCCCTCATAGCAAGATGCAAATGTTGGCAGCTTTGGAAACACTGACAGTTACACCCTTTCAAAAAAGTGTTAAATCAACAATAATTTTATAGATGGCAATTCAACTGTCCACACATTTCACTCTTGAACCCTAAAGAACCCAAGTCCTACAATATCCTCATTTCCAAAGTGCAGGATTTCGAAGGATTTGGGCTATTAGGGATCTGCAACACAGGAGGATTTCGAAGGGTTTGGGCTAAAATGAGTTTTTGTTAGGGTAGGATTTCGCAGGACTTGGGCTATCGGGCTGTTTTTACATAGGAGGATTTTGAAGGTTTTAGGTATTATGCAGCTTAGCCAAAATATGATTCTGAAGGTTTTGGGCTTTTAGGGGTGGAGATTGTAATAAAGCCGAGCACCTATAGTAAATCACAAAGTTGACTCCCTAACTTCTGTCTCAAAAGGATTTTTAAGGATTTTTGCTAATATGTATACTTACAGTAAGTTGAAGGATATCAAAGGATTTGGGCACTTTAGGGTTATGGCAACTTTAATCTGAAGGATATCTAAGGATTTGGGCAGTATGTCTACCCAAGGGCCTAATGCGATGCAATGTGTTGAACTTTTTTCCTCTATAATATCGCAAGCGGGATGCAATTTCGTGTGATATTTTGTCCCTGATTCCAGGATTTTTTTATGCATGGGTTCAGTATATTTTGTAGGTCTTGGTTGCTAGTTTTTTCTTAAGTGATAATTGTAAAAAACCTGTATACAACAATACGTTTTTGTCAAGGGCTTTGGAAACACACCATTAAAACATTCCCTGTAATCCTGTTCTTCAAAGTTTTGAGTCGTTAAATCTAGTGCACACAGAGTTTGAATTTGGGGGAGAAATCCACAAGACCACAGGGCTTGTGGCTCAAAATGTTTACTGGACCAGAATTCTTCTTACAATAACAGAATCAAAATAAGAAAAAACTACTGACCCAGTTTAACATGCATTAACTGTTTTTATTTGAACAAGCGCTAAGACATGTTAGAGAAGATTGATTTCATTTTTCTTTATGGGTATTAAGTGTATTTCATTATGTCATTTTACTCAGTAGAATTGAAAGGTATTTTATCAGACTCAAAGACAACATTTGAACATATTATTTTTTGCTCAAGATGTTACGTTTAAAAAGGCCGCTGGACTTGTCCGGTCAAGTACCATAAAAAATGAAGGAAAGGCAAAAATGAAGGATAGGTTCATTCAAGACCTGAAACATGTGCAAGCCGCAAAATCAATGTGCGATTTGAAACAACAACTAGACTTTCAGTTTTTGTCATGTGACAAAAACAAGGTGTTCATGGGGAGTGATTGAATGAATAAACATTCTACCTTATCAATCCAATGCCTGGTCCAGGAGTTATGAATTTTTCTAAAAATTTAACATCAACTTCCGGTTTGGACCGGAAGTCAAGGTCAAATAGGGGTCACATTATGTGTAGCGCATTTAGTTTATGAAGACGTTTTAGATGACGTACGGATTGTAAACCTCAAACGATTTGTTGAAACATTAACTTTTACTTTCCGGTTCGAACCGGAAGTCAAGGTCAAATGAGGTCACAGTGTGTAGCGTTTCTTAAATCTTTGGAGCCCTTTCTGCTGATGTATAGATGATAAAAATCCAATGTGTGGTTCAGGAGTTCTGATTTTTTCAAATATTAAATTTCATCTTCCGGTTTGAACAGGAAGTAAAGGTCACTTGGGGTCACATTCTGTATATCGTTTGTTAAGTTGTTACATACTTGTCCAATGGTGTATAGATTGTAAAAATCCATCGTGTGGTTCAGGAATTATGAATTTTGAAACATTAAATTTCAACTTCCGCTTTGAACCGGAAGTCAGGGTCAAACGGGGTCACAATAAGTGTAGCGTATGTTAGGTTTTACAAAGACCTTTCAGATGATGTATAGATTGTAAAAATCGAATGTGTGGTTCAGGAGTTACGAATTTTTCAAGTATTACATGGATTATCTTCATGCCGGGGTGCGCAATATACAAGGTAACAGCGATGCTAAATTAATGTATTCCTACATGTAGTTGGTGTAAACTGAACTACACGCACAATGTACGTGTATCTGTACACGTGTTATTACACCATCTTGCATTATCAAAGTGGGTCAACACAAACGTGCGCTTTAATGCCGGTGGTCATAAGACAAGATGTAAATATCAAAATGTTGGTATTTCTGTGCAAAAGTTTGAGCTGGCTCAACGTTCTACAACCTGATGCAGAAATTATGCTGAAATGATAAGTAGTTTTTGAGATACGAAATTTATATAATTTTAAATTTCCGGGTTGAACCGGAAGTCAAGGTCAAATGGGGTCACTTTCTGTGTAGCGTTTGTTGGACCTTTAACAAACTTTCCGATGATGTATAGATTGTAAAAATCCAACATGTCGTTCATGAGTTATGATTTTTTTTCAAATATTAAACTTTGATTTAATGTAATTCAATACCTGATGACGTCATCATGACATCATCAAGTTTGTGTCGTCTTGATATTCAGGTTCAAATGTCTGATGAGTTTCAATGTAAAATTCAATTTCAATCTTGAGTTATGCCGTAGATAAGCCCGAAAATGATGTTTTTCAAGAAAAAAACCAAAGGCACACTTTGACCTAGGGCATGACCTTGAAGAAAAGGTCATACGATTTTGACGTTAACTTTTGAAATGTAGCCCCAGTCTTGATCTATCACATGCCCAATTATGAACATCATAGCTTTCATATTCAATGAGATACAGCAAATACCAAATGGTCATTTTTCAACTTTAAAAACGTTGTAATTCGACACCTGATGACGTCATCATGACGTCATGACAATTGTGCCGTCCTCATATTAAGGTTCAATTGTCTGATGAGTTTCAAGGTTCAATTCAGTTTCAATGTTGAGTTATGCTGTCGAGAAGAGTTCTAGGGAAGAAGAAGATGGAGAAGAAAAAAAACAAAAAAAAAACGGAACAATAACAAGAGGTGTTCGTGCTCATATTGCACGAACACCTAAAAAGACTTTTCACAAATTTTTCAACATTTGTGACACCCTGTACTTATCAAGCGCAAGTTCAGTTCTCGGAAATAGTTAAAATTGCATAAAAATTGAAGACAGCCGAAACAAAATGCATGATATCAATGTGATGTGATGTCTTAAACATTTTACACGTTGGAGAATACTGTGCCTTACAAGTACATGCCTAAATTTAAGTATTATTTGAAAGCGTTTCATAAACAAATTTGAATTCTTCACACTTCAAAGGCATGAACGCGTTTGGAAATTGTCAAAGACCAGTGTTCTCACTTGGTGTATCCCAACACATGCATAAAGTTAACAAGCCTGTGAAAATTTGGGCTCAATTGGTCAACGAAGTTGCAAGAAAATGATGAAAGAAAAAACACCCTTGTTGTACAAATTTGTGTGCTTTCAGATATAGGAATAAAAACCTCTTGCAAGACGTTTTTATTATTTTAGTGAGAAATTACCGCTTTCTCAAAAACTACGTTACTTCAGAGGGAGTCGTTTCCTACAATGTTTTATACTATCAACAGCTCTCCGTTGCTTGTTACCAAGTAAGTTGTTATGCTAATATTTGTTTTGAGTCATTACCAAACGTGTATGATACCTTTAAAGAGCGGCTCTGTTTTCTGAAATAATGAGTTTTTATATTTTCCAATAGATGGAGTCCTTTACCTTACTAAAAACAGGGTAAAAAATAGATTGGTAATACTCCAAAAATAAATGACCTCAAAAACTTGGTGAGGAGCACTGCAGCTATTGATAGTATAAACTATTTTGAGAAGTAATATGGTTGGATAATTGTTCACCCCAAAACATTTGAGTCTGAGAAACAACTCTTGCATGAATAGTGTCTCAGATTACTGAGAGTTGGTGTCCGTTCACGAATGCTGTGGCAAGATGTGTGGTTGGTACCCGCTGTCACCTCGTTAAACGTTGATGGATTTGGCATTCTTGTGAAAATACCGTGACATTTTTTTGCTGTTTTCTCAGCAAATAGACACTGTATTCAGCTGAAACTGAAGTTGTGAACATGTGTCTTGTTGTTGTGTTTTCCTTGATAATGTTGCCATTGCCAATAAGTAAGCATTAATGTAGACAAAAACCAATCTGACCTTACCCTTGAGGTAATTACATGTATGTAGAGGGACACAGGGGCTGCACCTTTTTTTTCTAGAGGTATTCTTCAGGCAAATTAAAACTAGTTTGTTGTGATAAACAAGATCGTAATCTGCGCAATGACTGGTATGCTCGTTTTTAACACTTTTGTTACATGTGTGTCGTTTACTATTTTTGTTTAAAGATAATCTCATGTGGGAACAAAAAACACTTGATGCCTGCATCAAACCTGTTCATGTTACACAGTGTTCTCCACATGCTTTTTTATTGGGAGGGCGGTATGACGTCATCGGATGGGCCCTCATTGGTATGACGTCAATACTTCTAGAACTATAAGGCTCCCCGTGAGCCTTATTGGAGTCACACATTTTGGGCCTCTGTAACGCTATACATTTCAAAATGGTCATTGCTAGTTCAACATTTTCTCGTCTTCAGCCAAGACTAACTTCAGTTTCCTTTGTACTACTCACCTAAAACTTTCTCAACACACTGTCATTCACAATGCAAGCGCATCACTTTTGCCGAATTACGACGGCTGGTTGGTCGCAATGCAGCGGTTTGACGGTCAGCTAGGTCCACGTCTACTCGTTTGAGTGAGCACCTGGCGGAAACAATTCTGTGTCGAAGGAAACCTATACCAGCGTTCCGCGCTGGGATCGAAGTTGCGATTGTCCATGATTTGTACATTTTTAGCAGGATGGTAAATTACTTTGGAAGGGCGGCCAATTCTTTTGCAGGGCAGTCTAAAATTTCAAGAGTGCAGCCCGCCCTCCCAAAACTCACATGTGGAGAACACTGTTTAGATATTGACAAAATAGGGAGCCCGCCAAAACTGTATATAGGGCTAGATTAAAGATAGCTCTTTTGGTTGAGTGCCGGCATGTTAATCCAGAGGTCCGAGGGTCAAGTCCCACTCTAGTAAACTTTTCTTTGTTTAGCCAAAAATTATTCAAAATTTACTCAGTCAGTTTCCCTTGTGGTTTATTACTTGAACTCAAATTATTCTAAAACAAGTAGGATTTAAAAGTTTGCCTTGTGAAGATAAAATCAAGTGAGGGTTGCAGCGACACCATGTACTAAATCTCCTATTAGCTGTGGTGGTTCTGAGCCACCACAGTTTATAAGAGATTATTGATAGTGTCTCCGCAAACCTCACTTGATTATTCTAAAACAATTATTTTGGGGACCTTGAGTGCAGCATCAATATTTCATCTTGATCTTCCTTCTTTATTCTTCAGGTATCTCTAACAGTCATTTCCGACCAGGCCCCAGGATGGTAGCGTTTCTCTTCAGCATGATCACTAGAACTGATTCAACCTCAGCTCATAACCTCTTGAGGTTACCCCCTGCATTTTTCAACAGGGATCTGCAAAAGGTAAGGTGATACAGATGATCTTGACATTTATGTTTTTTGAAGTTATTCAAGCATCAGCCTAAGTTCAGGGTTCTGCCCACGGTGGTCGGTGCCGGAAAACCCGCCCGGCACTCGTGATTCCCCGACCACCACTGGTGGATTTTTCTCTTTTTCCGACCACCACACGTTTCCCCCTTTTTTTTTGCCCACTTCCTTCAAAACATTTTGAACAACATGTAAAAATAAATTATTTACCAGTAAAAATTTCATCCAAAGTTTTGAGTAGCCTACTTCTTTGGTTTGAGTCTATTTTAATGATCCAGGATCGAGCATCTGTCCCGCCTACGATGCACATTATATCCAACGATCCAACAGAAGCCTGCATTGATTTTACAATGGTTCCCAGTCACTCTGACTGTAGCTTTACGCTTGGAATATAACATGATACCAGTTTCATCGTGTACATGTTGCGTATCCTATTCCACGGCATTGAATACAACGTAAAATGAACTACAGAGTAAGGCACCATGATGTTGCTGTAAATTGTTTTCCCATGGCGGTAAAGGCGTGCGCGCACTATGCAGGCCTACATTCAAGGCACAGCTGCAGGGCGCACGTGTGTATACGATTGAAAGGAAATTGACTTGACCGTACTAGGAAAAAACTTTTTCCGGCACTAAAGAAATCCTGGGCAGAACCCTGTAAGTTGTTACAACTGGAATATCAAGCATGTTTCCTTCCTGCTTTGTGTTTTTTTATCCAGAAGTCCGTGTCACTCTACTTGACCTGTAGAGCCACTACTTATGCATATTTTGTGGCCGAGCGGATTAAGAACACCGGACCAAAGCTCTGGTGTTTTTGATCAGCAGAGTGTGGGTTCGAGTACCGGTCGTGACACTTGTGTCCTTTTGAGCAAGACACTTAACCATTATTGCTGCGTCCTTCGGATGGGACGTAAAGCCGTAGGTCCCGTGTGTTGTGTAATGCACGTAAAAGAACCCAGTGCACTTACCGTAGAGAGAAGGGGTTCGCCCCGGTGTTCCTGGTTTGATCGGCAGCATATTGCGCCACAGCACCTTGTAAACCATTACATGGTGCTATAAAGGAAAAAGGTCTCATGCTTCGAAAAGTAGCTCCACATACCTTGTTGGAAAAAATACTACCAAATGACGCAGCAATAATGGTTAAGTGTAATGCTTGAGGACACAAGTGTCATGACCGGGACTCGAACCCACACTCTGCTGATCAGAAACACCAGAGCTTAATTCCGGTATTCTTATCTGCTTGGCCTCAACACGCCCCTAGGGGTGTGATAAAGTGCTGTATAAGAACCCAGTATTATCATTAATATATTTCCCATATCGGCAGGTTCAATATGCTAAGATTTACTCACAAAAATGCCTCCTTATGACCAAAAGCCCCGCAGCATGAGTGCCACATTATCTTCCGCTTTTCCTTTACGATAGGTATGGTCCACACACTTTTCCCACAACTCGGTCAATTACGTATTTTACATCATTTGTGAAACAGATTTTTATTCTAGTATTATAACAGCCTTGAACATTAATGGCTACATGTTAATGATTGGCAAGGGTTGAGTCAGTCCATAACAGGAAGAATATCCTCTCCAACGGACAACAAGTCAGGGTTTCATTGCGGCAACAATATTTCAAAGAAAAACGATTACTCAAGAAGCTTAAAAAAGTGCCTAAAAAAATAATACCGCTGGTAGGCACTGAAATCCGACGTGAAGTGGTTAATATTAATGGCTAAATGATTGGCAAGGGTTGAGTCAGTCCATAACAGGGAAAATATCCTCTCCACGGGACAACAAGCCGATTCCTGGGGGGGGGGGACTGTACCAGTGACAATATCCTGCCACCTCAACAGCTCCCTGTAAACATGACCCTTTACCAGGGCACTTGCCGCAGGGTCTCGGAACAGGCTTCTGTACGAGCAAACAGACCTTGGGGCACTCCCTCAATCTCGCAGGTGACCTTATCACAGGGCAGAGTTTGTCAGATTTTCCCGGAGCATGGGAAGTTCGTATGTCCATTCTGGGGTCTTTTGAGTTGTCTTCAGACTCGACCCAGGTGCTCTTGTGAGAAAGATAAGACAAGCCACCATTCCAGCCGCCAATCTTTTTCTGGGTTCCATGTCATGGGTCAAGTTTATGCGAGCTGTTCATTCCACCTGTAGTAGCATTCAGGGCCATGCTGTAACAGGGATGGATCACACACCATGCAAATCCAACCCTTCACTGACCATCAACAGTTGCAGCCAAACTGCGGCCCCCGGCACATGCCTAACCCCCGATATCCCGGGGTGCAAATGATGTGACCGGCTCGAGGTGGCCTCTTGCCAATAGACCTGTGAGGGGCCGGCTCCAACTTTTTGTGGAGTTCTGGGCTCAAATGACCTCTGAATGGTGGGTGCGCCAAATAATCAATCGTTTTTTGAGCATTAGAGCTCACAAGCACCCTACCATCTGACATGTTTGTTTGTTTGAGTGAATTTGCACTCCTGACTTTTAACAAAATCAAATCTCTCCAAGAAGAGATGAAATCCCTTTTCAAATGAGCAGGGAGATGTGAATGGGATTCATGTCATCCTTCTGTCTGGTTCCTAAGAAAGAAGCTTGCACTGCCGTCTGATGCTAAACTTTAAACCCCTGAGTAAATTTATCTGACCGAGTCTTTCCAGATGGAAACACTTAAAAACAAATTTTGGGTCATCAAGGCACAATCACGGGCGACGATTCTGGACTAAAAAGATGCATACCTTTTATATACACGTTCCTACCATTCGGAAACACGTCAAATTCTTACGTTGTTAGTACAACTTTACAATGAGAAGTTGAGAGCGCTCTCATTCAGACTTTCCACCTCCCCTTGTTACAACTAACCATGGACGTGGCATACATAATCAAGGGGGTACACGTTCAGGCCGACTCTGCGCACTGACCTGGGTACTGCTCCGCTGGTGTCTACAACCCTATAGAGTTCGGTCAGCAGTTTATATTCCAGGGGCCAACTTCATAAAGCATGTAAGCACTTGCTCAGCACAAAAAACTCCTGCTTAGAAAAAATAAGCTACCAGCCAGAATACCATACAGTTGCCATTGCTGGGACTGGTACCCCACTAATTTCTTGCTAAGCAAAGAATTTTGCCAAGCAGAATTCTCTGCTTCACAGCTTTATGAAATTGGGTCCAGGTGAGAACAACTGATGCCCTTTCTCTTTGTCCCTACACGGTGGACCCTACTCCCTTCGGTGGTTCAGTGGATATTCTCACTGATGTACCATCTCCACAGACCCACAGATATTTTTGTATCAGATATGTCTTTTTCGTCGGTTAAAATTGAAAAAAATGTTGTGCTTAATCTTAGCGTGTTGAACCAGCCGGTATGGGAAATTCTGCATGACTCATTCTGCATAAGTAGTTTACTCACTAAATGTCTAAATTTGTACTAATTTCTACATGTTTTGTCAACTTCTACAGATCAACTAATGCATACAGAATATCAGATCTTCAATCACGGTAGCTGTCCATCACACTGAGCAGAGATGTCTCAATCTGTCAATGTTGAAGCCTCGGAGAGTCTCCAGCAATCTGTTTTGAGAGCTCACATCTAAAGGTACGTTACATGATTAAAAATTAAAAATTATGAGTGGTGATTTTATTATAGCAGCTTACTGTGTGAAAACAAGTACTAAATGTTCTGAACCCCGTTTTGTGAGTGAATTGCAGGCCTGGAATTACACAAAGTCCATGGCCTCTGTTGCCCATGGTCTTGGCCTTGGTGCCCCTTCAAAAGTTTCCCATAGACTTTAAGATTTTCTAATGAAAGTGCCCTTTGCCAAATGAAAATGGCCTTGCCCTCTCGAGATGAAATTTCAGGCCTGGAATTGTCTCCCCAAAAAATGAGTTACAAGTCCTCAGTGTCGAGTCCTACAACACTGTTCTACTTGGCTGTTATTAATTAAAAGTGCACTCACATAATGATTAATTTTGTTGTCATTTCTTTTTTCATCTACAGAAGTAATCCAGACAGAGATTGTCAGATCTTCAATCATGGGTGGCTGTCCACCCCACTGAGCAGTGATGTCTCAATCTATCAATGTTGAAGTCTTGGAGATTCTCCAGCAATCCGCTTCTGACAATTCAATCAATGTCATGATTACAGGTACGATTCAGAATACTATTCCCACTCTGTTTAAAAACCCAAACATTTAAAGATTGGTAAATACTCCAAAAAGTAATGACTATAAAACTTTACTTGGCAAGAAGCACTGCAGCTGTTGATAGTATAACTTATTTTGAGAATGGATTCCCTTTGAAGTAATATTAATTGGATACTTTTCACCCCAAAACATTTGAATCTACAAAACGATTCATGCAAGAATTGTTTCTAAGATTTCTGAGAGTTGGTGTCTGATCGCGAATGCTGCGGCCAGAGATGCGGTTTGTACCCGCTCTCGCCTCACTAAAAACATGGATGGATTTGACGTTTTTGTGAAAATAATATGACAGTTTTTTTGCTGTTTTCTCAGCAAGTAGACTCTGTATTAGCTTTCACATGTGACTTTTATTGTATTTTTCCTGTAAATCAGCATTATGCTGACAAAAACCAATCTATGACCCTACCTTTAAAGGTATCGTACACGTTTGGTAATGACTCAAAACAGATATTAGCATAAAAACTTACTTGGTAACAAGCAACGGAGAGCTGTTGATAGTATAAAACATTGTAGAAAACGACTCCCTCTGAAGTAACGTAGTTTTTAAGAAAGAGGTAATTTCTCACTAAAATAATAAAAACTTCTTGCAAGAAGTTTTTATTCCTATATCTGAAAGCACACAAATTTGTACAACAAGGGTGTTTTTTCTTTCATTATTTTTTGCAACTTCGATGACCAATTGAGCCCAAATTTTCACAGGCTTGTTATTTTATGAATATGTTGGTATACACCAAGTGAGAACAGTGGTCTTTGACAATTTCCAAACGTGTTCAGTGCCTTTAAGACATCTCTTATTGAAAATGTTTCTTTAAAAATAGCATCTGATTTGTTCATGTATTGCTTGCTGTTCAACTAAGTTTTTATACAACCCTTGTCTTCTTGTGAAAAAAAACCAACCACCAAAACATTAAGCTGAAGAGTTGACAATAACTTTTGGTGTCAAAATGAAGTCACTTTTAAATTTAAAGTGAAGACAAATGTAGAGTGATGTGAAGGATACACTAAGGTTGAAATGCTCTTTGTTGGGTTTCATTGCATATTTACGTTTTTGGATCACAGATTGCTTTGTGCTGATGCTTTCAACAAAGATTGGCTTTATTCAGTTCAATTCAATCAACCTGATGGTTGGAGAAAGTTTCATGGCTGTCAGTGAATGATTTCCATTGTAGCTAAATGCTGCTCAAAACATCTCAGTTACACAAAATAATGATAATTTTCTTCTCAATATTAGCATTCAGTGTGCACAAAACATGTTTAGTCCAGATAGTTTGCTGTGTAAAATTGCTGGATGAAATCGTTCCCTAACTGTAATGGTAGAAATTACTTTAAAAAATGTTAATTTAGTTCTCAATACTTTTTGTCATTGTCTACAGATCAAGTCATCCAGACGGAGAGCGTCAGATCTTTGTTCATAGTGGCTGGCAATCACACAGTCAGCAGAGATGACTGAATCTATGAATGTTGAACCCTTGCTGGAACAACTCAACCAACTTCAAAGGTACATGATACATATTTTATAATGATAAACACAATTTATGACTGAGGACTGAACAATGAAAGCTTGGTTTTTGCAAACAGAACCAGTGTTCTCCACAGACTTTTTTGTTGGGAGGGTGGTATGACGTCATCGGATGGGCGCCTGTTGGTATGATATCATCATTGGCTGTCAGTCTGAACGCTGACGGCCATGATGATTGTAAGGGAGTTTCAAGGCAGTCCCCGCTAAAAAGATGCAGCGGTTTCGTGGTCGGCGAGCTTGGCAACATGGCTACTCGTTTGAGTGAGCGCCTGGCAGAAAAAAGTCTGTGTTGAAGGGAACCTTATAACCAGTGTTCGAAGTTGCGTTCGTTCATGTTTGTCAATTTTTGGCAGGGCGGCCCACCAGCCCTCCCAAAAGTCAAATGTGGAGAACACTGAGTATCAATTGTTCTGAAATACTTGTGCGTGAGTGAATTGTCCAGCATCATTAAAATATATTTGGTGTTTTGTTGAAAATGCACCCAACAGCTAGGTAGTAGTGTTGACAAGCTAGATAAAAAAAATTGGTTTTCAAAAACCAATACTTTAACCACTTCACATTTGTATTTTAAAAGAAATTTTGTGTCCCCCCGCAGTTTGAACTTTTTGAAGCTCCTTGAAAAGCTTTCTTTAAAAATATCGTTGCCACAATGAAACCCTGACTTGAAAAAAGGAAAGACTACAAAGGTTCTCATAATTAGCTCCGGATTTGATGTGGTCGTGTGAGCAAATTGAGTAGGTACTCACCGTGATTCGAAGAACCTCAGCCATGAGGCATGGCTGAAAATCTGCCATGCTATGCTGGAATCTCGGAACGCTCAGACTTACCTCCCTAATTCGAATATAACGTTAAACAATGGTGGCATACTGTCCATTCTTGTATGCCACATTTGTACAACGGGACAAGGTCTGAAATCTAACCCGCAGAAAGGGATTTTACAAGGCATGTTTTCCAGAACCTTTTGTGCAATTGAAACAAGCATATCACAGTAGGTGCCCTTCTGTACATGCTACACGCTCGAAAGTCTGGGTGGATATAAATGTCAGCCGTATTGTATGGCTGTCGGCAAAAAATTGAGGAAAAATCCAAAGTTGTTCTATGCATTAAAAAACAACCGCCTTAAGTCTGTTCAAAACAAATTTGCAGATAAACACATCATCCAACATGAAGTGGTTAAGAAAATTATATCATTTATGTATGGCATGGCTCTATAGATTGATTAAGTCTTACATTAAGATGGATTAAGACGTAAGACCAATTTGAAGCTAGTCAACAGTCAATACACTGCAACATGATGTAGGAAACAGACCGTCATGTTCATTTGAAGTATTTTCTATCTTTTAAAAACGGGTTTTCGTGTGCACTTTTATTTTGTTTTCTTCACAAGTTTATAGCATTTATGTTGGCACCCAAGGTTCCTCAAAAAGCTTGATGATGTTTGAGACTTTCATTGACGGTCTGTTGATATTTTAGATAACAATTATGTTTAACTTTTTTTCTCCATCCCTTCTTTTATCTACACAGATTAATTTATCCAGACAGAGAGTGTCGGATCCTCATTTGGTGTTGGCAACAATCCGCCTCGGCTAATCAATCAATCAATCAACCCCTCAAGGTATGATACATTTTTTGTATTAAAAAAGCTAAATCTTATGAAAACTTGAACAACTTTGGGAATGTGCCAGGCAAGCAACTTTTTGGTTGATCAGCTGATTTCCTTGGTTTCTCAGATGTGCCATTGAAAATTGCAAAAACAAAAGTCCGAAGTCTCTCTTAGCAAAAAATACAGTTGCATACCTCGGTGTTCTTCATTGAGTGTCTTAGAAGTCCTCTGAAGTAGCTCAGGCAAAACTTCAAATATGAAACTAACTTTGGATAAACATGTTACCTGTACCAGGGGGAAGACTTTCAAAGAGACCTTGACCAGAAACGTTTTTGAGCTTGGTTGTTGGTTAAAGGTATCATACACGTTTGGTAATGACTCTGAAAATTAATGGCAATAAAAACTTACTTTGTTAGAAGTACAGCAGCTTTGGGATAGTATAATGCATTTTGAGAAACTTTTCACTTCGAAGTCCTGCAATTATGAAAAAAGATATCACTTTTGGATCTGAGAAGATTGATCTCTCCGGAGGGGGGTTGCACGAAATATGTGTGATTAGAGTTGTGCGTTGGTTTTCTCCTATGCAACAAGGGTTTTTCTCTGGGCAATACCCTAAATGAAAGCTTATAACTTTCCCAAATCTAAACAAAACAAACACTTAAAATGAAAATCTAAATTTGGAAAATCTAAAAAACCCCAGACCTAAGCATCTTTAAGTTTTTGTTTTTTTCTTGAAAACTTGACCTTATTTGTTAAAACTTTCATATGTTTATGAAGTGCATTTATTGAAAACTATTGGATTGGAATTGATTTGTTCTTCCAAAATTCATTGATGACTTCTCATAGCTTGAGCAAAATGTTGTCATTTATATACTTTGTATCGCTTAATTTATAGTTTTCTCAACATTTATAGTTTTCTCTTTCCTTTCTTTCATCATCTACAGATCGACTAATCCAGACAGAGAGTGTTGGATCTTCATTCAAGTTGCAGTCCATCACCAGTGGAGATGCCGTTAACGGGAATTTAGTTTTATTCGTAGCTTTAAATTTGTAACTACTTGTATCTGGGATGGATCTGAAGGTTTAATGTAATTTCACCAAGATAATGAAGGCTTTTCTTGAAAGAGCATCATTGTCTTCAAGATTGAAAGGTGCACATCCCCAGTGTGGTGAACTTCCCATACTTCCTTGTGTGGTGAATTACCCATACTTCCCTTGTGTGGTGAATTATCCATACTTTACTTGTGTGGTGATCTACCCATATTTCCATTGTGTGGTGATCTACCCATGTGATCTACCCATATTTCCCCTGTGTGGTGATCTACCCATATTTCCATTGTGTGGTGATCCACTACCATACTTCCCCTGTGTGGTGATCTACCCATATTTCCCTTGTGTGGTGATCTACTACTATACTTCCCCTGTGTGGTGATCTACCCATACTTCCCTTGTGTGGTGATCTACCCATACTTCCCTTGTGTGGTGATCTACTACAATACTTCCCTTGTGTGGTGATCTACCCATATTTCCCTTTTGTGGTGATCTGCTAACATACTTCTCTTGTGTGGTGATCTACCCATATTTCCCTTGTGTGGTGATCTACCCATATTTCCCTTGTGTGGTGAATCATCCAAATCAAAGTTCCAAATTGAAACGTCAAAGGCTTAGTTACATGTAGTAATGTTTCTGTCACTATTCTAGCACATTCATTAAGCTTATTCAATTTAGGTGTATGCTGATGTATGGAGTTGACAAACTTGGTTGCCATAGATTGGAGCCGGATGGGACTTTCCCCCTTTTTTTCCCCACAGGGGTTTTTTGGGGGTTGTCGCCCATCTCGTACATCAGCAATTAGCAGGCATGCAACTTTTCAGCTGGTCAGCTGATTTTTATGGTGTTGGTTTTCTCAGCCATTGAAAATTGAAAAACACAGTACAAAATCTTGCTGTGCCTGAATTTCTGGAAATGTCAAATCTTTTGCCAAAATACAGAGTTGCATGCCTGAAATAGGAGACACTTTAGTGTCTAAATAGGTTCATTAGGTGTCAAAGAAAATTTGACCTAACATCTAAGGTGTATTTAATTAATAACTTTTGTAGATGAGTAAACATTTCAGGTGTGTGCCAATGATCTGGTGATTTACCCATACTTACTCTCGTGTGGTAAATTACAAGTATTTCCCTTTTGTGGTGAGTTACCAACACTTTCCATTGTGTGGTTAACCCTAGTGGTGAATTACCCATACTTCCCTTGTGTGGTGAATTGCCCATACTTCCCTTGTGTGGTGAATTACCCATACTTCCCTTGTGTGGTGAATTACCCATACTTCCCTTGTGTGGTGAATTGCCCATACTTTCACTTTTGTGGTGAATTACTCATACTTTCTGTTGTGTGCTAAGTTGACAATACTTCCCTTGTGTGTTATAACCAGCACTTAAACTTATGGTTAATTTGTTTCCATTCTTCTTGGGTAGTGAATTACGCATACTTCACTTGCATGGTGATCTACCCATACTTCCCCTGTGTGGTGATCTACCCATACTTCTCTTGTGTGGTGATCTACCCATACTTCCCCTGTGTGGTGATCTACCCATACTTCCCCTGTGTGGTGATCTACCCATACTTCCCCTGTGTGGTGATCTACCCATACTTCCCCTGTGTGGTGATCTACCCATGCTTCTCTTGTGTGGTGATCTACCCATACTTCCCCTGTGTGGTGATCTACCCATACTTCTCTTGTGTGGTGATCTACCCATACTTCCCCTGTGTGGTGATCTACCCATACTTCCCCTGTGTGGTGATCTACCCATATTTCCCTTGTGTGGTGATCTACCCATACTTCCCTTGGGTGGTGATCTGCCCATACTTCTCTTGTGTGGTGATCTACCCATACTTCCCCTGTGTGGTGATCTACCCATACTTCCCTTGTGTGGTGATCTACCCATACTTCCCCTGTGTGGTGATCTACCCATACTTCCCCTGTGTGGTGATCTACCCATACTTCCCTTGTGGGATGATCTACCCATACTTCCCTTGTGTGGTGATCTACCCATACTTCCCCTGTGTGGTGATCTACCCATGCTTCTCTTGTGTGGTGATCTACCCATACTTCCCCTGTGTGGTGATCTACCCATACTTCCCCTGTGTGGTGATCTACCCATACTTCTCTTGTGTGGTGATCTACCCATACTTCCCCTGTGTGGTGATCTACCCATGCTTCTCTTGTGTGGTGATCTACCCATACTTCCCCTGTGTGGTGATCTACCCATACTTCCCCTGTGTGGTGATCTACCCATACTTCCCCTGTGTGGTGATCTACCCATGCTTCTCTTGTGTGGTGATCTACCCATACTTCCCCTGTGTGGTGATCTACCCATACTTCCCCTGTGTGGTGATCTACCCATACTTCCCCTGTGTGGTGATCTACCCATACTTCACTTGCGTGGTGATCTACCCATACTTCCCCTGTGTGGTGATCTACCCATACTTCTCTTGTGTGGTGATCTACCCATACTTCCCCTGTGTGGTGATTAGGCCTAGTGGTGATCTACCCATACTTCTCTTGGGTGGTGATATACCCATACTTCCCCTGTGTGGTGATCTACCCATACTTCCCCTGTGTGGTGATCTACCCATACTTCCCCTGTGTGGTGATCTACCCATACTTCCCCTGTGTGGTGATCTACCCATACTTCTCTTGTGTGGTGATCTACCCATACTTCTCTTGTGTGGTGATCTACCCATACTTCCCCTTTGTGGTGATCTACCCAAAATTCAAATTGCAGTCGCATGCCTGAAATATTGACCCTTTTTGTGTAAATATGACTTAATATTTGATAGGTATTCATTTAATTGTTTTGTAGATTAGTCTATGTGGGGTGTGCCAATAATCTTGTGTGGTGATCTACCCATTCTTTACTCTGTGGTAAATGACACTTCTCCTTGTGTGGTGAATTTTCACACTTTCCCTTGTGTGGTGATCTACCCATTCCTTATGCTGTGGTAAATGACACTTCCCCTTGTGTTGTGAACTACACACAAACCCTCTTGTGGTAAATGACACTTCCCCTTGTGTTGTGAACTACTCACAAACCCTTGTGTGGTGAACTATCCATACTTCTCCTTGTATGGTGACATAACCACCTGGACTTGTGTTAAGATTTAATCACACTTCTCCCTGTGTGGTGAATCACTAAAAATTCCCTTTTTTGTTCCAAGATCCATCCCTTTTTCCTGCACAAAGGTGTATGATTCAGATTCCAATAAAGTCACACATGCAAAATTAACAGAAATTCTTAGAAAATCAAAGGAAAATCTTCCCTTGTGGATAATCAGGGCACTCTGATTGTCTTCTTGGGAAACAGTTTTACCAGTCAGAGAGCACTCTGATTGAAACTGTTCAATGAAATTTTAAACAAAATGTTTGCAGAACTTTTGGATGAACATAATTGATACCTTTCCTTGCGGATAATCAGTGCACTCTGATTGTCTTCTTGGGAAACAGTTTTACCAGTCAGAGAGCACTCTGATTGAAACTGTTCAAAGATATTTCAAACAAATTTTTGCAGAACAAACAAAAAATCTGAGACTGTTTTATGTTTTGACAGTGTTAAATTAATACAGATTAACAGCCATTTCTGAATCATATGTCTTTGTGTAGTTATTTAAATGTAATTAGCTTAAATGAACGAGTTGCTCCTACCAAAAGAATGAGACCATGCAAAAGAGTTGTTTTAATTAAAATAATGACTTTTCTTGCAAGCGAAGCCATTAAGTTTGTTTCAGAAATTGAGCCAACGTAAAAACAAAATTATGGAAATCTCGGTATCTTGCAGAGATATGGAAATTTCTATCAAAAACAATGATAACATTCACTAATTTTTTTTAAATTGTTTTTTTGCTCTGAAAGATATTGGCAATATCTTTCAGAGTATAAGGTAAAACCACTGTGCTCTTTATCTTTTGTAGTTTTTACCCCCTTAAAACTTTCAAGATTTTAAAACATGGACTCATTGTGTAAGAGCAGCTCATACTGATGAGTTTGTTTATGTTTGTATAAAAATCTGAGAAAACTCATCAGCAGAGTTGTGCAAACACCTGTGCCTGTCGGTGGACCCCCTCGGCTGCCTGGAACAAGTGTTGGTCCTGCTGGCCCGGATGCAATGGAAGGTATGTTCTCTGTTCAGTGAAATTCACTTTGATGCACCACTAGTGTTCTGTTTCACTGGTGTAGTGCCTTACAAATTTGACGAGCTAGAGCGAAGCATTTTTTGGAAGCGATACATACTAGGACATTTATGAGCTGGAAGCTAGTGGTTGGTCCCTAAAACGTTTTGGTCGATCTCGCAAGACGTCGGGATGAGGGCCTTTTATCATTTATCCTTTTGTTGGTCACGTCACTCTTTTGTTCTTTAGTAAACAGGCTTGTACTGGGGTTCGTTTGAGAACATCTAGAGGTGCCTTGAGATGTCTTCGCTTGAGCCAATGGAATCTGGACTCGGTGGATGATGAGGACTTCTATCTAGTTGATGATATGAGGGCTGGAGAAACATGTTCTGCTTGGTCATGCTACTTCACATCAAAACTATCTAGTAAGAACCATACCCATTTTATTGCCTTTTGATACCAAAGATGACATTGGATTCCTATACTTTGTAGCTGTTTTGAATTGGTTGGTTTTTAGAAGAGGTCAAGGGTCAGTTCATAAGGTTCTTAGGGTCTGGTCATGGTCAAGGGCAAATCGCTGTAGGAGATCACAGATTAAATTTTCAAAGCCATCAAATTTCCAAAGCAATGTCCATACAGAAAGTTAATCATAACATTTTATTCTTCTCGAAAAACCTTTGGACATACACATTTAAATCTTATTCTACGAAATTAATTTGAAAATCAGACTAAGTAGAACTAAACAATATTGTGTATAAAAGTTTGCATTCACATATAAATCTAATTCTTATTCTACATTATAAATTTGAAAAAAGACTAGGTAGAACTAAATGCTTGAGACATAAACAGTTAAATCCTATCTAAGGATATGTTTTTTTAAATCAGACTGGTAGAAATAAACAAATTTTCAAAGCATTATCCGTACTGAAAGATGATTATAAAAGTTTCTACTTCTCTAAAATCTTTGGAAACTCACTTATATCTTATTCTAAGATATGAATTTAAAAACTAAACATATAAGTCCATTTATAAAGTTGATTATAAACATTCATTCTTCTCTAAACGTTTGGAACATTCACACTTGAATCTTATTCTGAGATATGAAGTTAAAAATCAGACTAGGTAGAACTAAACACGTTAGACGTTGAACTGAAAATCTTGTCTGAGGATATGGTTTTTAAAATCAGACTTTTAGGTTGAATGAAACTGCAACTTTCAATAATTTCAAACAATCCCACTTTGGAATCAGTTAATCCTGAAAATTTAAACTTAGTTTATGAAAATATTGGTTTAAACAAAAATTGTTTATGCAATGTGGCATGTTAAATTTGTTTTAAGCAAAACACTGGTTGAAGGTGCCTGTCTGGCATATAATTCAAGATAAATGATAAATCCCTACAAGCTAAGTGTGTTACCTGTTAAACTCATGATCTCCATTTTTGTGTCAAAGGTCATGAATTGGTCAGCCAAAATTTTAATCATTGCAAGAAAGGTCTAAGATCACTTGAAAAAAAGAATAAGGACTGGTCAACATAAGAATATAAATTAGTTTCCCTTGTGTGGCAAAACTACAGCGACTCACAAACTTACTCTCTTTGAATCACTATAAGGTAGAGCATTGAGCGTGTTGTCATAACTACAGCGACTCATGAACTTACTCTCTTTGAATCACTATAAGGTAGAGCATTGAGCGTGTTGTCATAACTACTGTGACTCATGAACTTGCTCTCTTTGAATCACTATAAGGTAGAGCATTGAGCGTGTTGTCATAACTACAGCGACTCATGAACTTACTCTTTGAATCACTATAAGGTAGAGCATTGAGCGTGTTGTCATAACTACTGTGACTCATGAACTTGCTCTCTTTGAATCACTATAAGGTAGAGCATTGAGCGTGTTGTCAAAACTACTGCGACTCATGAACTTGCTCTCTTTGAATCACTATAAGGTAGAGCATTGAGCATGTTGTCATAACTACAGCGACTCATGAACTTGCTCTCTTTGAATCACTATAAGGTAGAGCATTGAGCGTGTTGTCATAACTACTGTGACTCATGAACTTGCTCTCTTTGAATCACTATAAGGTAGAGCATTGAGCCTGTTGTCATAACTACAGCGACTCATGAACTTGCTCTCTTTGAATCACTATGAGGTAGAGCATTGAGCGTGTTGTCGAAACTACAGCGACTCATGAACTTACTCTCTTTGAATCATTATAAGGTAGAGCATTGAGCATGTTGTCATAACTACAGTGACTCATGAACTTGCTCTCTTTGAATCACTATAAGGTAGAGCATTTGCTGGTTGTCATAACTACAGCGACTCATGAACTTGCTCTCTTTGAATAAGGTAGAGCATTGAGCATGTTGTCATAACTACAGTGACTCATGAACTTGCTCTCTTTGAATCACTATAAGGTAGAGCATTGAGTGTGTTGTCATAACTACAGCGACTCATAAACTTGCTCTCTTTGAATCACTATAAGGTAGAGCATTGAGCGTGTTGTCATAACTACAGCGACTCATGAAGTTCCTCTCTTTCAATCACTATAAGGTAGAGCACTGAGCGTGGTGTCATAACTACAGCGACTCATGAACTTGCTCTCTTTGAATCACTAGAAGGTAGAGCATTGAGCGTGTTGTCATAACCACTGTGACTCATGAACTTGCTCTCTTTGAATCACTATAAGGTAGAGCATTGAGTGTGTTGTCATAACTACTGTGACTCATGAACTTACTCTCTTTGAATCACTATAAGGTAGAGCATTGAGCGTGTTGACAAAACTACAGCGACTCATGAACTTGCTCTCTTTGAATAAGGTAGAGCATTGAGCATGTTGTCATAACTACAGTGACTCATGAACTTGCTCTCTTTGAATCACTATAAGGTAGAGCATTGAGTGTGTTGTCATAACTACAGTGACTCATAAACTTGCTCTCTTTGAATCACTATAAGGTAGAGCATGTTGTCATAACTACAGCGACTCATGAACTTGCTCTCTTTGAATCACTATAAGGTAGAGCACTGAGCGTGGTGTCATAACTACAGCGACTCATGAACTTGCTCTCTTTGAATCACTATAAGGTAGAGCACTGAGCGTGTTGTCATAACTACAGCGACTCATAAACTTGCTCTCTTTGAATCACTATAAGGTAGAGCACTGAGCGTGGTGTCATAACTACAGCGACTCATGAACTTGCTCTCCTTGAATCACTATAAGGTAGAGCATTGAGCGTGTTGTCATAACCACTGTGACTCATGAACTTGCTCTCTTTGAATCACTATAAGGTAGAGCATTGAGTGTGTTGTCATAACTACTGTGACTCATGAACTTGCTCTCTTTGAATCACTGTAAGCGTGTTGGCAAATCTACAGCGACTCACAAACTTTCAATTCAATGCATGGTTTATTTCCACATTATTGGAAGTGTCGGCAAAACTACTGCGAAACCAAGTAAAAGTATTCCTTATAAAATTCAATTTAGGAAACAGTTGTGCCCTAAATTGCATAGAATTTTATTCCCTCATTTTATTAGACACAACAAACCTTTGTTCCTACTACAAGGCCAGCAATGTTTGAATACAAACCAAGTGAAAGTATTCAAAATAAAACTTCAATTTGGGAAACAGTTGTGCCCTAAATTGCAAAGAAATGTAGTCCGTCAATTTATTAGATAATAATTTGACGGTGAATCAAATGTACACAAGTTTTACTTTCTTTTATTGCAAGGCCACAAATTTACTTTCAAACACAGCTCCTGCATTACAAATAACTCAAGTCATAAGCATTTTTTTAGTTGAACTTTGGTAAACAGTCTGTGTAGACGTCTAGAATTTTAAATCAAACACTTTAGAAAGAAACGTCTTTTCAGTTCCTGGTCTTGATTAATCTTAGCTGAAATGTTAGGTGTTATGGTCAAAGTCGGTTCTCTTTTTGGTAGAAGTTATATTAATTCAATGTCATCTCCACTATCATTTATTGGCAAACATGTAGTGAGAAAACGTCACTATTCATCGTACTAAAACTGTTACAAAATTTGTGACGTTTGTGTCAATACGTCAAGCATTTTCTCAAAGCTTTTGGTACATATTCTGTGTTTTACGCACTTGTCAACTTTGTTTTGAATCAAAGTTGGTCAAAAACAAGTTCGATTGTCAGTTGACTACATCTGAACGTTCAAATTGCAGCCCCATGAAAAGCAAGGGGGAAATTAGTGGCCATTGCAGAACATGTTTCTCCGACTAGCACATCATCATCTGGAAAGAAGTCGTCATCATCTGTTGAGTTAGGATCCCATTGGAACAAGCGTCGCCATCTCTTAGCACCACCAGTGCAACTTGGTTGCGAGACAACAATCGGTGAAATCCTTAGCACTCTTGAGGGCACCAGCTCATTTAAGCAAGCAACAACTACCTTCTGCTCAGGACTTCTGCGACTAAAACAAAGCGCCAAATTGCGTCTAGCTCGTTAGATTTGTAAGACAGTACATCGTTGAAACAAACCACTAGTAGTGCATCAAAGTGAACTTCACTGAACAGAGAACATATCGACCATTGCACTTCGGGCCTTTAGGCCATCACGAGTTCCAGGTGGCCGAGGGGGTCCACCGACAGGCACAGGTGTTTGCACAACTCTGCTTTTTTTTTGGCCAAATTTTTTAATAAAAAAATTGAAATGGACCTCCTCTCTGTACTGTCATTATTTGCCCCCCCCCCCCCTAATTTAAGTATAGAGGGCCCATCATATCCCGGTAGAACCCTCCCCCACCCTGTAGGGACCAAATGGCAAGTCCCCACAGGGTGGGGGAGGGTTCTACCGGGATACGGTGAACCCTCAGGCCGTCATTTTTGCCCACAATGCAATTGGGTGCGTATGTCGCTTTTAGCAAAGGTTTTTGCGCATTTGAAACTAGACGGAAAAATAATACGCACCCAATTATTGCTGCAATGTGTCCAAATATGGCAGCCAAGTCAACCACCATGTTTAACCATAATGCAATTAGGTGTGTATAAGTTGCTTTTAGCTAAGTATTTTGCGCATTGGAAATTAGACGTAAAAATAATACACACCCAATTGCTGCATTGTGGGCAAATATGGCGGCCAAAGTAGACGACTCAAGTAATAATGAGACATTAGTCAGGGGTTGGGGCAAATTTATTTCCTTACATTTAAAACTTTAAATTGTTTAACAGAAATTCAAATAGATAAATGTTTCTTTAATACCTATTTGCTCAAGGTTTTTAAAGTTGTAATGAAATGTATTTAAGTAAAATTTAAGAGTGGATTTCTCTGATGAGTCTACTTGGATCACTTGCTACGTTGACTTAAAATGCATAACTATTTGTGAAACGTCTTGAAATAAAATTCTAGCAACCTAGTGATTGTTTCTTATCGTTCCATCTTGTCAAAAGTAACATCATCTTTCTTGCGAGCAAAACTTCAGCTTTTTCAAATAAATTTAGAGTTCAGTTTAAATAAAACGGCAGCTGCTTCATCTCATCCAGGCGCTCCACAGAAACATCAGTTAATGTCGTCTTGAAATAACATTCTAGCAATCGTTTAAGGAATCTCTTATGAGGATTTCTCTGATGCCAACTTAAAATGCATAACTATTAGTGAAACGTCTTGAGATAAAATTCTAGCAACCTAGTGATTGTTTCTTATCGTTCCATCTTGTCGAAAGTAACATCATCATCTTTCTTGCGAGCAAAACTTTAGCTTTTTCAAATAAATTTAGAGTTCAGTTTAAATAAAACGTCAGTTGCTTCATCTCATCAGGCGCTCCACAGAAACATCAGTTATGTCGTCTATTTGTGTGCATCACATGTTGACAAGTTCCAAGGCTTTCAAGAGACGGCTTTTTCTCCTCAAGGATAATTGTAAGATCAATACTAGGACGCTTCATCAGGGTTTGTTCAAACTTGGCAAACTTGGCAAAAGATAGTCTCAACCTGTAATGAAAACAAACAAAGAAGAGAAATTAATTAATAGACTATTTAATAGCTCAGTTGTTAGAATATCAAACACATTTACAAATGCTATTTTTTTTATAGTGATTCAAAGAGTTCATTAGCCGTAGTCTTGCCAACATGCTCTACTCTATCTTGATCCAAAGAGAGTAAGTTCACGAGTCGCAGTAGTTTTGTGAACACGCTCAATGCTCTACCTTATAGTGATTCAAAGAGAGTAAGTTCATGAGTCACATGCTCTACCTTATAGTGATTCAAAGAGAGTAAGTTCAATGAGTCGCAGTAGTTTTGTCAACACACTTAATGCTCTACCTTATAGTGATTCAAAGGACAACATGCTCAATGCTCTATCAAGAAGGAGTAAGATGAGTCACAGTTTTTTGCCAACCTGCAACACCTCACGCTCAACCCTTATATTTCAAGAAGAGCAGTTCATGAGTCACAGTAGTTGACATGACAACATGCTCTGCTCCTACCTTATAGTGATTCAAAGAGAGTAAGTTCATGAGTCACAGTAGTTTGAGTAAGTTCATGAGTCGCTGTAGTTTTGTCAACACACTTAATGCTCTAACTTATAGTGATTCAAAGAGTCGATGTAGTTTTGCCAACACCCCAAATTGCTCTACCTTATAGTGATTCAAAGAGAGCAAGTTCTTGAGCCGTAGTCTTGCCAACATGCTCTACTTTATCTTGTTTCAAAGGGAGGAAGTTCATGATCCACTGTAGTTTGCTGTATATGATTCATCAGGTCATAACTGATAGTGTTTTTGTCACTTTTACCAATGCTGTACCCTATCTTATGATTTGTAAACTTAAATTTGTATTTACCTTTAAAGGATGACTTTCAAGGTATGCCTTTTGGAGCTCTGCTTGTTGAATGGATGGTCTCTCACCACACTGCAAGAAGACAAAAAACAAATAGTTCAAGTCAAAATTTGTGTTTCGTAATACATGTTATACTAGTAGTTTTGCCAACACGCTCAATGCTCTACCTTATAGTGATTCAAAGAGAATAAGTTTATGAGTCGCTGTAGTTTTGTCAACACGCTCAATGCTCTACCTTATAGTGATTCAAAGAGAGCAAGTTTATGAGTAGCAGTAGGTTTGCCGACACGCTCGATGCTCTACCTTATAGTGATTCAAAGAGAGTAAGTTCATGAGTCGATGTAGTTATGACAACACGCTCAATGCTCTACCTTATAATGATTCAAAGAGAGTAAGTTCATGAGTCGCTGTAGTTATGACAACACGCTCAATGCTCTACCTTATAGTGATTCAAAGAGAGTAAGTTCATCATGAGTCGATTTAGTTTTGCCGACACGCTCAATGCTCTACCTTATAGTGATTCAAAGAAAGTAAGTTCATGAGTCGATGTAGTTTTGCCGACACGCTCAATGCTCTACCTTATAGTGATTCAAAGAGAGTAAGTTCATGAGTCGCAGAAGTTTTGCCAACATTCTTGAAGCTCTACCTTATAGTGATTCAAATAGAGAAAGTTCATGAGCCGCAGTAGCTGTGTCAACATTCTCGATGCTCTACCTTATAGTGATTCAAAGAGAGTAAGTTCATGAGTCGCAGTGGTTTTGTCAACATTCTCGATGCTCTACCTTATAGTGATTCAAAGAGAGTAAGTTCATGAGTCGCTGTAGTTTTGACAACACGCTCAATGCTCTACCTTATAATGATTCAAAGAGAGTAAGTTCATGAGTAGCAGTAGTTTTTTCAACATTCTCAATGCTCTACCTTAAAGTGATTCAAAGAGTTCATTAGCCGTAGTCTTGCCAACATGCTCTACTCTATCTTGATCCAAAGAGAGTAAGTTCACGAGTCGCAGTAGTTTTGTGAACACGCTCAATGCTCTACCTTATAGTGATTCAAAGAGAGTAAGTTCATGAGTCACAGTAGTTTTGCCAACACCCCAAATTGCTCTACCTTATAGTGATTCAAAGAGAGTAAGTTCAATGAGTCGCAGTAGTTTTGTCAACACACTTAATGCTCTACCTTATAGTGATTCAAAGAGAGCAAGTTCATGAGTCGCTGTAGTTATGACAACATGCTCAATGCTCTACCTTATAGTGATTCAAAGGGAGTAAGTTCATGAGTCGCTGTAGTTTTGACAACATGCTCAATGCTCTACCTTATAGTGATTCAAAGAGAGTAAGTTCATGAGTCACAGTAGTTTTGCCAACCTGCTCAATGCTCTACCTTATAGTGTTTCAAAGAGAGCAAGTTCATGAGTCACAGTAGTTATGACAACATGCTCAATGCTCTACCTTATAGTGATTCAAAGAGAGTAAGTTCATGAGTCACAGTAGTTTTGCCAACCTGCTCAATGCTCTACCTTATAGTGATCCAAAGAGAGTAAGTTCATGAGTCGCTGTAGTTTTGTCAACACGCTCAATGCTCTACCTTACAGTGATTCAAAGAGAGTAAGTTCATGAGTCGCTGTAGTTTTGTCAACACACTTAATGCTCTAACTTATAGTGATTCAAAGAGTCGATGTAGTTTTGCCGACACGCTCAATGCTCTACCTTATAGTGATTCAAAGAGAGAAAGTTCTTGAGCCATAGTCTTGCCAACATGCTTTATATTGTTTCAAAGTAAGGAAGTTCATGATCCACTGTAGTTTGCCGTATATGATTCATCGGGTCATAACTGATAGTGTTTTTGTCACTTTTACCAATGCTGTACCCTAGCTTATGATTTTGTAAACTTCCTATAAATGTATTTACCTTTAAAGGATGAATTTCAATGTATGCCTTTTGGAGCTCTGCTTGTTGAATGGATGGTCTCTCACCAAACTGCAAGAAGACAAAAAACAAATAGTTCAAGTCAAAATTTGTGTTTCGTAATACATGTTATATTAGTAGTTTTGCCAACATGCTCAATGCTCTACCTTATAGTGATTCAAAGAGAGTAAGTTCATCATGAGTCGCTGTAGTTTTGTCAACACGCTCAATGCTCTACCTTATAGTGATTCAAAGAGAGTAAGTTCATGAGTAGCAGTAGGTTTGCCGACATGCTCGATGCTCTACCTTATAGTGATTTAAAGAGAGTAAGTTCATAAGTCGCTGTAGTTTTTTCAACACGCTCAATGCTCTACCTTATAGTGATTCAAAGAGAGTAAGTTCATGAGTCGATGTAGTTTTGCCGACACGCTCAATGCTCTACCTTATAAGGATTCAAAGAGAGTAAGTTCATCATGAGTCGATTTAGTTTTGCTGACACGCTCAATGCTCTACCTTATAGTGATTCAAAGGGAGTAAGTTCATGAGTCACTGTAGTTTTGTTAACACACCCAATGCTCTACCGTATAGTGATTCAAAGAGAGTAAGTTCATGAGTCGCTGAAGTTTTGCCAACATTCTTGAAGCTCTACCTTATAGTGATTCAAATAGAGAAAGTTCATGAGCCGCAGTAGCTGTGTCAACATTCTCGATGCTCTACCTTATAGTGATTCAAAGAGAGTAAGTTCATGAGTCGCAGTGGTTTTGTCAACATTCTCGATGCTCTACCTTATAGTGATTCAAAGCGAGTAAGTTCATGAGTCGCTGTAGTTTTGACAACACGCTCAATGCTCTACCTTATAATGATTCAAAGAGAGTAAGTTCATGAGTAGCAGTAGTTTTTTCAACATTCTCAATGCTCTACCTTATAGTGATTCACAGAGAGAAAGTTCATGAGTCGCAGTAGCTTTGTCAACATTCTCGATGCTCTACCTTATAGCGATTTGTTCATGAGTCGCAGTAGTTTTGTCAACATGCTCAATGCTCTACCTTATAGTGATTCAAAGAGAGTAAGTTCACGAGTTGCTGTAGTTTTGCAAACATACTCAATGCTCTACCTTATAGTGATTCAAAGAGAGTAAGTTCATGAGTCGCAGTAGTTTTGTCAACATTCTCGATGCTCTACCTTAAAGTGATTCAAAGAGAGTAAGTTCATGAGCCGCAGTAGTTTTGCCAACCTGCTCAATGCTCTACCTTATAGTGATTCAAAGAGAGTAAGTTCATGAGTCGATGTACTTTTGCCAACCTGCTCAATGCTCTACCTTACAGTGATTCAAAGAGAGCAAGTTCATGATCCGCAGTAGTTTGCCACATATGATTCATCAGGTCATAACTGGTTTGTAAACTTCTTTAAAATGTATTTACCTTTAAAGGATGATTGGAAGGTATGCCTTTTGGGGATCTGCTTGTTGAATGGATGGTCTCTCACCACACTGCAAGAAGACAAAAAACAAATAGTCAAGTCAAAATTTGTGTTTCGGTAAACTTGAGTCGCAGTAGTTTTGCCAACATACTCAATGCTCTACCTTATAGTGATTCAAAGAGTATAAGTTCATGAGTCGCAGTAGTTTTGTCAACATTTTTGTTGCTCTACCTTACAGTGATTCAAAGAGAGTAACTTCATGAGCCGCAAGAGTATTGCCAACACGCCTAATGCTCTACCTTATAATGCTTTACCTTATAGTGATTCAAAGAGGGTAAGTTCATGAGTCGCTGCAGTTTTGCAAACCTGCTCAATGCTCTACATTATAGTGATTCAAAGAAAGTAAGTTCAAGAGTCGCTGTAGTTTTGCCAACACGCTGAATGCTCTACCTTACAGTGATTCAATGAGGGTAAGTTCATGAGTCGCTACAGTTTGGCCAACCTGCTCAATGCTCTACATTATAGTGATTCAAAGAGAGTAAGTTCATGAGTCGCTAGAGTTTTGCCAACACGCTGAATGCTCTACCTTACAGTGATTCAAAGAGAGTAAGTTCATGAGCCGCAGTAGTTTGCCATATATAATTCATCAGGTCATAACTGATAGTGTTTTTGTCACTTTTACCAATGCTTTACCCTATCTTATGGTTTGTAAACTTCCTAAAAATGTATTTACCTTTAATTAAAGGATGACTTGCAAGGTATGCCTTTTGGAACTCAGCTAGTTGAATGGATGGTCTCTCACCACACTGCAAGAAGACAAAAAAGTAATAAATAATTCATGTCAAAATTTTTGTTTCTAGATACATGTTATATTAAATATGTTAAAACCTCACAGAAACATTGCTTATTTTGATTGCAGCAATAAAAATAACTTGATAAAACTGGAATTTAATAAAGGTGTTTTTGCACTTGATTGATCTACATCTTTTTAGTAAACTTTCTTTATGGCTATAACTAGAAACAAAAAATGCTAACGTGAGAGTGTACCAACTTATTTTGAGTTTTTTTCACATTCTTTTGAACATTCTATTTTAAAACTATTCAAGAAACATAGCATTCAAGTTATAATTAGACATAATTATGAAGTTGGTGCTTTTTGACAAAACTGTTGATAAACTGTACTCAAGGTACACATCTCATTGATTTTGCAACGTACAGACAATTAAAATAAGATGAAACTGTAATTGCGATTCAAGACATTCCCTGGTGAAAGCGCCCCAGGCATTCAAAAATATGGTCACTTGGCCCAAAACACTGCTAGGGTTAAGCAAACATGTATCTTTGCAATTGCGAAAAAGAGGTAATGACCAGCACAAAAATACTGTACAGTGTTTCACACTTTTTTTAGGGCAGTATTTAGGTTTAATTTTTTTTTAATTATCTGGGCCTAATTTTGTGGCTCTGCTTACCGTAAGCAAAGAATTAGTGCTTACGGAATTAGGGAAATGCATTTTTATCTTTAATTTTTTCCATAAAAACAATCCATCTAATGCAAGGAGAGATTGTGCCAAATGCACGCGTACACCGTGCCTACGTTTGAACATACAGACAATGTATCAATTTAAGGTAGCTGGTGCGTGCATGAAAGCAACATAATGCAAAGCATAAATCCGAACACCAACTAACGTAGGCCCATTTCTATTTGTGGTGCTCATAGTCTGGTTCCTTAAAAAATATGCATAAATAGTTGAATATGTGTAAGAGATTAGGTTCCATGCAAAAATTTAACAGCCTAAAGAATGGCCCTAGAACATGAATAGAACCATTCTTAATGAATAGGCCTATCGGCGAAAGAAAAATAACAAATTCTGATGATTTGTACAGTTTTTGTTTTCTCATGAAAGGTAGGGCCTATCTATTAGTGGCTAGCCGCTGACAGCAGCCAGCAACCACCCAGTCATTACCACGCAGTGAAGACCAGCTCACACACACTATAATTGCATAATTCCAAATATAATTTTGCTCCATTATTTTGAAACAGAGCTCTCACTGTTTTGTTTGTTGAGTTACTGAAAATGTTTGCAGTTCAATTTTTATACAAATCAATGTCAACGTTTGTTCCTAAATCTCCATAGTATAATGTTGAGTCAATGTATAAACTTACCTCAGTGTATGTAAGATGTAGAAATGGAGCTGTAACTGCTAATAATCTGCTGGATCATGCACAGGGCGATATCTTTGGAACTGCCACTCTGCCAGCATACGGTATGAGCCTAAACAAAATAAAATTATAAACATATTTAAACAAACACTTTTTTTTTACATGACAAAGAGAATCCATTCATTGCCAGAGAACAAATTGACAAAATGCTCATAACTAGCTCTTTTGAAGTTTTTGCAATACAGCATTGTTCATGGGTAAAATTTAAGTGGGGGAACAAGAGGGTGCACCCTTTTTTTCTGGGGGCACTTCTGGCTGATTAAAACTGTAGTTTCCATTTGCATTTTTAAATAAGCCCATTTTCAGCGCTCTTGTAAAGTCTTGTTATGCCATTTACTATTTTTTAAGAAAGATAATCTGACCCAATTGTAAACACAAAAACATTGTCTGTGTTTAAATCGAAAAATAGTTTTAAAAACATTGAGATTATCACACTAAAGCCTATTCAACATTATACTCTAGTAATATTTAATTTCAAAACCAGATTTCAAATTGGGGGTTGGGTGGGCAGGGTAGTTAGTTACGCCACTGTTTATCGCCGTAATTTTATTGTGAAGCTGTAATTACTAAAGTCTACCTAATGAGTATAATTATTCCAAAAGTCCCCAAATACTACAATGTTTTTTGTGGAACACTTTTTTTGTGTAGAGGTTCCTAACAAAAATCCCAATAATTTGTGTTTAATTGCATTTCAATGTGTAATAAAACTATGTTTTTTTGTATACATGTTTCTGAACAAAATTTTTAAAAGCCAAGCAAGAGTCAAAAGTCATTTTATTTTAGAGCAGTGGAGGGATAACACTTCAGAACTTTGCTGTAAAACGAGTGTAATTTAGTGTAAAATTATACAAGAATCATATGGCATTGGCAAAGGTTGTGGTTTTGAATCCAAACTGAGTAGTAGTACGCCTGTGAATACTTTTCACAGGACTCTGCCGGGAAAGTATAGACCCAGTAACTGGGGCGCTGTACTCCTTTTTATGATGTGTAGGTGGGTAAAAAACAAATGAAAGTATTGCCAAGTTTTGAATAATAAACAAAGGTAAATTTTTCCATATTCAGGGCAATAAACCATAACTAATAACCTACCATGCCTTTTGATCGTACTAGCTCAACTGCATTTCACTGAACAAGTTTGTTTTAAGTAAAAAAGGGCACAGGCATAGTCGACATCTCTAGCCTTTGGTCATGTTGGTATTGCTAATTTTCGGCCTCAATGTGAAGCCGAAGGCTCGCCTCAAGTCATTACCCCCGCCCCACACGCACAAAAAACCACCGAACAGACAATTTGTTGCCAAGTTTTCAATCCCTATGTATCCACAAGCATAATATTACTGAGTTCACAATAGCATTAACTTTTCAGACAGAAATGTAGTCTTAAAACAGCCGAATATTATTTCCTCGACAGAATTTTGTCACGTGTATTTCAAACTTGCCGCCTCGACGAAAAGTAAGCCCGTATGTTTGCATCATTTTTACTGTTTCAAACATCCTTATTTACGACAAAAAGTCACACAGAGAAGCTATATATAATTATAAACTCACCTTGCTATATTTGCAGAAATTTCAACCGCTGAATTGATCATAAAATGTGAAAAAATTGCGGCGACGACGCGAGTTTTTTTTCAGCGTTCAGCCATTTTGTTTCTTTCAAAATGGCGGCGCTGTCCATGTGTCACGCCACTATTTGCATATCAAAGCCGCACCATATATGGGAATCAAGACACTAAATAAGCACGTTTTATGGGGGAAAACGTCTCGTAAATTAGGAAGGGATAAATTAAAAAATAACTATGAACAAACTTATTGAATAAATAGTGACTTTTCTGTTAAAAACATAACAAAGGGAAGTATGGAAGGTTTTAAAAATAGTTTTTGATCAGTGTTTAGGGAAACATTTGTTTTCAAAGTTTCCACTCCTTAGAAGAACATCCCCACTGGAAAATGGAACAGACAAGCCAAAAGTCAAAACAAGGTTTGGAGAATTTGGACATACACATGTAATAAACCAAAACCAATATTCTAAATTCTCAATACCTCTTCTTGAACTCGAGGCGCTCATTATGCAAAGGAGGTTGGAGGGTAATAGGAAAGGCGGGGCTGCATGAAGGGGGTGTGGGTGGGGATGCCGGGGGGGGGGGGGAGAAGCTTAAATAATATTGATGAAATATGGGTCTTTTAATTACTTGTATTTGGCTGGGCATAAAGTAGTAGGCCTAATCCCTACCACCATATTATTCAATGCATCAACACAAAATCTATACACTCATACAGAAGGGAAACATAACTTGATTTGAAGAATATAAATACAATAAATTTAATATCAGAAGTACTCATAAAGCCTTCACTTAATATTACATAAAGTATCATAGAACAGTTTGGGTCTGACAATTTATACACTGTCTATTTGAGAAATGTCAACAGATTAAAACTACCTTGTGTAATTTAAGCAGTTGACTATAACGTAGGTTGGAGGGATGGCGACAACTTGTCAATATTTACATGACTGTCGTACCTTATCTTGATTCAAGGAGAGTACACATACAACAAAAAGCAATCTGCCGGCATTAGTGATGTATCTTATCTCGATTCATAGGGTTCAAGCTTACAACTACGAACAGTTTTTATACAACTACAAGCTTTTTTCATACAACTATGAGAAGTTTCTGCCAACATTATCAATGCTTTGTGTTATCTCGATTTTTCAAGGGAGAAAAACAGTTTGACTATTACAGCTTTAGTGTATTATTAATATTTATTAACATTATTATTAATATTTCAAACAATAAACATTTTGCCTTATCTTGGCAATTTTATCAATAGCCAAAAAAAGTGGCTGTTTCAATAAGACCTTATGCACAAATACATCAATTGAGTACAGCGCCCTCAACTAGAGGTTAGGAGGAGGTTATTAATTGGTCATCTGTGCATTTTCAATGTTTCATCATCGGTTCACTTCTAAGATGGCGGCTTCATGACGTCAATGCATAAGGTCTATAGAAATACTTGAAATAATATTTTGGACTGCTATGGAATGTTCAGCTATAATACACGGAATATTAAATACACTTTATACAAACACTCTTTATGAATCCACACAAGTTTACACTTCAAGGCAAATTAGAAAAAAATTGTTAAAAGAAAAATATCGTAAGATAAGATTTTTCAAATAAATTCAAGTAAATCAATCATATACAGCTATGTTCATGTACATCAATGTCTTAATTATATCATATACATGAAGTGAAAATTTAAAAGAAGTTCAAGAGAATATTTTTCTGAAGCTAGAGTAGCAGTAGATATGAGCCTCCAAAACAAAAGTTTTCCAGCTTTCTGGCATTTGTTTTGATTAAGCAATCCAATCCAGAGTTGCTAACCGAAACCACTGTTTGATTCATGTATGAGAAAGTATTGTTTTGAACAAGACAACAGCCTTATATCATAGACCTATATCATAGGCTGGTAGTCTTTCTTCCATTATAATTGTTGTGTTCATAAAACCCTATGCTAATTCATGTATTTTATATTTCCTTAACCCCATAAGCATTTCTATACCAGAAAGCTTCCACAACCCATCATACTCCAACAGTTTACTTATTGGAACAGTACACAACCCATCATACTCCAACAGGTCCTGTGCTTCTGGACTGTGATTTAGTGGGTACTTTTCACAGTACTAAACCATCCAAATTTCAACAAAACCATCTGTTTGATTTTGGCAGGCCTGGGGTGGTTAGGGTTAAGGCAACGCTTGAGGGCGCTGTATGTTTTCCATGCTTGTTATGCGCCTAAGCTTGTTTTCTTGAGTTGTGATATAATTACGTTCTTGTTTATCTTTACAAAAACTAAAATAACAATGCAAAGTAAGATTTGAAACTTCCCATGGTGTAATAAGTACGATAAGAAATTAGCTTACTGGCAACCATGTGGATAAGACCTCTCTTTTGGGAGAAGTTATGGTTCTGAGACTGAAGAACTGGAATGAGGTAGTCTCGACGACGAGCAAAGTATCATGTTTGAAAAGCCCAGACTATCTCAATTAAGGTTCTTCCAGGAACCCACACTTCTCCAAAAAGAGAGTTTCTATCTAATTTCTCTCAATCAATGTAACCAAACTGAAACTTCAAAAGAAAAATACACATTTTTCTACTTTTAACTTTTCTACTGGCCAAAAAATAATGTTTATAATACATCAACCAAACTCACTATTCCAATTTAAAAAAAACCCAAGAAACAACTTCAGAGCAATGTACAAAATGGGCAAATAGAAGGCACTTTTCACTATTGCTTAACACATAAGAAAACTTGAGTGTGAAAAGATGTCATTAGGTCACAATAATTGTTATTAATTGTGGGTTGAACAAAGAAAAGTTGACTAAAGCGAGATTTGAACCTGCGACCTCTGGATTAACGTGCCAGCGCTCTATTGCCGGTCTCCCTATTTTGTCAAAATCTTTACTGAGGGCTGTTACACCCTGTATAGACACATGGGCTGCAATTCTACCACGCTGGCTAGTTTCGACATTGGCTAAGGTTTTGGATGAGTGAATATTGAGATAAAATAAGTTCAACTTTAACACAAACGACAATTTAAACTTGTTTTATTTTTAGCTCAAAAAGTGAAAAGCAATTCAGTTTTTAAGCTAGTATATGTAGGTTTTTGGCCCAATTGTTCCCGTCCTGGGGGGGGGGGGGAGGGAGGTAGTAGGAGGGTCTTTATTAATAAACACAGCACACAATATACAACATTCTTTGAGGCTGGGCAGGGGATTTGACTTCCCCGAGGTATAAGAAATTACATTATATTCACTGAAAGTGATATCAGAAATAGGTCTTGCAGCTTCCATAAAAGCCAAGTAGATCAAATTTTAATTGATTAACAATACCTCTAATGTTATTATATTTTGGTTTTACCCGTACACCGATGCCTGTAAAGCACTGTTTACTCAGTACTTTCCCGAGTCCTGTAAAAAAAATCACAGGCATATTACTTGGGTGGGATTCGAACCCACGATCTTTGCCATTCTAGAGCAGATGTCTTACCATTAGACTACCGAGGTTGCCCATTACCTCCTATGTTATCAGACATTCAACTTTTGCACCAAAAAAGGGGAAACGGCCTAGCACATAAAACTTAGTACAGTGTTTTCTCGTTTTCTATACAGGAGGGGGGGGGGATCTGCTGAGAAGTTGAATGCCTGATGAATGAACATCAGAGAGTAAAACTCATGGACAAGCTGCCCATGTCTTAAAATAAATAGTCTTTGTGAAACGGTCGCTGAAAACTATAAGAGTCTAAGCACACAGGGCAATCTTAACAGGCAGTTTTTACAGGAAACTTGGAGGTAGTCAACTGCACTGTATGCAAACGGATCATGCAAAACAAGAGACACTTTTCTATTGTTTCTGTATCCCCAAGAAAGTTATGTGAAGAAAGTGTCTTTCTTCTTGGAGATTGCCTGGAACTGGTTGTCTTTAAATTGCCTCCTGTGGCATTGACTTAACCAAATTTGCTAGACTTCCAATACCTAGACTTCCTCAATCAATGGTGCTTGGCTGCAGCCACAGACTTAGATCTTCGCTCTTGCCAGATTTTGGTCTGTTGACAGAAAAAATATGAACATAGATTCAGAAATAGAGATTTGAAAATATTGAACATAAAGTGGTTGCGGTTAACACTTCCTTCTCTCTCAAGTTAACTTGTTTCAAGTCAAAATCTGCAAAACTGTAATGTAAAAAGGAACTCACAGTGCTGTCACAGATAATTTTAGAAATTACAAAAAAACTTGATGTTGTACTCTAAAACTATTTAAATTTTGTGAGTGTGCGAGGATCCAAATCAAACTGTTATAAATATGGATACATGTACAAAACAAATAATTATTTAGGTGATGTGTCAAGTCAAATTGTGATATTTCTAATCTGGAATCTAGTTTCTTCTTTTGATTATCTATTTTAGGTACATTTGGATTACAGATACCCAGTGGCATAACCAGGGGGGCATGGCATAGAATCCTTCCCCCCCCCCTCTTCCTTCCCCCTCTTGCCCCAAATGAGAAAAGAAAATGCACAAATGAATGGTTAGATACATTAAATATCACCCCAAACAGTTTTTGTGCCCCCGCTCCCCCCCACCCCAATGAAAATGTCTGGTACGCCAATGGATATAAAAGACAACTGTAGTATGCAACACTGTTAGACAGGATTATCAAACTTGGTGATTGGTAGGTAACATCAAGTTAGGATTTGAATAAATCTAAACACTTTCTTAGATAAGTACAAGTTAGTACAAATTGCAGTTTAGAAATGTTGTGATTGTGTGAATATTTTGTTTAAATGTAACACTACTTTTCTCTCTGCAAACATAAAAAGTGAGACTGCTTTTACTGCGGATTTAAAACAGACATTTAGACTTTGGTTGTCACTCTGTTGAAGACAAGTGTTCAACCAAAGTGACTCTTTAGACATGATTTCAAGAGCATAGAATCTATTTTAATCATGCCTCCACAGAAATAGTCTTCTAGATAGTTTCTTTCTTCCTAATGTGGAAAAAACTACAGTGAGATTGTGAACAATGATCCGTTTACATGACTAATTATTTCAACTATTTTCTCAAGTACAATTGTTCTTCTTCTACTCTCTTCAAAAAAGGTATTAATCAAAATGCATGCTAATCTATCATATTTCACAGCAAACTAATGTGAATTCTATACATTACCTTCCAGTTTACCAAATGACATAGCTATGATCTTGAAAAAGCAAGCGTGCAGGTGAAAATGAAATAAGCTTGGTGTTTTATATACAAGATTCAATTAGAATGACAGAGGGAATAAAAAAAAAAGGAAAAGTCAAAAGCATAGCAAAAACGTTTCTTTGGGACCGTGTGTTGATGCCAGTGCTAGAGATGCCATCCCTTTCCAGGGTGTAGGGAAGCTAGTTTGCCAACAGACTTCCCTTTTCTGGGGTGTAGGGAAGCCAGTTTGCCAACAGGCTTCCCTTTTCTGGGGTGTAGGGAAGCCAGTTTGCCAACAGGCATCCCTTTTCTGGGGTGTAGGGAAGCCAGTTTGCCAACAGGCATCCCTTTTCTGGGGTGTAGGGAAGCCAGTTTGCCAACAGGCTTCCCTTTCCAGGGTGTAGTGAAGCCAGTTTGCCAACAGGCATCCCTTTCCAAGGTGTAGGGAAGCCAGTTTGCCAACAGGCTTCCCTTTTCTGGGGTGTAGTGAAGCCAGTTTGCCAACAGGCTTCCCTTTCCAGGGTGTAGTGAAGCCAGTTTGCCAACAGGCATCCCTTTCCAAGGTGTAGGGAAGCCAGTTTGGCAACAGGCATCCCTTTTCTGGGGTGTAGGGAAGCCAGTTAGCCAACAGACTTCCCTTTTCTGGGGTGTAGGGAAGCCAGTTTGCCAACAGACTTCCCTTTTCTGGGGTGTAGGGAAGCCAGTTAGCCAACAGACTTCCCTTTTCTGGGGTGTAGGGAAGCCAGTTAGCCAACAGGCATCCCTTTTCTGGGGTGTAGGGAAGCCAGTTTGCCAACAGACTTCCCTTTTCTGGGGTGTAGGGAAGCCAGTTAGCCAACAGACTTCCCTTTTCTGGGGTGTAGGGAAGCCAGTTTGCCAACAGACTTCCCTTTTCTGGGATGTAGGGAAGCCAGTTTGCCAACAGGCTTCCCTTTCCAGGGTGTAGTGAAGCCAGTTTGCCAACAGACTTCCCTTTTCTGGGGTGTAGGGAAGCCAGTTAGCCAACAGGCATCCCTTTTCTGGGGTGTAGGGAAGCCAGTTTGCCAACAGACTTCCCTTTTCTGGGGTGTAGGGAAGCCAGTTAGCCAACAGACTTCCCTTTTCTGGGGTGTAGGGAAGCCAGTTTGCCAACAGGCATCCCTTTTCTGGGGTGTAGGGAAGCCAGTTTGCCAACAGACTTCCCTTTTCTGGGGTGTAGGGAAGCCAGTTTGCCAACAGGCATCCCTTTCCAGGGTGCAGTAAAGCTAGTGTGCCAACAGGCTTCCGTTTCTGGGTGTAGGGAAGCCAGTTTGCCAATTGACTGACAAAATGTTCTCCATTTGCTTTAAGAGAGACTAGAAAGCCCAGCGTGCAACCCCACTGTATTCTACAATGTCAAAGAAACAAACCTTAAAAAAACAAAACAATGTGCTTAAAGGAAAACTAATGACTTATTGGTCAGCACTCTTGTTCTACTTGACTTGGTGTTTCATTTGCCAATTTGCTCAAATGCTAACTGAGAAAAGTTATTGGGCGACTGTCACAACCCATACACCCCCTGGTCACTACACCCCTTAGGCACTACACCCTGGTTGCTATTCCCCAGGTGGCTGACCCCCTGGTCACAAACTCACTACACTCCCCAGGCTCTACACCCGATTTATACCCACTGGTCACTACACCCCCTGGTCACTACACCCTGTGGTAGAGAGGAAAAGACAGAAACACTACGTCAGACCTTAAAGGGTGTCTGACGGAAGGAGTCTGAAGGAAGGAGTAGGGGATAAAAGACATATTTTGGTGGGTAAAAAAGATTGCATAATAAGACCAGGGGCCGATTTCACAAAGAGCCAAGATTGATCTTAACTTCAAATCAATCCTAATTGTTTAAGCAAAGTATGATGTCACAATACAATTAACTATGGCACATACTGACAACTCATATTAAGATGAAACTTAGTGCTTTGTGAAATCGACCCGCTGTTGTTCAAACACCATTCCACATGCAACCTAGTCATGCTTTCTAAAATGGAGATCAAAATAAGAATTGAGTGTAGTGGGGGTGGGGGGTATTTTTACCTGTCGTGTGATGACCTCATCATGAACCGTGTTAACACATCGTCAGCGTCAACAAGAGAATCAACATCAGCTGGAAAGGTAAACAAACAAAGAAATAGTGATTTGACAATTTACGAGAAATGTCTTCAAGTAACAGCTATTATTAAATCCATCTCCTTCGATGGTTAAAGTTGTTGATGTGGACGCTTAGCAAACTTGCAAAAATTGTCAATGGCCTTACGTTTTAAAACTAGTGGAGTTATCCTCAAAGCCTAGGGTCAAAAAGGATGAAAAGATGCGTCTTGAGCTTGCTTTTGAAGATGTTTATTAATTTACCAAACATGAATCCTTTTTATACCTACCTTCAATGTTATTCAGGGCCTTGTTTCTTTCCTTGTTTTTCTTAGCCAAGAAATCGATGGTGTCATTATCAAAACTCATCGTTGAACCTAATGGATCCTTAGGCTACAGGGTGAAAAAAGTGACAACATTGGGTTAATGCAATCTTCAAAAAGTATGATAACAATGGTATCTGTACTGGTAGGCTTTTGTGTTTGTTTGTTTTTTTGTAATTTGTTTTTGTGTGCAAGTTTGCCCCAAACAAGGCTAAAAGCCACTCTTGGTAAGGGGCTACAAGAATAAAATATTTAAGATGAAAATAACTCAGGGGCACTGAAGGTAGGAATTGATATTCCTCTTAAAACTGTCTAGATTGTAGGATGGAGTAAAACATGCACTACACTGGCTACAAGCCTACGGTGGGAAAGAGGTTGTAAAGTTGATCCCAACCCTTCACTAACAAGATAAGCAATACTCTTCTGCAATCTATTTAAAGGTAGCTGCACTGGTAGGGTTGCTGCTAATGTTGGGCCTGCTTCAATTGCCCCAAAATCATATGGCACTAGCCGGGAATCGAACCAGGGCCACAATGATGAGAGGCCAGGGCTTCACGCACAAGCCATCCATGCTACCAATGTTCTTCACATTGGACACAACGCTTACCTTGCTTCTGTTTGCATTTGACGTAGAGGGCTCTCCGTATTCTTTACGAGGGGAGGGGGGCCTCTTCCTTCGTGGGGGTGTACTGGGGATGTCCGCAACTCCATTATTGATCCCTATGAAGGCACTTTCAGATTCCAAAGCAAGGAGTGGGGAATCACTCTGCAGAAAAAATAGAAAATTGTAAGGTGAACACTCCGGTATGATCGGTCGTTCTCCTTAAGAGTTGAAACCAGATTTAAATCCCATTCACAGATTATGTTCGGTACTTGAAACGAATTTAACACTGGATCACAGGCCCGAGGCCAGCGATTTTAGCGTTGGGCCAGTAAACTCACAACCAGACAGGCCCAGTGGACTTGTGTTTTTCAGTTGAATAATAATACTTCACTGTGTAAATAATACCTTTGTGAAAAATGTTGGCTATGAGTCTGATAAATAATATCTTTCAATTCTGTCGAGTATTGAAGTGTACCCATAAGATAAGACAAATGAAATAGATCTTCTCTCAGTGCTTGTCCAACTCATTTTGATTCTGGCCTTACAAAAACAAAATTCCAGTCCTGTACAATTTTGAGCTTCCAAGCCCTGCGATCTTGTGGATTTTACCCCTAAATTCAAGCCCTGCACACCTTGCATGGATTTCTGACTTCTACCCTGACTTACCCTGCCTAGATCTCTTGGGTTCATACTCGGCATCTGATCGGCAATGGGTCTTTTGCTGTTTCCTGGGGATACAATTTGGATAAAAAGACCGATCAGAAGTTGTTATCTCTGGCAGACGATAAAGGTGTAAAGACTGCATTCAGTCCATAATGGGCAAGGTCAATCAATCTCAATCTACTGACGACACGGGCAGACCATAAAGCTAAAATTTGAATCAGCATTTGTTTTCCCTAAATCTGCTTCCAAAAGCAGAAGAATTGGTCAAATAGTGAGTGGACTAACTGAAAGAGTTTTCGGATGACAAAACTTCCATTTATCTTCCCAGTAATTGAACAAATCACACCATGTCTATTGCAAAGGGACCAATTTGATTAGAAATCTTTGATAAACAAAATATGATTCTACTTTTCTTCGGAATAACTATTTTACCTCTTCGGAGATTTTCCAGTTTTTCTTGTTGATGTCTTAGAAGCGCCCTCTGTTGAGCTTCTAGGGTGAGGTCCGAGTTGGGGTTGTTAGGGAATTGCTCTCGCAACCTCTGCCTTGAGTTTGATTCTGCAAAGTTTAAAGACGACAAATTTAATTTTAAGATTCCATCGTTTGAAGGTCTCTAACATCTACTTTTAGGCTATAAATTGAAATAAATACAGTCAGATTTATTAAAGCTAGTTGCTTACCTCTGTTTTTGAGACTGGAGAAGTCAGCAGCAGCAATGTGGTGGGTAAGTGGCTCCCTCCTCACGGCAACCGGTGCCTTGTGACGAGCTACTTCAAAGACGTCCACCTGAGGACTGGCTCGTCTGGAGCTGGGCTTGGGCTGTGATTGGGCGTAAGGATCATTCTATAAAATAAAAACACCGTAATGGTATTACTCAACACCCAAACTGTTGGACTCTGATTATATCGCAGTATGCCTGATGCCATGTAAAACACACTATAAAGTTAACTAGTGCAGTTCTCAGTCCAAAAGAATCAAACAAAACATGAAGTTGGATTTTGAAAGGTTGGGAATGGGGGATGGTCAGGGTTAAGATAGCCAAGGAAAAAACACACAGGCAGCGCAAATACAGGGCCTGTTTCAGTTCATGTCATGGGATTTAAAATATTTTCAGCCATGGTGTGTAAACCAAGGCAACCATTTTATAAAGATCTACCAGACAGCAGAATGGCTGCAGTGTTTCTACCTGCTTATTTTGGTCCAGCTGGCTTTGAATGCGTCGTTGCTCGCTGTGCAGTTGGCGGCGCATCGCAGACAGAGCTGTCATGACATCACGAGGGTCGCGACCCGGACCTTCAACGCCTTCTCGACCCTTAGCAGCTTCTTCTTGCTCCTAAGAAATGAAACAATATATCCGACACCATTAACTCTAACCAGATTTGTGAGAAGATGACTATGTATTCATGACTCGCCATCTCAGAGCTAGTCCTAAGTGTTTAGTGATAAGAAGAAAGTGGGATTCAAACCTTTGAACAAGGAAGGTATTTTCTTGGGTCGGGATTGAGGGCAGGGGAGGGGCTAGAGGTGGGGAGGGATTAGGCACTGTGGTACTATCTTGTAAGAGTTATGATGACTGTGAAGAAAACTGGTGTTATACAAATGTAATATTTTGGTCAGCATATTCTGAACATCCAAGTCTGGCTTTCTCCTGGAGATGATGAAGAGTTTACACGTCAACGTGACAAGGTGTTTTCACAATTTCTTCACAACAGAAACTCCATTTCAAAACATATTAAGGTTGACATCACACAATCATGTCAATGTCAATTTTAATTTACTATTAGTTGTTATTCATTTTAAAAGATTTGATACCGTACAGTCAAACCAACTATGGTTGGCATAAAGAGAATGGGCTACTGACAGTTTTTAAAATAAACTGCAAATTTGTCTCAAGTGTGTTTGAATAATTTTTACTTAAAAGGCCATGTCACACAGAGCAATTTTTTTCAGGCAACTTGGAGGCAACCAAGTGCACTGCATACCCAAGGAACACTTCGGCAGCACAACCAAGGAAATAATGAGAAAACTGAAATACGAATGAGTTTTCTCTGTGGAGATTGCTTGGAACTGGTTGTCTGTAAATTGCCTCGTGTGACATGGCCTTTATACTCCAAACACTCTGCAATGGGAATTTCAAACCCTGCTGGCGAGTGTTAAATTAATGCAAGCCAAATCTAAAACTGTTAGTAAATAAATTCAAAACTGGGTTATCCGAATCGATGGACAAAATGTCTGTGTCTACCTGACGAAGTAAATGGTCCTCAGCTATTTCCACAGCTTTCTTATACATATCAGACTACGTGAGAGCGTGGAAGCAAGGGGAAAATAAAATAGCAGAAAAACAATACTTGGAGTTTTTTAAGATCAAAGAAAACGTTTGATGGAATTCTCGATACCATGAGAAGATAAATAAAAAGCCAACGGAAAATAAGACCTGATAGAGTTCCACTGAAGCTGAGAAGGTTTAATTAAGTAGACCATCTTCTTGAAATCATGATCTTAATTATCAACTATTTGGCCGTTTTAAAATGACTGAACGAATGAAGTAAATTACCTGCCAGTTCAATTTAGTGGGTGTAGGCTAAAAAAAGAAAACCATGAAAAACCCATTGAATACTCATTTAAAAACAATCAAGCAAAACATTTTTTAAAAATCAATCTTTTAAACATGTGTATAATTCTGCCTCTAAATTCATACAGAGATAAAAGGTTGGCTCAGTGGTTTCTTTCCTCCGTCTCAAAACTTAAATTTCTTCATTGTCTTCTTTAAAAAAGGTGGTGAGATGATTCCATTAGGATGCTTTGACGACTATATGATTCAGATTCAGATTCAGAATGCTTACTTACAGAAACCAGAAAAGGTTAAATTAAAAAGTCAACAAGGAACTTGGCAAGACTGAAAGTTCACAGAGAGTCTTCGGACTAAAAATCCTCTGGGCAAGGTAATGGATTCCACCTCAATTTACTTCAGACATAAATTACGCTTCGATCTTACTTCTTTTGAGACATCAATGAGAAAATCCGTGAAGGAATCCTCAGGCAGGTCCTCCTTTTGTCAGCATGAACAGAAAATTAGTCGTAAAAACACTTGAGGATAAAAGGCTGGAAATAACTGTTTCCTACAAGACTTATTTGACCATCCTCCTTATTTCCCAAGACGTGAGAACTAAAGATAAACTTAAGAAGCATTTCCAACAGTTTTATAACAAAAGATCTTACAGTTTTTCTTCACACGAATTAAAACTATTTATTTCTAAATTGTTTTTAAAATCCCTCTCTTTAACTTTACATTTTTAGTTCATGTGGTTTGTGCTTTACAGGTGTTCACTTGTGACTGAATTTTTCCAAAACTGATGTCAAGTTACAAAGAGTGCAAAATGATTGCAAGAGTGTGAGAACTCATTGCAAAAAAAATGTTGTTTTCATAAAATAACAGATTACTAATTTTCATTTGTTTTGACAGAAATATGCTTATGAAAAACTTTCCGTTCATCGTAGATACAACATATGGTGAGACCCACACATTAACAAGATAAGACAAATGAAGTAATAACATTTTACAGTTAAACAAAGACAACAAAACAACAAGTGCTTTAGTGTTGAGAACACAGAAGATGCTCTAAATAATCAAGTGAACTTACAGGATAATGTGAGTACATCATGCCTTCATAAAACTGCACACGGTGATGTGATCAAAACAAAAATGGAAACAAGATGAATTAAATCAAAGAGCCAATCTTGCTTCAACTTAAGGTCCCAAATCTTCCCAAATCTGATTCAGGAAGTTGTTCGACTTTGTACGATTTGAAGCTGCACACCAACCTTATTCAAGTCCAAACATTTAAGAGTTTAGTAACCAGAGAGTAAAGTATAGTATTGGAAGATATCAGTTGGTTATACTTGAATTTGTTGGATTGGCGTGTCGTGGCCGAGCGGTTTAGTGCATCGGACTCAAGTTCTGGTTGCTGAGTCATCAGGGTGTGGGTTCGAATCCCGGTCATGACACTTGTGTCCTTGAGCAAGACACGTAACTATAATTGCTTCTCTTCACTGAGGGGTAAATGGGTACCTGTGTGGGCAGAGATGGTTCTTGTGATTGATTTAGCTTGGTGCGCTACAAATTTGGCAGCACAGGCTGTATACTCCCAAGAAGGCTAAGATGGTTTAAGGAATGAAATACATGGCACAGTGACAAGGGGTAGTAATGTTTGAAGCGCAATGATCATTCTTTGGAATTGCACTATCTAAGAGTCGATATTATTATTATTGTTTTGAACTCTTCTCTAAGACTACCCACTCTTCAGCAAGGCATACCAATCAGAGTCCAAGTATTTGGGTGTTGAATCCATATAAACTGGAGTATTTTGATGGATTTGGTACCGTGCCCTCAAAACACCCACTCACTGCACGTGGCCAGCAGGCATAACAATCTCATCCAAACATTTGTGTGTTGAGTTACCATCGGGTGGATTATTTTGGAAAAACATGGGAGGATCTCTAGCCAAAGATGCTAGGCAGTTAGGGGAGAAAGAGGAGGCACCAGCCAAAGATTATCTTCTTCAATGATTTTGTTTTCCTGGAAAGATAAATATTGAGGCTACTTCATACACTCCTTCCAAGATACTATGATTAGTACACTGCAATAACTCAAGCAATGTTAACTATAAGCCAAAAGTACATAGGTATTGATCTCCAATAAGGAACTTGGCAACCTCCCAGTAAAGCATTGATTTTTCTTTCAGAATAAAGTGCATAGACCTGGTTCCCAAACTGTTTAGCAGACAATACTGCATAGCAAATTTTTTTGCTGAGCAAAAAAATGAGTGGGGCACCAGTCACACCAATGGAAACTTTATGGAATTTTGGCTGGTAACCTGTTTCTTCTAAGCAGGATTTGTCTGTGCTTAGCAAGTTTTTGTGCTTACAAACTTCATGAAATTTTGCCCTGTTGTGTTAAAAATCCTGGGTTCCATTAGCTGGAACTTGGCTATTTTTCCCCTTTAGTTTCGTAGTTATTTTCATCTTTCCCTCCCCCCATGTTCGGTTTCTTTTTTTCTAGATATGATTTATTAATATTTTTCATAAATATGATGAGGCATTGCATATTTATAAACTTTGATAACTTTCTATTTTCCATTCCAAAACATATTACCATTTCTAAGGACAAATTCTGTTAGTTTTGGTCATCTCTCATTGTCACAGAAACTCTCATTGTCACAGAAAAATCTTTAACTCAATAAATGAACAAGAGATATTTAGCCAAATCTGGCAATAGCAAATCTCTCTAACTAAAAACATTTACCAAAGGTAGTCTTTGAACTGCACAAATAAATGACACTTTTGTTTGGTAACCCTGGAAGACTAATTCTACGCCAGCCTGGAAAAAGGGTCTGACAAACTTTGAAAACAGTCCAACCATCAACAAGGGTCCTAGAAATTGTCATATTTACAAATTTAGTTTCACACTTGTGGAGCCTTGGAACTCAATGGAATCAAATTAAGCAAGATTCAAGCCTTGTTAGTTCAACCAGTGCAAGTTACTGCAAACTGTGATTGCTATAGAGTGAGTGACTTTCATTAAGAACTTAATTGTTGTGAGGGTTTTATTTCATCATTAAATCTTACAGTTCTAGGATCAGTTCTACGCTCAGTTCTAGGTTTCTTCTGGGTTAATATCTTAGCTTGCTCACTCCACGAACCAGGCTGCTTGAAGAAGCAAGAAGATTCAGAGAGGAAAAAAAACAAAATCATGCAGAGTAAAATTGAAGCTTTGTAAAAATCACAAGACCGATCAGTGAGCATATAATGTAAGCATCTAGAACTAATGGTGCATTATCGGCGGAGCCAGTTTGACTGCATTAAAGGGATTGTACACGTTTGGTAATTGGATCTACTGTTTGTTTCAATCCTATATAGTTGTAGATATATATCATAAAAATAACCTGTGAAAATTTCATTTCAAAAGGGGCTAGGAGATATTGCCGAAAAATCTAAAGCGGTTTGTCCACGCAGGAAGAATAATCTGCAATTGGAATACACAATCTGAGAAGTGTTACTGCAGTAACGCTTCTAAGATTCAAATTTCGGGGGATAAAAACTGATATCTTTTTCAATACCCGCAGTACTTTGAAGTGAAAAGTTTCTCAAAATGCAATATACTATCCAAAGCTGCTGTACTTCTTAGCAAGTAAGTTTTTATTACCATTAATTTTCAGAGTCATTACCAAACGTATACAGACCCTTTATTAAAGCAATAGGTTCATTTAATTGAATCTTAACTTGAATACACACTTAATACCCTTTTATTTCCTTGGACGCTTGTTTGTCCATGTGTGTTTGTGTAATTCAAAAGTTTACAACTGTTTTGTTTATGATCATATTTCTAAATACTGTCTGGTATTTGTGCCAATTTGGAGCTAATGGAGGCAAACTTTCTCTCTTTTTCCGATGATGAGGACGATAAATATTCATCTATCCACACGTAGAGTACTTATCAACCACACTTAGTTTGTTTAAAGTAAAATACAGGTTTCATTTGTAAAAACAAACTATCGCCAATTTTTGCATAGTAGTTATTAAGGGCTGGCTTAGCAAGAACTGTTCTTTTTATGGTCACTTTATCGCTGCCTATGTTTCATATAATTTGTCAGTCGCTGACAGCCCTGGTATGACGATCAATAGAGCATTAATAATGCGACATTCTAGCTATGAGCAGTGTTTAATGGTTAACTAGTGGTTGGTTTGAATTGTCAGCTTAGTCAATTTTAATGACTGATTAGACCTTATGGAGACTGCTTATTAATGGTCTGGTATCTGCCGATCAATGATGAATGGGATTGGGGACCAGAGACTGTTAAAGGTATCGTACACATTTGGTAATGACTCAAAACAAATATTAGCATAAAAAGTTACTTGGTAACAAGCAACCGAGAGCTGTTGATAGTATAAAACATTGTAGGAAACGACTCACTCTGAAGTAACGTAGTTTTTGAGAAAGAGGCAATTTCTCACTAAAATAATAAAAACTTCTTGCAAGAAGTTTTTATTCCTATCTGAAAGCACACAAATTTGTACAACAAGGGTGTTTTTTCTTTCATTGTTTTCTTGCAACTTCGATGACCAATTGAGCCCAAATTTTCACAGGCTTGTTATTTTATGCATATGTTGGGATACACCAAGTGAGAACACTGGTCTGTGACAATTACCAAACATGTTCAGTGCCTTTAAGAGGAATTGCTCAGCGTAAGATACTGGTTTGTAAATTTGTCCACTGAGCAAAACGTTTCCAAGAACCAATCACAAGCAACAACCAGTGTATAGACCTGTATCATGGTTCCGCCATCTTTCTTTTCTCCCAACCAAATCAATGTAACCAAACTGAGGCCGGAAGGAGAAATAGTCTGGTTCCTTTTTGTACAATGAATGTTAGCATTCATTACTGCTATTGGATACAGGGAACATGACCAAGATGGTGACAGCATGAAGATCTATTTTATTTTAACTGGTAAACAACTTTTGCTTAGCAAATTTGTACAGTTCTGGTAAGTGCACTTAAACCTTTAGAGACCATTCATTTCCGTAAAATCGTCACAACACACCCAGACATGACAAACATTGTTGATTTTTAACTATTTTTTCTGAGTTTAAATGTCTAGAAAAAAAATACAGAACTTATATTTGGTTTTGTTCTTAGACATGTAGACACTATGTTAACATGAGAAACATTGAAAAATGTCACTTCAGGCCATGACCTTTACTTTGACCCTTTGGGTTGAGTGCAAGTAGGTCAAATCTTGCATCCACTATGGGCATTTTCAATACCAACTGCTTGTGGCCGCTATGGTCTCTAAAGGATTAAGTAACTCTATGAAAATTTGACCCAGAAATGGCGCAACGCCACAACGGTTGGATTTAATTAGTTGACTAGACCATCCTAACCATGACAAGATACGGTTCAAATGCAGGTAGTCAAACAACGATAACCCAACTCTCATTCAACATTTCTCTATATTGACAATGCCAGACCGCTTAATGAATGTTCCTGCATCTTTTACTATCTGGACCACTCATGCACTATACAGCAGTGTTTACGATAATTGCTGATAAAGAACAATTTTGCAGTAGTGCAGCAATGCATCCAGTGTACTCATTGTTGAAACTCTACAAAGCGCAAAGGCAGCCAAGAGTGTTTATTGGTCAATAAATGGCTAAGAAAACTCAGAGTAAGTGAGTTCAGCTCTTAAGTCACTTATTAATCACAATTTACAAAAATTACTGAGACAAGAGAAAAGAACAAAGGAGCCATGCAATACAATTAGACTAGCTGACACTGATAAGTCAGAAATAATCTCACTTTGGTGTTCTCATCTTCAGATGTACTTCCCTGGTCTGAGAATAAATCGATCAGACGTGCCTCCTATGATGGTCGGGCAGCGACAAATAAGATCGATGTGCAAAACAGTAACAATGACGGAGTTGTATGAATGTGTCAAGTGTAAAGTGTGGCGTGTCGTTGTCAAGCGGTCTAGTTCACCGAACCCAAGCTTTGGTGTTGTCAGCAGCAGAGTGTGGGTTCGAATCCCGGTCATGACACTTGTGCTCTTGAGCAAGGCACTTAACCATAATTGCTTCGTAAAAAAGTTGGGAAGGTAGTGCATTCTGCTCTACCAGCCAGGCTCCTAGTGGATGATACCCATGCCTACATCCTTACGGACTGTGAAGGGGTTAACCCTGTTTCAGCCCTAGAAGTAGGTGGCAAGGTTGGGGTAGGTATTAAAGAACGCGCTGATGGGATGTGGGGAGAGGGGGTGTAGAGACAGGGGAAAAAGCTGCCTTTTGTGGACAATGTGGAGATGTGTACTTTGAACTGGAAATTCCAGTTGCTTGGCAGGTAAACAAGGTTGAATACAGTATGCCTCATCCATCATACTGTAATCAATATCTACTATGCATATAGGCAGTGGTAGATTATTGCCAGTTATAGGCCTTGTGTAACCAAGACACATATTATCGATCATGTTTCTTGTAATTCTTGCGGGTACAACCATCTCAAAATCACTTTGTATAGTTGCTTTAGTAGAAAATGTCGCTCAACTATTTTCAGCTAATAAGCAAAGCAGGAGACCATTCAAAGATGGTAAGTGTGACATGATGTTTTGGATGGTAACCTTATTCTGGTAAGCAAAATTGTTTTGTGCTTTGCTACTTTTTGTGCTTGAAAGCAGTTACATGGAATTGGGCCCTAAAGACATATTGTGCACTGGCCAGCCTGCACAAAGTCTACCGGCCAGCCTGCACCTGGTCTAATGGCCAGCTTGCTTAAAGTCTACTGGCCAGCCTGCATTAACTATTTCTGGCCAGCCATGTAAAATGTGTCTCTGCAGGGTTAATTAGTTTATATAAAGGACATGTGTTATGTTGTGCTATGGTTTAAATCTTTCTTTCTATGTAAGTCAACCTAATTACAGTAGAATGAAAAAAGTACAATAACAATTGTGTATTGGTTAACAAATGTACATATCTAGTTATTAGTCAATTCCAAATCTTACATTATTCCTTATTCGCTCCTCCTCAAGCAGCTTGTAAAATAAAAGTAAAAACAATCCCAAAATCATGAGAAACTTAAAACAACAACATCCACAGACACAACCCAGTTCAGAGTCCAAGTTCCAAAGAGAGAAAACACAGACATGAAATAGCTGAGGACAACAAGCCACAAAAGTTTCAAGAGTCTTTAAACTGAACATATCTCTGAACAACTAAATCTTGCTGTGGCCCAGAGAAACCTATCATATCAAACTTAGATATCACTGAGAAACAACTCATCTTCTCTTATATATAAAAATATTTAAAACAAAAATGTTTTAACAAATAAAGTAATAACACTTAAGTCAGGAAGAAGTAAGTTAATAAATATTGGACAGAATTAATTAGTGAATAGCAAACAATTAGTTTTCATTAAATTAATATAAACATCAAACGAAAAAATGCTGCTATAAAATATCAAGACACAACATTTGATAGTTTGGAAGAGTTCAAATGAGGTGCAAGAAAAAACTTCAAGAAAAACCCATCTTAAACCCAAGATAGATATCAAAACCAAAATAACTCATTTAAAGGTACTGTGACAAACTCAATAACTAAACAACTTCTTAAACACAACTTAACTATGGAGCAGCCATCTTTGTAATGTTTCCTATATTCACAACCAATCTCAAACACTGATTCTTATCCAACATAATGGGGCCAGACTATATGTTCCGCCAGCCTCAGTGTGGATACATTGGACCTTTTTAAACCGCATCTTAAGCTAGGGCTCCATCAGTAATTTTGAAAAAGGACAATTTTGGTATGGGACATTTTTTAAACAGCTGATGGTGCCTTAGCCACAACCAAAGCTAAGCCATGGTTTCCAAAGAGGCCATTGATTTGAATATGGACAAAAACAAAATGGCTGCATCATAACAGTTCATATGAGAACACGTATTGTTCAAATCGTTAAAAATCAAACGTTTAAAACAAAGAGATACCAGCCAAAGAAACTGTTATGGAAGGCAAAGCTTCAAAAAGTGTTTCAAAGAACGCTCGGACAAGAATCAGTGAATCCAAAACACACAAAACCCCACAACTCTCCAAGAAACTGTGGAACACACAATTGACTGATACCTTTCTAGACGCTGGTGTTTGTATTCGGTCCACCTCATGCAAGACGGCCTCAAAATGGCCATGCTTCATATCAGGACAGAACTGCATGAGGGTGTGGCGGTTGATACGGCGTACCGTCTTCAACGTCTTGTAGCCATTCTCGGCCAACGAGGGAGCGTAAACAACCAGGTCTGGATCGATTGACCGCATCCAATCAACGACATCAAATTCCTTATGGGAGGCCAGTTTAAATAACATAAGTTTGCAAACTTAGAGTTAGGGCAGTATTTCACTTGTAAATCACTTTAAGAAACTTTGAAGATATACAGCTCCTTTTCTGCCTTGTAAGATTTGATCTTTAAACAATCAACAATTTCATCTATCATTCTACCTACTTTTTGAAAGTATGCATTGAAGTCAATTTTCAGAAGATATAAGAAAGAATACTATGCACAGATTAACATTTCAACAAATAATCAATACCCTCGACAGAAGGCCGCTGTATCCATGTTTTATATTTTGCCTTCAAAGGCAAACAATATGTGCATGAGCACCAAAATGTGTGCCTACACGTATACAGTAGTCATTTGTTTATGTCCAAGTCTTTCAGGCCATAAAAAACCTCTGTTAAAAGTTGCAAGAACTTGTTGTAAAATCTATTGTTCAACTGTCACAGCCAGAACAAGTTTACTGTACAAGTGACCACACTTCAATGACAAAACCAAAACTCACATTGGCATTTGTTGAATTGTCCGCCGCTTTATCTCGTGTTCCACCAACCTCCTTCCCCCGTCTGACTTCAATCTCCTCCCCTTGCTTGGGTTTATGCGTATGCAGCTTCTCCATTGGACTGAGAGCCGCATTTTCCCTCGGGATGACCCTTGGGAGTGGGGAGCCCGGCGGGGTCTCCCTTGGCAACCGAAATTTATCCAAAGCATCCAAATTGGCATGCTTTTCAGAAATGTCTTTGTCGGGGAATATCCTTGCCCGTTCCTGGGAGGTTTTACCCGTGGGGCCCTGGGAGTATTCCCAAAGGTTTCCCATTGGTTCCTCCTTCTTTCGGACAAGTTCGTTATCTTGAGGAACAGGGGAAGATTTTTCAGAGAGCTCATTCCAAGGAGAGGAGATGTTGTCATTGGACTTGGGAGAGTCTGAGGCCGACGGTTTCTCCTTTTGGTAGGCGTGATGGCAAAGTGAAAATAAAACCACATTAAAATGAAAGAAAAGCAAAATAGCAGGCGGTAGGAAATACCAGCCACGACAAAACAGACAAGCGATGAAATGATGTTTGTACATATCAGGAATATCTTCTTGTCTCAATAGTTTCAACTAATATCTCTAAGATTCTGAAAATTTCCAAACAGAACTTCCACCAAAATAAATTAATCATTGGGTGCATCTGTAAACAAGGTTTAAATCCATCCCAAACTTGAAGACTTAATAAACTCTAAGTGATGAACTACATTTGCATCTTTAAAATTCATGCGTAATGTGTCTGTGTAAACTAATTCTGAACTATAAAGTAAAAGTGTAATTGTGAAGTGAATCCAAATAACAGTTTCAGTAGACGATGTGAAACCTTCTTCATTTGTTTGCAATAATTTTTTGTCTCGTGGGAAACTTACAACACCAAGTAGAGGCATGCTATTTTCGATTGTTTATGCATTTTTTAACAGCACAAATTCCTTGGCTTACTCAGTTAGTCTACAACCACAAAGTTCGTCAAAGGTCAGCTGTTAATGTGACTGGCTCAGGCAAAACCCTAAACTTTTACCTAATTTTCAAAAGTGAGATTTTGGTATTTATCATGAACATATCCAAACAACGTTTCAGATTTTTTCCCAATCAAAATCTAAAGAAAATGCTCTAGATTATGGGTATGTTAGCACGGGTAGCTAACTCCGCTGCTAACGTAGCAGCAACAATTTATGTCCATCTATGAACGCAATATTTTGCTGACTTCGCTGCTAAGTCCAAAAGTTAGCAGTGAAAACTTTTCATTGTCAACGATGGTGACAAGAAAATCTCAAATTGGTGCCTTGGGTTTGCCAGAGGAATGGCCAGTTGAATCTACAGCTTCCTAAAGAAAACATGCAGGTGCTTCTTAATATTTACCGTTTCACTTCAGATCTCTTCACATTTTGAAAAATAAAACAGCCGTACTTGAATGCACAAAGATTATGAGCTTCGATGATACAGGCTTGATTGTATACATTTATTGCTTCAAAAAGTCTCACAGAAACAGTTCATTAGTGATTAAGGATCGATTTAGCGAGATCGATTTAGCGAGAAAAGTACTGGTTCTGGATCCAGCTAAACTGAAAGGGACTTTTGTTTATTTGCTTTCATTTTGTTTACCTTTGAGATAGGTCTGTTGTATATGTCCCCCTGTAATTATAGTAACAAAAATATCATTACAAAAAACTCATGGTTAATTAACGGCTGTTAAATAGATGAAGCAAGAAAAAGAGATAGATAGCAAGCAATGCTTGTTCGTTTATAAATTACACCGCTATTTGTTTTTCTGCAAACAGTTCCGCCTCAAAAAAGACCGATGTCTGCAGTAGGAAAAGATCACCTCTAACCGCTGAGTATGATTTGAATTAAAATTTGTTTGCTGTCTTGTTACTGTTTGTCCTGTGTGCTGCATAATACTGAATACGCACACACGTCAATTCAAGTTTGTGTTACAATCAGAGAGTTCTGTAAAATTGAACTAACCTACGTCCAAAAATTCTTAATATGTACACAAGGTCAGGGATCTCCAATCTGCAAGATTGCTTTGTGGAGACTTTCGGCACTTAATTTGTCAGTCTCATTTATTTTATTTTTGTATGTGTGTTACTTTTGAAGATGAAGTGGAAAATAAACACAACGGAACTGAAAGGAACAACCACGGTGATACTCTGAAATAAAAATGTGCATATAGAGTGGTAACATGCGGTGACAGACGTTGAGAAAAAAGTTCTTTATACAAAAGTATATTTATTGATATCATTCACTAAGGCATTACTCTGAAGGGTGTTTGTTGACATGAGTGCATTTTACCAGAGACAAATTTACTTTGTATTATCACAGAAATATTGTCCTTAACACGTGTCACCTGTTTGAAAACTTAAATTTCTGATAAATATTCAATATCGTTCAGTGAAAGACACACTATGAAATAATGTGGCAATTCTGTTGGGTAAATGACTTGGAGTCAAGTGTTCAAACATGAACAAATTAGAAAGATCAATAATTTGAAAGAATCCTCAAGAAACAAAGATCTTGGAGAAAGAAACAAAGGCAGAAGTCTACATACATCCTGTGCAAGATTTACAACAACACCACACACTAATTAATTAGAGCAAGTGGTCTGTGATAGAATGGTGCCTGAAACCTGACAGGGTGCCCGACCAAACATCACCGCAAAGTCACTCATCGATAAACGTCAAAAATTACATGGTGAGAAAAACATCTGGAGTGATTTAAGAATAGCAACATGGAAATATCACACAAAGAGTATGATCTGAAAGGAATCAATAGTGTAATAACTTGACATTTTAACCAGCTTTCTTTGTAGACAATCAATGCTGACCGATAAAAACACTGGATGACTACATCTGTGTAAGGGTAAAAACAAATAATATTCTTTATCCCCGACGCAAAATTAACATCTATTCAATCGTTGCAGTACCCGCTGCTATAACCCAGGATTCGAACCGCCTCTAGCCACTGGGCTAGCTCGGTGGTCAAGTGGTAAGACATCTGCTTTAGCAATGCAAAGGTCGTGGGTTTGAATCCCACCCGAGTGATTTGCCTCTGGATTTTTTCACAGAACTCGGGAAAGTATTGGGTAAGTATACAGTGCTTAATACACATCAGTGTAAGGGCAAAAACAAATTATATTCACAACATCCTTGCATCCGTTTAAAGCTATCATAAGTTTTAGGATGTATTTCCACGGCACTAACTTAAACCTCGCTACCTTAAGCCTCTCCAGAGAGTGCAGTGCGGAGACAAGCACAGTGCAGTTAATAATTGAATACAAAGTAAAACGGTGCATGACAGGAAAATTAAAGTGCTGTGCAGTGGGATTTCACCAGGTGTCTTGTTTTCTTTTTAAGTGGGATTTGAATCTATGCACGATGGAGTTGTGACACAGCTGGTTCTTTTCAGAACCACCACAACTCAAAGAGAGATATTTTCGCTAACGAAGACCTCACTTTTTCTTTTGATCCTTTTGTATGATCTCTCTATTATTGAGATGAGCTGTTACACAGAATACGGAAACCCCCCTTTGAACAGTTAAAAAGCATGAAGCACAAAACATTGAGTGCCTCCAGCATGAGAAGATAAAATAAATAACATCAATAAATGGCTCTTGTTTGGTTAATGATGGTGACTGACCTTCAAAGAGTCAGTGGTCATGTAAAATTAATTGCTCTGTAATTACCCTGCTGGTGCAAACCTACAAATATTTGTTACCATCTGATCTGAGCACTCCAAATTAAAGCGAAGGCTTATTAATAATTATGGCGTGTCATAGCCGAGCGATTAAGAGCACCGGACTCAAGCTCTGGTGTTTCTGATCAGCAGAGTGTGGGTTTGAGTCCTTTTCATGACACTATATGTCCTTTAGCAAGGAACTTTATCATAATTGCTTTTCTCCACCCAGGAGTACAAATGGGTAACGGCGAGAGCATCCTGTCCAGAGGAATAGAAATATTCTCAGTTGTTTAATGCCAAGGAAACTGGGTATAGACACCTGCCTGATGAGCCATATTGGCTCGGGACAGACTTTACTTTTTATTAATCATTGAGACAACTTGTAAATCGCTGCATCAAGTGCAACAAGGTCGTATGTCACATTTTCTGTGAAATTCAGTGAGAATATACAAAAGGTGCTTTATTTTTGTCTGAATAAACTGTTAAAGCGTAACAAGAGCTCTATAACAAACCAAGAGTTAGTCTTTGAAGACACCTAGTGAGAGAAGTTCAGCAGAAGGTGCAGTTGTCACCCAAGAGTTTTTCAGATTAGGACCATTCATAATGGGAGAAAATGGTTAAACCAGCGTTTCAAAATGGGCATACTGGGATAGTCTGGGCGACAACAACCCTACAGCCGTACCCAATTGGGTACAAGGGTTCTAAAGAGGGGTAACAGCATATATCCAAACTGGGTAACACCATTCCATGTGAGTTACAGTGCACTGTGCAGGGTTTCAAAATGGGCATACTGGGATAGTCTGGGTGACAACAACTCTACAGCTGTACCCAATTGGGTATAAGGGTTCTAAAGAGGAGTAATAGCATATATCCAAACTGGGTGAAACCATTCCATGTGAGTTACAGTGCACAGTGCAATGGTAAGCCAAACCTACTTTTGCAGGCATTATGGGCCTTGCATCCATGTCCCTCTGAGTCTTTGCATTTATAAAAAAACAAACATTATGAAAACACCTCATTAGCAACTTAAGCTACAGACACAGACAGTTATCAAAGTCAATAATTGTGAACAGGTTATTTCAAAATAGTGGGGTCCCACGTCCCATTTAGCAATTTTAGAAAACTGTTACCAGTAATTTAACTCAGTATCTACAGGGTAGCACTGTAGCTGACACCATTTCATAGAGCTGCTAAAGAACAAAAACTAAAAGAGCTAAACAACATTTTGCTTACCATAATAAGGTTACCAGCCAAAATACCAAGTCACATGTACCATTTGTGACTGGTATCCTGCTCATTTTTGCTCAACAGGAAATTGTTAAGCAATATTTTCTGCTTAAGCAGCTCTATGAAATTGGGCCCTGGCATGCGAGTGAAATTCATCAACCAGGGGAACTTTCGTCTTGTAGCCTTGAATCTTATTTGACCAATCAAAAGCTTGATCTAACAAACTTGTGAGCCATGTGACCAATCATAGCTTGAGTCACCAGAAGTACACCAAGAGACACTCTTAAAACTGCCCAAGCATGGCCAGGGAACTCCTTGGTACCAGTGCTTTACTTTCCAGATTGACAAAAACACAAATGCATTGGACTTATGCATTGGCGTTGTCACACCGCCATCTTAGAGGTAAAACGATGATGAAGCAATCAAAAACGGACATCTAAGGCCAATGAGCAACTTTCCTTTGACCTTTAGCCGAGGGCGCCCTACTCAAATGACGTCATGTGCATAAGGTCTATATGGCAAACTTCCTCATCACTAACCAAGAATCAGTCACTTATCATATTTTGATAAAGCAAAGTGTAGAGAAATAACTGTAAATAATTAAATCTCCAAGTTCAGCTTCAAAATAACAAGGAATGACCAAGTCATCTGTGAATAATTCAAAATTAGTTTGACATCTGGAGGAGACACTTACCCCTGGTGGCCTGCGAGGCGTTCCGTGTATATCTTTCGATTTTCTGGGTGAATCCTGAGGAAGCAATAAATGATGGATTCTACAATGTATCTATATAATATGATTACGTAATGAACATGCTTTAAAGGGTCTGTATACGTTTGGTAATGACTCTGAAAATTAATGGCAATAAAAACTTACTTGGTAAGAAGTACAGCAGCTCTGGATATAATGCATTTTGAGAAACTTTTTACTTCAAAGTACTGCGGTTATGGAAAAAGATATCACTTTTTATCCCCCAAAATTTGAATCTGAACGTTTCTCAGATTGTGTATTCCAATTGCAGATTATTCTTCCTGCATGGACATAACCGCTCCAGATTTTTCGGCAATATCTCAAAAACGCTACCACCTTTTGAAATGAAATTTTCACAGGTTAGTTTTATGGTATATATCTACTACATAGGATTGAAACAAACAGTGGGTTCCAATTACCAAACGTATACAATCCCTTTAATACTAATGAATGACAAATGAACTAAGTTTTGCGCTATGAGCTGTTCTAAACCAAACCAGTGATGAATTAAAGTTTCGATCAGTGTGCTTTTACTGTCTTCAAGAAACACTACTGCCTAAGACTTATGTTGCAGTATGCAAGAAGAGAGCTGGGGAAAATGGGGGCGCAGCAACTGTTTTCCGATTTTTGAGCAATTAGTCGATGAAATCGGCCCCAGCTACGTTATGAGATGATGCTGTTAAGGGTAAGTTCCATTTTGCAAATGAGATCAAACAAACTACCACTGACTAGACAGGGTTTTTTTGGGGGGGGATTGCAGTAAAACAAGCCATGTTTTTGGATCCCTCAGTTTCTTGAGAGTGGGTTTCTACCATGATGACATCTATCAAAATGAGTACTCCACGCATATAGCCAAAATACATGACAGCCTTCAATTGGTGACATTCTGTCAGTTGATGTGATGAAGTTTGTACACACCTTTTTCTTATCATTATTTTTGCGCAGAGCTGGAACCGGTGGAGAACTCACTCGCGGCTCATCCTAAAGAGAAAAAAGAAGAAACACACTTTTTGTAAATGGAACCATTTTGATTTTTAAACAGAACTTTTGTACCTCTTAACGCCTTACAAAAGACCTTTCCCATGAAATATGGAAATTGTACATCGGGCACTAACACTACTGGGCCCAATTTCATAAAGCTGTTAAGCAGAAAATACTGCTTAGCAAATTTCTTTGAAATGAGTGGGGCACCAGTAAACTTTATGGAATTTTGGCTGGTACCAGTTTTTGTTAAGCAAGATTTGTCTGTGCTTAGCAAGTTTTTATGCTTACAGGTTTTATGAAATTGGGCCCTGGTTGGCAAAATGAGAGAACCTTGTGCCTTTTTTGAATGGGGCTGATTGTGGCTTGACCCACACACGTTTGTGCATCTCCCTAGTGCAAAACTCTATGGCGTTTTGCCAACCAATAGTGTCGGTATCCATGAGTGAATGTAGTTACAGGGATGTAAACGGTCTTTTAAAAAAATCTGGAAAACATTATACTGGAATATTTCAATGACCAGAATGGTTTGAGTCACTCTGAAGTACTAGCCAGAATGTTCACGCTACATCGCGCAAACAGTAAAGAGACTATCACAGTGGTGCCGTTGGCGGCACTATTTATTTTGCACGGGAGTTACCATGCGATTTCAATTTCATTTTTTCCCCCAATATTTTTTCCCAGTTATTTCAGGTAACAAAAAATCTGAAAAAATTTGTCCACTTCCGAAAAAACTGGATTTCCGTAAAAATCCAGAAAACTTACATCCTTGTAGTAAGCATAAATTTCATGGGAAAGGCTCATTTTGATTTAGAACACTGAAAACACTTTTGATGCTGATAACATAATTTTAAACATCATTAATACAAACAAAAATAGTACATAAAATAAAAGGGGGAAAAAAGAAACAAATGAAAAAAACACTAATACTTATAAATAATAAATATAAAAGTCAAGTAGCCAATAATTATGTTAAATTGAATGGTTAGTTAATTTTATTCCTACCTGTTTAATACGAAGGGTTGGTATTGGTGGTGAGTAGCGATCTTTCTGTTGGAGGGAAAAATAAATAAATAAATACAAAATTGAGAAAGGAAAAAATGGAGAGGATCTTTCTGTTGAATATAAATTGTGTTAAATGTCACTGGCGTAGCACCCTCATGTGTTTATTTTGGTTAGTTAGTTTGTGTTACCATCATTACGGCTAGTTTACCTACTTTAAATAATCCAAGCGTGGACACCGGTTAGATTTAACCATTGAAATGTTACCTATGGTCTCAGTTAAATATTAATCTAATACAAACGCAGCTTTAGACCTAAAAGAGCACATCTTAATTAACCCTCAGATGGCCTACCAGTCTGCAGCCAGTAGACCGAAAACACATTTTAGTTAATTACTCATTAAGTTTTAAGCAAAAATAGTTAAAACCCTTTAAGTTCTATCCTCAGACAGGCCCGATTGACATAGTCTATGACCCTATAGGCAGTATGAATCATGGGCTCGGAATCTCCAGTTAGAAAACACTTTCTACAAAGACTTGTGCACAACAAATACTGCGGTTTTACAGTGAAAACGCATACTAATTAACACAACAAAATTAAAAATTAATTTTTGTAAATTTTTCTTTTTTCAAACTGTCTCTACAACATCTGGAAAGGTTATTAGCTTTGAAAAAGTATAAAATCAACATTACAAAGGAGTTATACACATTTCCCGACGGTCTACTGGCTGCAGTACCTAATGGCACTCGTGTAAATCTGACAGAGGTGGGGCATCGCAGCTAAAAAAGGGCATCTGACCTGATCGTTCCTTGCTTGGACCTGCTCTTGTTTCTGTTTCTCCTGTTCCCCTTGTCGCCTCTTAGCTTCCATCACTTCATGTTTCTTCTTATCTGCTTCTTTCTTCTCCTCTTTTATCCTCTTCTCCAAATCTTCCTTCTGCCTCTGTTTCTGTGAGAAGAAGAAAAAAACAATTTTAAAGCCAAAAAAAAAAGCAGGGCGGCTCACCCTTAACACTAGCCCGCAAACACTGTCTAATAAAAAATGGTATGGGCTAGAAAACACCACTTCTCAACTTGCCCTGTGGGCTACTAAAAACTGTGCAACCTACTTGTTTATAATGCTCAATATTTCTTTCTATCCAGATGCGAATAACAATTTTTTTAAAGAGTTAACTGGTCTTTGAGTGTGTGAATGTAAACTGGTTGTGATCGCTACCATTAATCAGAAAGATACATTGATGACAACACATGCTAAAGTGAGGGCTACTAAAACTTCCTGGGGGGCAAGTAAAAGGCACAGTTTACTAGCTGGTGGGCTACTTTACAAAAAGTTTAAGCGCAAGGCCTGAAGCAGTAGGCATGATGCAGTATCAATCAAAGTGTATTGTTTGGTTTTTGCCTTTAGACCGATGTGTATTAAGCACTGTATATCAGGCCTGGAATTTCATCTTTGAAAGGGCAAGGCCATTTTCATTTTGCAAAGGGCACTTTCATTGGAAAATCTTAATAAGTGTATGGGAAACTTTTGAAGGGGCACCAAGGCCAAGTCCAGAGCAAGGGAGGCCTTGGCTCCGTCGCATCCGTTTAATTCCAAGGCTGGTATATTCAGTACTTTTACGAGTTCTGTGAAAAAAATCCACAGGCATATTACTTGGGTTGGATTCGAACCCACGACTTTTGTGGATTTGAATCCCACCCGACTGAAATGCCTGTGGATTTGGGGCAAAAAAACACAAATAATATTCTTTATTGCAAAGTGTATTTAATCCTGCCAAGTAAAATCAGGTATTGTATGGGAGACCTGTATTTGACTGTTCAGTTAGTATCGCAATAACTTGATTTCGTACAGTTAATCAAAATTGCATCAAAGGATTGTTTGCCAATTTTGCAGTTAAAAACTTGAAGTTTGAACAAGCTATTTCTTTGCAGTTGTATTGCTGAATACAAACAGCTTACATGTTTTAAATAATGTCATGCATGGCATCTGCAAATGCGCATACTCAACAGCAATAATGGCTTTTTCATGTGCTGGCACATAGCGTCATAAACTTGTAAAAACAATCTAGTGATGACTTGGTCATTTCAGCTAAAATTATTTCAGCTCACAGGAAGAAGTGGACAATCGTTTAATTCACCTCCACACTCCAGTGAAGGATGTGAGGGTCCATGCAAAAACCAGGCACTTCCTTTATTTGCTCATCAAATATAGATCAAATAAGCGCTTTGCAACCTCTGGAAAAGGCGCTCTATAAACACCAGCTTATGACTATTAATATTAATATTATTATTAGAAAATCCAGTTAAAGGTATCGTACATGTTTGGTAATGACTCATAACAAATATTAGCATAAAAACTGACTTGGTAACAAGCAATTGAGAGCTGTTGATAGTATAAAACATTGTAGGAAACGACTCCCTCTGAAGTAGCGTAGTTTTTGAGAAAGAGGTAATTTTTCACTGAAATAATAAAAACTTGTTGCAAGAAGTTTTTATGCCTATTGGAAAGCACACAAATTTGTACAACAAGAGTGTTTTTTCTTTCATCATTTTTTTGCAACTTCGATGACCAATTAAGCCCATATGTTGGGATACACCAAGTGAGAACACTGGTCTTTGACAATTTCCAAACGTGTTCAGTGCCTTTAAGGCTTTGAATAAGAATGAGTTATATTCACTCCAAATTCAAGACTTCTGGTGATAGGTTATTAGTTGATTTGATAAGTTGATTAGGATTGGGCAAAGCTGCTTCGACAAGCCAATCATCTACAAAAAAGATTATTCTGACGGCAACACCAAAACAAAACCAATAAGACTGTTGTCTGCTTAACGTCACAGTATTGCTTTAAAATTGTAAAATGCGAGCGGCAAAATAGACTTTATGAAAGAGTTGCATGGCCCAATCTTAACCGGGAAAAATCACCATATTTTTGAAATCATTTTTCTCTCTGAACTAATATTGACAGATGAATCCGTTACAAAACAGAAAAAATACAGAAACTTTCGCATATGCTACAGAAGCGATTTATGCATGATAATCGCTTCTCAGATTCAAATGTTTTAGGGTGAAAAATTACCCAAACCGTAGCTCTTCAAAGGGAATCCTTTCTCCAAATAGTTTATACTATCAACAGCTGCAGTGCTTCTCACCAAGTAAGTTTTTATGGTCATTAATTTACACAAGTATTTACAATCTATGACCCTACCTTGTATGATTTTACCTGATACAGGAAATTACTATGATACAGGAAATCACTATGAAGTGAGCTTTATAATTAAGACACCACAGTTGGTGGGTTAATGGCAATAAGTCATCAATATAATCCAATAAACTGAATTAAGGTCACAAGAATGTAACCATGCCAACACAGCTAAATACTAATAAAAAGTGCAAACATCTAAAACGGCTTTATATAGGAGTAATGGGGGGACTCTGTTCATTAATTAGTCACAACTATTGTGAATGTCAATCGGTGAGGGAACAACAAGACTACTGTCGTGTCTAGTCCATGTACACTACCAACTTGATATCTGACGTATCCTTAACGATATTGGTGCAGGGTTTTTACTTTAGGAGAAAAACCTCCGGAGTTTCTTAGACTGTAACTGTTTGAACCAGGAGAGGTTTGTTGTCATGAAACAAGCAAGGTTTCTCCTTGGATTGATTTGCAGTCATTTGCTGATTGAATGCTCTGGTGGTGATGGGAAGTGTGTGGCCTCCATCGGTGGAGGTTGCTCGACCTGGAACCAGTGGAGGGACAAATGTTACATGGTCACTGACCGACTACCATGGTATGAGGCCAAACAGGAGTGCATCAAGATGGGTGCTTTCTTGGTCGTCCCACAACTAGATGAAGAAGCGACCTTTCTGCTAGGGTTGCAGAGGGGAGGGTTTTGGATAGACTGCAACCAACATAACGGTCCAGGTTTGTTGAATAACATGATGATTTTTTTCTTAACCTACAAAAGTCACAAAATGGTTGACTGTGCAAATGTATAAATAAGTATCAAGTGTATGTAAAAAAACATTGTGTGGCTTACTTTGTTTGTTTGTTTAGATGATATTCCCAACAAGGGAACTCGGCAAAGCTCCCACAAGGGGGAAATAAACGCCGAGCTTGCAACAGCCAATCTCTCTCATACAAACATTGGTTTAACGTCTATGGCTATGATTTGCACAAACCAACAAATTGTGATTCACTAACTAGACGACAATACTTATTCTAGTTGTTTTGAAATCAGCGGCTTTCATTTGAATCATTTATTAATAATTGTGTTGGATAGGTTACAGGAAAATAAGCAAAATACAAACTTAAAGGCATCGCACACATTTGGTAATTACTTAAAATATATATTAGCATAAAAACTGACTTGGCAACGAGCAACAGAGAGCTGTTGATAGTATAAAACATTGTGAGAAACGACTCCCTCTGAAGTAATGTAGTTTTTGAGAAAGAGGTAATTTCACACAAAAAAAATAAAAACTTCTTGCAAGAAGTTTTTATTCCGAAAGCACACAAATTTGTACAACAAGGGTGTTTTTTCTTTCATCATTTTCTTGCAACTTCGATGACCAATTGAGCCCAAATTTTCACAGGCTTGTTATTTTATGCATAAGTTGGGATACACCAAATGAGAACACTGGTCTTTGACAATTACCAAACGTGTACGATGCCTTTATTATACAGCCTTAGAAACCTTGAAGAAAATTTAATTGCATGTTTTGTTTGTTTGTGAAATATTTCCCACACGTAGGCATCTGGAAATGTCAAGAAGGAAATACTGAAGTGCAGAACAGAAACTGGAACGATGGGGAGCCAAATAATTCCAAAGGAAACTGCTCAGTCATACATATACGGGGTGGTGGCAAATGGGACGTCCAAAGGTGCACCACAAACTTTGTAGCGATGTGCAAGCGCTCTGAGAGGCCGCTGTTACACTTCTAGTAAAATGAGTGAAACTTCTCACTATGAGCCAAACTTGGCAGGGCTTGCCCTTAAAGGCATCGTATACGTTTTGTAATTGGAGCCTATTGTTTGTTTCAATCCTATATAGTTGTAGATATATACCATAAAACTAACCTGTGAAAATTTCATTTCAAAAGGTGGTAGCGTTTTTGAGATATTGCCGAAAATCTGGAGCGGTTATGTTCACGCAGGAAGAATAATCTGCATTGGAATACACACTCTGAGAAGCGACGCTTCTCAATTTTTCAAAATATTTTGGGGATAAAAAGTGATATATTTTTCCATAACCGCAGTCCTTCGAAGTAAAAAGTCTCTCAAAATGCATTATACTATCCAAAGCTGCTGTACTTCTTACCAAGTAAGTTTTTATTGCCATAAATTTTCAGGGTCATTACCAAACGTGTACGATGCCTTTAAAGGTAGGGTCAAAGATTGGTTTTTGTCAACACAATCCTGCTTTATATGCAAAATTATCAAGAAAGATACAATAAAAGTCACATGTGAATGTTTCAGCTAAAAATACAGTGTCTACTTGCTGAGAAAAAAAAAAAAACATTCACTGTATTTTCACAAGAACGTTGAATCCATTTACCTTTAGCAAGGTGACAGTGGGTACCAACAACGTCTCTGGCCACAGCATTTGCGAACGGACACCAGCCCTCAAAAATCTGAGAAACAATTCATGCGAGGTGACACTGGGTACCAACCGCATCTCTGGCCACAGCATTTTCGAACGGACACCAACCCTCAAAAATCTGAGAAACTATTCATGCGAGGTGACAGTGGGTACCAACCGCATCTCTGGCCGCAGCATTTGCGAACGGACACCAACCCTCAAAAATCTGAGAAACTATTCATGCGAGGTGACAGTGGGTACCAACCGCATCTCTGGCCGCAGCATTTGCGAACAGACACCAACCCTCAAACATCTGAGAAGCGATTCACGCATGAATCATTTCTCAGATTCCAATGTTTTGGGGTAGAAAATTATCCAAACCATATTTTTTCGGACGGAATCCTTTCTCAAAATAGTTTATGCTATCAACAGCTACGGTGCTTCTCAGAAAGTGAGGTTTTTGTTGGTCATAGTTTTTTGAGTACTTACCGATCTATGACCCTACCTCTAACACTAACCTGGCGTACATTGTCTAGTAAAAACTGGTATGTGCTAGTAAGCACCACTTCTCAACTTGCCCCGGGGCTACTAAAACTGTGCAACCTTCTTGTTAGTAACAAAACATTTTTTAAGAGTTAAGTTATTTTGGAGTGAATGAATTTAACTTCATTTGACCAATATACTGGCTGTGATCACCATTAATAAATCAGAAAGATACATGTTTAAGGTTTGATACAATGTACGTTTAAAACCTGGGATACTAAAACTTCCTAGGGGCAAGTAAATTGCACAGTTTACTAGCCCAGTTGGCTACTTAACAAATAGCTTAGGAGTATGGCCTGCTTGGGCTAAGAATTTACAAGTACTCTTATCATTACTGTGTATATACAAACTTGCGATAACATTTATTTAAAAAAAACACTACCATTGTATTTCTAGCATATTCGCCAAGTAATCTAGTGCACCAAACTCAAGTTCTGGAGGTAAAGTCATCGGGGTTTGAATCTCGGTCCTCGAGCAAGACACTTGAAGGGACACGTTGCCTTGGATCGGACGAGTTGGTGTAACCGTTTGTTTTTAAAATGCATATGGTTAGAAAGACGTTATAAAAGTAGAATACAATGATCCACACAAAAATGCCTCAAAATTGCGTGGTTTTCCTTTTTCTTTGCGAACTAACACGGTCTTCCATTTTGTGGAGTCAAAAATTGGACTCCACAAAGTGGCCGACCGTGTTTGCTCACGATGTAAAAGGAAAACCACGCAATTTCGAAACATATTTGTGTGGGTCATTGTATTCTACTTTTATAAAGTCTTTCTAACCATATGCATCTTATAACAAACGGATACAAATGCTTTTTATAGACCAACTCGCCCGATCCAAGGCAACGTGTCCCTTTAACTATAATTGCTTCTAATTACCCAAGAATTTTGTAATGAGACCTTAGGTCTTTGCTGAACACAATAGGAATGGTTAGAGTGGAGCGTTACTTTTAACTCCGGAGGAGAAAAGCTGACTCACTGAATTTCCCCATGGGCTTCTGAACATCCTTGAGGCCGGCCATTGTAACAAAAAGTGTACGTATGTAATTACGATGAAAATACTTCATTGATGTTCTAATAACATCGGGTTATTTTAAGCTGACTTAGTACATTTTCCATGGGCTTCTGAGCATCCTTGAAGCCGGCCATTGTAACAAAAAGTGTACGTATGTAATTACGATGAAAATACTTCTTTGATGTTCTAATAACATCGGGTTATTTTAAGCTGACTTAGTACATTTCCCATGGGCTTCTGAACATCCTTGAAGCCGGCCATTGTAACAAAAAGTGTACGTACTGTATGTAATTACGATGAAAATACTTCATTGATGTTCTAATAACATCGGGTTATTTTAAGCTGACTTAGTACATTTCCCATGGGCTTCTGAGCATCCTTGACGCCAACCCATAACAAAAAAGTGTAATTTTGATGAAAGTATTTTAATTACTACATTTTTATTGATACTATAATTGCATCGGGAAAAAGAACATTGACACACACGCCACAATTTATTTAACTGGTGTAAATGAATGGGTTTATCATCTAGTACAATCCATAAATTTATTAATATTATCAATAAAGCATACAAAGCAGAGGTGATATTTAAAGCTAAAGGAGGCAACATCTAAAAGATTGCAGTGAAAGCGGATTAAAACTGTATAGAATATAGAGGCAAAAATTTTTTTTTAAAAATAGAACTAGCCACTGAGACCTTCCCACCCCCTTAATGCATTGACCAACCAGAACCGTGGGTGCCCACTCTTAAAGGAACTGTGCAGGTCTAAAATATGGCATGTCGTGGCCGAGCGGTTAAGTGCACCGTATTCAAGCTCTGGTGTTTCTGGTCAGCAGAGTGTAGGTTCGAGTCCTGGCCATGACACTTGTGTCCTTAAGCAAGACACTTAACCATTATTGCTTTGTCCTTCCGGCTGGGCAAAAAGCCGTTGGTCCGGTGTGTTGTGTAATGTACGTAAAAGAACCCAGTACACTCATTATGAAGAGAAGGGGTTTGCCCTGGTGTTTCTGGCAGTGGCTGCCGAGTGCACCGCGGCAATTTGTAAACCCTTATAAGGTGCTACATAAATCGGTGTCAAAAGTGTCTCTCTTTGTTCCAGCGCCTTCAGCACCTTATTGTTGGATACATGCGCTATAGTAGACTACATTATTATTATTATTATTATTATTATTATTAAAATCTCTTTTTAATAATTGAGGTTGTGTTTTGATTCTATATTTATTTTTAAGTTTCCTAATGTGTTTCCTAATTTAATTTGGTAATAATCTTAATTTTATATTAGCCATGATTTAAAATTGTACTTTTTTCTAAAGCCACTTCAGTGGATTTGGCGTGAAACAAAAATGTCTTTATTTTCATAAGACTTACCTCTTCCTCTTTGTTCTTCTGTCGTTGCTGTTCAGCCTCAAAATCTCTTTGCATTTTCTCTCTCTGTTCGGCAAGACGTCTTTCTTCTTTCTCTTCTTCGAGACGTAACTTCTCTTTTTCTTCAGCTTCTCGTCGCTTCTTGTCCTCAACCTAAAAGGAGATAAATTATTGAACTATTAACTCCCATTTGCTCAGAAACATGAATTTTAGGTGATGTTTCCCAGACAGGCCTGGAATTATACCTGAGCCACGGAGGCCATGGCCTCTGTTGCCCCTGGTCTTGGCCTTGGTGCCCCTTCAAAAGTTTCCCATACACTTTAAGATATTCCAATGAAAGTGCCCTTTGCAAAATGAAAATGGCCTTGCCCTCTCAAAGATGAAATTCCAGGCCTGCCAAGATGTAGTTTTTTGGTGTAACTGTTAAATCCTAATAAAAACAATTCTTAAACTTATTTTTGCATTTCTGTAACAAACATTCTGCTTGTTTGAGTCGCATACACAACACAATAAATACTACCCATCTTTATTGATGTAATATTACATTGGGTATTCTCTTTTTGTTTTCTTGTATTTAGGCGTCAAAAGATTCCCCGTCTAAGATCCACATCAAACGAGGCAATTTATAGGCAACTAGTTCCCAGCAATCACCAACAAGAAAGCACAGTTAAATTTTCTTGTGGATGGAAAGCATTGTTGGAAAAACATCTCTTGTGCTACAAAGTATTCCTATTTTGTGCAGTGCTGGTTGCCTCTAAACTATAGCATGCCGATATGTGGCAGAGGGTGCCCCCACCCCCCCAAATGTTCCCATACTTTAACAAATTCTTTTCCTCTTGTACAGAAGTACCCCCCCCCCCTCCGTAAAATCCTCTAAAGAATTCCTGAGATCCCCAGAACACAATAAAGACACAATAGGAGGGAAACGGTTAAAAGTAGAAAAAAAACAATTGTCTGACAAATTTATACACAGTGTTTTTCTTTACGAAGATGGAGAGCGGTCTGGTACCTGTTGTTTGAGGAATTCCTTGTATTCGTCCTGTGGGTTCTTGGAACCAGTAGTGCCTGACTGTTGATTATCAGCTTTGACAGCGGCGGTAACGGGCTGTGGAGACCTGTCTGGTAGACCAGGAATACTAGGATAGCCTACAAATTAAAATGAAATTGTTAAAGAATTAATATAACTTTATCGAGTTAAAGGCAGGGTAAACTTTTGGTAATTGTCAAAAACCAGTATCCTCACTTGGTGTATCCTAACATATGTGGGGGTCACTTTTAACAATGTTTTATAATAACAACAGCTCTCCAGTACTCTTTAACCAACTAAGTTTTTATGGTCATTAATTTGTGGAGTAATTACCAAAAGTACACCCTGCCTTTAATATAACTCATCGAAAATCATCAAAATAACACAACTCATTGAGTTAATATAACTCATCAACGTACCCACTAAAATCACAAAACACATCATTGTCTGAAATGCTTAAGAGCTAAAATAGAATTACATAGCCAAGTTTATTGCGTGTCGTGGCGAGTGAACTTGTGTGCCGGACTCAAGTTCTGGTGGCTAAGTCATCAGGGTGTTGGTTCGAACAAGACACTTAACTTATAACCGATTCTCTTCACCCAGGGGTAAATGGGTACCTGTGAAGACAGAGATGGTTCTTGTGATTACCTTAGCTTGGTGTGTTACATACTCCCCAGGGAGCTGAGATGGTTTACGGAACGATATAAATGGCCCAGTGATCGGGTTAATAATGTTCGAGTGCCTTGAGCATCACTGCATGACAGATTTGAACACTACCCGTAAAGCCACTATTGCTATTGCAAAACCTAAAAAATAAATTGGGTTTAGGTCGCCAAACCACACCTTCTCCCATCTCCAGGCCTGGGCCCAATTTCATAGAGCTACTTAAGCGCAAAAACTAGCTAAGCACAACAAAATTGGGCTTAGCAAAAAAAGGTTACCAGCCAAACTACCATGTCACATGTACAATTTGTGACTGGTATCCTGCTCATTTCTGCTAAGCAAAACATTGTTAAGCAATATTTTCTGCTTAAGCAGCTCTATGAAATTGGGCCCTGGTTAAAACTAAAAGTACCCACCTGGTGCACCAGTAGTTGTTGCTCCTTGTGCTTGATCAGCGTAGAGTTGTAACTGGGTGCTCTGGTGGGGATCATTAAGAGCTTGCTCGTTGTGGTTATGTAACTGACGAAGATCAGCTGGAGAAATCAAGAAAAAAATTGTCATGTAATTTATCATAAGAACAATTCAATTCACAAACTGTAAATGTTTGACCATAATTGCATGGTTTTTCCTGAAATAATCTTTGGGGTTTTCGTCCCACATCTAAAACTGTACAGTGATTAACTTCTCTTTCCCCTTGCTATAACTCATGGAAGCCCCGCCTCCCCCTTTACCCCATGGATTATAGTAAGTGTTACTCCCCCACTCCCCTCAGACTTACCTACAATCTTCCCCTTGACGTCTCTCATAGGAGCTCCGCCTCCCCCTTTACCCCATGGATTATAGTTTGCAGCCTCTGCCTCAAGTTTGGCATCATAGCGCTCCTTTTCCTCTTTCTCCAGACGTTTCTTTATGTCTTTCTCCATCATCTGATAAAAACATGCAAGATTATAATATAACCCATGAAACGGAGTGTACCAACCAGAAATAAGGTTATCAGCCAAAGTACCATGTCACTTTATATTATCTGTGACTGGTATCCTGCTCATTTTTGCTCAGCAGAAAAACTATTAGGCAAGATTAAAATATAACCCATGAAACAGAGTACCAACCAGAAGTCTGGGCCCAATTTCACAGAGCTGCTTGCGCAAGAAAAGTATAAGCACGACAAAATCATGCTTGCCAAAATAAGGTTATCAGCCAAAGTACCATGTCACTTTATACAATCTATGACTGTAAACTGACTAAAAACTGTGACTAAAACTGTTAGACAATATTTTCTGCTTCAGCAGCTCAATGAAATTGGGTTTTGGATCCAGGTTGATGAAGCTGCAAGGACAAAAATACCACAGTCTATTGGACTACAGTAACCAGTATTTGTCGAGGAAAATATTTCTGCACACAAAAATACCAACAAGAAAATTTGAACTCTTTTGTCTACCTGTTGTTTTAGTATTGCTTGGTAGGATTTAGGATCATTGATTGTCCTCGGACTCAGACTGGTGTCACCAATAAAATTCTTGATGGAGCCCTCATTACGAATCTGGGCAGTCCTAGAAAAGGAAAACAAGACATACAGCATTAAATATCTGTTTCCAATACAAAGATGTTACAAACACAAAGCAAAACCTTCAGAAGCCAAATCAGGGCAAAAACCTGGTGTCTCAATTGTGTAATAATGCTGTTTTTTGCACAGAGAGGGTCTGTGCAAAAATATCACGTCTCAGTGGCCACTGGGTTTGTGCATACATTTTGGATAGTATAAGCTGGATACAACATTAGTGTATATTACTGTAATTCCCTTCTGTATGGCATATCCAAACGCTCTATGACCCGCCTACAACAATTACAGAATAAGGCTGCTCGTACTGTGTTCATGAAGCGTCGTAGTGATTGTGCTAGCCCTCTCTTGAAGAATCTCCACTGGTTACCGGTCACTAAGCGTGTCAACTTCAAAATCTGTCTACATATCTTCAAGGCACTCATGCTGAAATAACCAGTAAACATCTGTGCTGGCTTCAGCAACATCAACCAATTCGCAACCTACGCTCTTCCTCAAGCAACCTTCTCTTCAAGCATCGGACAAACACTAAAGCAAGAGACCGAGCCTTCTCCAATGCGACCCCAGCTCTGTGGAATTCACTTCCTGATAGCTGCAGGAGAGCAAACTCACTTGAATCTTTCAAGAAATTGCTGAAGACTCACTTTTTTTGTTGACAGTGATTTTTTTATGTTTGGGCCATCTTTGATTTAGATCTGTGTTGGACACATCTTAGCGCTTTGCAACCTCTGGAAAAGGCACTCTATAAATGCCAGCTTATTAGTATAATTGTATTCAAATTTAAACACCATGGTCTCCTTTGCTGTTTAGATTGTTCTTATAAAAAATCGTCCTGCTTTTATGTACTGCCACACAGTACATTCGGGATCTGGGGGTCTAGCGAGCTCAAATAAGAACTTGTCCAGCAGTTTATCTACCACCGTGGAGTAACTTTGGAATAGAGAGACTACCGAGTTCAAATAAGACCTTGTCCAGCTGTTTATCTACAACCTCAGAGTAGATCGGGAAACTTGAAGACTTCTCATTTCACTCAGAGGGACTTCTCGTAAGTCTCTTCACTGTCACGGAGTAAGATATTATTGGTCTCTACAAGTTGACTCCCCTACTCTAATCATCAGCTGGAAATACATACATATGAAAGCTATTTTTTGGTGATAAAACATTTTCCATGATGATAGAGTTATACAATATAAGAAACATCTGAAAATCGTTCTTACTGTGCTGCTCCTGCTAGGGTCAGATTCTCCTGAGGGGGTATATTCAGTGGTACCCCGCCTGCAATCAGTCCCGATCTAGGGGCTGGATAGGTACCATATTGTTGGGAGGGATACGCAGTGTTAAAAGACGGTTGTTGCATCATACGGGAAGCATAATCACCTGTAGAAGCAAGCATAAACAGAAATGGGAACTAAGTGGTGTTTGAAGCTTTGCATGGTGTTGAAAGTAAGAAGTAACTATAAATAGTAGTAAACTGGTTGTACCCGCAAGTTTATTACTATTTATAGTTACTTCTTAGAAATGGGAACTCTTAGAAATGCAACAAAATTCTGTCAAGAAAACATTAGATTTCCTAGTAGCCATTGATGCAGCTTAACATTTTGTTTAAAATCCAGGGTATTTCTGACTATGGCAGAATTCAATCAATATCATTGTGATGTGCTAGGTCATCTAGGCACAGTTTCATGAACTTTGTAAGCAGACGTTTTTTAGCTTACTAATGTAGCGCAGACAAGTATAACAGCAATGCTACCTTGCCAGTGGTTAAATGTTAGTAGTTATGAACATTTAAAATTCACTTTACAAATTGATGTGCACTACTGCTAACTTATTTCATCAAAGTATGTTTGTGGTTGAGCCATGGAACCATTCAAAAAAAAAACTTGATGTGAAATTCATTTATAACGATATCAAGCAAAATATCACATTAATAGAACAAAATTGAAGGAAAGAAAACAACAGAGAGAAGTCATGAATCAAATACAGGTGTACTTGAACTCATTCAAAGAATTGTCCTTTGAGTTTAAATTAACTTGAAGTCGAACCGAGTGCATAAAACCTGGAAGCCAGCTAGACAGGTACAAACACCATATAACAGCAGTTTTTTTTAGAAACGGAACCCACATAAAGAAGAGCTGAATGCAAAATAAAAAAATGGTCTACAATTCCCTACAAATAAAGATACATTGATCGCAAGCAACAACAACCACCAGATTTGTACAGCCCATTGGCTCAATCAGTTACATTGAAAAAAACCAAACACAACAATGGTCTTACCCCCAAGAATATAAAATCCAAGGTAAATAAATACCACGATGCAAATGGAACAAGAAAACGGATGGTTAAAAAAAGAAAAAAAGAAGTTTGCACATATGAAGCAAAGAGCAATGTGCACACTTATTCAAATTAACAGTAATTAATTTAAGGCTACGTCCGAATGAGCCATTTGCAAGTTAGATTTGAATAATGTCTGGCTTGCTTAGTCACAACTAACCACTTCAATTTGAAATCCTCAGACTATAGAGACAGTTGCTATGTCTCATGGTTCGCAGCAAGCTTTTGCGTAGTGACGTAAGAGACGGCGAACACCTATACACAACTTTGAATGAATGTGTACGGCACAATGGTACCAGGGATCACCCATCTGGAGGTTGCTATACTAAAGCTTGCCCCGAACCATGTGACATAGCAACTGTCTCTATAGTTTGAGGAATTCAAATTTAAGTTGCAACTTGTGACTAAGCAAGTCATTATACCAGACATTATTCAAATCTAACTCGCAAATGGCTTATTGGCAGCTACGGCGGCTAGATCACTATATCAACGTGCATTGATGAATAGGCTGCCCTTAGCAACAGCCTTAGCAACAGCCTTAGCAACAGCCACAGCTGTCAATTCGGACATGGCCATATTTAAATACAACTATCATAAGCCATTTTGTTTTTCCATCCATTCAAAATACATGTAACCAAACTGAGGCTGAAAGGAGAATAGACTGGTTACTTAAGTTATTCTATCTTATGAAAATCAATATATAGCTAATTACAATTGAAGACAGGGAACTGGACCAAGATGATGCAGCGTAATTGAAGCATCACATGATTATCTCAGTCCAATGAATTATATTGATTAATAAATGTATAAAGCTCTTGTATTAGACACTGCAAGAAAAGGCACATCAATTAATTAAAAAGTCACAAAAAAATGATCAATGCTGACATCTTTCATTTTACTGTTTCAACTGAATTCAATGAACCTTCAAATGGAAAATTGTGAGCATACGTCATGTATTTCATGTAATGTCCGGCAAGTCCTATCAAATAATGAGTTCAAGATTGAAGGGATAAAACCAAAAGTGACTGGGGGAGGTTTACACTCCCAAAAAGGTTGTATCCTCCCAAAGGAGCTGAGATGGTGTAAGGAATATAATAAATGGCCCAGTGACAAGAGGTAATAATGGTGGAGTGCCATATGAGCGTCACTGAGTGACGGATTTGAGGGCTATATAAGAAGCAACTGTTATTATTATTATTATTATTACACAGCAGTCAGGCTCAAAGAGCCTAAGTTGTGCGGACTCTCAAAATCTAAATGACTTGTGGGGACGGAATGGGATAAGAGGGGTTGGGATGCAGTGCAAGGAACCTAAAAACACTATATTAGAGGGATCGAGGGGAAGCTACGAGGCTAGGAGGTGGGGAGATTGAGGGTAGGCTAAAGGGCTGGGTGACGGTTGGATGCTGGAAGCTATGAGGTGTGGGAACTACAACAATGTAAAGTGGGGAGGGGAACTCACAGGGCCATGGGGGAGACTGAGGGTAAGCTACTGGGCTGGGGGGCTGGGGAGCAGGGGAATGGGAAATTAGGCTGGATAATCTACAATGCTGCACAGCAGATGTTATCAATCGACTGTTTGATAATACCATTGCCTGGCTGGGTTTCCTTATCCACATGCTCTTTAAAAACTGAAAATAAAACAATTGGAAGCAAAGAAGGAAGTTACTACTCCAGTAGGCCTACTGTCGTTTCACAATCTAAACAAAAAAAAGAGGCAAATTTTTTGATGAATTACATTCTGTTTACTACATCACTCTCCAAGGCTGACCAACTCATTTTGCAAGAGAAAGTTATTCTAACCCTTTAAAGACTGCACTTATGAGGAGGCTGGAAATGCCAGCATCTTTTACCCATCCCTAATTTTGCCCAAAAAGTTTGAGTGAAAAGGAATGAATATTGCTGTCAATCAAGAGGCGATAAAAATATTAATATTATTGAAGATAGTTACTCTCATATGCAGATTTCATGTCGTTGACAGTTTCAAACTTGGCTCTGCTTTTTATTGCTTGAGCTAAAATAAAGAGACAGAAAAATGGGATGAACGTGTTATTTTATGTACTTAGATTAGAAGTGTGTATGTTAAGTGTGTATGTTGAATACCAATGTTTTCCAGTTGTTTCAAATCCAAGTGTGACTGGACATCATAAATGATAAGATTTTTTTTTCTTTTTTTTTCCCCCTTCTTTTATTTTGGGGTTGTTTTTGGTGTCATTTGTGCTCAACGATCCAGATTTACAACAGATAAACTGTTTGCTCATAAAAATTAGTAATTCAAAAGAGTGTCAAATCAAATTGTGGATTTAAAAGCTCCTTCAAAGTTCCTTTCAATGAACAAAAGTAAGATGTACTGTTTTCAAGGTTACAGAAACCTTTTGCTTGAACAATTGACATTATGAAGACAACCTCCTGTAAAATAAAGGAATGAATTACATGAGAAGAGTGGTTCGCTGACGTTGGTCATAGGGTCCTGCTCCTGGGTCAGGTATGACTCATATGCTGATAAGAAATCAATCATATTCTCCTTCTGTCTAGTCGCTCCTTGTGACAAGAATAGTAGGACAAAGAAACATAGCAGGGAAAAAAACACAGACAGATGAGTGAAATGAATTTAGTAAAAAGGAAAGACATTAACCCTTTCATGCCCCATTTATTTTAGAGATGAATTGATCATATGGACACATTAATTGTTGACTCGTTTTTTGCAAGTGGTGCCCCCCCCCCCCTCAAAAAACAAACAAACCCCAAAACAGGTCACAACAGCACCCTCAAGAGTCCTCTTTCCCATTCTGAAAACTGTGTGGCTGTGCAATCTTTATTTTTCGTTTTACAACTATTTTTCGGAAGGGATTTAAACCGGTCGCTAGCGACCGGTCGGCGCGTGAAAAAGTTAAATGCCTTCGGTTGCCTTGTTTTTCACCCCAACATCATCTTCTACTGATCAAAAAGTATGTTTGATTGAAATAATTGACAACAAATTAATAATAGTTAATAAATTTTCCATGAACTTTGAGAAAACATTAGCTTCATATTTGAACAAATATGTCAATGCATACAATTTGTTAGTGGGTATACACACAGAGTTGTCAGTTAGTATTAATAGCAGACACAGAATCTGTCACAACATGTAAATAATCAATTTTTGACATCTTTATCAGGTTTGGATTCAAGCTCATATAGTGCGTATCAACAACTTTCTTTTGTGTATCAACAACTTTCTTTTGTGTATCAACAACTTTCTTTTGTGTATCAACAACTTTCTTTTGTGTATCAACAACTTTCTTTTCTGTATCAACAACTTTCTTTTCTGTATCAACAACTTTCTTTCGGAACATGATTTTGAATTTGTCTAAGCACAAGATTACTCCAGAAGCTCCAAAAAGTTCTCGAAAAATAACATAACTCTTAAAGGTAGGGTCATATATTGGTAAATACTCTAAAAATTGATGACCATAAAAACTTACATGGTGAGAAGCACTGCAGCTGTTGATAGTATAAATTATTTTGAGAAAGGATTCCCTTCAAAGTAATATGGTTTGGGTAATTTTTCACCCCAAAACCTTTTAATCTGAGAAACGATTCATGCATGCAAATGCTGCAGCCAGAGATGCGGTTGGTAACTGCTGTCAACTTGCTAAAAATGGATAGATTCAACGTTCTTATGAAAAAACAGTGACAGCTTTTTGCTGTATTTTCAGCAAGTAGACATTGTATTCAGCTGAACTTTTCACATGTGACTTTTATTGTATCTTTCTTTATAATTTGGCCTATAAATCATCATAACGTTGACAAGAACCAATCTATGACCCTACCTTTAAACCTTAAATTCCCAACCCACGCTGACACATTGAAGTTTGAGGCACTTAGTGCTTTGTGCCCCGGTGCAATTTGCTGCTTTAAAGTAACTCTTGCAAAGACACACACGAATGCCGTTGACAGACAGTTGCTATGGTTGGTGGGCTTAATGGATTCTTCTATAGAACTTTATCATGGTGCGGCCATCTTGATTTCTATTTAAATCGAGGTTGGAGTACAAAACAGTCTGGTTCCTTTTTTGTGCAATGAACATTAGCATTCATTACTGTTACTGGATACAGGGAACATGACCAAGATGGTGGCACCATGATATAGGTCTATTGTGACAAACATCACACACATAAATCGAGAGTGTAATGATAAATAGTTTTACTGTTGTAGGTGCCTTGATTATTCACTGCTTGCTTGTATTGATTCTGTTGGCTAGGTAGCTCTGATGCATCTGGAACTAAAACACATTTTCAATATTAGGTTCCCTTCACAAGATGGTTTCCCACAAGTCCTCAGTCAAAACTTCCACTAGCTGAAGATTTTGTCGTACTACCGGACCTCCGACAAAATTTAGCAATGATAGAGAATATTTCACTAGGGACATTGGACAGTCCAAATATTGTTGTCCTTTCACACGAGGTGCAATTAGTAAAATTTTACAACCATGCTCAAATAAAGCAAGGAACCCCTGCTAAATTGCTTTGGTGTGAAAAGGGCTTTAGCTGTATATCAATACATTGACAAGTACAAGAAGTTCCATCATTGTCCTAAAGTTAAATGCCAACATTCAGCGTCTATAGATAGTTCCCGCTTGACGTCACACAGTGTAGAGTAAGCCATCTTTACAAACTATGCGTTTAACATAAATACTGCGTGTTGCACGGAGAAGTTTCATCAAATTCATTGTTTTGTCAACCACATGGCTGTGTATAAAAAATTAGAACGCAGCTCAAAGCCAAAACCCAAGTTGCCTGTAAAGACGACGTTTATCTGGAACTCTCTATAAACATTAAAGCTAAAATCTAAAACACAGAGCAAGGACATTTTTTTGTTGCAATGGTCAATCAACTAGCCCTTTCGAAGAACTACACACCATTTCTCCCTCCCTTTATAAAAAAACTTTGTAAAACTATGTCAAAAATTTGGAGACATCCTGAGAAATCTCGAAGTTGAGGTCTGATTTGGGATAGTTACGTGCAAATTTGACTCGTCCTTTGGCTTGTTGTGGCCCAGCCCCGCCAGATGTAACATTGGTAACTGTCGGCGCTGAACAAATGGAAATCAGACAAATAACATGTTCATAAAAACAATAACTGTTGAACTTTATCCTGGTGCAGCCATTTTGTTTTGTCTTCCTTGTAAATCAATCAAACTGAGGCTGGAAGGGGTGAATAGTCTGGTTCCTTTGTTAATAAACATCAGTAGTCACTAAAGTCAATGCAGGGAACATGACAAGGATGGCTGCATCATGAAAAACGTCTTCATTATCACTCTGACACAGCAAACATGGATTGTAGAACAATAAGGGGAGTTCATTTGAACCTCAAGAGAATATATCTCGCAAGACGGTTGCTTCTTGGTCTAGATGCTGTGTTATACGATGTTATTGAAAGTAAAAAATGCAAACAAGCGGTGCCACTCTTCAGAATCAAACATAATTTATCAGCAGTTGAAAGTGTCTTTTATTTGAAAAGAAGTGCAAAATATAAAGATGTACCCTAATTCATAGAGCTGCTTAAGCAGAAAATATTGCTGTAACAGTAAGATAGCACCCAGTCACAAACATAAGATTTATGTATTTTGGCTGGTGACCCTATTCTGGTAAGCAAAATGGTTCAGTGCTTGAGCAGCTTTATGACATTGGGCTGAGATGATGAAGTACGTTTAATGGCAGCCTTGGTTGGGTATTGTTGTCTTGGGGTACGGTTTCCTGTGATTGTTTGTTGAACTGGTGGTGGATTGGTGAGCTCCTCGTTGGCTGCAAGAAAAACAGGATCAGGTTGGAGAAAACATTGACAGAAATAAGTGATATCAAGGGAAAATTATTGCTTGATATTTGAAAATAAAAAGTTGCACCCCCTTAAGGTGATCCCTGTACTGCCGCTTCCCATGCTGTATCGTAAACTTGGGTGTGATCCCTGGTTACACAGCAGTTACAGGTTGAATGGCTTCTGACTGGCACCCACAAGATATTGACAAAATAGGGAAACTGCCAATATCAGGGCTAGATGGCTCAGTTGGTAGAGCGCCGCACATTAATCCGAAGGTCCTAGATTGAAGTCCTGTTCACTGCCTTCTTTTCTTTGTTCACCCCAAAATAAAAACAAGTGATCTTCGGAGATTTGCTTTACAAATGATTGCTCCGCAAGTTTTCTAGTAATAGTTACTTCCCGTTTACAGACAGGTTTATGGATGCATACATTATGCATACATTATCCCTAATGCCATCACTGTTGCTGTATGGCATGTCCTTTTGAAAGTGTTACCATCACAGGAATCACGGTCATTGGTGTTTTGGGGAGTTATATACAGAGGTTTAGACACAAAATGGACTTCTTTTTGGATGGTTAGACAGTAATTCATGACGTTGGAAAGAATTTCGAACAAGGAGCATTCACTGGCCTGTTGTGTCAACTTGAACGGTCCAAGCCAGTTTGGTATAAGTTAGCACATGGGTAACAGGTGGACAAACTCTGTGGTTTGAGTAGTGGGACATAAAGTTCTATTTACTTGCAAAGGGTGGAGGAGGTGCCTGAGACGTCTGGGCCTGCTGTGCCTGCTGTACCAGCCGTCGTCTCCCTTGACGAGGTGTCAAAGGTTGCTGTTGTGCTGCTTGATAAGAAATTCAAATTCATTAATACACAAGTGCTTATGTTTCAAGTTAGTCGTGCTTGGAATCTTGTGGCTTCACATCAAACGGTGCTGAAAGAAAATTGAGCCTAGCGATAACGAGCGCATAAAATTCATCATTGATTTTTAGATGACAGGATCAGCTTTAGTAAATACACACTCCCCATAATATAAGCACTAAATATTCCACCGAACTTTGCTATGTAGAATCAGCACACTTTCGTACAATGGTATGACCTGGGTCCAATTTCAAGGCTCTGCTTACTGCAAAATTTTGTGCTGAGCACATAATTCTATGGGCCATAAGCGCAGAATTCTGCGGTAAGCAGAGCCATGAAATTGGGCCCTGATATGAAGTGACTTCATATACTGTGGTGGAGGGAGGAAAGGTGGGAGGGGGATGGGGTTATCACACAGTGCGTTAAATTGAGAGGAGGCACCTGGAGATTGTCTACCTCGTCTTGACAGGGAACCAGCTGGTTGGCGTTGGGGTGTCTGAGGTTGGTTACCGCCCTTCAGATTGGCTGTGATGTGTGAAGATGTAAATAGTGAGATACACCTTGTTTAGTAATCCAAAGTAAACGTATGACTGCTGTAGGAACTTGTGTTATTTAAGTAAGATTTGACACTTTGTATGATGGGGAAACAAGTCTGGAACCCACTGTTCTGCAGTAACACTTTGTGTGTAAATACTCCATCTGAGTTAGGGTGGTTCTGTAGAAGAAATAGTGGTGTAACAACTCAAAGTTTTGATCAATTTGCTTTGATAGTCAATGGGAGAACATATTAGAAAGGCTATTAAACATGGTTTTACCACAAACATTGTGTTTATTTTGTTCACTTTGTGACATCTTTAGGTGTGTTTAGTGTCCGTGCACGGAAGTAGACTTCTTGTGTAGACATTGTGGAGTCAAGCCAACTCCATGGGACTCCTTCCCATAATGAGACTAACAAGAGAAGATGCCATTGCAATACATCAGGGAAAAAACGAAAGAAAAATGTGTCTTTTGAAAAATGATCTTGTTCACTTAACTTCAAGTGTCTTGCCTACTACAATCATGCCATTATAACTTTGCATCAGCTTTGGGCAATACAGGGACTAGAAAACTGATAACCCATAAATGACACAAATAATATAAAATGAGAAATTTCCAAATTACAAATTCCTAACATTTTGTCCAGAAAGTATATCCCATGTTAATTTACAACCCTCTCTATAAGTTTGATAGAATTGTGTCGAGTTCTTTAATAATAGGCATATTTTATACTTTTTGTAAAATTATGATTACTTTTTTAGGAAAGAGATCTGATTGATAGCTGTTGTACAAAGTTAAGGTTAGAATTAGAAATAATAAAATTGCTGCAATAAGCAATCTTACCCTCAGCAATTTCCACCTCTGTCATGAAAGCTAAACAAATATTTGAAAAACGAACAAAGAAGTATGAAATTTTTGCAAAAGGGGAATGAAATAATAAACCCCTCAAAGCAATCCAAAATATTTGATACTGTAAGAAACCTCCCTCACTAATCGCACCTGGGCCTGAAATACCCACTGCCTTAAGTTCAGTAAGTTTAGCAATGATCTCTGTTGGACTGTTCTGTTGTCTATCGACAGGGAGAAACAGCAATAATTGCATGTCAATGCTAGCAGCCAGTTACCCCACAAACAAACAAGTCCTGCAGTCTTGTTTTTTTCCCAAATATACTTTTAAGCTTTTACAATTCAAAACATCCTCCTTAACGTTCAGCTAATATAAACAAAAGAAGGAAATATATTTTAGGTCTAGTAATAACTATTTTTTGATGGAAACTATTTCTGATGAAAGTTCTTAGCCACAAGAACAGTGGTTTAGTAGAAATTTTCTTGAAATTCGAGCAAAGCAAATAGTGGTACAAATTTGTTTTAAAATTTTATGAGGAGTAATTGAAAAATTTACTTACATGTATAAAAATGAAATACATCCCCCTCCCCCACCCCCCGAATGATCTTTGAGAAAATGATTACTGAACGGGGCAAAGAAGTTTGTTGATGACAACTAATTCACCAATAGAATAAGCTTTTAGTATTAAAACATTTTGATTTTTTTTGTGTGTTCATTGTTATTTTTATTAAAGCACGTACCATTTAGTTTGTCTGGTCTGGCAGTAACTGTGGTAAGAAGGTACAATATTTGAATATTTTATTACTTTTTCTTTGACTTTACTTAAAAAAGGTCTTGATGTCTTCCATTAAAGGTGAATTAAAAACGATAGCAAAAAACTCACGGTTTTTACTTGAAGTTACAACATAATCTTTGAAAGGAAGCATTTGTATTCTGCTCTTTGTAAAATATTTCAAAATAATAATAATAATGATAACACATGTATGTTGTTAAGGCCTTGTTTATCTCGACAACCTTTGGGTTACTTTCTAGTATGATTAACCATGGTCAATGCCATACTTCAACCATTTACTGCTGTGAGAATGCAACCTCCGGAACAACCACACAACATCATCTAAGCCACAACTTATACCAAGGTGGAGAGAAGAAAGAGTCCGTTCAATAAATTACGCAAAACAACTAATCAGGACTACATTTCAATGATCCTTCCTTTCCGCTGAATCAGCTGCGAGAACAGAAGTCCGGGTACTAGACAACTTTGAAACTGGTTAAGAACATGAACAACATGAGCGGCATTGCTAGGATTGGACCATCATTTGTGACGACTCAATTACTTGATTTTGAGTCAAGCACACTAGGCATTTCAGTTATGTATCAGATATTACACAAAAAAGGAAAATGGATATTACAACAATTCGGTAGTAACGTGGAAACTTTACCAGCAAATGTATCTCCATCTGTGCCAAAAACCGAGCCTAAATACAAACAGAAATTGATCAAATTCTAAGTTACAACAACACAAAATTTTGAAACAAATTTAAAAGATACATGTGTTTATGGCACTCAGATTAGTAAAGCAATGCAGTGATTAGTAGTCTCTCATCAAGCTGTCATCAGTAATAAATGTGATAAAGTCAATTCACAACCTAGTCTTATTTCAAGAAATTCAATGTGTTAACATTTGTCCTATAATCTTCACACCTGTGTTAAAACAAAACATGTATCTTAAAAAAATATGCTGTGTGTCTACATGTTACAAAATCAACAAATAAACAAACAAACAAATGAACATTATTGTTGTGGTGAATGAATTAACAAATTTGGGCGAGACCTCAAATCTCTTCACACCAAAACATCTATAAAAAAAAGCTGTGAAAATGTTATTTTGTAAAAACTAAGTGCGAGAAAAGATGTTATTTGTGGATTTTGAATAATCACCACCAGCTCTACTGAGGGATCTGGTCATTGAATCGATCCAAGACCGAGACGTTTTCGCTCCATCTGGAAGAAAAAGATAATGCCCGGATAATAACCTTTATTTCTTACATTCGTCTTCGTTCAATTGTTCTTTCCTGTCAAAAGAAAATGGTTAGATATGCTATCTTGGAATAATAACAATAACAACAGAAAAGGGCATATATTAGGGGCTTTTAAACTTTGTATAAAAACCCTTTACACTATAAAGACCCATGTTCATTGGGCCTAAGAAATTCCTGAAACCATCTCAACTCCTTTACAGTATAAACCACCGGCAACCAAATTGGTTCAATGGTTGCTAATTAGTTACATTAACAACCAAACTGAAACAAGTCAAAACCTTGGCTGAAGTTTGGCAAAAAACACCTACATCATTGCAGTACAACTAAACGCAATAAAACGGTAACCAATCACCAATGCCTCAATGCTTTCTGTATAACCCTTTGGAGACCATTCATTTCTATATAATCGTCACCATACGTGCAGACAATTGGCCATATTTTTGACTGCATGAGGGTGCTTTCATCAGGGAATGTCTTGTCTCACAAATACACTTTCATCTTATTTTAATTGCCTTTATGTAGTTTTCTTGCATCAATGACGAAATACATAAACATAAAAAATAAAAAAATAAAACCCGTTTGTTTTCTTGTTTTTCATCACGGGAAATATGGTGATTAGCAAATATTGTTGAATTGTTCACACTTTTTTTTTTTTTCAAAGTGTCTGAAAAAATAATATGAAACAGAAATTGGGATTTTTTTTTAAAGAGACATAGATACTATAATAAAATGGAAAACACTGGAAAATGTCAATTCTGAACATGACTTTTACTTTGACCTTTTTGTTGAGTGGAAGTAGGTCAGATCTTGCAGCCGTTTGTGGCTGCTAAGGGCATTTTGGCACGAGCCGTATCTGGCCGCTATGGTCTCTATAGGGTTAAAGACATCCCTGTATGAATGATCGTACAGGGCTCAGTTAAATCACTGATAATAAATTCCAGTTTTTACAGATCGAGGCAAACTTTTTGACTCGACCAAATCCTGCCGTCTGGTTACACCATTATCAACAAACCCATTTCCAAGGGTGTATAACCTTTGACATCACGTTCCCTGTCTACACAATAACAAAAACCGTTCTACTTCTCATTCTGTATACAGTAACCAGACTATGAGTTTCCTCCCAGCCTCATTATGGTAACACTGGGTTGAATAGGAGAAAAAGTGAAATGACTACGCCATGATGAAGAGATACAGTGATTGACTTACCAGGGTCAGGATCCAGAGGGTTTCTCATCCCATAGTACAGGTACGGATCTGTAGAGTTGGCTCCTGATGGTGCTGCAAGGACGCTACTGTAGTTATTGATACTGAAAGGTCTGTATGGGTAAAAACAACACATGTCCGTCAACACTTAACCCTAACCACCCCAGGCCTGCCAAAATCAAACAGATGATTTGTTGAAATTTGGATGGTCTAGTACTGTGAAAAGTACCCACTAAATCATAGTCCAACAGCACAGGACCTGTTGGAGTATGATGGGTTGTGTACTGTTCCAGTACATAAACTGTTGGAGTATGATGGGTTGTGTACTGTTCCAATAAGTAAACTGTTGGAGTATGATGGGTTGAGGAAGCTTTCTAGTAGAAATGCTTAGGGGGTCAGGGCTGTTCACAATTTGTCTACATTTTCGCGAGCGTAACAATTTACATGTTTTTCGGGATCCCCCTCTCTCCACCTAAACGTTCACAAAAGAAAATATGGAATTCTTTCAGGGTATTTCCGTAAGCGCAGATTGCTGTGGTAAGCAGAGCCAATGAATTGGGTTATACACACAGGTGCCTCTGATTTGTGTTGCAGTACCACGGCAGTTATAGTGGTGTTTAGTGGTGTCCCAAGCGTCATACTTCTGGCAATGGATATTTAGTATTTATGAATGTTGATATGCCCTGATATGGCTGATTCTGGGCCCAATTTCATAGAGTTGCTTAAGCACAAATAGTAGCTAAGCACAACAAGATTTTGCTTACCAGACTAAGGTTACCAGCCAAACTACCATGTCACGTGTACAATTTGTGACTGGTATCCTGCTCATTTTTGCTAAGCAGAAAATTTTTAAGCAATATTTTCTGCTTAAGCAGCCCTGATATGGCTGATCTGGGCCCAATTTCATAGAGTTGCTTAAGCACAAATAGTAGCTAAGCACAACAAGATTTTGCTTACCAGACTAAGGTTACCAGCCAAACTACCATGTCACATGTACAATTTGTGACTGGTATCCTGCTCATTTTTGCTAAGCAGAAAATTTTTAAGCAATATTTTCTGCTTAAGAAGCTCTATGAAATTGGGCCCTGGTCTTGATTTTAGGTTAAGTAAAAAAGAGCCAGAGAGACTCTGTCCGCTTACTTCTCAATCATAGAATTCCCCTCTCGAAGCCCGACGCCACCCAGACGTGACTTAGCCAATGCCTCCTCCAAACCCAGATTGGGTACCTGAGGCGGCGGCACCCCACCCACTTGGGCATTGGAGTAAGGTTGGTTGATGAACGATGGTTGGTACCCTTGAGGTGGCTGAGTGGGTGGTTGCTGGCTGGGTATCGGTGTCCGTGAAGACCCACGTTGTGTACCGAAGCCCCCAAGACCTTCAGACTAAGAGGAAGAGAGAAATGGGGATTTTTTTATTGAATAATTTGTTCATGGAACAAAAAAAGACAAATAATGTTGAAAATTTATAAACCTTACTTTACGTAAATGTGAGACCACCACCATAGGGCAAGTTGGTAGAGCGCCGGTACATTAATCCGGAGGTCGTTGGTTCAAATCCCGGTCTGGTAAATTATTCTTCGTTCAACCCAAAATCATTTAAAATTTTCCAAGTCAGTTTCCCTCGTGATGTGTTATTTGATATTCAAAACTAGAGTGTGGGACTGTGATTGAGAGGATTGGAATGCAATGTACAACATCTTCAACATTTATTGAGCCAATTCACCGGACGTCATCATCACCATAACCTTGGTTGCACCATTTTGGGAGTCAACGTTACCGTGTGTCTTACAGTGTAGTGCGCAAAGAACTCCCAACCTGAAACTGTGAAACTTTCAAAATCACTTGGCATGTATATTCAAGAACAGTTTAAAATTCTACCTGCATAAAGAAGCATTTTGTTGACTTTATTTTCTAATCGTTATGTGATGCAACTTGCATTTATTGTTTTTCGGTTGTTTTTTGCAGAGCAGCGCTATGAGCGCCGCTTACGGCGGATACCGGTGCTTTAAAAGTGTCCATTATTAATAATAATAATAATAATACCGACTCAAGAATGATCATCCTTATTCAAAACATTATTACCCCCTGGTCACCCTATTCACACATTTATATTTTTAAAAACCATCCATGCCTGGAGTATAGTATACAGCCTGTGCTGCCAAGTATGTAGCATACCAAGCTAAATCAATCACAAGTTCCATCTCTGCCCTCACAGGTACCCATTTACCCCTGGGTAATGATGAGAAGCAATTATAGTCAAGTGTCTTGCTCAAGGACACAAGTGTCATGACCAGGATTCGAACCCATACCCTGATGACTCAGCAACCAGAACTTGAGTCCGATGCACTAAACCACTCAGCCATGACAAGATATTATTACTTGAGGTGACGCGGTGTTTTACATGTTTACGATTTGACCCCCACAATGGCGAGCGTGGCAGCAGTAGCTGCAGGTGACGTTGGTGCAAGGGCTCAATATTTTCAAACTTTCTGGAGCTTCTCTTACCCTTTTAGCAGGATCTGACGCTCCACTAGCGTTGATACGCAATCCTTCTCGTTTCTCCCTGTGGGTAAACAACATAAAAAATCCAATGAGTTAAAGATCAAATTATGATAGACACCAAGTGACAAACTCAAGGCCATTGCAAAAGCCTTCACAATTTGCAGTATCTTTGACTGCTTTAGGGCATGTGTGAACCAAATGCATGTGATGCAAACCAAGTAAAACGAACTGATTTTACCATTGTTGATATTATCATTATTATTTATTTGGCCATTGATACAAGATAACATACAGGCTGTCAAATTAAGATAAAGCTTTAATTGTGATGCAAGGAAATTGGCAGTTAAAAGCACCCCGTGCAGTCAAATATAGGGTCAATTTTAATGCACCAACAATGGGTGAACAGCAACACTTTATTACCAAAGCCCATAATAACTCAGTTTGCAAATCATAACAATTTCAAGCTGTATTCTTAAGACTCGACCACAGGGCTTTGAAAAAATGTTTGCTTAGCAGATACAGGTTACCAGCCAAGACGCCAATTCAATGTACACAGTTTTTCATTGGTCCCCCACTAATTTTTGCTTAGCTGCAAAACGGTTTTCTGCTTACCTTTGTTTGGCATCCTGTGCATCTTTCATCTGTTGCTCCAGCTCCTTGCGATACTGTTCTTTTTTCCTCCTAGTAGCACTTGCTGTGTCACGATTACCTTCAATTAATAATTAGAAGAAGATGATTTATTAAGTGCCGATATTCGGGGAGACGGGGGCTCGTGATGCTTTTCATTTTATTTCATATCATTTATTAATTCTGGTTGTGAAGCCAAGGATTCTCAGAATAAGTGAACTTAATCAATGTAGTCAGAGAGAGATTAGTCTGGCGATAAAGTTTTGTTATCTCTGTAGCGTCGCCTAAAAATGCATACAGCACAGTATCACGCAATGAATCCGACTGGCAAAAATGGCATAACCAAGATTTGGGTCAATAAGAGAATACGTCAAGCTTGAAAAATATCCAAGCAATGGAGTGCTGGACACTCTTACCTATGGCGATACCCACTTCCTCTGTGGGTAGCGTTGCTGATTTAGCTCTTGGTGGGTTGTTATCTACTGCGTCATAGCCTCGATTCCCAGGTGGCTTTTGTCTGTGGATGTAAATTGCAAACATTTGATTGATGAATTTAAAAGTCCACTTGTATTGAGGTAAGTTTAGTAATGTTTTGCTTTAAAACCATGCATGGTGACATTACATTGGCCATTTGAAAGGGATTATGTTCACCCCAAAAACGATTACACGCTATTATGAAACATTGTGTTCAAACGATGCCATGGTGTAAGTGTACACGTAGATTATTAATGGTGCATTGGGCTACATCAAAAGGTCATGTCATAATCCAAGGCAACTAACTGCCAATCATATTGTTATTTGGTTTTACCCGTACACCGATGTGTGTAAAGCACTGTATACTCAGTACTTTCCCGAGTCCTGTGAAAAAAAAATCACAGGCATATTACTCGGGTGGGATTCGAACCCACGACTTTTGCCAATCTAGAGCAGATGTCTTACCAACTAGACCACCGAGATTGCCCGGTAGCTAGAGGCAGTTCAAATCCTATATTTTAGCAGCGGGGACCGCGACAATTTAATAGATGTTAAATTTGCATCGGGGATAAAGAATATTGTTATTTGGTTTTACCCGTACACCGATGTGTGTAAAGCACAATCAGTCTCAAAGAAGGAAGAACATTCTAAATTCCAATTTCAAATGTGACTCTTGTGGAACCGATGTGTTCATTTTTAATGCAGTGGACTTTGTTACCTCACAAGTTGAAAATAAAATTGCCATAGGCCCTTTAAGTCCATCTTGGGGTTCTTCAGCTTTCGTGAACATGTGTACTTTTTATATGGGACTTCAAGTAATTGACAACAAAAAGGAAAGTTATAACAAGATTAAGAGCAAAGGTTTTGGGAAAAGGTCCTATGACTTTCGCTAAAATTCACGCAAACACAACTTCAAAGTAGATTTCCTGCTGTCCGAATTGGCAGCTATGGCTACAGCTGCTGCCGTTGCTATGGGCAGCCTATGCTTCAACGTATGATGACGTGGCGACCAAGCCGCAGCCGTAGCCACTAATTTGGAAACGGCCTTACCTTTCCATCTCCGGTAACGTACGACTTCGTCCACCGCGGCTTATACCCTATAAACACAAACAGATAAACAAAAATAAGTGACTATATATACTAATTTACATCAAGGCCGAGCGGTTAAGAACACCGGATTCGAGCTCTGGTGTTTCTGATCAGCAGAGTGTGGGTTCGAGTCCCGGTCATGACACTTGTGTCCTTGAGCAAGGCACTTTATCATATTTGCTTCTCTCCACCCAGGAGTACAAATTGGTATTAGCGAAAGCTGGGGAGTAACCTGGGATGGACTGGCATCCTGTCCAGAGGGAATGGAAATATTCTCAGTTGTTTAATGCCAAGAAAACCGGGTATAAACACCGGCCTGATGAGCCATTGGCTCTGGACAGACGTTACTTTACTTACATCAACATGAGGCAAAAAACTCAAATTATATTTATCTTTATGTTTTGTATCTCTATGTTTTGATGAGAAAAACAGGGGAAATGTTATGAAGGAAAAATGAAACCTGGAGACTGAAATTATAATGTACCCAATCATATACGGGCTCATTGACAAAGCCTCTTCCATCCACAGGTTGTCTGTCGTAGCGTGGGTTGTCTGCTGGTGGATAGGCCCTGTATACGGGAACAAAATACAGATACCATTACCAACTTTTACAAAATGTACTTCAGTTTGTCATTCCACTGTCACATCTCTCAACAATACCCCACTGAACTGTGGGTATTTAATGTTAGAGGAAACTTAGTGTGTGAGTTTAATTAAAAAATGAAATTGTGTTAAGAAGTTGTTTGTTTTGTCAACACAGCAATCTAGATTCATAACAACTTCTGTTTTGGATAACTTTGAAACATTTCAACTCTTCAACCGATTAAACACACTAACAAGTAATATATCAAATAATCAAGAAATTTGGTTTTATTTCAGTGACTCACATCAAAATGCTTAAGTCTCTTTTTCACTGTATACACCATGTGTATATCTATTTTGCTGGGTATATTTTGTTCTTTGAGAAATTGTCTTGCTATTTATTCTACTGCCGCGGAGTAGATTTCGGAATTCGGGAGACTACTTAGTTCTGAAAAGAACTGTCCTGCTTATTAACTACAACCAGGGAGGAAGTGTCATCTTCTTCACAATACCAAATTATAAGTATGGGAAGTAACTATTATTAGAAAACTTGTTGGTACAGCCACGCATGAATCTCTTTCGGGAGGAGTGTTGGCTCTGAAAATAGCTGTTGTTGCATCGACGTGTCCAACAGTAAACTCTGCTCGTCTTCTGCTAGTTCTTCTGAAGACGAGCAGAGTATACTGTTCAAATTTTCAGAGCCAACACTCCTCCCAATAGAAATTTACACATGGTTGTACCCGCAAGTTTACTAGTTATAGTTACTTCCCATTATCCACACCATGCAAAGCTTCAAACCTCACTTTGGGAGTTTGCACACATGAGGGTTTGCGTGATTATAGCCCAGCGGTGGCGGTTTGTGGAGTGTGGATAAGACAAGACGAGACGAGACCCAAATGCAATTTACCAGTTTCCTTATAAAAACTTATCAGACTACTAGATACAGGCAATTTGGTTATTGGTGTCTATAAAGTACACAAGGAGTGTAAGGGTAAAAACAAATTATATTCTTTATCCCGATGCAACGTTAACATCTATTAAATCGTTGCGGTACCCGCTGCTAACATATAGGATTCGAACTGCCTCTAGCAACCGGGCTAGCTCGATGGTCTAGTGGTAAGACATCTGCTCTAACAATGCAAAGGTCGTGGGTTCGAATCCCACCCGAGTGATTTGCCTCTGGATTTTTTCACAGAACTCGGGAAAGTAATGAGTACACAGTGCTTAATACACACCGTGTAAGGGTAAAAACAAATTATATTTGATGCTGTTTTTCATTATTTAAATCTTACCTCCCATTTGCACCAGGCTGGTCACTGAATCGGACTCTCCTGAAGGATAAAACATCAAAATCATGATTGGGTATAACTCCTAAAAGTATCTCATTGAAACTTGGGTAAGTTTTCTAGGTTTGTTTGGTGGTTAGTCAATAAGGAATAGGTTTGCCGTGACACCATCAGAACTATTTCTTTTAAATATGCCTCCTGTTCTTAAAGGTATCGTACACGTTTGGTACTGACTCAAAACAAATATTAGCATAAAAACTTACTTGGTAACAAGCAACGGAGAGCTGTTGATAGTATAAAACATTGTAGGAAACGACTCCCTCTGAAGTAACATTGTTTTTGAGAAAGAGGTAATTTCTCACTAAAATAATAAAAACTTCTTGCAAGAAGTTTTTATTCCTATCTGAAAGCACACCAATTTGTACAACAAGGGTGTTTTTTCTTTCATCATTTTCTTGCAACTTCGATGACCAATTGAGCCCAAATTTTCACAGGCTTGTTATTTTGTGCATATGTTGGCATACACCAAGTGAGAACACTGGTCTTTGACAATTTCCAAACGTGTTCAGTGCCTTTAAGTAAGAAACAAACTTATTTATTTATTCATTTATTTAATTATTAATTCTGGTTGTGAAGCCACGGATTCTCAGAAAAGCAAACTTAATCACTATACTAGCCAAGAGCCCCATGGAGAGAAGAGAAGGAAGTTTCAGTTGTAGAAGTGAGAGGAAAACCCCAGAGATTCATTCCAGGGAAAACCCACGCAATCACGTAGGAACTTAAAACCCAATCCACATAGCGGATTCGAACCGGAGTCCTAGAGCTGGAAGGCGAGGAAAGACTACACCAACCTGACCGACTCGGAAGAATAAAGACTCAGTATTCCATTTACCCCAGGTTATCCGGCTTAACCCTACTCCTGAGCAGGGGTAGCTATTTCCTCGGAGTTTGCCAGGGTTAGCAACTCAAGTTTGAAAAGGTCAACAACATTTTCCCAGGAATTCCCCAGGGAAATTTGTGTAGTGGGTAATAAGAGTTTGGATTTTCTGAGTAAGCTTGCTCGTACAGGTGAGATTTGGTGTTTCTCTTGATATATTGGGATGATTCGACGTCGGGGGAGTTGGTTCCACACTCTGTATGCTCTAATCATTGCCAGAAGAATGTAAGTCTCGTACTGATAAACAGAGCAGACTGTCCAAAACACCCATATCAGTTCTTCTGACAACCACGTACCGAGAACCACATACTCAAATCACAAATCTCACTATTCAGGCTAAGCCAAAACTGGTTACCAGACAAAATGCCATGTAATTGTTTGTGACTGGTCCCCTCTAACTTTTGCTTAGCAGAACAATTATTAAGCACCAATTTCTGCTTAAAAGCTATATGAAATCTTGGCAAGATTTGTTTGTGCTAAGCATTTTTCTGTGCTTAAGTGATGGTAAAGTCAATGTGAGCTACACACAGGAATTGCCATAATTTAACCAACACATTTCAACTTGCCTTCTGTCATATTCTTGGTCGTAGTATTCTTGCCTTGCTCGAGAATATCTGCCATCCTGTCAAAAAATACATGTAACATGATCAGTCTCAACTCTGTGAAATTGGCCCCAATCTTAAAATTGCTAAGCAAAGTGTGGCGTCACAGTACAAATCACTATGGCAATAATGCTAAATCATCTTAACATGAATCTTAGTGCTTTGTGAAACCGAGCCATGGGGGCTTTTCCCAAACTCTGGCTTAGGCTCTGCCTATGTTTGATGTAGAAGTACCGTGCAGATTGCACACAGCTCCAACTTCGATGACAGAGCCAAAACCCAAGCCAGAGCCTGAGCCCAAACCTCGGTTTGGAAAGGGCCTCTGGGTGCCTTATGGACATTACACAATCCACTGGACCCACGGTTTTATATCCCATCAAAAACAAAAGACTTAGGCCAATGTTAAAGATTCCCATCATGTCCCAGCAGGCCATCCAGCAAATGCAATGCACTGTGAAGAGGGGTAACCCTGTTTCAGCCCCAGGAGTAGGTGGCAACGTGCCCCTTGTGGCAGTTGATTTGGGTCGATAGCCCAAATCGGTTAAGTGTAGCCCTCACCTTGAAGTGGCCGTCCGGCCTTGTGATGTTAGGCAATCTCTCATAAAAAATAACAACAAATAATAAAAACAAAACCAATGGGCATTTTTGTACAAGGCACTTGACAACTCATGATCTCTACAGGGTTATAGTTTTTACCTCTGGATATCTGTTGAGATGCGAGTCACTGTAAGACGGTCGGATTCCTCCACGAGGCTGGTAATGGTCGTAATCTTCATCATAGCGTCTGCACAGAAGAGAAGAAGAAATCAAATAAAACCCATGAATTCGCTGTATTTTTGACCGCGTGAGGGCGTATGTGAACCGAATTCACGTGATGCAAAGCAAGTAAACAAACTGGGGGGTTTTCCATTGTTGTTATTATAATGTTTATATATTTCATCATTGATGCAAGAAAACTACATACAGGCAATTAAAATAAGATGAAACTGTAATTGTGATGCAAGACATTCCCTGATGAAAGCGCCCTCATGCGGTCAAAAATATAGTCAATTCAAGCTAACAAACACAGCACTATATCTACAATTTGACATGCTCTCAACTTCTTTGTATCTTTCTCTCTATTTTCAGGTCATGATTTGGCCTTCTACAAGTAACACTGCTGACATTCTTGAAACTCCAATTGTGAGTCAATGTTTCACTAAAAAATGAGTTGGATAAACGATTTTCCAGTACTGCATCTTATCAAGTCATATCTAATGTTGTTGAGACCTGGTCAAGAACTATGGTTCAGAGAAGTTCTTCTTATTTCAGAGTCCCCTTCCAAACACAAATGGTCAATAACTAATGGTCCCCACTCAAAACATACCTGTACCCAGTCTCCCTCCTAAACACTTATGGCTAATGCTAGATGGTACCCACCCAACACATACCTGTACCCAGTCTAACTCCAAACACTCAATGACTAGTCTTAGTTGGTGCCCACTCAATACAAACCTGCACCCTGTCTCCCTCCTAAACACTTATGGCTAATGCTAGATGGTACCCACCCAACACATACCTGCACCCTGTCTCCCTCCTAAACACTAATGGCTAATGCTAGATGGTACCCACCCAACACACACCTGCACCCTGTCTCCCTCCTAAACACTAATGGCTAATGCTAGATGGTACCCACCCAACACATACCTGTACCCAGTCTAACTCCAAACACTCAATGACTAGTCTTAGTTGGTGCCCACTCAATACATACCTGTACCCTGTCTCCTCCTAAACACTTATGGCTAATGCTTGATGGTACCCACCCAACACATACCTGCACCCTGTCTAACTCCAAACACTCAATGACTAGTCTTAGTTGGTGCCCACTCAATACATACCTGCACCCTGTCTCCCTCCTAAACACTAATGGCTAATGCTAGATGGTACCCACCCAACACACACCTGTACCCAGTCTCACTCCTAAACACTAATGGCTAATGCTAGATGGTACCCACCCAACACATACCTGTACCCAGTTTCACTCCAAACACTCAATGACTAATCTTAGCTGGTACCCACTCAATACAAACCTGCACCCTGTCTCCCTCCTCAACACTTATGGCTAATGCTTGATGGTACCCACCCAACACATACCTGCACCCTGTCTCCCTCCTAAACACTTATGGCTAATGCTAGATGGTACCCACCCAACACATACCTGTACCCAGTCTAACTCCAAACACTCAATGACTAGTCTTAGTTGGTGCCCACTCAATACATACCTGCACCCTGTCTCCCTCCTAAACACTAATGGCTAATGCTAGATGGTACCCACCCAACACATACCTGTACCCAGTTTCACTCCAAACACTCAATGACTAATCTTAGCTGGTACCCACTCAATACAAACCTGCACCCTGTCTCCCTCCTCAACACTTATGGCTAATGCTTGATGGTACCCACCCAACACATACCTGTACCCTGTCTCCTCCTAAACACTTATGGCTAATGCTAGATGGTACCCACCCAACACATACCTGTACCCAGTCTAACTCCAAACACTCAATGAATAGTCTTAGTTGGTGCCCACCCAACACATACCTGTACCCTGTCTCCTCCTAAACACTTATGGCTAATGCTAGATGGTACCCACCCAACACACACCTGTACCCAGTCTCACTCCAAACACTCAATGACTAATCTTAGTTGGTGCCCACTCAATACATACCTGTACCTAGCCTCTTCCTCCCTCTTACGCCGCAGAATCTCGTCATAGTCTGGCTGGGGTGTTCCCCAGCCTCTCCTCGGACCCGGTGGGGGTCTATCGTCATACTCCTTTAGTATGGGGCGTGGGGTTTGGGACGCCGCCTCTCTCCTTCGGTCCACACCTCCTCGGTCAAACCCTCGATCCACCCCTCGGTCAAACCCTCGATCCACCACTCGGTCCACCCCTCGGTCCACCCCTCGTTCAACCCCTCGGTCTACCCCTCGGTCCTGGGGCTCATCTGGCTGTCTAGAATTGTAAGGAGGGTACCCATTTGGGGGATTCTGACTTGCGTTTTCTTTCTCCTTGCCTGTGATTGGGTCGTAAGATGGTCTCTTGTTCTGCTGATCAAAATAAACAAATGCTTGTTGACCACTTGCACTGTTCTAATCACAATCACTCCAGCAAATTTCATCTTTGAGAGGGCGAGGCCATTTTCATTTTGCAAAGGGCAATTAGTTGTATTTTGGTGAATGCTCGTCCTTTTTTAATTAGAGGGCCAGCCTCCTTCCTGTGTCTCTACATATATATAATGTTTTCCTTTTTTGTTTTCTCAAACAAAGATGCCTTTTCAAAAACAAAACTTGAAATAATTTTGAAAAATGAACCAAAAGCATACCACAAGACTGCCACCACTGTTTAAAAAAAAAAGAGTAAAGAAACCAACTAACAATGTCCGGTGAAAGCTCTGCGTTCCCAACTAGTGGTTTCTGTGACAATCTCTTTCCTTTACTCTTCAGGAACTCATTGTATTCCTTGTTGCGTGCCACACGTGCACGATCCTGGTTGATAAAAAGGGATAAAAATAATTGTAAAAATTGTTAATAACAAGAAATACAGTTACTTTTCTTTTTGGCTTTCACAGAACCCCCCCCCCCAGATATATGGAATGGTCCAGTCTAGAATATTAAGGACATTCAACTTGCTGTGGGCTTTGCAACTGGGAAAACAAATGAAATTTTTAACTTGTGACTTCTGTAGGAGAACACAGAGCTCGACAGGGTTTAAAGGGATTGTATACGTTTGGTAATTGGAACCCACTGTTTGTTTCAATCTTATATAGTTGTAGATGTTTACCAAAAAACTAACCTGTGAAAATTTTCATTTCAAAAGGTGGTAGAGTTTTTGAGATATTACCGAAAATCTGGGGCGGTTATGTCCATGCAGGAAGAATAATCTGCAACTGGAATACACAATCTGAGAAACATTTCCGACTGAAACGCTTCCAAGGTTCAAATTTGTTTGGATAAAAACTGATATCTTTTTTCATAACCACATTACTCTAAAGTGAAATTTTTCTCAAAATGCTTTATACTATCAGAAGCTGCTGTACTTCTTACCGAGGAAGTTTTAATTGGCATTAATTTTCAGAGTAATTACCGAACGTATACAGACCCTTTAAGTGAGTACATTCTGAAGAAGTTGACTGAGGACTAACCTTAGCTGAATCTCTGCTGGGAATCTTCAGCGATCCGCCATTATCGGGAGCATCTTCTTGTTTCCGAGGGGCGGACCTCAATTCCTTCTGAAAAGTTCAGAATTTGACTATGTAAGTTTTTCCACAAGTATTACACAAAAATAATAATAATAATTACTATCTCTATATCTTTCTGGTAATGAAACCAAGGAACACTCAAAAGTGACTTGCACTGTAACCCGTAAGGATGAAAATACCTTTTGAGAGAAGATGAAGAGGAACAAATTGTACATTTTTGTATAAATATTTTGGGTTTTTGCTATTTTCTAACAGTAAAATGATGCTGATGAAATTTGGTTCTGGAAACTTTGAATTTGAAAATTAATACATTTTTAAACTTGTTGCTGTACGTCCGTTCACGTTGGAAGCATGTTAGAACAATGACATATCAACTCTTCTTTTTTCAATTCATCAAAACCTCACAATGCCTCAACAATGACATTCTATTCATTGCATTTTGTTCAGTAAATTTGTTTGGGTTTTATGTTAATATGCTCTGTTCTGGGTCCAGTTTCATAGAGCTACTTAAAGCAGAAAAGTAGCTAAGCACACAAAAATAATGTTTACATATAAGTAAGGTTACCAGACAAAATACCATGTCACAAAGCATCCGAAAATGGCATCCTGCTTATTTTTGCTAAGCAGACGATATTATTTAAAGCAATATTTTTTCATTAAGCAGCTCAATGAAATTGTGCACCGCATTTTGAACCATTTAATCTTGACAAATTATTGTAAACAATTTTGTTTGTTTGCATATCAGCCATCTTGTTTGCAAACATAACATACTCAACTGCTTTTGATAATTTTACAAAAAAAATGCTAAATTATGCATAATATGATGAATTATGATGCTAAGCTGAAATAACTCCCCACGTGATTAATTAAATAGTTGCACCCTGCATCTCATTATGCTCTTCAAAGTCTTAATTAATTGTGCATTGTTAATTCAACCATAAAAAATACCATAACAACTCACTTTGGCCATGAATTTTTTATACTCTTCTTGTCTCTCCCTTGCTAGCTTTTCCTTGATGTCGTCATGGGAACCAGATGGCACAGCATTACCTGTATCCATGGTAACAGGGGCAAACAATTATTTAAAATATACCCAGTCAGTTTCCCCTTGTGGCTTATAAACTTGATACAATAAAAAGCAACCAAGGTACTAACGTTCGACATTCGAGAAAAGGAAAAACAAAAACAGTAAAGATGATTTTCAAGTAATGAAAATTCAGTTTTAAGCAGGTACCTTTTCCGATTGATGCTGGTACAGATGGTGGAATGTTCTCTTTGAATCCGTTCCTGCCGGTAAGTGGGTAGTTGCTTGGAGCCTCCTCTATGACCTGGAAAGAAAAGAAATCATGCGGACATTCTTGCAATGTTCTAATTTTAGAAAAAACAATTTTATTTTTTTTATGCCATAAAATTATAAGAAAAACATAAACAGTCAACACATTTACAATTCATTTTTATTTTCAATATTCTCTGGGGTTTGATTTCACAAAGAGCTGAGATTGACCTTAATATGTGAATCTAGTGAACGGTTTCCCTTGTATAGCAGAGCAAAATGCTACACAAAATGGATCAGTTGCTACTCAAAAATCATCATTTGCTACTCAATAAGTAGCATTCAGTGTGTACAAAACATGTTCAGTCAAAAAAATACTTTGCTATGCAAAATTGCTGGACAAATTGTTCCCTGGTTTCAATCTTAATTGCTGAGCAAATTGTGATGTCATGATACAAATCACGATGGCGATATTGACAACTCATCTTAAGATGAATCTTAGTGCTTTGTGAAAACGAGACCTGGGGTACTTTTCTTGTAAATTCGTTTCTAGTGCAGGAAATTCTTTACATGTTTTGACTTTTTTAGTTGAAATATTGTGAAGTGACTTGATTGCATTTGTGGATTGAAGGGGCTGTGTCGTCATGATCTAAGAATGCCTGTGGCTGTACGTGAAATTATGAACTCTCACCCATATCTATGGAGAGCGTGCGCATGCAGAAACTGAATGAGAGTTCATAATTTATTATCACTTTTTAACTTGTTTTCTGGGTTTTATTTTTGCCATTTTGTTTTGTTGTTGGCTGATTTTTACTGGTGTTCGGTCTTGTAGGTCTGTGGGTTTATGTTTCTTTTGCTTGCTATTTTGTTTACTTTTACCATTTAGTTTATTTTAAATTGAAACTTTTTTTGGGAACAAATTTATTTTGCTTAAACGTCTAAATGATGTGAACAGAGTCAGTTTTGTAAGACAGCTATTTTCTACTTTTGCCCTCCCTTCTACTTTTGCCCTCGTCTGAAGAATTAAAAAAGATAAAATCATTAGAGGACTGGTTGATTAAACAAAGACAACCAATTGCCTGTTGAGCCTAAATCCTACCTTACGCGTGGTCTCTTGCTGCAAGTCATTGCGCTCCCGGGCAAGTTTAGACTTCTGTTCTTGTATAAACCTATCAATATCCTCAGCCATGGCGACAGTTGACTTAGGAACTTGTAGATGATGGTCAGGTTTTTGTTATCTCATCATCATTACATTGATCCTTCCAGAACTATAAGAAAAATGCAAAAACAAAAATAGTTAGTACTAGTAGCTACCCCACAAAACATCCAAACTCCTTGATCGAGTTTTCGACTTAAGTATTTGGTATTTATTCCATAAAAAGGTACACCATCAATCCCTATTATTCACGAAACCTCACATGCAAGTCTGATCAGAGATCTTGATCTTGAAAGTGCAACGTCAAAAACAGATGTTGACGCCCACTGTGGTTTATGGACAATTCGATTAGTCTCTGGTAAGTTTTTGCCTGTTTTTTTTTTCTGCCAAATATTTTCCTGAATAATGAATAATGTTTTAATTTAAGTATTTTAAATTGAATCACAACACATTGAAGATCAAATAATACATGTTCTCAGAATTTGTGTTGTGATTTTTTTAAGTGGTAAAAACTGAGCAAATGTGGTCACTATTCCGACAAAAATGGTCGATATTGCAAAAGTGTGTGATTAATATACACACCGATTCATAACCCTCTGGTCTGCGACCATCAGGAGGATAGAGGATTAAGATTATCCCACTGGTAGTTGGATGGATGAGGGATTTTGTCCATTATTATAAATAACTTAGAATTAAAAATAAAATTTAATTAATAGGCCTATGACATTATTTTATAAATCTGTTGTGCAGTGACTGAAGAAGATGATCATATTCATATAATAACCCTCGGTCCCTTTAACTCTTTTAAAAAACCCTAATTGCTTACTCAGTTAATGTTAAGCGATGAAACAAATAAAAAATGAGATTGCTTGTCCGAATACTGGGCATGACGGCATAACCCCCACACAACATTAAATGTCGACAGTAAAATATTGCAACTTGACAACTGTAAACAAAAATTAAAATCACGAATCTGAGATGATTAAATACATCGATTCAAAAAGTAAAGACATTAATACATGCGTAGATGGTCGGGCATTCCTCCAGTATATTTGAATGGGAGACTTACCAGCTATTTCTAATATTATTCCAGGTTTAAATTCAACATGTTGTCAACTTTGCATGTTACTTCGATAATTGATGGAACATTTTACAAAAATGCTGTCACGTTCCCAGGGAGCAGTCATAGACTTTTCACCAAGAATTGCAAGAAGAATTGAGTACGAGGTTGACAATTATTTCAGCGCCGTTCGACAGGGCGCCCTCTATGTCAATAAGTTTACTGTTTGGAATGGTTACACTTTTTATTATTTTGCAAAAATTAGTAAGGCCTAATGACCTGGCGTTTTGACCCTAGCAGAGTCTTTCTCGAAACCTAAAGGACACTACATAACACACATGAACAGGTATGTTATACGTAAGGCCATAAACCATTGTTTGCATTTATACCATGGGTCCTTTTGTTTGGTAAGCAGTTGCAACAGCTAATTTTTAATTTGTTTTAATTATTATTTTGCAAAATAATGCGCTTGTACTAATTTTTCCAAATAACATTGTCGAATATTTAATATATCCTTTATAAAAGTTTATTTTGCCTGACAGTATCAAGTACAAGACATGTATTATTGGTTTTAGTCGTCATTTTGTTTTATCTTGTTTTGGATTGATTGGATGTCGGGGTCGAGCTTTTTAGTTCACTTTTCTCATTCGTCATAATATTTTTAAAACTTTCCCATTTTCTAGTTTGGTTTGGTGGGATTTCGAGAACCAGTAATTTAGCTCCCTTTTGCCAATCCTGGCCTGCAAAATATTAGGCTCTGCTTTTCTCAAAAAACCTTTTTAATAAAAAAACCCCTGTTTTGTCAATCCTTTTCGAATCTCCATTGAGCCGAAATCAAACACATTGACAAGACCACTAAAACAAAAATGTTGAGCGTCCCTTTTTTTGGGGGGGGGGGGGGTGGGGGCGGGAGAGCGTTTTTTATTTTATTTTTTATTTTTTATTTTGACATGGCAGAATATGAAATAAAGATTTTAAAAATCATTACAATCACTATAAAACAGAGGGTTTGTGTGATTTTGATGTTTTTAATTTGTTTTGATATACCCATCTCCTATTTGACATTTTTTGTAAACACTTTCAAAAAACCAAAACGCAGTGTTATTTAGCCAAAGTAAATATTTTGAAGAATAGTTCTTGTTTTTGCCAACATGAATAACCTTTCATTCAAACATCTTTTCCAACCTATAAATTTTGAAAAAAAATATCAGCTGAAAAAACTGGGAGTTGAAAAGGCCGCTTTTATGAAAAAAAGAAAAAAAAAAGGGAGTCGGGGTTTCGTAGGGTCGGGCAGGGACAATCAACACTTGATTTTGTGTATGTGGCCTAATGATGGCTATTAATAATCACATTATTTTCAATTTTTATTCGGTCAATGGCAAAACAGCAAAATACATTTATGAAAATGTCATAATAATACAAGCTTTACGTAGGCTAAAGTAAGAGATTCATAAGACAAAACAGGGTTGGTCTAGAGGAGGGGAGGGAGGAGCAGAAGGGGGGGTTTAAGACTAAGACGGCCTGGATAATCACTATTATTATTATTGGTAACGTAGTTTTTGAGAAAGAGGTAATTTCTCACTAAAATAATAAAAACTTCTTGCAAGAAGTTTTTATTCCTATCTGAAAGCATACAAATTTGTACAACAAGGGTGTTTTTTCTTTCATCATTTTCTTGCAACTTCGATGACCAATGAGTCCAAATTTTCACAGATATATTTTATGCATAATGTTGGGATACAACAAGTGAGAACACTGGTCTTTGACAATTACCAAACGTGTTCAGTGCTTTTATGGAGTTTAAATTAAGTTTTATTTTTACAATATTAAGAAAAGTAAAACAAAAATTTTAAAAAAGGCAAAAAATTGACAAAAGTTAGAGAATTGAAATATTGTAAACCAAAACACATGAATTATTAAGATTTAAAAACATACATGGACATCATTGACAACAACTCAGACTTTACGAATTCAGACTACCACTTACGACTCAAAAGCCTGCCTCATCCAATAATTATTAAAGAGTAAATGTAATAATTTCTAAATACAATATATAGGCCTACGGACAGTTTTTTAAATGAAATTGAATTAAGTAATAAACTGTCCGACTCTAAAATGTAAAACTGTACATTGTGTCTTACAGATAGGAGAGTTGGGGCAATTGAAACATATTTGGGACTCCACCTTGATTTACAAAATTAATAAATAAAAAGTACATTCGTGCATATAGACATTTAATATTATAAAAATACTAACTTTGGTTAAAGATTATTATATTAATAATAATAATAATAAAAAGGAACTCAAGCGCAGTATTGCCGCAAAACAGCCTCAAAGCGCTATGTACAAAAACAAAGAAAGATTAAAAGACAAAAGTCATTAGCAAAGGGTTAAAAAGTTACAAAATTACATACTACAGGAGAATATATAATAAAAAGTATCGCTCACTGGTCCTGCCAGCCTTTGGCAATAAAAAGGGATAAAAACATATGTTAGTGAAAAGGAAAAAAAGACTGTAATAAAACCCGCAAGTTTATTGTTTGACATTTGTTTTCAATACCGGTACTTTCTCTCAATCAGGTTTGCATAGTTTTGCAGTATTGAACACTCTAATGATTAGGATACTTTTGTTTATAAAACTTTCATAAAACTTTCATAGACGCGTTTATTGTGCAGTAAACTCGCCATGCATAAACGTATAGCTCAAGACGCTGTGTCAAGATACAATTTACAACAATCATTCCATGCAATCTCAAAGAAGCAGGAACTTTGAAACTTATATTTTCACATAATTTTCTGATACTGTTTGAAAAAAAAATGCCTTTGGGATGGATGGAACCTGAAGGAAGCGGAGTTGCCACCAGAGGGCGCAGCAGTACATTAGTCGAAGGCCCTTTTCGAAATTACAACTTTTAGTACCCGGCTTCAGCACAGCCAGTTATTTCGAAAATGTGTACTTTCGGTAGGGGCTTCAATTAGGATTACGGAGCCGGAGCCGAAGTTAGTCGTGGTTTCGAAATGGCCCTTTGGAGTCGCAGCATTAGACTGGTCCCCACTTATGCTCAGGTTTAATTAATGAACATAGAGTCTGGGCAGCTGTAAGCCTGCCCTGTCATTTAACTGCAAATAGAGGGCGTCTTTATCCAAAGCCTTTGGGGGTTAAACTTTTCATTCTTTAAAAGAGTGTCTTGTAGCAGGCCACTGTGTATATTTCGGACAGTACTTTAAATCACAGGTTCCATACCAGCTCCAGGGAACTAAATAAGTATTTTGAGGGAACAAAATGTTAGTTCGAGGGAACGAAGAATACATTTTCTTTTCTTTTTTCACCTGTTTTGCTCAGACTGTGTGATTCCCGCTACATGTAATATCACCAAAAGCACAATTCCATCACTTTCCTGCCATGTAGTCTAACAGTCTGCCTTACCTTGGATAAATTTTCTCAGTTCAGCAGGTGGAAGCAAAAATTGCACTTGAGATCCACCGTATTTAAATATTGACATCGGGGAAAACTGCATCATATCAAAATAATTTAGACAAGATTCCTTCACGATTTCATAGAATATTCATGGAATACCATAGAGCAAACCAGGGCTCGATTTCACAAAGAGTTAGGATTGATCGTAACTGCAAGTCCATCGCAGTTGCTTAACAAAGAGTGATGTCACAATACAAATCACTATGGTAATACTGATAACTCATCTTCAGATGAATCATAGTGCTTTGTAAAATGGACCCCATGGGCCCAATTCCATGAAGCTGTTTCGGCACAAACATTAGCTAAGCACTAACAAAATTATGCTTATTAGAATAAGGTTACCAGCCGAAATAGCATGTCACGTGTACAATCTGTGACTGGTATCCTGCTTAGTTTTGCTTAGCAGAAATGTTTTTGCACTATTTTCTGCTTAATAAGCAGTTCTATGAAATTGGGTCCACATGGAGATCCAGCAATATCGACTTCATGCACTGCTGCTGTTTCTGACGCTTGATTACGTCACCAACGACATTTTTTGAATAACATAAGGTTTTGTTTTACTGATATGGAAAATAATAAAATCGTGAGGTTTTATTCTGAAAAGAGCCATTGATCACCACATTGCGATGGCTCAGCCAGTGTGCCCTAATCGTCTTCACAAATAAAGCGCCTGAAGCTACGCGCCTGGAGCTACGCGCCTGCAAACTTTGAGCAGGATTACACTAGCGGTTCCTGTAAGTATAATTTCGCCTATAGTGGAAATACGATCTGGTAAAAAAGGTTTGCGTTCACTCCATAGAAATAATATCTCAGACGAGGTACGGTGATTCTAAATCGAACAGTTGGTGTAAAAACCCGATATTTTAAACAGTTTACTCCGATGTCTCCGGGAAGAAACTTCGACTGAGTGTTAAAGTGTTGGATAGTCACATCCCATCGCCAAAAATTATTTAATCTGTGCCAACAAATGCTTTATTCCCATACAAACCTCCCCACACGTTTACAACAATGGTATCCTTTAAAAGTTCAATGTCTCTGAGAAGCGCCGAAAGTATATGTACCAATCGTGTTCTGAGAATACAGCCAAAAAGGTTTATTTGAGTTTTTAACCTTCTCGTGATGTACATGGAGTAATATAAAAGTGTAAAATACTTCTCAAAGTGCATTTGTGAGTTGACCAAAGTGTAAAATAGCTCTCAAAGTGCGTTGACCAATAGTCCTGCATTACACCTTCGCAGGTAGTTCGGTGACAGTTGCCGTCAATCATGGAATATCACTGCTCTAGCCATCGCACTGTCCTCATTTCCTCGAAGATAAGAGTCGTCCTCCTGGAAGATGAAAGTCGTACTCCTCGAAGGCGAAAGTCGTACTCTTCGAAGGTGGATGCCGCCCAGACCTGGAGGATCCCTCAGTAAAAATGTCAACCACTGCATGAAAACAAAAAACATTTATGGCCGTAAAAATTGTCAGGGTGGTCGGTACTTGTTAACTTTAAGTGGGAGTTCAAGAGTGGTTTTATGGCTAAACCTTCCTTAGAATCAGGTAGCAGTGCTGACACTACTGTGGGTCGACCATCTCTCTGCCGTAAAGGGCCTTGGGATGTTAAAGGGTGCACTGTGGTCAACAGTTTTGTTAAAAGGGAGCATTGGTGCGTAGATGTGACAACACCCTGAGTTCGAGGAAGATGTTTCGGGACGATTCACTCTGCTTACTGAAGCAGTGACACAACACAATATGATGACATGAGATATAACCATAGTTCTTATCTGTTCAAATCTGATGTCTAGATTTTTCCAGCAGGGAATATATTGCATCCCTGCGTCATCTATACCTCCATGGAGACTGATTTTATCGATCCAATTATACGTATTGTGTTGGTTCCGAAGAGATTATGGTTTCTCGTCCATTCGGCGTTATAGATAAGGTAAGTTCTTCTATTATTATATTTCCGTATTATCATTTTCTTCAAATTACAGTTACAAAACTGTAACATTGTTCGTTTTTAAGATTGGTAATTTGCCTGTTTACTCCACCAGTCATCGGATGGAATTCAGGTGGAGGTGACGGAACAGGAAGCCGGTTATCCACCATGGCTTTTATAACCATAATGGTCAGCTTAATTCTTGATTATATCGTGGAGGTATAGGAAGAAACGCGGGGAGCTAGCGCTTGCCTAGATACCATGGAGGTAGAAATTCTATGTCTAAGTGTTAGTTTATTCCATACATCAATAATGTGTTGGTAGCCAAGACTAATTAACGAATGGGCGAGGCGATCTTGTTTGTCTTTGTTTATGTTTTAATATCATTTAGAAGATGAACTGGATAGTTGAAACATAGGGTTTATCTTCTTGTACCTCTCATAATTTTAAATATTCAAGCCAAGTCTCTCAATAAGCCATTTTGAGATATGGCGGACACATTACTATAACAATGTTTGGTTTGGGTAAATTTGTCTGTATACACCCACATCTTACAGTGCACTCCTATAGTGTCCACTATATCTCAAAAAGGCTAATTAATGAGTCTGTATACGTTTGGTAATGACACTAAGAATTAATGGCAATAAAAACTTACTTGGTAAGAAGTACAGCAGCTTTGGATAAATATTTTACTTCGATGTACTGTGGTTATGGAAAAAGATATAACTTTTTATTCCCCAAAACATTTTAATCTGAGAAGCTTTACTGCAGTAACGTTTCTCAGATTAATTGTGTATTCCAATTGCAGATTATTCTTCCTATACGTGGACATAACCGCTCCAGATTTTCGGCAATATCTCAAAAACGCTACCACCTTTTGACATGAAATTTTCACAGGTTAGTTTTATGGTAGGCCCATATCACAACTATTAAGATTGAAACAAACAGTGGGTTATAATTACCAAACGTATACAATAGTGTATAAGACCACAAAGCAAGGACCAGACCTATAATACACTGCAAAAACTGGGGTGTTAAAACTGACACCATGGGGGTTGTCACATATAGATACCGAAGAGAGAATCAAAATTAACATCTTAGGGTGTGAAAATAACACCAATGTAAATGTTTTGCACAAATCAGTGTAATTTTAACACCCTAGGGTGTAAATGTTGATTCTTTTCCCCCGTACATACATGTGACAACAACCATGGTGTCAATTTTAACACCACAGTTTTTTTTTGCAGTGTAGGTTTCGTTTGCCCAGTGCAGCTCAGGTAAAAATATTACAGTGTGGCGTACAAAACATGGCGGCGAAGTTGCGGGACCATGGAGGTCTAAGGGGAACAAAGGTTTCGAGCCTTCCTCTTTCTCGAGGACAAATAAAAGAAAGAGTGCAGTAGTAAAAAATTAACACTGAAATTTGTCTTCACTCCCACATCAAAAAAAAAATCACCCAGAAAATATGTATGACGTTGGTCGTACATCAAGTGAAAATGTGGTGGTCGAATAGAATACAACACTTATAAAACAACAAACAAACAAACACCTGTGCGGGATATCCTCTAAACAGATGCAGGTACAAACAAAAACACCACAACAAAAACAAATTTTCCCTATAGACCTGTCTGACCAAGAATTCCTCTAACTCACTGAGCAAGATTTCAATATGCAAAATTACCAATGGTACAAATTGCCTGCGATCAACACCGAAGCAAGAAGTGATCTTGTATCCAATGCATTAAATGCACTGAACACGTTTGGTAATTATCAAAGACCAGTGTTCTCACTTGGTGTATCCCAACATATAACAAGCCTGTGAAAATTTGGGCTCAATTGGTCATCGAAGTTACAAGAAGATGATGAAAGAAAAAACACCGTTGTTGTACAAATTTGTGTACTTTCAGATAGGAATAAAAGGCTTCTTGCAAGTCTTTTATTACTTTAGTGGGAAATTACCTCTTTCTCAAAAACTACGTTACTTCAGAGGGAGTCGTTTCTCACAATGTTTTATACTATCAACAGCTCTCCGTTGCTCGTTACCAAGTCAGTTTTATGCTAATATATATTTTGAGTAATTACCAAACGTGTAAGTGCCTTTATACATCACTATAATGGCAATACTTATTCTTCGCGTAATGGATAGTTCAAACATCATCATTATTACCATTAATTGACGTTCATAGCCCACCAGTAAATTTTAATCATACTACCGCCATAGTACAATACTTAACCACGGTATTAATTAATAATGCACTGAAGAACGCGAGTCATTGATTAGTATACGTAGTGGCAGCACGAGTTACGCAAAATTAATAAGGAGCATAATCTATAATATTCATGATTCTCCAACTTCAAGTGACAAAAAATACGATTTGGTTCTGTATTGCTTGGCTATCCCATGGAGGTAGAATTATAGTTATCCCTTCACCTCGTGAAAACAAACTGCCGTAAAGTCAGAGCAAAAGACGGGACATCGCCTGGGCGGTGATTCTGTCCCCCGACAAAAATTTGTATCCATGTAATCGAAGAAATACACCCACATTCATTGGATTTAAACCCAACTAGCTCATCAATCAAATCTCAACTGAAGCTAAATTGTTTGCATAGCCAGTGGCACAAATTAATAGCAGGGGAACTCACGCTCCCCTTCACTGTATGCCATGCACCGAACATATTCCCCTCTCTTTCACCGTATACGTGGGAAATGAGTCCGAGGGAGAAATGAAGTATGAAAACACACTTGTTACTGCCCCGTGCCTAAAAAAAAGCCAAAGCAAGGTTAATAATTCTAGTTTATATGCCGTCTTCGTATAGCATATTCATTACGCAATGACTGCATGACCTTGGAGCGCACCGGTGTGGCAGGAGATTCTGTCCCCCCATACGGCGAACTGTGTACAAAAGTCTTCGGATAGCGCCCTCTTTTGAATCATCCTCCTCCAGCCCACTATTGGGTTTTTTAAAACTTGAACTGAAGTGAATTAAAGGCACTGAACACGTTTGGAAATTGTCAAAGACCAGTGTTCTCACTTGGTGTATCCCAACATATGCATACAATAACAAGCCTGTGAAAATTTGGGCTCAATTGGTCATCGAAGTTGCAAGAAAATGATGAAAGAAAAAACACCCTTGTTGTACAAGTGTGTGCTTTCAGATAGGAATAAAAACTTCTTGCAAAAAGTTGTTATTATTTTAGTGAGAAATTACCTCTTTCTCAAAAACTACGTTACTGCAGAGGGAGTCGTTCAGTTTCCTACAATGTTTTATACTATCAACAGCTTTCCGTTGCTTGTTACCAAGTAAGTTTTTATGCTAATATTTGTTTTGAGTCATTACCAAACGTGTACGATACCTTTACACACGCAGCCGTTTTGTAGACCAATCAACTGCAAATTACCAATTGGCGCCGACAATGAACTAATGTCAAATCGATAGCAGGTTTATTAGAAATACCAATCAAGTAATAAATTCGATTACTTCAGTTCACGGTGGGGTGCATTTCTATGTAAATGACATAATGGCTCGGAGATTGGGGGAAATTGTGCCTAATACGAGCAAAGAATTTGGCACACAGTCGGATTATAATATCATAAGAAATATATTATTTTTGCTAAGGGGCCATCGCAGTTTGTTCATTTAAAAATATAGGTAGAATAGCAAACAATTTTCAAATGGCTGCCATTGCTTCTTATTCTACCTATATTTTTGGGCAATCCTAGTGCGGCCGATCTTTGGAAAATATCATTTTCATCCTTGGAAAAGATGGTTATTTATTTTATTTATTATTTATTTATACTGGGTAAAATCACATACAAAAAGCCTGACAATAGTACATTTATTTTTCAAAATGGCAGAAAAACTATATCTCTATAAAGGACTCAACGGCATTCATTCTGGTGACAAATTATACGAAGTCACTTTCATACATACCTCTGGAGCACATCATCCGCCATTTTTAAAGATGGCGTCCTATCTCAATGGTGGCCCTTTGGTGGCCCTTAAAATTGACTGGAATGAAGATTCTAGGCCTCTTACGTTCTGAGTTATGCAGTTTAAAATTAGAAATGGTGGCCATTTTGTAAAATGCCTGCCAAGGCCACCATTAGGCCAAACGGTTTCATTAACAAAACTAGACAGTGTTTGTGAACAAACACAAAGCTGTTCCGTGTTGTTTTACTCTGATTAAATGCTCCAGAGCTTAAAAGTGAGGCTTACTTTGAGATAGACCCTTGACCTCTGATCTAGGCCTTATTTTTGACTTGAAGTGTGCCTAAAAACCTACTGTAAGCCTGATCTTCAATCTGATACTGACTAAAAAAAACTTGTTTCAAACCATAGCCTGAGTCTGACCATAACTTTTACATTCCTTCTAACTGAACCATGCGCCATAGGACCCTAATTCGTACCCTAATCCCTCCTCGTTCGGGAGATATGATTTTTTTGATTTGAACTTCTTGTTTGGACCAAAAGGAAACGTCTAAAGTTGGTCAACTTTTTGAATAAAATGCTAAATGTGCAGAAAAGCTACCAGACGGCACAAAGATTGAGACTTGATGACATGTGGTTCAGGAAATAGGATTTTTATAATTTGAACATCCTGTTTGGACCGGAAGGAAAGGTCAAACTGGGGTTATCCTTATGAAGCTACAAGACAGCACAAACATTACGACTTTTTGACATGTGGTTCTGGAGATTTGATTTTGTTTTAATAATAAGCTTTGAATTACCGTAACTTGACACCTGATGACGTCACGATGAAAACAAAATAGTTTTTCATACTAAAACAAATTGATAGGGTACAAGATGGTATGTAACTTATCTCCATCCAATTTCTTTTAATAAAAACTCTAAACGTACATAGGAACTTCATCTATTGGTCATGCAGAAATCAAATAGGCCTAAGCTAATTTTATTTCCTTAAAATCCATAGGAGCCAGAAATTAGAAAAAGAAGAAAGTTTTTAATATCCATTGAACTACGGGAAGCAACAGTCAAATAGCAGTCTTCTTAACCTTGCGAGTTGCACCCCCTTCAAATTACACGCGTAGCCAAAGGGGAGCTCACGGAAGGCAATTTCTATTACGCGTATATAACATTGTTTGCTTGACACAATCCCTTTTCTGTTTATTTACAACCTGTCGCTAGACTAGGATGACTCATAGCATTGGGCTTTGCTAGCTTGGCAGTGGTGAAACTCAAGGGGATTAGATCTGCACACAACACAATGGGCTTATACTATTGTACACAAATGAATAAGCTTCGGCTGGAGCCTAAGCTATCCCACAATATGCCTGACCTGTACAGCGCTCAATGTTATAGGTGACTTTAAAATGTCAAACTAGAGGGTTTCATTGAGGATTACATGTAGTTTCAGCGGAATTGGCCCAAATGTTTTTCAGTAATTCAAAAAAGGAAAAAAAGTGCCTTCCGGAGTCTCCCCTTGTCTTCCCGCAAGGTTATTTTGTGATATGAGAAAAAAAATGAAATTAGTCACACGCATCGAACCTGCGTTACTTGGTTCCCAGTCAGTGGCACCATCCACTGTGCCACGCCGGGTATTCACGACATAAACGTGTTTTACATTAAATATAAAATTGTAATTATTTGCGTTTGCGTCAAAGAGACTTGTGTCCGGGTATAATCATTGAGTTATAATTGGCGTCAAATTATTTCGGGTGGATTATTTAAATTTTGGTCCGTATGCTATTGTGTTAAAAACGTATTGTAACTTTTAAGTCTGCGCGATTCACAAATCTTAAGTCGTGTCTCTTTGGTTTGCATTGCATTATTCGTCTCTACAAAGAAATGTGGGGAAAATCATCATTATTAAATTGACCCGTGTGGAAAAACAAAGTAATAACATTGTTTTTAATAAACTGATCTGTGGTTATCGGGTGACTAATGACTTAGGCTCGCGAGAACACATTTTTGCAAAGGGGTGCTGGTCAAAGACAACTGGCGTGCGGGGAGCGCAAAGCCATTACGGCGTGGGGTTTCCAGGGCCCGCTTAAGGGCCCGGAAGCTTTTGGTTCCTAGATGCTCTGTTGTGCAATCAGAGACACTACATGGCACATAAATGCCCCTTTTTAGGAAGGGATTATTATAAGTGTTATTTGCAAAATGATAACCCCACAATGACTTATTTTCTCGAGGCGAAGTTGGGTGAAGTGCAAAAGCCAGTTTTTAGTGATTGAGTAGGCCGATATTCTGCGACAATAAACAGTTTTACGGCGTGGGGTAAGGGCCCCGGAAGCTTTCGGGTCCTGTAGATGCTCTGTCGTGCAATCTGAAAAAAACTATTTGGAATTTAGTGTCTCTTTTTGAGCGGGATGTTATAATAAGATTTGCAAAATGATTACCCCACAAAGATGGAATAGCCAGATTTCACTGAGTGATTATATTCGACAATGCACGACGAACGGAACGCATTCAATGTTTTTTTGAAACATAGAACCTTGTCATTGGAAATCTTTTCAAAATAAACACAAACACAAACACGGAAACTCGTCAAACCCACCCTTTGAAAAAAAAAAAGTATTTCTATAAAATAACAATTTGGAAAACTCCATGTAGACACAAACCTTGTCCTTCGTGACACCACCTTGCCTCGTTTGGGCAAACCGGCAGTTTTGGAAACGACGCTGCGAAGCGTCCTATGTTATGCGTTTTCCAAGCTTCGGCTTAACAACATCAAACGGTTATGCCGAAGCCGAAGCCCAAACCGAGGTTTGAAAACAAAAACATTCAAAGGACTCCTTGTTAAATTTTGGCGTGTCGCCAAAATTGATGGCTCCATGGGCAGTATAAACTTTTTGTTTGTCTAGCCCGGCCGTACGCGCAAGTGCTGTATGCCGCACTGCCAATGCTGAGGGAATGGGAGCACCCCCACCCCATTTGAAATCTAGACGTTTGGGATAGGGAATTTCCAGAGTAAATTGTTACATAAGTTTTAATGTGATTATTTCGATGTTTACAAACTATTTTTCCATTTACACGCAGTCAATGTATTTGTTTTTACGCTAACGCCAGATAATCTTATAAAAAAAATAGGAAATTACATTAAAGAAAGTCGCTGAAAAGGGGCTTGTTTAAGAAAAAGGGAAATGGAAACTTGGCCAGAAGTGCTTCCTAGAAAAAATGGTGCACCCCCTTTTGCCCCCTAAAAGTTTACACTGCTGTACCTAGCAGCTGAATAGCAGCTACAGCTTGTATTGTGGCAATTGTTTTTAAAAATAAACCGTATTGTGATGTTTTAATTGACTATGGTTTGAAAAAAAGGCTTGATTTAGTAATGTAAGTTGTAAACAAGTTTTAGATAATTATTTTTATTATTTTTATTATTATTTTTAAGCTGACCTTAATTTTCGCTTCACGTTTTTTTGACATTACCATGACGATGAAAGCAAGTCACATTAAAGCCATTTTTACAAGACAATGTGAAGGGGGCAATTAATAAAGCCTTTACAAATATTGTGTTCATCCATACAAAAACCATCGCCATAAAAAATTACCGGCAGCCATTAACGAGAGGCACTTATTAGGGCTATTGTCACCATTATAATTACATAGCGTCAAAAGGGCAGCTTTGAAGGGAGTGAGCTTACAAAGAGCTGAGATGTTGATAATGAATGATAATTATTATTATTATCAATTGTTGCCGATGAGCGTTCCCCTTGTAGCAGGTGTTTCGGTTTGAGGCGGTTGTCACGGCTCAAAACCAAGGAACCACTGACTGTTTTATAAAGTTCATCGCACTAATCCTCAGGTCTGCAACACTTTATATCAAAGAAGAGGAGCCCATTTGAAGTTCCTCAACTTCGTTCCCAGGGGGATCGATCTTGCCGCGCCATTTTCCCAGCATGCCTTGCTCACTCAAAAGAGGTATACGGCGCGCTCTCCATGGTAGCGAGGCTGGAAGTTCCTTGACATAAATCACCATCGTTTATTTCGATTGCCGCAACCAAAATTAAACCTGATATAAACCTGCAATGAGAATCCCATTAATTCTCTTAAACGTGAACACCGAACTGGATATCGCAGCTAGGTTGTTTTTACGGTGTGTTTATTGATAAGTAGATGGTGGGAATTAATTTACTCTACACAAAAACAATGATGTACTTTCCAAATGGGAAACTTTGTAACACTAGGTGGCAGCAGACATACCAGGTTATTTCCATTGTTTAATTTGAGCATGCGCACATTTCCGAAAATCTGGTAAGTCTGCTGCCACCTAGCATCCCAAATTTCAATATGATTCCCCCGAAAAACTATATTTATTAAATTATAATACATGCATTTAGGTTCATTTACTTTTATTTTCTGTTTACCTTACAGACAAAGAAAACAATGCCTCGGCGATGCCTGGTAAGAAGTCACAAAAATCTATGTTTTCTCTTTCTTTTTCATGTACAATTCTTAAACAGTAACCGGTGACCAAGAAGAAATGGTCGCACTTTTTCCCCTTCTGACCTTGGTTTTGGTTTAATTGATATTTAGTGGAAGAATTAAGCTCAGGATGGACTGGCCATAATGAAGGTATATTACCCCATCTGTATGTGTAGCCATAGCCGTTAATACAACCTAGGCCACTGACTTGTGTACAACCTTGAACTTCAGAGCTTCAGAAGTGTTTACTTTTTATTTCTTATTTGTGTACACAGAGAAGGAGAACCTGTATGATCCTGGTGCTCTTGGCAATCTCAATCTTCCCTATTGTAGTTTTGTACCAGACTCTCCAGACGACGCTCGTGCGCAGAAACGTGCCATGGGTGGACGATGTCATGATCTCGGAGACCCAATTAAAGACCACCACCAGAGAGGCACCATCACTGACCCCTTTCTTGTCCCACGGCAACCTCACTAATACTGCCTCCAATAGCTCACTGAATAAGACTGAAGTGAAGACATTGCATCCCAAGGAACCCAAACCTATAACAACAAATAGTAAGCCTGCCGAAGCAAGTTCACCACAGGGGAACAACACGGCAGTAAAGGTGTACATCTATTCATCAACAAGAGACGTTTGGTTGAGTAATGGTGGACCCAATGGCGAACTAGAAGAAAATTGGATAACTTTTAAGAAGGGTCCGCAGGTCAGGCACACTATAAAATGCAATAGTTCGTTGACACTCGAACTCAGCCTAGGCGCTGATACAAATAAGTTTAAAGAGAATGATGTTGTTCTGTTTAACAACGTCGAGGACGGCCTGGTACCGAAGACAATGAAGAAGCTACTCCAGGTTAGTTCAGCACAAGGGGAGAACGACCAGGTGTGGATCTTCAAAGAACTAGAGTCAGCGTCATACATGAGGTGGAAACAAGATTCCGTGAGGTCTCTACCAGTCCACGCCATCATGGGTTACCCGTCGACAGCAGACATCCAGGTGGTGTACGGTCGCTACGTTCCCGGCAAGCCGGCTGTGAGCCCTGAGACCCCCCTGCTAGAGACGATCAAAAACAAGACGGGGACTCCTGTAGGCTGGATGGCCCGAAACTGCGTCCACACATTCTGGCCGCGGCTTGATTTCGTTCACGACCTCATGAAACACATTAGCGTCGATACCTACGGCAAATGTGGAAAGCTTTCCTGTCAGCCAAGGCGCTCAGAAAAGTGTCTCAGACTCATGGAGAGGTACAAGTTCTTCTTAGCTCTTGAGAATTCGGAATGCCCGGACTACATCACTGAGAAGTTCTGGAATGTGCTCCATCACGGTATTGTACCCGTTGTGTACGGCCCGGACAAGGCAAGCTACCTGAAGGTCGCGCCTCCTAATTCATTCATACACATCAGTGACTTCAACAGCACCAAAGAACTGGCGAAGTACTTGAAACATTTGAATGAAAATCCCAAGGAGTATGTCAAGTACTTAGAATGGCAGCATAAGGGTTCGTGTGCCCATGCCGGGGAAAACCCTTTGCCTTTTTGTGAGATTCCCGAAGTGATACAGCGAGTAAAACTGGGTCTAATTAAAAAGAAACCCATGTCAGAATTCCCAATGTTTGATCATTGTAGACATCAAGCTGGAAGGAGTGGCTTTAGTCCTGGTGTGAAATACAATACATGGAAACCCTAATCCTAAACAACTGTCATGTGAACTAACTGGTACTTAACGGGAATGCTATTTAAGCTTGTTTGTAATGTGTTAGTTTATCATGTAATTGTCATGTTAATATTAAAGGCACTGAACACGTTTAGAAATTGTCAAAGAGCAGTGTTCTCACTTGGTGTATCCCAACATATGCATACAATAACAAGCCTGTGAAAATTTGGGCTCAATTGGTCATCGAAGTTGCAAGAAAATGATGAAAGAAAAAACACCCTTGCTGTACAAATTTGTGTGCTTTCAGATAGGAATAAAAACTTCTTGCAAGAAGTTTTTATTATTTTAGTGAGAAATTACCTCTTTCTCAAAAACTACGTTACTTCAGAGGGAGTCGTTTCTCACAATGTTTTATACTATCAACAGCTCTCTGTTGCTCGTTACCAAGTCAGTTGTTATGCTAATATTTGAGTAATTACCAAACGTGTACAGTGCCTTTAACGGGAATGTTATTTAGGCTTGTTTATAATGTGTTTGTTTATCATTTAATTGTAATTTTGATAAGTGTTGTTCACACTTCTATAGTTTAGTTTTACAGTTCAGTTAGCCAATTTAAAATGACACAAACAATTCTATGGACAACTATAACAAGGGCCCATTGGGAAACAAGGCTTTGCATCCGTCGGTTATTTTGAAAAAGTACACTTTCGGTACAATACTTCAAACACGCAGACGGAACCACGCCCATCAATCCCATCGTTGCCGAAACCACATCATATTTTTTTAGGCAGAGGGCACTATATCGGTTGAATGGTATAATTCACGGAGCGGACCAATCGAAACACAGATATGGAAAGCTTACGTCACTGCCCGTTTATCCAATGAAATCCTTGTACATGTATCCAATGAAATAATTGGGTCTGTAAAACCAGTACCTGTCCAACCTCGTCCCCAAGGTGTGTCGAGCAGTACTAGGTTGACCGCTATATGGTTGGAAATAAAGTAAACCATGGGGACGAGGTTGGTACCTGTCTTTATCCTTGCAGATACTGGGGACCAGTCTATTACTATACTTACAAACTGCCTTCAGCACTAGTCCAACGTGCCCTGGCTGGATAACAAAACTTGTAAGTTTCTTCATTTCTTCATCAACTTGTGGAAAACACATTTATGGCGAAGCTGATTGATTACCATGTCCAGAAACCATACCTTTCCCTGTAATGAGAACTGTTCCGTCACTCGTAGTAAAGTACTCCCGGATACCACGTCAGCTCACCCGCCCCCGTTAAACTTAAACAGCGCCCTCATGCAGAAAACCCCCACACTACAAAACAATAACATTACAAAAGTGATGGGGGGCGGGTAATTTCGACGTATCCGACTGCCACTTTTTCACTCATTGTTTTGATATGTCATTTATTTTATAATGAATGAAAAAGTGGCAGTCCGTTACGGAATTTTACCTAAAATTAAAGTAATTTAATCCAGGGCTTGAGATTCGGGCAAATAAATAAAATAAACCTGTTTATCGACCTGGCCTACTTTTCTTTTCATGGCCGCCTCGAAATACTTCTCTGTTACAGGCCTGCTTTTTAAGGTATAAACATAAACAATTTCACATCGAAAAAACATAAAATTGAGCAAAGTACCACTGAAGACTAGCCCAGGTTGGACTCCTCCGTTGCATACAACGCGACGGTGTACACTGACTGACGTCCTGCCAGGGCTACACTGAAGACATTCTTTGTTTGATAATTTCTTTCAAATTGTAGTCTAGCCCACCTTGTTGAGCTGTAATGGCTCTCTTTTAACAAGAGAGCCATTACAGCTCAACAAGGTGGGCTAATTGTAGTCCTGCCATTTTGGATTAAAAAACAAAAACAAAAACAAGGGATACCTTCCTTTTTCAAAACAACCCAGGCAAGAAACTTTTGTTTATACTTGGCCTTAACTGAATACAAAGAAATAAAACTGATATCTAATTAAATATGCCCTAAAATAGTTAATGGCCTGATCTTTCAACCCTAGCAGAGTCTTTATCAAGTCTTTCTTTCAGCCTTCGAGAAGGACTCAGCTAGGGTCGAAACATCAGGCCATTAACTTTTTTTCTTCTTCTTCATTTATACCATAGGTCCTTTTGGCTGGTAAGCAGTTTGCAACAGCTAATTCTATTTCTTATTTATATACAGTATTCTAAACAGGATGGGTAATGATACAAATAAAACAGTCAAATGTAAAAACAAACAACAAATGGACGCATTGATAGAAAAACAGATCAAGTTCTCTTCCTTTATCACTGATAATTTATTCTTATAAAAGGTTACTTCTTCTACGACGGACAAAATGGCCGCTTATCGGTGGATCCACTCTTGACAGACAGAAAAAATATTCAATAGCTCAAACTGTACAACCATTTATTAGAAGAAAAAACCCAAAACAAACTCAAGGTATTCATAACCACAATATGAGTATAGACTATTGAAACTTAAAGGTGCCAATCAGGTCGACCAAATTTGCTGCCATCAAATTATTTCCTGTTTTACTATAGACCTAACTGCATCCTGTGCAACTATGTCAATAAGAGACAGGTTTAGCTTCACAATTCCTGTTTTTTAATAATTTGTTTGTTATGATACACGGTGTACCTGAATAAACTTACTATAATATCTTTTTTTAAACAATTGTTTTGAGCCACTTTATTGTCAAATGTAACGACTCAGTCTACTGCACTGTGATGGAGCTAGTCTTGATTGGCAACGTTTGTTTTGTTAATGTAGTCATCAAAATCATTGCCCAGTACCTCCAAGCCAGTTGATGTGGCGCCCTCTACCGATGACTAATACAAAAACTAGCGTCGCCAATCCAGACTATGATGTAGCAAGAAGCTAGCAAATCTACAGGGAATCATCTGTAAAGAATGCCATATTTTGATGAACTGTTCAACTGAGTAACTACACAACAACTTCCTAAACATTGTCTTTCAGTTCTTTTACCAATAATTTCCCAAAATATTACAAAAACCTAGAGCCCGATTTTGCCCTTATTAATAGTAGCGCTTTTGAACCCAATCGCCCAAGTTTGGCAAAGCATCTAAGTATTATCATGATTACGGATTCTAACAAATTCTTAGCACAAATCCCAAGGTAACTTGTCACAGCACGTCTTTTCACCTTTAACTTATAATTGTTTTCCTATTTGTACCAGTCACCCTGAACTAGATTAATTTTGAGAAACAAACATTTGCAAATGTGTATTTCTCTAAAAAATTACCCAGTGCATACTTCTCAAAGGAAATATGGCAAAATGTTTTGAATGCTATGTTGTAAATTTCAACAACCATGAAGAAAGTGTTCTGGGCTGAAACTTCTAAACTACAGTAAATATTAATTTACAGAGTGTCACCATACCATGAATGACTCTGGAACACACTACAGTGACAACAGTGTCACACCTTCCCTGAATTGTCCAGATTCCCAGGTCACAGGTCATAAAGCTGATAAGCATGCTTTTTCCTCTAAGCAACTGTCAGCAGAGGACCAGTGAAACAAAACCCCAATACACACACCTAGCATCTTGACTGGTAACCTGTTTCTGATTAGCAGATTGTTGATGTACTGAGCAATTTTTTGCATGATTTTCAGCTGTGTGTGAAACTCATTATCTAATTGTTACTATCTTTACTCATCTTGTGGTAGCACCTCCTTAATTTCAAATAGAAATCCTTAGGAATTTTCATACAAAACAATAAAACCCTAAGTTCCACAAAGGTTCATCATGTTTTGCACTTGAGTCACTCATGGAAATTAACATCTTGTCATGAGATTTGAAAAGAAATTGATATTATTATGTGCCAAAATACACATATTATGATATAAGATACGAGTATGAAGATTTGATAGAACTCCATTTTTTTCTTCTGTATATTATCACAAATTTCACACATTCCAAGACAATGTATCAATAAAACTTACTCTGCTGTAAAATATATATAAACACAGTACACAGTGGTGAAGGCTGCAAAAGCCATTACCGAGAGAAAAAACAACCCCAAACCAATAAAAATAACAATAAATAAATCAATATGAAATCAAACCATATACTTCACAAAAACAACAAATACACCATGACCAACTATAGAAAAACCCCAGAGTGGTTTGGAACAATCACAGAGGAATGCTGGACACTTCTTCCTCTCTGTACACCAGTGGCAAGAACGGAATCGTGCATATACAAAAGAGAAGAGACACATGAATATTCATACAGGAGGAAAAGATGATGAATATTCATGTGGAACCAAATTTGGAGAATTCATACACTGAAGCAAATAACAAATATTCATACCAGAGAGGGGGTAATGAGTATTGCAGTTAAAGAACCTAGTAATATTATTCTGACAAAGAATCAAATAATGAATATTCATGTAAACGATCCAAGTAATTAATATGCAAGCCAAAGAAAAAAATATCTTCATATAAATCGGGCCAAAAGCAGGATGCACAACCACAAAGTACGGACCCACGATGGTTCAGCATTGATAAAACAAATCTCAGCACATGCTTCCTTTGCAGATTACCTGCAACTTCTGTACACCCAGTCAAACAAAAATGAAGGGGGAAAAAACACCCCAGCATTTGCTTCAGAATTCATAAATATAAATATGAATAAAATAACTCATTAAGACCATGCAGTTTATATATAGTCAATTTACACGATCTAGAATTTCTTAAGTCTTTATATGGTTGAAGATGTTGAGCCAATCAAAACAGTGCTTTGATGATGTCAACAGCCTAACCAACCAATCCCTAGCATTGTTAGATTTAACCAAATGAGGTCAAGAGGACCAGCCTCTGTCAAGTTCTTTTAAATTTTTTGAATATTTAATAAAGTAGGTTGGGCATGGTGAACAGTCACTGTGGTGCACATGGTGTAAATGGCTTCTTTAAATGGTCTGTATACGTTTGGTAATGACTCTGAAAAATAATGGCAATAAAAACTTACTTGGTTAGAAGTACAACAGCTATGGATAGTATAATGCATTTTGAGAAACTTTTCACTTCGAAGTACTGCGGTTATGGAAACAGATATCACTTTTTATCCCAACAAATTTGAATCTGAGAAGCATTACTGACAGTAACGTTTCTCAGATTCCAATTGCAGATTATTCTTCCCGCGTCGACATAACCACTCCAGATTTTCGGCAATATCTCAAAAATTCTACCACCTTTTGAAATAAAATTTCCACAGGTTAGTTTTATGTTATATATCTACAACTATTTAGGATTGAAACAGTTGGTTCCAATTACCAAACGCATACAATCCCTTTAAAAAAAAACTATTGGGTACAACTTTGTTTATAAAAAAAATCAAAAAAATCATGAACAATTATTCATATTACAAAACCCTCTTACAATTTGAAGAACAGATCGCAATGTGGAAACTATAACCTTTTCAAAACTTCTTCAATTTTAGAAATTTTTAATGGGATGGTTAGAAATACTAACAGCAAGATTCCGAGCGTAAAGTCCTACCAATTGAAACTAAAAATAAGTTGCAACATTGGAAACTTCTCTGACGTAGAAGAAATATTTAAACAGTTAAATTAGCGTATTAACATTTTCTTCCATGATGATGAGCTTGTACTCGTTCTTGTTTAGGATGCAGTGACACCCGATGGGAATGATTTGTCTTGCTGATTGGCGCAATGCGCACAATCACAAAACGTACAAATGATAAGATAATGTAAACCGTAGCAGACCCTCTTCTTTTTATACGAAAGTTGCAAGAAGAATAAAACTATTCAGGTAAATTCTTAACATTGCGATCAATCCCTATTTGTAGTACAAGGCAACGAATGACACAACTTATTTTCCAGTGGATTAACAAAATGGAGCTACATTATTATTGATAGTGGTTGAATCTTTGGTAAACAGGAAGAGGTGACCGGGGGTTAGGTAAGGGGAATGGTTCAATGAGCATTCGTAAACGTCCGCCCATCCCAGCGCCTTTAGTTCAGGGGTGCGTTTTGGCGGCGGTAACCAAAAACTGTTTTGGTTGTTGGTCGTTGGTTCTGCTGTTCAGACTGAACAATAACCGAGTTGTGAGCTCGGTTACCGTTTTGGTTTTGACGTCAGAAACAATTATTGGTTACAGCCGCCAAAATGCACCCCTGGTCAAGTTTGTAATGGTTGGCACCTAATATGTATCAAATGAAATGTAGATGAACAATTCATTGAGGTATCCAGGTGCGTACACCAAAAACTTGTGCTATTCATCTTAAAGCGTGTGTTGAAAATTTATCCAAACAAATTTCTTAAAGCTTTTAAGCACAAAAACCCCAATTGCTTAGCAGTAACAGGTTACCAGCCAAAACACCAAGTAATGCACGTTGTTTCTGACTGGTTTCCTGCAAATTTTTGCTAAGACAATGGGATTCGTTGGGACAAATTTTCTTAACACATAGGTCTATCGCATCATGGTAGCTGGAGTGTGTGTATAAACCCATTGGATTTGTAATACACGAGTCCATCCTTATCCTCGAAGATAAAGACAGGGGACCAGTCTAGTAGCTGGTGTGCATTTTCGATGCAAACCGGTTTTACTTATTAATGTGCATGGACAAAAAGTAAACCCAATATGAAAATGAACGCAAGGACCAGCTCATGTACTAAAACTACATCTACTGTCAGGTTGGCAGACTGTGGATCCATATTTCCTCCTTCGGCCACCGATAAGTGGCCGAAACATTTCCAGCCAATTAAAATTTTACTTTCCATAAATCAATAATTTATATATTAGGAACTGACAACAGAACATGTACAAATACCACATCCAAGAAGACTTAAAAACCATCTTTGGTTTCGACGTAATTAACAGTTATATAGAAACATAAAGTCAAACGTAGAAGAGGGGGGCGCATGGAGTGTGGAGGGTCCGGCTCTTTTCCCTCAGTGATCATGAGGATGTTACACTTTGGTGACATGCTGGATACATCTTGGCTAATGAGAAGGGGTGACGGTGTGAACACTTGGTTGCCCTGAAGTGCTGAGGAAGAGCTGCAGAATGTTCATAAATGAAGTGAAGAATGCACTGATGCCAAATTGGTATGTTGAGTACCACAAAACACCATGGAGCACTTGGCACCATGTTAAACACAAAGGGTTCGATTCCTGCAGCACCATGTCAAATAGCAGTGTCTCCATTCAAGCCAAGGCATGATACCCTGATGCAGCTCTCAGCAGCTTGTCAAAGGTTTGGGGTTCAATTCCAGCCGAGGAAGAGAATACGAACTTGGATCTATCGATGCAGCACTCTGCAGCCTTTACAAACAAAGGTACAGGTTCACATCCAGTTGAGGGCAATTTGTGAACATCACAATCAACCAGATAGTTGCAATTGTTCAACATCTAGCTTTGTTAACGAGTGCTGCAAACTACAGAACTCCTTGTTCCATAATGAAAGATGCTGTACTTGTGTAAGACGTCTACAAATACACATGGTTAAGTCTCAGTATCAAAGACCAAAATTGCTGAAAATAATTCCACGGGTTGATAGGTGCAAACAATGGAAACCGACTGGGACGAAAAAAAAAAAGAAGAAGCCACAACTCGAAAAATTCTGTACACGATTATGCTCACACATCTACAATGAATCAGACATCAAAATGCACCGGTAATGGAACATATAAAAAAGTGCTCTCCATAGTTCCTTGCACTTTTAGTTTACAAAAGACAGTTGATGATTTTTTCTTTCCTCTGTTGAGTTTCTTCATTTGATACCTCCAGCAGCGGTAAATAATTCTGCGTATGAAATCAGAAACAAGAGATACGCCCCTCTGAGCTTGACTTCTAGTTCCAATCGATATATATTTTTAATAACAGGGCTGTAGTCTCTTTCCTACCACCATATATAAATGTTCTGGTGTAATGTTGGATCGATGGGTTTTTAAAACATTGAACAGTAAATGTCCTCTACTATGTTCGCAACATGGCATTTCCCTGGGGTAACCCTGGTGTTGTGCCGTTCGCACCACAGCATTTCTCAGGGGTGTCCTGGTCTGGTGCTGTTCACACAGAGCATTTCTCTAGGGTATCCTGGTATGGCGTTGTTCATACACAGCATTTCTCTGGGGTACCCTGGTCTTATGCTGTTCACACACAGTATCCCACACGGTCTAGTCCTTCACGAGGTATCGCGCAGAGATACTGCAGGATATGTACTGTTCAAAGAAGGACCTTTCAGAGGTACCTTAACTGCGGGTTGTCTCTCGGAGGTCACCGGGACCAGGGAATCCTTGTAGTGCTATCAGAACAGAAGTACTCAAGGTGCTGTTCACACAAACTATCTCTCAGAAGCTCCAGTGTCATTCTCCCAGTGTTGTTTGTTTGTTTGTTTGTTTCTCATGAGGGTACCCCCACAGGTTCACTGCCATTTGCAACACAAGGTTCCTCAGAGGTAGCCCAGGTCCAGGGCGTGATGTAAAGCAGCCAGATCGGAGTGACTGGAGACCCGCCAGAATGGAAAGTCCATCTGAGTACAGAAAAAAAGAAAAAGGAATGGAAACGTTAGCCATGTTGTTAAGGTCTTCACTGAGACCAAGGTGGGCTACCACACCACCATCACCATTTCCCAATCTCACTAACCTAGTAAGGTTGCTGGCAGGCAGGTATAGGTACACCATATCTTGATCGTGGGCACCATTTGACATAACCAGGACCCAATTTCATAGAGCTGCTTAAGCACAAAGTAGCTAAGCACTACAAAGTTACGCTTACCAGAATACGGTTACCAGCCAAACTACCATGTCACATGTACAATTTGTGACTGGTATCCTGCTCATTTCTGCTTAGCAGACAATTGTTAAGCAATATTTTAGTGCTTAAGCAGCTCTATGAAATTAAGCCCTGGCAGCCAATTCTAAAACTTTGAGCAAACACTTGCACAAACATCTGTGGCATACCATTTCTGCTTGTCATTTGGACAAACATTTGTGGTATCCAGAGGAATGACAACTATGTTTTGTTGTTGTTTATTCAATTGTGGCAAGAGTCAGTGTGCACAACTTTCGCCACCTTCAATGAAATTTATTTTGTTTAGAAATATGAAAACCTTACATTGATAAAAGTTTGATACTACTTTCATTGGGGGGGGGGAGGGGAGGGGTCCCAATCACATACACTCATCCTGGAAAAATATGACAATCTCATTAAAAATAAAAGTGTCCAAGGAGTCTGAACTGTCATAAATTAAATCTGTATTTATGAAATATATCCCTGCTTGATTATCCTGATTCCACCACGGACCCTAATTCATGAAAAATGCTTACCACAGAATTCTGTGCTTAAGACAGCCCTGTAGAGTGTATGATTCTATGCTAAGCGCACAATTCCAAGGTAAGCAGTGCCATGACATTGGTCCCTTGTTTTGTTCTTATTAATAAGATGGCTTCTCCCACACAGACTTGGTACAAGCTTGCTAGAGCAAGGAACCACTGTGATTGAACGTGCCTTCTCGTCACTCTAGGGAGCTCAGAGGTGTTCCCTTCCCTCCGCCTCTAGGCTAACCATGGATTGACTTCAACTTACCCTGAGGTTACTCTAGATAAGACACTGTTAGGACCCGGACGGTCTCTGGAGATTGCCAATCTGGGCTGCAACTTAACCCCTGTTGCACACACACATTGCTTTGTTTTGTTGTTTTTGTTTTTAACCATTGTGAGTTTTCAGTCCTCAAACAATTTTGAAACACTCATTTTTTGACCCGAGTTAACCAGAGCTGCCAACAGGGAGATTTTGTCCAACAATCAGGGTGATATTAAGAATTACATTCAACATAAATAGGAAAAAGTTTCCATAATCAGGGAAACTTTAAATTTGTTCATCAGAACATGGCATTTATTTTAAGGGAACTTTCTGCAGATTCAGAGAGACTTGGCAGCTCTGATCGACTTTTCTTTTTAAGCTTAAACAAAATCACTTTTGACCAAGTAATTAAATACTCCAAACAAACCTATCAAACACTAGGAATTAGACAATCTTGCCCAAAACAAAAGATTAACGGTGATATAAAATCAAGCATCCCTGAAGAAATTATTTCCCTGTAGAACATCTATGCAATTATTGCAATTTGGGCAAACATGCTAATGTATCCGCACTTAGACCTTCACAAAGCTGTTCTTAGCAGAAAATATTGCGTGACAGAATAATTTGCTACCCACAAAATTGCAGGGGAACAGTCACAAACAATGTAAAGTGCATGACATTTTGGGTGGTACCCAATTTCTGCTAAGCATAATTTGTTTCTGCTTAGTAAATTTCTTTGCAGTTTGTATTTCCATTCGCATGCAGTAGCAGTACAACTGGTTACCCTTATCATCATGAACAGATTGTATGTAGCACTCCCGTGGGAACCAGCCAGCCAAAAATCAAATCTGGAGAAATTTACGAAGCAATAAATTTGTCTGTAAAAGTTCCCTGATGGACAATTTCGGCTTCTATATATCAGAAGTAGTTTGTACAGGTTTTGACAGAATAAAACATTCAACAAAATCCCCAATTCAATTGCTCATCCAACAAACTTGTCCAACAGGAAACCTTTCTTGCTTTTTTTTTTTGGGGGGGGGCTCACAGTTTCCTTGTTGTCATGACAACAATCAGGTCATACCTTTTGAAGTTCATGAATATTACTGCCGAACTTTATATCCAAATGGATTTTATTGGTTACAAAGCTTCGGACACAACAGCAGGTAATGTATAAATGATAACATATTTGGGTGGTATGTGATCAGATTACCCTGAACTATGGTTTTGTATAATGCTGGTCTTTTAGAATGGAGTAGAAATACAAAAAGGAACAACCTAGAAATCTTGGTAATTTCTTTTAATTTTATATTTTTATTTTACACCTCATAAATGATCAATCAAGAATGGCTCTTCTTTGTGTACCAGTTGGCATAACGACACATTAATCAAGAAGGTTTGATTTGAGTTACTCTCAGAGTAAAAAAATAAATAAAAAAAACCCACACTGAATAAAACAAAGGTAAGGAAGAGAAAGATAGTAACACCTTCTTTAAGTTCAACACGCTTCCCACCTGCAGAACAGAACAGATGTACCGAAGATGGATTTTTCCCGACTTCCTGATTGCTCGAGTTTAACACTCCGAGCTTTCCTTTCCCTAGCCAATGACTGCCTATGGCTACCAACACCCTATCTGCCTGACTTTATTAGCTTCTCAGCCCCCTGGACAAATCCAAACGATTTGGTGATAACCAAAGGTCTCCGTTGTTCTTTTTTTTTCTTTCTTTTCTTTCCTGGAGAAGTGTGATGAGACGGCCTTTTTTCTTGTTGTGTCCTTGAGGGGTGTAAGTGTGTTGGTCAAGGTGGTGTAGGGATACTGATGCACTGTTAGCCTAAAGGCCCTCTAAGACACCCCTGATCAATAACGTCCTGGTAAGGTGGCACTGGCACAACTGACAGTTTACATCCAAACAGGTAAAAAGAAAGTACCACCTGACAGGGGTTATTTGACACTATAACAATCCTGATCACAGATTGTTTTAGGTCGTATAGTGTACTTTTATTCTCTTTTAGTATTAGTGCTTTTTGGTGGATACGTATCTTCAAAAAAGATAATCCCTCACTCAAGTTTAGTATTGGTTTCCCGCAGTGCAAGTTTCTTAAAAGGTTTTCAGTTCAAAGTGAGTTTCTTACTTTCTAAACATGAAATCATTTGTCACATATGGTATTTTACAGAGTGACCTGCTCTGTGGCTCTTTTGTAAACATGTGATGTCAAAGGTCACATTGTCTATAATAATGACTACTTATAAGAGGTTCAATCTGCCGGTTTTGAAAAAAATTGACATGTTAATTTCTCTAGCACTTTATAAGAAAAGGTTTTCTTTAAAGTACTGTTAAAAATAAACTTCACCCACATGAAAAAAACCACAGGAAGAAATCTGGTAAAAATGCCCCCCAAGTCTTTGAATTAAATTTGTAATACTGGCACACAACCCCACTTCCAAATTCCAAAAACATGTTTAGTAAAAACTTTGTTGTTTTGAAACGCTTTTGATTTCCCCTTTCTCTCACCAGAAGATGAACTTGTTGAACTTTTGAGGGGAAAAAATAAATATATATTATACCAAAAAAAAGGTCTCAACTATAAATGGGGAAATGAGCTGTAATGAAAGTCTACATTTTACTTGTGGGGGTTGATCTTAGATTGGCTGCAGGGCAAACAGGCCAAGACTGATACAGAACAAAAAATTTCTTCATATGCAGAGGGCAAGCTTGAAGGGAAATTTAATTAGGGGCCTATTGACCCCTAAGTGTTTCCAATTATGTAGAGTGACAATCATGTCAGTAGACAGAGTCAAGCGATGGTTGCCTCTGTCTCTCGTTCACTGCACTGGCCAAACTGCCCACGGCAACAACACACCAGCGTAAGATGGGGTTTCCGACCGCAACCCGAAAAAAAAGAAGGAAAGAAGAGTCCCTTCTAAAGACATGCTTCAGGTGGGGACAGGTAAAGGGGGAACTAATTAAACGCCACTAATTGCATTTCATTTGTAACTTAAACAGCAACCTGACGTCATGCTCTGGACTCAGAAACCCCCGCTCGACCCTCGGAATGTGCCTTCCAGCATTTTTACAAAAGTGAAGAGAGGGAACACTGAAATTGAAGTGTAACTTTTGCTTTGTTTTGACAAGATAAAGAGATTGCGTTTGATCGGAAGCGATGCTGCTGAGAGCTGCCTGACCTTACCTGCTTGAAAATCCTAACAGTGTATCCCTCTTAATAGTTGTCACACCATGAATGGTATTTATTGATAGAGGATAAGAATTGAAGGGGGGTGGGGGGCGGTGTTAACCTTCATAAGAAGAGTGTAGTCACATGAAGCCTTTACACTTCCTGACAGAAACGAAACTAACTCATGAAAACTTCATCAAAATAGGCGCTTTTCTTTTTTGAGAATATAGGATTTGATGATTGAATATTTTGTGATCTGTCTTCATATGCCCTGCTTGGGGGTTATTCATTTTGTGAGGACGGCATATTCAGTCGTCATTTTCTCAAAGATAAGAGCTCTTCAAGCAGAATCAACTCACAGGGTGATCGGTGCTCTTATCAACAGCACATCAAGCAATTGAACGGCAGAGATTGGACAACCAAAAACTTTGATAACAACGTTGTAACAGTGTATCTGGTGCTTCTAGAATGTGTACAGAGAAAAAGAAATGTGGCTACGATACTTTACATCACAATTTGCCGATATTTTGATTAAAAAGCAAAACTCATGATCAAATGAAAGTTGGTATTGCGTTTTTTTTTTTTTAATATCAAGATATCGCCTAAACTTAATGTGGTATGCTGTATAAGCCTTGACTTGTAAGGTTTGTTCTCTGTTATACACAATTCTGTATGAAATCAAATTATTTGAATTGAAAAAAATCACTGTTTCTTGAGCTTCTTCCTCAAAAGTCAGACAATATTAAAGAATCCTCTCCGACAAAGTGAGTGAAGGCATTATGTCTCAACATTTGAGTGCATCTGTGGTGAGAGAGTTCCTGGAATAGTTAAAGTATGCCTAATGTGCCGGGATACTAGACTTTTAACATGGTGCAGTCATCTTGGGTTTCGCCCTTTGAAATCAATGTTTTCAAACCGAGGCTGGGAGGAGAAAAGTCTGGTGCCTTTATGGTGAGCATTGGTACACAGGATTGCAATGGCACATCGGGAACTAAACAAAGATGGCGGCGCAATGATAAAAAGATCTAGTCCCTTGACTACATGTAATTGTGCACTTTATAAATTACTGATATATCAATATAATTCAACGATGAGCACCCACCTGTTTTGCAGCTTGTTCCTCATCTTTGGCATCACCGATTGCAACGTAAGTGATTTTACGACCGAAGCGCGCCACGATCCGCTCGAAGCAGCTCTCCTTTCCTACCCGTGTGGCACTATAGACATTTTCTATGTTAAACACGCCCCCTAGACCGTACAGAAGCACCTTGGCCACCGCTGGTACAAGCTGGGTCGTCGTGACTAAAACATTCACACAATTTGACCTGTAAAAGGACAAGGTTTCACTCATGTAGGAATGTATACAGAAATCAAAGCTTACTGGGTAAAAATCCATTATTCACAAAAATATGGGCATGTCCAAAATTACGTCAAAGAGTTGAAATTTTACTACTGAAAACTAGCGAGTCAAAGTCATACAGCCTCCTTTTATAACAATTAAAGCTGTATAAGTTAGTTATTAATCAATATAGAGTTAGTACTGACTATTAGTTTACCTAAAGGTGCGATGACGATTATATGAATGTGAACCGAAAACACTTGCATAGACTATTTCGCAAATACTGGGTACATGCACACTAGCCATGGAATCAGGTGCATGCTGATTTCGTTTCTAACTAGACCAGAATGCACATCACTCCATGGCTTAACAGATGCACGGTGTGTATTTGCAAAGTAGTCTATGGGTCAAATAGAGAGGATAAACAGTTCCATAAAAAGTGCTTTTCACCTTATTTTAGTTACTGTCCGTTTGTTTTTTCGCCTTAAGTTTAGTCTTTTTACTATTTTAGCTTTTTATCATGTATTGATCCCCTTTTGCTTGATATATGCAATATCACCTTTTGTTCATTGTCCTTTAGTTTCTAGTAACTTCCATATGTACTTAATGTATTGATATATATTCAGTGTTTGCATTAATGTTCATAGAAGATGACTGTACTTTGTAATTAAGTGGAGTTGAATAAACAGAGTCTAAGGGCTCCACTCAATAGAAAAAGAAAGAAGAAGTGCTTTTCAACATAATATTAATCACGGAGCTATAATTTAGGAAAAGGTAAAATGGTAAACAGCTACCTTGAGTTAATGATTGAGAGCGACTTGAGCGCTATGGTGAGCCAAGAGTCTGTCATAGCCTCGATCTCCGCACGCAACTGAAGCCACTGCTCTCGCTTCTGCGGGCCCAGCAAACCTGCTGGCAAAATGGAGACCAAATCTATGGGTCAAGACACAGAGAAGTCAACGTGAGTGGTTTATACACCACCAGAAACACATCGTCATAGCTGGAGGGTTGGGCGGGGTTTCTCTTAAAAGGGTCAGTAAACATTTGGAAATTACTCATAAAATTATTGGCAACACAAGCTTACTTGGTAATAAGTACAGCAGCTTCTGATAGTATAGAGCATTTTGAGAAACATTTCACTTTGAAGCAATGTGGTTTATGGGAAAAGATATCAGTTTTTATCCAAACAAATTTGAATCTGAGAAGCGTTTCTGTCAGAAACGTTTCTCAGATTGTGTATTCCGACTGCAGATTATTCTAATAAGTAACTCATCAACAGCTAAGTGGCTTACCTCCTACATTGTTCTTGTATGCGCTGTAGATCTCCTTTATTCTACGATAACGGTACGCTAATTTACGCATCCAGTCGACACCGCCCCTCACACCTGTTGCTAAACAGAGATTGGCACTTGTCGCTGCTGCGTGGAACCCGTCTGTCTGGAAGTTGTAATTACTGTACGGAAACAAAAACACATGAAAAAATGCAATTAGTTAAATCGAGTTACTTTGACCGTTTGGGGCTTTGGCAATTTAAAGATCAGTCAAAACCTTTGTTCCTAACACAATCATTGAAACATTTTATTCTATCGACCCTATGCACATGATGTAATTTCAGTAGGGCGCCATCGCCTAGAGGTCAAAAGGAGGTTGTTCATTGGCCAATCCTGTGCACAGCACGTAATCTGTGCATTTCGATTGTTTCGTCACCCTTTAACCTCTAAGATGGCGGCTGGATGACATCAATGCATAAGGTCTTATTTTTGTTTTCATGTCCAATGGTGCAAGCACCAATAACCGCATCAGTAGGAGATGATGGAGAAATGTTCAGTTTTAGGTGACAGAGGAAAAGTCTAATTTGTGGGAAAATGCAATTAGTTAGGGACCCCCCCCAATTTACATGCGAGGCCCCAGACCGTGACGGGATTCGAACCAGGGTTCATGGATGTGAAAGGCAGGGAAAGAACAAACTAAGCCAACTTGACTTCCAATACACACTGTCTTTTGTACAGTTTTGTAAAACCTTGCCCAGATTTATTTGACATAGCAACACAGTGCTTCAGTCTGAGGAAAACAAATTTGAGCATTTGGTTGTAACTAATGAAGTCATTGTACCAGACTTTATCCAAATTTACCAAGCAAACGGTAACCTCAGATATATTTTGTTGTAATACATAACAGATATTAATATTTATTTTTTTCAAAAACCAAAAGCACCCAATGTGTTGAAATCTTTACGGATCATATTAAATAACACTTCCTGAAAACTGGATGATTTAAAAAAAATAGAACAAACTCTGCCCAAAGGGTCCTCACTATCCCTTTAAAAACCCCCCATTCCCGGATCCCCTCAACTCAAAGATTTTAATTATCGATACTGACAGGTGGTCCATTGTTATTAAGATACAGAGGACAATAGTAAAGTAAGAAACAAACAGGTGGAAGAATCTCTGCAGCGCTTCCTGACAAAACAGAAGACAGCGACTGAGGTCACCAGCAACATGAGAAGAGTTTTATTTGGATTCTTGGGGGTGCCCCCGCAGCAAAACTAGCAGAATACGGTGCAAAGATTAAGGGGGGTGTGGTTTTTACTTCTTCACAGAACAAAGTTCTTCTCTGGAGTTTAACATGACTCATACGGTTCTAAATATCAATGAAAAAAAAACATTTTCTGCCTTTGAACTGGTGGTGAACAAGAAGACAGAGAGTCCGTTATACAGAAAAAAATCAAACCACAAAAGAATTTAATGACTTTTTCTGAGAAAAACAAAACCTTGTTTCTGGAAAAGCAAACTGCTGTCAACTTTTAGCAACCTTAAAAAGTTGTCAATAAGTTTGGGCTAATGTGTTCAGGAAAGTTCCAACTTTGGATTTTGAAAGAACATGTTGTGTCAAACCATAGAGTATTAAAGCAATATCATCCTTAAAGTAGTCTGTGAAATAATGACTGAAAAAGGAACAGCTTTGGGAAATAGTTTGAAATTTTTTCTTTCACTTGCTTTTCAAACACAGTTTTCTTCAGGATGATTGTATTTCAGCTGGAATGGATTCTCAGATTGATGTTTATCGACACCAACTTTAGACAAAGAGGTTTCAAGATTAAAATTTGTATTTAGACAAAGAGGTTTCAAGATTAAAATTTGCTATCGGTCTTTGAAAAATCCATTCAAACCATCAGTAAAACAATTATTTATTTGGCATTTTTATTTCAACTTGATCAGAAGCATGGACAAATTGAAACATAACAACAATACAAGTGAATCTTAGTAAGTCATTGCCCTGTCTGGAGAAAAAGAAAAGAAACAAAAAGGGGTGAGCCTGATTAAATCCGTGAAAAAAAGTTGCATGTAACTTTCCACCATGGTTATAACTTCAGCAATCTTAGAGATTCTCTGACAACGATCCAATGAAGATGGATTCACACTAATCATTTGCGCAAATCTTTTGACAGAATTAAGCCTGGAGGAATGCCAGGCTTGGGTCACGGGGGCGTGAGACACACGTCAAGAAATTTCGCAAAACTCTTGTCATTATCGCCGACAAAAAAAATATGACACAAATATGAAACAGCCCTGTAGCTTGAGGCCACACTCTGTCAGTGTAGTTGGACACGGGCGACAATTTCAGGCACACACCGTGGGGAAATATAAGCCGGGGTCATAGCGGATTTTTTTATCGTATGAGAATTGTACAGGAACTACCTGCAATTACATTCTATGGTTTCATACTTGGATGTTGTACAGATCTGCAATTTGTTCATTCTGTAAATAATAACTCAGATACTAAGAATGAACAAAAATGCAATTTTATAATCACTAAGTTTTCAGTTATAAATACTATAGGAGAACATTTTGAATTATTTCTCAAGTTTTGTACACAGGGACAACTGTGGGTTTGATAGGCATGTTTTGTCAATGGACAATGAAATTGTTGATGTTCCAAAACAACATCAGCAGTTTCGAGTGTCGTCAGACAAGAACAGGGATAATTCTTCCATAATGATTTCACTAGGAAAAAATGAAGGGGGGGCTCTTAGAATAAAAATATTTCTTTTGGGCTGTTTTTTGTGTTCTTCTTTATATAAAAAAAAAAATAGAATAAGCTGTTGCAGACTGCTTACCAACCAAAAGGACCTATGGTATAAATGCTAAAAGCAGTTAGTGGCCTGATAATTCGACCCTAGCAGAGTCTTTCTCACAGGCTAAATTATTATGCTTTATATTTTTTACTGATATAAACAGTTTTGTTCAACTTTGTGCACTTCCTATAACTCCCTTACAAAACTCCCCGACATAATTACAAATGTAACTTGTTCAAATACAACCGGAACATGTTGACAAAGACCTGGCTTATAACTGATTCAATAAAATGCATCGATCACAAAACCCACACTTTCCCAAAGGCATTGTTTTGGTCTTTGCTCAGATAAACCGGTCCAGCTTACAGCATTTAATATTGCAACAAGGGCCTCTGATGCATATTAGTTTTCCATGCCATGAAAATTTGTTTTCGTAGCTGACGGAGCAGAAAATGGGATCAATTTCTTGACAAAATAAATGAAGGGATGTAGAGAATTGAGGGCGAACTGGCTCAGGGGGACATGGGCAAGGAGGCTTGCAGGAAATGTATCTGATTGGTTTATTGCCAGAGGGCAGTGGCTTATGATTGGTCAATATCCTTGGGAGGAATGACTGGGTAAGCGTAGAGTTAGGCAGATTGGAGCCCACACTGCTGGATGGGGGGATTGTGCAAGAAGTAAGAGTTAGGCAAATGTGCATCTACTCCATGCAGGGTTATGGACGCTCGGCAGCAATGATGCTTTTCATACATCCTGATCTCATGCAAACCATGACAATGTCAAATTTGGCAGTTCGGAAGCATTTTCTCCAGGAATTTTGCCACTCTTGTTCAAATTCAAATGATCCTAAAGACCATAAATTTAGGGCCCAATGTCATAAATAAAAGCTGTTGAAAAGAATATATTGCTCTATGACAAAGTGCAGGATTGGTAATTATTGGGAAAAATTATGGATTAATTTCAATCTGAAAGCTCATTGGTTATATGTTCATACCAGTACCAATCCTCCAGAGAAATATTTCCCTCTGAAATGCATGACAAAATCAACAAACTCCCAGACAAGATATGAACTGTTTTTTTTATTAACTTTCACTAAAACCCGACCAACACATTGATGAAATCATTGACGTATAGGGACTCTTTGGTTTTAGGGGGAGTATTTTTTCGCTTTCTCTGTCCAATTTGTTTTCTTCTTGCTGTGCTCGAATTTGGGAGGGCAGTTGCCCCCCACACCCCATCCACTGGGGATGTATTGGTTGTATGGTCTATTTATTAAATGGTGTACAAAAAAAAAGATAGAAAAAAGGGCAGCCAGTCACAAACAGTAACCAAAAGTTATTTTAGTTTGTAAAATAATTCTGCTATATTTCTTTACTTTATTTTAAATTTGGTGTTAATACAGCTCTATGACATCAGGCAAAGGTTTGCAGTCCATACCAGGGGCACCCTCTACAGCAGGTATAAGTGGCTAACAAATTATATTGGCCTATAATGAGATAACATTTGTAAAATAATTGCCTCGATAGGTTAAGTGCCTTAGCCACGTTTCGGTTTCAATCTCGCTAAAGAGGGGACAACGACTGATCAAAAGAAATAATGTTCCATTCATTTTCTTGGCATTTTGCAAAGCCGTAAGGTATTGTGAGCTGGCTCTAATGCCTTAAGAGCGTGTCATAGTTGCTACTGTTTTCTTACCTGAGGTCTTGACCATTGTCATCTGATGCAACATCATCTATGTGAACTTGGTCACACTCCTGAACGAAGGAAGAGACAAAAACAACAAAAAACATTTGAGGAAATTGTTCCTTAAAAATTGAAGAAATGTGTGCGAAAAAGCCAGATTTTGCCTCCTAGTAAGATGGCTGGGTAAAGAAGCAGTTCCCTTAAGATGTTAAGCAGAAAATATTGCTTAACAAATTTGTTTGCTGCGCAAAAATGAGCAGGGAGCCAGTCATAAGTAATCTACATTGCACAGTAATTTAGCTGGTAACCCAATTCTGCTATTAAGCAAATTGTTTCTGTGCTAAACAAATTGTTTGTGCTTAAAAGCTGATAAGGTTAAATCCTCCTGCTTACAAGTTCAAAATGCTAGTTCATATAGACCTTTCTATTGTTGATAAACAAACCGCACTGGTTGGCATGGACGGCCGAATGTGAGCAAAACATTTAATCATGTTAACAGATGTTGTGACCAAATTCAACATTTCTGCAAAATTTCAATTAAACAAAATATGCATCCCATGATTGGTAACTTTGATTCCAACAAATTCAACACTATTTTTGAATATTTTGTGTAACATCGTTATGAACTGTGTCTGTTTGTTTTTGCTTTGCATTTACTTGGTTTTCCAACCTTGGTCGGCAAAAACTCAGGCTGTGACGTTGCAATAGAAAAGTTTATTCACATTTAATCAAAGATGGCGTTGATTACTCTCGCCTCCAAGCCTCAACTTGATTTGTATGCCAGGAAAATACACTTTCTCCAAGGAATGCAGGCATTTGCAGGAGGGCCTTGCCTTGGGGCAGGGGGAGTACTCGCCGCCATGACAACCTTGTGTCTCTCTTGGCAAAGCACAATGGCTGGACTGTTGAGCATCTACCCTCCCTGCCTGTCCCACACTAATATCAAACTCTGTATAAACCAGACTAACCTGTTTACTGAGAAAACAAATGATGGAATGCCTCAGGGTCAGGGAACAGACCAACACTACTTTCAGCCCCCGCTAATCAAATTTCTGGTAAAAATTGGCTTTAATAGAATTTCCACTGGATTTTGGGTTGCGGATAACTATCTCATGTCAGCGGTTTTGGATTAAAAAATATAACACGAAATTTGCATTGTATACATTTTCTTCGTAGTCTAACTTTAAATAATAATAGTCATAAAAGCATAGAAAAAAATAAATCTGAATTATTTTTACTGACTAATTATTTAAAAAAAAAAATCAAATGGAGTTCTGGTTGTACATAGCTAACTATCTAAAGTGATGTTTGTGGCTTTAAAATTACTCTTTTTTGGGGGGTGGGGGTGAAATTAATGAAATATAATCCCTTAAAGGTGAGGTATACCTTTGGTTTTTGGAACCGTTTGATTGTTTTAATCCTTTTATATACAATAAAACTAACTAATGAAAGCTGTTTTTGAGATAATTGCCAAAAATCTGGAGCGATTAAGTCCGTGGAGGAAGACTAATCCATAATTGGAATACACAATCTGAGAAACGTTTCATGCTGAATTGTTTCTCAGATTGGAAAGTTTTTGAATCCCTCTCTCTAAAACCACATCCCTTTGAAGGGAATTGTTTCTCAAAATGTAATACATTATCAACAGCTGCAGTGCTTCTTACCAAGTAAGTTTTTTTATGGTCATTAAGTTTTGGAGACACTCCCAAAAGGTATAGCCTCCCTTTAACAAATACAGAAGGATCCTCCTATCTTTGAAACTACTACCAAACGAAGTAACTGCAAAAAAACCCATGCATTGCAGGTATCCGATTTTATTCTTATTTTGTATTTACTCAGGCAAGAGCCATGGCCAGTTCCTCCCATCACTGTTAATTATCACCCCAGGCCCAATTCCTAACAAATTAATACTAAGCAATCTATTGTAGGACCGAGTTGGCCATTTTTTCCCCTTGCCCCTTCATCTTCAGCGTGGGGGGAAAAAATTGTATAACATTCCTACAGTATAGATAAGAGTTTTTTAGCCAAACGACCAAGCTTTCAGTGGGAAAAAAAAGGGAAGCGGGTATTTTTCTATTAGTTCGCTGGCCCTAACTCCAGCTGCTTGCCTCTGGCAAAGGTAAGCTCTCCATAAAATATGATGGTGGAGAGACAGAGAGGGGTTGTGGCGGAAAACAGAGGAGAGAAAAGCAGAAAATGGTATGAACGTACTCTACGCCAGACAAAATATAAAATAATAAGCGCTGTTTTGTAAGAGGGGAGCCCGAGGCTGTTTTTCTTTCATCTAGAAAATGACACGAGAACAAGGAACAGAGAACTGGGCTTGGCTTTCAACCGATGTTGGGATTGTTGGATGGGGTAGGGATCTGACGCTCCAGTATGCTCAAGGGGTTAGCCCAATGTAGACTGGCTGGGGAAAGCCCTCGGGCGTCCCGAGCTTGAAGAATTGCTCTGAGAAGACTCCTTGAAAAAAAATGAGAGGGGGTGAGAGAGAGAGAGAGGGAGAGAAAATGAGAAAAAACAGAGAGGGGGGGAACGGGACATCTCTACTTCTTCTTCTTCTTCTTATTTTGAAATATCCTGTGGCGTAAACACCGGAGTACAAATCTCCAAATTACAAGATGCTTTGAAGCGGGATATGGGAGGGGATGCAACAACCTGGCGAGCGCTCGCAATAGCCGGCAAACTCTCCGAGGAGTGGAAATTTCATTTCGTTGACAGGGCCCGGATAAAAATGCCCTCTGCACCGAGGGAGCTGGAAGCAATTGCCCTAATTCCTCTTCCACTCCGGGAGCGAAAGAAAGAGAGCGAGTGTGCGAGGGAAAGAAAGAAAAAGATGAAATGAAAAAAAAAGAAGAAAGATAAAAAAAAAAAGAGGGAGATCTGGACAAATTATTCGTTGGGAGTAGATGGAAGAAGCAAAGGGCCCGAGAGAACGAGAGAGCACACATTAAGAAAATGAGATCCCCCAACAAATAGCAGTAGATCCTCCATCACTCCTGTTGGATCATGGAATCAGCGTACAGCAATGTGTCATTCACCCTAACTCTCTATACAAAAACACAAATAGAAACTGACAAGATCCGCTAATGAAAGTGTCTTTATCCCATCAAAATGCACTGATTTCTATACAATAAGAAAACATACAATGTGAAAACCACTCGCGGTTTCTTTTATAAGGCAGTATTAAAAAAAACCAACATGAATAAGATGAATTTTAATGTTGATGTAGGATAGTTTTGGGAATAAAATAATTCATCAAGTCCTCCCAGTTTTCATATTGTAAAAATAAAACATAACAATTCATGAATCCTTGTGCTTTTGAGAACAGTTTCATATTTTGATGTTATACTTGCTTATTTCTATATCCAGGAAATAAGGCAATAGAAATAGGCTGACTTTTGTTTCCAAACAAAGATGACTTTAGATTGGTACAACATCCCATTTCTTTTTGAAACTGTAAAAAACAGCAACAACAAAACCAATAGCAAACAAACAAAAACATATAATTCTAATGAAGAGAAGAAAGATTCTTGATGAGTAAAATCTTCTACAAACAGAGCTGTGAAAATTCAATCGAGACACGTCCTCCATCATACAGATCAGAATAGTCTTTGACAATTATGTCGTGTTGTACTCTTTGTCCAAGAAATATAACATGTTAATATACACAAAATACGTTTTTCTCAAAATATTAGAGCCTGTCCAATTTACGACCATCATATCTCTGAAGGTGACTAGTACCAGCATGAATCTACTAATTGGATGATGTTTACATCAAGAAGGTAAAAGGCAACCTGAACTGAATTATTATTATCATTTTTTTGTTTTGTTATGAGGTGTTTTTCATATTATTCTGTATTCATTTATTGTTATTACACTGTCTACTACTTTGTGTATGTTATTTGTACATGGGGGATTTCGACGCAAACCTCCTAATTGGCCACGGAAAGTGTTTCCATATTGCATTGTTTCTCAGTCATTCCAATTCTTTTATTTTCATTGACTCATTTTATCTTTGCTTGATGACATTTAAACCTTTTGGTAACCCCTGGGGTGTGTTTTCGCGGCTGTAACCAATAACTGTTTCGGTTATTGATTAAACTTTGTTTTGAATCTCCTGTACAACTTCTCTACCTTTTTTCACCAATATATAAATATTAAATAAAATAAAAATTGTATTGAATCAAATTAAGTTGATTTTTTTTTTTAACCAGAACAACCTGGACAGAAAATACACTTGTTTTTATTAATCCTCTTTCACTGATATTAAAAAACCAAGGTAGGAGGAGAAGCGAACACAAAATAAACAGAATCTAACTAGACCCTGATCACTATGCCTCTAAATAAACACCCCTTTCTCTTTCTGCTCCGACCATGCTCTGATGCAGACCAGCCGAAAAATAAACCATTTCCAACACGGTGAAAATCACCCTGGGGCAAAATAATTCCCACCCCAGCTCTAAACACATTAGGGCTTTGCTAACTAGCGGTAATTCATTCCCAGCAAAAACTGATTTGACTGATGCCTTAGGCAGGGACAGATCAATCAAGCAAAGGGTCCCAAGCTAGACTTTTTCTCCCCCACCCCCCCTCCATTTCTTTTTTCTTGATGTCCTTCCTGAAAATTAGAGAGCGCCACAGAGGAGAGGGAGATAAAAAAAAAATCACTGAAAGATCTTGTTTTTCTGCGGTTCGTTTTTTTAATTTTTTATCATCTTGGCATTTTTTTTTCTTCTTTTATTTCGTCTGCTGTTCTCCCAAGCTGCGAGTTGTTCCCCTATTGGTGGGAGCCGTTGGCATGCCTGGGGCATGTAGCCTCCCCACGAGGTACCAGCACGGAGGCAGACATACAGTTCCTCATCTTCATTCTAGCTTTCTCTCTGGCTGTTTCCTCTGCGTGATCCCTCGATCAATCGTCGTCGCGGCCCGTGGGTTAGGTGCACAATTGATTTTTGGCTTCCGTAAAGATATCTAAGATAGTTGTCCATGCGTGGGGTAGCATACTGTATGGCCGGCCGCCTTCTTTGTGCAACAGGGCATTGACCAACTTGATTCCCAATCAAATTTACTCGCCTTTTTCAAACAAGTTTTGCGGTGCGCTTCAGTCCAAATAATGAAACTACCTTGCTGGAACAGATGAAGTTTCGACCTAAAATGTCTCATTCCAAAATCGTAACTAACAACAAGATAGGACAACCTCACTAGATATTCTTGAAATACTTGTGCCATCAACACTGTTATTTCAATATTGCATTCTTTAATGAAAATTTTTGTTTGAGGATGATTATAACTTTACTAAGCAATCACACATTCTTGCACCATTTTCTGAAAATGTTTTAGTTATCTCTGCATTCCAAATAAAGAGTAACATGATTTGATCTTTTCTTTTAGAAACAAAATTAACCACTTCTTTTGTTGACTAATTACAAATTCTATTCTTCAACAGGCTAATAAGATATCCCTGGTGTTCAAAACATAAAACAAAAAAAATTCCAGAGACAGCAACCACAAAACAGATTTCATAAGTTAAAAACTAATCGCTCCGTCCTTAATGAAAGGGTAAGAAAAATCAAGTTATATAAACCACCATCATCACCCAGCTCTCTCTAGAGAAGACAGCAATTTTCGATATCCACCGACCCCCCCCCCCCTGCCGTAACCGAGCGTCCCTGCCGGCCCACAGTGGCACAGTATCTGCCAAACCGCCACGGGACTAGAGCCAGTTTTATTTTACACACGGCTAAATTGATTTTCTGATTCCGTTTTCGTGCGAGTCTGCGTCTCTCCCTCCAAAACTCCCGTCGCAAACAAACCGTGCCGGTCCCCGTGTGTGTGGCTTCGGCTAGGCTCTGCGTTCCGTCCTCTCCTTCATCCGTAGATTTTTTTTTTTGTCCTTCTCCCTACTCTTCCTTTTTATCCCCTTTGCCAATTCTATTAATTCCCTATTTCCCGTCAGTGATTGACAGATCAAATGTGATTTTTGGCAGATTATAAATTGATTCTTATTTCTATGTAAATATAGTACATATCACATATCTTTACAACACTGGGTGTAATACTTTTCCCGCGTCCAGACATAAATTTTGCAGGATGGATGCGTTCAGTCTTAACCACCTTAATTTGAAATTGGTTTCTTCCCTTCCGTATTGATTTCATTCAGTTAAAAATGAAATTCAGCTTTTGTTTCAATCCCGTGGCCCATGCACGAATGGTGAGCGAGGCGTTATTTAACTAGTTGGTAACTGCCTTTGCACACATACACACACACACACATCGTCCTCAATGATACAATGATGACACTATGTTCCCTTCGATCTGCAGTGAATTCTTACATGACCCGTGTGAGTTTTGACAACATGTCATAACATTCCTATCTTGTTGGTCTCTAAATTCAATTTTAAAATTTTCTGTGAAGGTATGTTTCCGCCAAGCTTCTAACAATATCTGCGAAGCTATATTTGACAGTTGAAAAGCTACGTCCTCATAAAAAAAACCAGAAAAAAATCAGCTGACATAAATAACTCTTTCAGCAGGAATACGACGATTGATTTTACATTTTCCGTGACAGGAATAAAGCGTTAAGGGACTCGGACAGAACAACGGATGCAGAGTTCTACAAGTCCGATACTTCTTGTGAGGGCAGGGCAGTTTTTTCCTTGGTAAAGGGCACTGCTATGAGGGAAATTTAAACTTGTACTGGAACATTTCAAGGGGCACCAAGGCAATGCCCAGGGGGCAATGAAGGCAATTACCCATGTTGCCTCCATGAAGCATCAGGCCTGGCTTGATTTTTCAGTTTGGTCGACTTCCTTGGATGTGCTTTAAGTAATAAAAGCCCCAATTTCTTTCATCAACGAAAACATTTAGCTGGGAACCAGTCACAAGCAACACATGTCATCACATCTTATTTTGGCTAGTTACCCGCGCTTCTGCTTACCAACAAAAAGATTCTTGCATTCAGCCAATAATTATTATTATTAATCAAATAATTATTGAAGAGTACAAACTTTGTCCTCAATTCTAAAACTAAATTTTCCTTCTTTGTATTCTCTCCATGGGGTTCTTGGCTAATATAGTGATTAAGTTCGCTTTTCAGAGAGTCCTTGGCTTCACAACCAGAATTATAAATGAAAAAAATTAAATGAAAATGGAGAAAAATTGATCATGTTTGGGTAGAAACTTACCTCCAAATCATTGAAGAATAGATGTGTATCTGCTAGATTAAATATCATCTCTTCCATGCGAAGACCTAATGATACGGATGCTGGAGCGTCCTGCAGAGAAGACAAACAAGAAGAAGAGAAAAATGAGTGAAATTTTTGTAAACAAAATTTCCCATTTTATTTTAATGTATGCAAGGTATATTTGGAATGTAAAGATTGTTCAAGGTGATTTTAAAATTCAACTGTCATTCGATATTGACATTTTATTGTTATTATTATTATTATTATAGTTATTATTATAATATATTTCAGGTAATGAAACCAAGGATGCCTCATAAGTGAACTTAATCACTGTAGCTCGCAGGCCTGAGGAAACCTGTAAACAAGGGTCCTTGCAATGAACCAGAAACACCAGGGTTAACCCCAACTCTTGTAAGTGCTCTGGGTTAGGAAGTAGTGAAACCTATTGAAGTAACTTTGGCAAGATTCCCAACGATCAACCGTTTCTGTACAAATACTAAACATCTTTTCTTTATTTTGGTGTACGGGAAAACCTATTGCGACCACCATAATCAGTTCCAAATGGGGCGCAAAATCTACAGGTTTCCCATAAACTTTAGCCAATCCTAATTGGCTTCCTTCACTAACTTTTTATGGGGGAGGGGAACAAGCAGTAACCAATATGTCAGCAGCTCCTGGTCATTCAGATCGTTTATGGCCAGCCAATAAACCACAAGTACACCAGAAAGCCCACTACACCCGATGACAGTTTTACTATTGGTGTTTACCAATTGGTTTCATCACACAGACTCTGGCTCAACATGGCATTTTAATACATATGCACTATCAGGGATTGGCAAATGCACAGTACTGTAGGATTGGACAGTGCAGTTTGCATGGTCCGCTTTGGAATGAGAGTAGACTGCTGTTAATCAGGCTGTCATGTCCCCAGTGTTGTAATAGTTACATGACTACAGATTCTCATATCAACCAAAACGGGATCAGACTAAATTTCCCTTTCAGCCTCTCTTTGATTACATTGATTTAGATTGGGGAGATGACCAAAATGGCTGTCACTGCACCATAATAAAGGTCATGTACCTCGACTCCAGTCTGTAATACAACACACTCGCCTACAAATAGCATTGGGATGCGCATGTCGAGTGTTACACATTACTTTGTATCCATGGACTGCCTAACATAGGACACAAATTTAGACCAATCATAATGGCTCGTACGTTTACCTCTCAACTCTTGTATCTAGCCATCAAATTTACATGGTGGTAGACCAGCAAATCTACTGTGACACTCACATAACCCAAAACAAAAAATCTTCTATCGCAACTTAATAAACACAGGTATGCCCCCTCAAAAACAACAACAAATCTTTTTCGGTGGCTATCGACCCGCATTTTGTGTTGGCCAAACCATAACCCAAAACAACTCCAAAAAAGGGGCTTTTACAGCCAGAAGTTATTCCCAACCCAAAAAGGTATTCTTTTATAGAAAGTTCCACACTACTCAATGAATCTAAACTTCATCAGTGAGATGCTACTTCGCATCTTTCAAAAATCCAATTGACCTAATTAATGTTAGTCCTGCCAATAACCCTCCCGTTGAATCCCAAGATAATTCATATCTAGATGAGAAAAATTCCCTTTTTTCAAATTTTTTATTTTATTTAGTAAGATGTACTTTTTTTGCAGGAAAATAAAAGAAAAAGAAAATCCGCTCCTCCCAGATCGCACAAAGCCTAGCCTGTAACTGGATTATCACCCCCGCCATGCTTTTAACACTTCATCTAATCCATTTACGCTTCGGAGTGGAGCTGCCCTGATTCAATTGAGGACCCTTGTCAGAAATGATGTTGCCTTTCCACAATAACAAGCAGATGTTCATATCTAATTCTGGCTTTTTTTTGTGTCCATGCTCATGGGTATAAGCAGTAATATAATTACACGCACATCGAGCTAAACATAAATGTTCCAGGTTACTGGACTATATGTGTGAATGTCATCCATGGTATCCCTCCCTTCCTCCCCCCTCTTGCCCCCAAGTGTGATGCTCTCAAACTGTGGCATAATATCAATTAATAGATTGTATCAATAGCACCACACTTAAAGGCACTGTACACATTTGGTAATTACTCAAAATATATATTAGCATAAAAAGTGACTTGGTAATGAGCAACAGAGAGCTGTTGATAGTATAAAACATTGTGAGAAAAGACTCCCTCTGAAGTAACGTAGTTTTTGAGAAAGAGGTAATTTCTCACTAAAATAATAACAGACTTCTTGCAAGAAGCCTTTTATTCCTATCTGAAAGCACACAAATTTGTACAACAAGGGTGTTTTTTCTTTCATCATTTTCTTGCAACTTCGATGACCAATTGAGCCCAAATTTTTACAGGCTTGTTATTTTATGCATTTGTTGGGATACACCTGGTGAGAACACTGGTCTTTGACAATTACCAAACGTGTTCAGTGCCGTTAAAGCATAGAGCAAGGACATCTATGGTTAAAGAGAGGGTGGAGGCACTGCAATACCAGAGATGATACAAATAATGGACTGGATTTTGGATTTCAAAATATTTTTAAAGTTAAAGCTGCAATAGCCTCTCAAAAACTATTGTCCAACACATCAGACCAGGCATGATATTTGGCCCTTGGAAAAAAATAGGAACGTTTTATTGAGTACAAGGGCTGACCTACATGTTGTGTTGGCTTTTTACAACTTTGCTGGGTTTTTTTCTGAGGACCCAAAAATTGGAAATCAGACTTAAGTATGACCTAAGAAAAACACCACTCAAGAATAAAACTTAAACATAGTACCCCATTATTAACAGAAAAAATACATTACATTATAATTGGCAAAATTCCCAAAGTGAACCAAATGCCTTAAAAAAAAAGAGGGGGGGGGGAGGAGGATATCGGTCTGATTTGATTAAAACCACAACATAAACATTTTCGGAATGCAAACCCTGAGGGCCGGTGGGTTTTCAAACAAGTGTCACTAGGGCCTGTCATGGTTAATATAATAGGGGAGCCCCACCAGCATATGATTCTAATTTGTGAAGGAGCTAGTTTTGTCTGGAGACATACTGAGGCAATTCCACCAAAAGCTCCTGACTGCATTATTGGGCAAGAATTGCAAGGCTAACATTTTTGTTTAGAGGGATCATGGGCCTTGTCCTGGTGATGTTGTGGGGATTAAATCTATATAAAGTCCACCCTTAAAGGCACTGTACACGTTTGGTAATTACTCAAAATATATATTAGCATAAAAACTGACTTGGTAACGAGCAACAGAGAGCTGTTGATAGTATAAAACATTGTGAGAAACGACTCCCTCTGAAGTAAGTTTTTGAGAAAGAGGTAATTTCTCACTAAAATAATAAAAGACTTCTTGCAAGAAGCCTTTCATTCCTATCTGAAAGCACACAAATTTGTACAACAAGGGTGTTTTTTCTTTCATAATTTTCTTGCAACTTCGATGACCAATTGAGCCCAAATATTCACAGGCTCGTTATTTTATGCATATGTTGGGATACACCAAATGAGAACACTGGTCTTTGACAATTACCAAACGTGTACGATGCCTTTAGGCAGAAAATATTGCTTAACAATTGTCTGCTAATTTGTGACTGAAATTGGGCCAAGGAGGAAGCTAGGCCTATACATTCTGTTTTTGTGTATTACGCTGAAAACACCACACCTATGTACGCTTCTCTAACTCTCTCAACAACAATAATGCAAATAATAATGATTCAAACAATAACAATACAAATAATATTACACAAATGGCGGCTGCAGCTGTTGATAAGGCATGTTCAATGCATGTCAACATGGCCGCCGTAGCCGCTGCCCCATCCACCAATTCGGACATGGTCCTACTGTACATTTTAGAGTTAATGCTAATGGTAAACAGACCCTATAGTAACAAGTCACAGTAAAATGTCAGAAATCATTTTAAGTTCAACATTTTTCATGAGTTGGAAACGACCTGAATGACCCCCACCCCCCCCCCCCCTGAGAAATTTTTCCATTTTGTGGTTTCCTTTTTGAGAAAATGAAAGGAAATGTTGTGTTGGAAAGGAAGACATTGTTATGGTACATATTTCCCCTTCTCTTCAAAACATCAGCCTCTCTGGTGAGGCTTGCCGGTAACATCATATTATTATTAGCACTCAGTTTTTAAGAAAGTTTTTAAAAATTGTATTGGGAAAGAATTAGCCCACATTCAGTCCTTCCTTTGAGTTTTCAAGAAAGGTGTCAATAGAAAAGGTGACTTATTCATCTGACAACCCCCCCCCCAAAAAAAACCCACCAAAAAACACCCCACCACAATTCCATTGGCTAACTAGAAACAATTTATGAAATATTTCCACACACATTCCAGAGTAGTAGCCCTAAAAGGCAAACAAAATACACTTTTTTTACTGCAAACCAAAATTGGTGTGTTTTGGGGAGTGCCTCAGGGAAAACCCGCAGCAAGCCCAATCCAGGGTTTGGTGGTGACTCCCCTTGGCCGCCCCTCGCTATTGTCAATCATATCGAACCTGTCATTCCATATCTGGGCCATTGTTTTAAAGGGAACCACCTCATGATCAGGATACCAGTTGCTCAGCAATTCCATTCAATAAAGGAGTAGGTGTGCAGTGACACTATGCAAACTATCTCTTTAGATGTGTGAAAATATCATTTGTCAGGGATGAAATTTGAAGAACAAACAAAAAAAATCCTGAAAAATGGCTTGCATGCTGGGTTCCCCCTTATTCTCGACCCAAAACCTACCAGATGTTACAAATTCAGGAGGTTTACAGACTCTGTGCATCACCAGACACAATGTGGAGTATTTCTTAACCTTCAGCAACTGTTAGATATTTCTTGTTAGTTAGATATTTCTCAAGAAAACTTGAAGGCTCAAGGAGACTGAGAAAATCCTGAAATCAGGAAAAAAAACCCTGGAAAATACAATGCCTGTATTTATGTTTTACCCATACACTGATATGTGATAAGCACTGTGTACTCAGTACTTTTGGAGTTCTGCTAAGACAAACCAGGCATACTACTCAGGTGGGATTCAAACCCATGACACCCAGCTTTCTAGAGCAGCTGTCTTACCACTAGACCACTGAGGATTCTAAGTGTCAAGAGACCAGTTTGATAAATAATAAATAACAATAATAATTACTCTCTTTACTCAGCATTAATGCGTCTTTGACGGAGCTCATAAGAAACACGTCTGGTGAATGTGGGTGCTAAGAGAAAAGAAGAAGCTAATGTGGCGTCTATGGCGCGGGGCATCATGGGGGAGTCAACAGGGGGCGCTATTGTGTGTAAAAATCTTGGGAAATATGCAAATGTAATAGCTCTATCAGGTAAGTAGAGTGACGTAGACTCCAGTAATTAGCAGCGGGTACCTCAACAATTTAATAGACGTGATAATTGCTCACTCCTACAAGAATATTCTACCAAAAAACATAAGGCTGGTTAACAGACAAAACACAAACCTAGGAAAACACTGGATAAATCACAGGCCATAAGAATCTTTCGACAACCACAGGCAATTTTTAAGAAACCCCTCAGGCTCAAAACACTAGCACAGTGGAAAACCAGAAGTCCTGCTTCTTCAACCACAAATCACTCCCAACAATCAATGTCATGTCTGACTTTTTTATCACTGTTGGTAATAGGCCTTTAAAGCATCAGTTAGCCCAGAAATCCATGTAAATATTCCACAGAAACATTTATTGATCTTCACAGCCATTTGTCCCCCCCCCCACCCTCCTAAAAAAAGAAAAAAATTGAGAAAGAAGGACAAAATGGTTGATGGAATTTAAAAGACTCTCAAGAGAAGCGTTTTAAAAGTCTAGTTTTGGAATCTCCTTGGTTTGAACTACATCAGTAAGTCTTGATAGAGTTTAGTTTACAGGAAAATGAAGGTGTTAATCCTAATCACAAGTGTGAAGAAATTCCACTGTAAGCCACGCCCACTTCACACAAACTGGCTTCGCTGGTTACCAGAAGAAGCCCATAGGAGTTGCATTGAACTACCGGTAGTTTGTCTTTGATGATTTATGCACGAACAGTTTAATAATTGAACTTGGTTTTTGCATCAAAGACTCAAGATCTTCTCAGAAGAATTTATAGTTTCTAAAAAAAAAAAAAAAAAATCCTTTGAAAAGTTGAAATGGCACACAAGAAGGAGCCGGATGTCGCACACCGAGTGATTTGCCTTTGTTTTTTTTTTCACAAAACTCGGGAAAGTACTGAGTATACAGTGCTTAAAATATATCGGTGTAAGGGTAAAAACAAATCATTATTTGTTGTAGTTTACTAATCCTGTATTTTTCCTTTAAAGGCATCGTACACGTTTGGAAATTGTCAAAGACCAGTGTTCTCACTTGGTGTATCCCAACATATGCATAAAATAACAAGCCTGTGAAAATTTGGGCTCAATTGGTCGTCGAAGTTGCAAGAAAATTATGAAAGAAAAACACCCTTGTTGTACAAATGTGTGTGCTTTGAGATAGGAATAAAAACTTCTTGCAAGAAGTTTTTATTATTTTAGTGAGAAATTACCTCTTTCTCAAAAGCTACGTTACTTCAGAGGGAGTCGTTTCTCACAATGTTTTATACTATCAACAGCTCTCTGTTGCTCGTTACCAAGTCAGTTGTTATGCTAATATATATTTTGAGTAATTACCAAACGTGTACGGTGCCTTTAAGGGTAGTACCTCCATGATTATACCTTCATGGTTCATCAACACTGTAGCAGTAATCAAAATTATCACATTAAATACAAATAGGAAGAAGGAAAGAAAGGTGTCAGACTTCCTACGGAAGTATAATTGGGTCGATGTTTTACCCGTTTAAGGAAACGCCAAGTTAAGTCCAACCACAATGATCCCCCCTTCCGTTTTCTCAAAAATGGCTGAAGGGAAATCTTGTTAACCTTTGAAAGCCAATTTATTGAAAAAAGACCCTTGATTCTGAAAAAATGGTAAATGTACTGAAGGTATATGCATTCTTAAAATACAGCACCTAGTTTCCTGTATGCCATAGCAATAATGAATAGTGACTTTCATTATATGGAGAAGGGGCCAGACTATCTTCCCTTCCGCCATCATTTTGATCCCATTGATTTAAAGTGGGAGATTTGATGGCAACAGCAAGACAACAGTCTACTACGTACTAGAGGTACCAGAGAAATTTGACAACTTATCTTTTCAACAATCCTAAAAGAAATAAAAATTAACTGTAACAAATAAATAGATAGAATAATTCATGATTTTATAGTGTGAGAACACACAAAATAATTGCAGCTTTAGTTTCATAATATCTGACCCCCCTAAAAAAAAATCATCTTCGAGAAGAAAAAAGAGGATCTGAAAATCTGAGAATCGGAAAACTGTACTTCACTGGCCCCTCATTACAGACGTTATTACATATCAGTACATGCACTCAATCAGAAGTGCATGTATAAACCTGCATGCAAACATAGACTTTAGGCAGCAAATTGTCTCTCCATCTCTCGAGGAAAAAAAAACGCATGCACGGGCAGGAACGGTTATTCACAGGAATGTAGCAATCACTGGCCGCTACGTGCCTGGTCAAACTAATGACATTTTCTCTCCACTGATGCTATGGTTTCACCCGATTGGTCGCGAACACCAAGCTGAACCCTGCAACGACCCTGATGTGTCATTGCCTTTAAAACACGGTTAAAGTTATAACACGTGATTGGTAATAACAAAAACAAACAATTTGACGATTCTTAATCTGGTGCCCAATGGTCCTTAGCAACGTTCCCTTCTAAAATAAGTGCAAGAAACTGGTCCCTGACTACTCACTTCCTACTGTGATTTAACAAATCAAATCAAGCAAATATGAATAATCACAAAATCTCAAAAAAATCATAGATAATTAATTCACGTTTTCCTTGGAAAAATGATGGCCCTTTAAATTGATGACATTTTCTCAGGTTGGTTAGATGGTGTGTTTATTGAAAACTAAAGGAATGAATTTATTCTTCCCCAAACTAATGATGTTATATGCCTTTAAATTAGGGCCTTGTATTGGGTTTTGTTGACATAATGCTGATTTATAGGCAAAATTATCAAGAAAGATACAATAAAAGTCACCCGTGAAAGTTTCAGCCGAATAAAGTGTCTACTTGTTGAGAAAACAGCAATGGTATTTTGTCATGGTTTTTACATAAGAACGTCAAATCCATCCATGTTTAGCAAGTTGACAGCGGGTACCAACTACATCTCTGGCCACAGCATTTGCACACGTACACCAATCCTCAGAAATCTGAGAAACGATTCTGTTGAATCGCTTCTCAGACTAAAATGTTTTTATTGATTTCTAATCATCGGGGGCATTCTTTACAGGATTCTTTACTACCATTTATCATCTTTATAACATTAACAAGTAAGCTTTCGGATAGAAATTACACAATCTGTTTTCTTCCGGGTCATTACCAAAGTATGACCCTATGTTATGGTATGTGTAGAATGACATATTTTAACTGTAGGCTGAGATCAGAATGCCATGTCCAAATTGATGGCTTTGGTAGTGGCTATGGCTATGACCGAATTGCTGACAAGGCCTGTTCTGCGACATTGTCCTTGCAGCCACCGGCTACAGCCATAGCCACTCGATTCGGACATGGTAGTTACACCTCTTAAAAACGACCATGTTTACATAGTCTGATACCTATCACCTGTCTATAAGTTTAATATGTGCATGGGAGCCCCTGACTATTATCTGCATCCCCCAAAAGTGTAATAACTGCCATTCCCTTTATGGCCGATAATTAGCGAGTCATTTCTCTCTACATCACTGCTTTAAAGGACAAAGTGTGTGTGTGTGTGTGCTGCACAGAACACCTGCCTGACGGTATCAATCAAAAAGCACAGCAATATGTAAGGACACCAACCCAAATGCCTTGATTTATCTGGCCCATAACTGGCCAATATAGGACACTTGTCTTTCAATTAAGTGTTCTACTTTTTCTCTCTTTACAGAACCCCCTAGATTAATACACAATGAACCCAGGTCGTCAGAACTTGAACCTTTCCACTCTGGTTATGACCTGGTTAGGGACTCTCTTGGGTTTTGGATGAAGGGGGATTTCTCTCTCTCTCCCTCTCTTCCCGCTCTTTGGAAGGAAAATTTTTGATTTTTTTTCTTCTTTTCGTAGTAGGTGAGTGTGGAGAGATTTCAGAGGGGTAATAGAAAAAACAATTATTTCCACTTGCGTTGGCAATTCCAATTGGTAGGCCAAACAGAATGATTGATGTATCTTGACATAAGCTCTTAAGAAACTGAATTGATAAAACCCATAATGTCTGAAAGGAGGGGGGGGGCTGACTAATGACCTAAAGAAAAAAAACACTGTTTTTAAAGAGAATTCATGACGTCTCAGTGTTTACAAAAGCTCTCAAGGTGAGTAGGCAAAAAAAATTACAAAAAGGTCTTCGTCTATGTTACCATGCAGGTCACAGATTGCTTTGTAAATGTTGGGTCTGCTCTCTTGGAGGTCAGTCAATCTCATTGTAGTCGTGAAATTTATGGTGGATCCTGGGGTTAAATTTTCATAACAGAATATTAGGAGTATTATCTTTTGCTCCCTTTGTTTCTTAAGGGTATGCCAGAATGTACTTCTGGTTAAAAGTCAAAAGAAAAACATGAACAAGGGGTGCTACACTACTACTACAGTCAACCCTCGTTATAAAGAGCACTGTTATAAAGAGGTTCTGCTTACAAAGAGCACTGTTATAAAGAGGTTCTGCTTACAAAGAGTATATTCTGAAGTCCTGAATCTCATTTCTGCTTTGTGTTTCTTTGTTTTGCTGTCCTCTTATAACAACGTTCCTGTTCTAGAGAGGTAATTTGGCCAGTCCCAGCAATCTTGTTATAACAAGAGTCGACTGTACAAGATTAAAAGAGGGAATTGGAAATATAATGGGTCAGCCAATCTTTAGAGAAACTACCCAGCAATAAATCATAAAATTTAACACTTTTATTTTCTTTAAAAAAAAGAGAAAAAAAAGAGGGTTTGTCAAAACATTAATTCTCAGTTTTGTTTTCGTTCTTTCCAGAATAAGAAATCGTCATCATGGGTTTCACCATCACACAGCCACGTTTTAAAAGACAAAGATAAGCAACCTTTGAAATATAAACACAACAAACATTTATATTTAACCTCTATTTGTTTCCCAGTCCATAAAAAATAACATAAAAGTATACGCACACTCACGTCCAGCAAAGACCCAAGTACACAATAAATATTAATTATATTTTGCGAGCTGAAAGATACAAAGGATAGGGAAACAAATAATAAACATTTCAGCAGATGACATTGATTATGAAGTGTCTGGTTTCCATCTCCCTGCCCGATCCTGAATAGGTCTTGACTACAGAGAATGGACAACTTACTTCAACACCCATTCAGGGACCAGGCTATTTTATGGATTGACCACACAAATATTTGGAGAGGTTTTGGCGGTGATTTCACAGCTGTGATTATTCATTCAACAAGACATTAGGGCTTAATGCCCAATGGGCTTAGCACCTGAATGTGCAGAGAGGAAAAAAGGGGGGAAAGAACCCCAAAAGGCTGAAGTGAAAGATGACTGTTCCATTACATAAACACAGCCATTCATTTCATACACAATCACAGTCTTGGAATTTCATTCTTGGAAGGAGAAGGGCTGCTTTAGCCAAAGACAAATGGAACTGTAATGGAAGGCAAATGGTGCATCTTCCAAGAATGCCGAGGCCACGATGTAAGGACACTCAGATCACAGCTTCAAAGGTCTCCATTCTCTCCTAGTTCTGCCACCAAACCTTCATACATTCTTTTACAACAATCTTTCCGAATTTGTTTGTCAGGTTTTGGTTTGGGACCTGTAAAAGTTTGAGACCACTGAGGATTGAGATCAAGAATGAAACTAAGACCGCAGGGTGTGGAATTTTAGGCCACAAGAGCATTCTTGAAATTAAAGAGGAAGGGAAATTACAAATTTGGTCCATAACTGACTTTTTCCGAGCGAAATTTGAAACATGACGTCATTGGATTTCAACAACTAATGGATCTTTACATTCCAAGGAGGATTTTGTTGTCAGTCAAAAAGTCAAATTCAAGGCTGTTTTGGTTAAATATTATCGAAAGTCAGGAATGAACCAAAACATTCCTTACAAAAATGTAGAGACCCATTTTTCTCAGAATGATGTCATCAGATGTTTTGGATGTTGACAAATTTTGCACTGGAAGGGTATCGAATACAATGGTTATTTACGCCATTTTAACACAAGGTTTAGGGACTTGTAATTTTTTCCCCCCACTCACATATAAGAACTCTATTGGAACATAAGTACATCACAAAATTGAACTCGTTATTTCCCTTCCTCTTTAACAATGATGTCATGTTCATTTTACAATAATGTATACATTCTTGTGAATAGTTACAGCACAAAATTCCTTTCTTCTTGAACACAGAAGCCGAGCCTCGAGAACGATGAATTGGCAAATATCAATGACTCCGCCATAAGCCCTTTTCAAGTGGAAAATTATCAGCCTCTCCATTGGTCGATACGTGGGTGTCACATGATATTTATAATTTTGATATCCACAGCTGATCTAGAGGTTGTACACGGCATACCAAATGACCATCACAGTAATTTCCCCTGCTTGTTATCTTCATGGAAACAAACTTATTTCCCTTGTAAATTCTTCATGTAAAGCATTGAAAGCTGCAGTCTCTTCAGGTCCAAAGTGACTCTCAAAAGAGGTTACACTTAATACATAAATAATGAAATAAATAAATAATCGGAATCAGGGAATTGCCTTCTCCCCCTCGATATGCAAAGGCTGGCTCTAAATGACCTCTTTATCCCTTCCCGGCACATCCCGAAACTCATAAATATGACAGAGCGCCAACTGTGCACCTTACATCCCGATGAATAATTGATAAATGCTTCAGCACAAAGCTGGGTCATTTCTGATTTGATTTTACAGCTAAACCATTGATGAATATGTTTATGTTCGGATGGTCTGTTAAAGGTGTGCAGATGAAGAACTATACTTTGAGTTTATGATTTTTCCCCGACTACATTGATTTACAAAAGGTGTTACCATGGATCCTTTTGTTTAAAGACGCTAGGTTCGATTTTTTTTTCTTTCTTCAAATTTAACCCTAAAATTTAGATTTAAAATAGCTAGTTTTAAGATTCAGGAAAGTAATAACCTTTCATTTAAAGGCATCGTACACGTTTGGTAATTACTCAAAATATATATTAGCATAAAAACTGACTTGGTAATGAGCAACAGAGAGCTGTTGATAGTATTAATTGTGAGAAACGACTCCCTCTGAAGTAACGTAGTTTTTTAGAAAGAGGTAATTTCTCACTAAAATAATAAAAACTTCTTGCAAGAAGCCTTTCATTCCTATCTGAAAGCACACAAATTTGTACAACAAGGGTGTTTTTTCTTTCATCATTTTCTTGCAACTTCAATGACCAATTGAGCCCAAATTTTCACAGGCTTGTTATTTTATGCATATGTTGGGATACACCAAATGAGAACACTGGTCTTTGACAAGTACCAAACGTGTACGATGCCTTTAACCCTACAATTTAGATTTAAATTAGATTTTAAAATTGCACGAATAAATCCGCCAATGATTAGTGGTAGTTAATTAAAAACTAAAAATAAACTATTGTCGGGATCCCGATATTATCTCACGTCTATCAGCCATGTACAAACAATTTTGTATAGTACGTATATTTTGTGCATTGTTCGTGGCATATGCAAAAGTTTGTGAATATTTTTAGTTTTGAAACGGCATCATCGGTCAAAATTTGTGCAGAGAAAATATTCTTTAAACAAAATTATTTCAGTGAAAAATTGGGCCATGCATCTTTAACTCTTCAGAGATAATTCATTTCTGTATAATTATCAATTTTATTGAGAAAGATTCCAGCATACAATCTCCGAGAAAATCATGTATGAATAAAATGCTGTAAATCAGAATTCAATCATTAAAACATAGAAATCCACAATTTAAATGTCTAAGGATCACAAATTCTCCAACCTATATGCACCGTTTTAGTTTTAGGAGATGACCAAAAATTACAGCGTCCTAAAATAGCACAACAAGACAAACTGGAACACATCAGCTTGGGTCAAAATTTTCCTAAATATAAGAAACATCCTATATTTAAGACAGTACATCAACAATTCCTTCGCCCCCAAATCAAATCCTCCAGGATGAACCCTCCCGCTAAGCCCCCTGACTGAAAGATGACCTAATTTTGTTGCTCAGAACGGACTTTCTTGCTGGGAGATGACAAGTATGAGACCAATCTTACTGCCAACTGTCTGCGGGACCCATGCTAAGGACCTCTGGTGACTAAGCGGGGCCTCAGTGTGGGGCTTCTCTCCATAACAGTTGCTCTTCATGCGTGACCTATTACTTGAACACCCCTTCTGTGGACAATGGAACGATCTACGTAAGCCCTAGGTTGGTTGAAACCTGCCACTGTGTTCTACCTTTTAGCGTGGGTCTTCAACTCTATCAAATTGTGTAAAACAACAAATCAAGAACTAGAGTTGCATCTGGCTTGAGATGTGAAGAAGCTTAAAGCACAAACCAAAAGTAACAATAAATTTATGCGAGATAGATAACATAAGCGAGAACTTAGAAATAATTAATGCGAGAACTTACACTGAACCAGAATCAGACCTATCCGTTAAAATATTGTTTTCAAAGTTGTCCTCAAAAAGTCAGAACACAAACCAAGTCCAACTAAACCAAACCATATAAACAACTTGAAAGAAATCTTGTGGGAATAATACTAGTCAAATTAAAGTGCGAAGCAGTCTTGCAAGTATTGAAAATGAGGTTTTTTTGAGCTGATTAATCTACACTCAACCTGGCACATACAAGTCAGAACTGCCGACAAGATTCCACCAACGAGGAAAGAAACACAGAGAACAAATCTTGGGTAAGACCATTCCGCTGGGGACCGGTGAAATCTTAGTGCATCATTCCCTGCTGCTGAGCCAAGGGATTGAGCTGGAGAGCCAAGGATGAAAGTCCCCGAGAGTTGCGGTTGAAAAGTTTGTGGCGTCCATTGTCAGAACGGGGTGTTCAGTTACACTCAAGACATAAGCTACACTACAGAGGATAACCCCTTCTCCACTTTCAATGGGACCGGTTTCACAACACTAGAGTCACAGCTTGTATAGGATGCTACAACTGGTGCCATGAAATATAAGGACAATGAACTTTTAGAGTAAAACAAGTTTTAAGAACTTTTTTTTTTGAGTGGGCGCAATTTCAATTTTTAATTGAATACTGATATGACCTTTACATGGTGTGGGAAAAAATGGTTTTTGAACTCAAAAATTATTTACAGAATTATATTTTAAATCCAAGGTAAGTTTTCATCATTATTTGTACCATGCTTTTTCAGTTTTTGATCGACTGATTATAAAGAATGAAATACATTAAATTGAATTGAAATCTTTGTTGTACTTTCTTGTAGCCTTTTGAGAAAGACTCTGCTTGGGTTGAAACATCAGGAACATCAGGCCAGTAAAACATGTTTTGTGAAGATAGCAGACATTGGAATCGGAGGAAAGTTAATTACAGTATGTTGCATGGTTTATAAACTAATTTCTTTTGCTAAAAGTGAATGAGTACAAAGTTTTCGTTTCCTGATCGTTACAAGGTAAATGGGAACATGAATATGGAAAAAGAAAAAACAAATCAAACCAAAACAATTCCACTCAGATTCATATTAGACACCAGGCAAGGATTCCTGAGAAATTGCAGGTCTGTGTGAAACCTACAAGGCCGTATTTCCATAGAGCTGCTTAAAGCAGAAATACTGCTCAAACATTTTCTGCTAAGCAGAAATAAGCAGGATACCAGTCACAGACAGTAGATGTGACTTGTTTTTGCTGGTAACCTTTAATTGATAAGCATAATTTTGTTGCCCTTAAGCAGCTCTATAGAATTTCGGGCCCTGGTTATTTTTTACAGATATTTCTGTATCCTTTGTAGTTCATTCAAACTTTCCTCGAAGACTCTGCCCATATCTCAAGAAAATATCACCCACTCTCGCTGAACTTCAAGCAAAAGCATCTTCACAATACAGACAAGATCCAAAGGAGCTCCTTTAAGCTTTCTTAAGGCAAAGGAGATCATAGTCTTTGTTATCTATTGCTACATTCCACAGTGTCATGAGCTGCCCTAACCCTGGCATACCTGTCACGAAGATAAAGAGTCTAGGGCCATGTCCCCACTGTGGTCGAGGTCGAATGAGAGACTGACCCAGGGACAAGACAAACATGGTGACAGAGAGTAGAGACCGACAAAAGAAACAACCCCAGGGGGAGGGAGGTTGGAGTACAGAGGCAGGGACATGCTGATAATAATCACCTATGTAGGTTGCCCGGAGGTGCTAGGTTAATATTCAGCCTTGCCAGATTGTTGCTCTAATAAAAGCTGCCAACAGTTTGGGACCACATTGTATTTTACTCTAAAATTAGAAGTCACTCCTACTGACTTGATGTGTTGGATAAATCATGGATAAATCCATTGCATATTGTTCTTAGTTGCAGTTGCTTGGTTTCAATATTAAACATTTAGAGACTGCAGAGTCCCAAAACATTCCCAAAAACAAATTTGCTTCCTCCATGGTAAAAACAAGAAAACTATTAGTTTACCATTAATTTCTTTTGGAAATACGTCAAATTTAAACACTGTTTATTTTGTTTTCCACAAGTAATTGGAAAGTTTGCCAACTTGTTAAGTGCTGCCTTCACCGTGTTCCTCTTAGACACTTATCTGATAAAAAAATTGGGCGAGTGTGTTTGAGTGATCCTGTATGTATCATCACACACATCATAGAGCCGGGACTACACCCGCATACCCAAAATGGGGGACTGCACCCACATACCCAAAAATGGGGGACTGCACCCACATACCCAAAATGGGGGACTGCACCCACATACCCAAAATAAGGGACTGCACCCATACATACCCAAAATGGGGGACTGCACCCACATACCCAAAATGGGGGACTGCACCCATACATACCCAAAATGGGGGACTGCACCCACATACCCAAAATGGGGGACTGCACCCACATACCCAAAATAAGGGACTGCACCCACATACCCAAAATGGGGGACTGCACCCATACATACCCAAAATGGGGGACTGCACTCACATACCCAAAGTGGGGGACTGCACCCACATACCCAAAATGGGGGACTGCACCCATACATACCCAAAATGGGGGACTGCACCCACATACCCAAAATAAGGGACTGCACCCACATACCCAAAATGGGGGACTGCACCCATACATACCCAAAATGGGGGACTGCACTCACATACCCAAAGTGGGGACTGCACCCACATACCAAAAATGGGGGACTGCACCCATACATACCCAAAATAAGGGACTGCACCCACATACCCAAAATGGGGGACTGCACTCACATACCCAAAATGGGGCACTGCCCAAAATGGGGGTTACACGTACACATAGCTATCCATATTCTCTCATAAATTACAGCATAAGTTACCAGCAGCAGGTATCGTCTGACATCCTATTGCACCAATATTGCCAATGGAATGCCCTCCGATGATACGATAGAAGGAAATACCCCAGATTTATCCCATTCCTGGTATGAAGTATAACATCCGGAACAAACCCTTGGCAAAGCTACACTTCCGCTATTATCTACCAGATCCTGGTACAGCAAAAAACCTCAATGCAATCGCAGAGTTTGTGCATCCTGTGTTTGGCTTTCTGACCCCTGGTCGGTCACCTAACTCAGGGAGTGGGGCGGGGGGGGGGGGGTGGTACTTCAGGAAGTTGAAGTGTTTTCGCAAGCTCAAAGATGACTTCCAATAGAAAACAACAGAAATCCAGCACTACCTTAATGTTCTCCTCATAGTGTTGCATTTGTCGCATGTTTGGTGAATTTGCAGTTCTTGTGTTGAATTATACTCATGTAGTTTTGTTTTAATACAAATAAATCAACAATTTTAACTCATCAACCACTTTAAAGCGTTCCACATTTTTGCCTGATCAGATTTGAAAAATTAAGCTAAATGGGGACCTACAATTATTTAAATTTCAGATACTTATAAAATACAAGAAAAATCAATAAGTTCAGAGGATCTCACACTGGAATTTGAACACAAACCAAAACTGTTAACATCTTCTTTTTCTATCCAATAAATGTTTTGTGTTAATGCTGGAATTCCAATACAAAACTGTGCAGTAAAAATGCAAATCAACGAGCACAGGTACATTACCTGCAACATCTAAAGTGAACTCAAATGACCTGATCAGAAATGGGTTGTTTTTTTGTGTGACAATTTTCTCCTTTTTCTCTGAAATTTAGTTTTATCCAAATACCTTTCCAAACTGCCCGGACTGTAACTTCCTGTGCCTGCCATATGTGCGGATATCATACGATTCCCTGGCATTCCCAGGGTACCTTCGGGTTGGCACAGGGGACAATAACTGATCAGCACATAACTTCCCCATCACAAAAAAAAAGACAAAAAAAGGAAAAGAATAAATAACAAAATAAGATGAAGAGGAAAAGCCAGAGAAAGCTGTTATCATTTTCGGCAGCACAATTTATCTTGCACTGACTTGTGTGTACACATTCAGACAACATTCTGGAATTGCAGACACGACATGAGTGATTGCCTCCGCTCGCAAGTCATGTTCACGACTTAACACCTGTGACCTCTCTACAATAGCTAGGGGTCAGGGGTCAAAGGGTTATTGTAACATGCCCCGCTTTAGAGACTGGGCTGTCATTGAACTAAGTCTTGTTTCTTGGTCAAGCCCTTGGCTTCATCATATTGCTTACACTGGAAAATTCATTCATTTATTCATTCATTTATGGTTTATTATCATTAAAAAACATTTCCCATGGCAGCCAACGTACGGGTTAGATTGGGAAAAATCCTGAACATTGGATAACAATATCCTCTTGGTCTAGAGATGAAACTCCCTGAAGAAATAGGATGTTATATTTCAGAGGTTTAGAGTATCTTTACATCACCACTAATATAAATCTACAGGTTTGTTTCATAACAAGAGCCGCGTATGTTGTCTCTGTGATTGCGAGTTTGCCTCTTTCAAGACAATTTGAAGAGCAATGGAGGTCAACGAAAAAACCTGAAATCCTGACAAAACAAAGGCCTGCAAAGGGCTGCTTTACGTGAAAATAAACATATGTTCTATAGACTTAAAACATAAAAAAAAAAATTAGAATGAGTATGTAGGTAAAAAATCGTAAAGTTTTGTGGATTTGTCATTATTCAAAATGACATGGTACAGCCTGGTAAAAAAAACCAGGCCCACTTTTCTGGCTACGCTATAACGTCCGGGAAAAATTTGTGCTCACAGCTGCAGAAAAATCTGTAAGCATTAACGTAAGCGTGTTTCACAGGCTGGCCCTGTATTTTTGATGGTGAGAATGAGTACTTCACAACACTAAGCATTCTTTGCTTACACAGCTCATGTAGAAATCTGATGCTAACTCTGTAAACAGATTTCAAAATGGTCAAAGACGTGCTCAAATGCTAGTTTTCTGCTAAGCAAAACTGAGCAGGGAACCATTCAGAGATGGTATGTGTAATATGGTCTTTCGGTCGGTAACCTTATTCTGGTAAGCACAATTGTTTTGCTGAGCTATTTTTTGTGCTTAAGCAGCTCTATAAAATTTCCCTTACCAATTACCCTCAGAAATATTTGCACTAAGAACACTCTCGTCACAGTTGAGGAGATGATGACGAAATGCCAAATGGAAAAGGCTGCATGCAATATAAAAATGTGACCTTTTACGCTACGTCCATCAGGATCTCAGCAATCCTTTTAATCAAGTTTCTTTAGAAAGTTTAATAATGTGTTTCTTCTAAAGTAAAAAGAAAGAAAATAACGCTAGTGACCCATGTACTCCTAAGGGAAAAAAACAGGGCATCATATTTCTCAGAACAAGCGTCGAATCAATGTACCATTATATAAAGAAAAAGAAAACCCCAAAACAAAAGCATTTTAACAATTATGCGTTCATCCGCCTATTCTACAGAGGAAAATCTCATAATTAAGACAAGACAGTAGCTTCAAATTAGCATTTATTCCTAATGCAATCCAACGGCCCGACAAACATATCCTATTTTTCATCCGGCCCCCCTCGAGGAGCTACACACACAGTCTAGGGCCGAACCCATGGACTTTGGAGTAGTGATTGGTACACGTGTACTTGGCTTTGGGAAACACAGAGGAGACAATCCGTGAGTGATGTGGGCAGGTGGGGTTTCTGACAAGGAGCAAAAAAAAGGGATGGATTGAGTAGGTATCAGCCTGGGCAAAGCTGGGCGGGCAGTGATGACGGGACTATGTTATGAATGTGCCTTACGGTGGATTGCCCCCGTCTCGTCCCTGGTACATAATGATGAATTCCTGCCGTTGGATTGGCAGGCGAGGTTTTGTTTTCTCATTTTTCGATTTTAATTTTCAAAAAGTGGCAAATGGCCTCACGTTTTTGACCCTAGCCGAGTCTTTCTCGAAAGGCTAAAGAGTCACTCATATTAGCCATTGAGAAAGACTCTACTCGGTCAAAATGTGAGGGCATTTCTGAATCTTGGTTCATTTTGGTTTGTGAGCAATTAACAACAGTTATTTCTTCTATTTTTCAATTTTATTTAAGTCCAAGCTCAGGAAACTGATAAAAGGACAGTTTAACAAATGGATGGAGAATGGCCCAATTTCAACGAGCTTAAGCACAAAATGTAGCTAAGCACAAAACAATTTTGCTGACCAGAATAAGGTTACCAGCAAATATCATATCACACGTACCGTAAGGGTGACACCTGGACAGTAACTGCCAACCCACTATAGATTCAGTCAGTACTGCCCAATGAAATCCCCCACCCCACAAGACCCATTATCCAGTTGGGGAAATTGAAACCTGCCCAGCACTGCAGAGGTTTTCAACAAAATATAAAGCACTTCTTTTCCCCTTGTTGATACACCACTCCATTCAAGGAACGGAGGACGTAGTATTTTGACCAATTTTCCGGATGTGGCTTTAATCAATTGAGACCAACTCAGAACTGCGTTGCTTTGAAATTTGTTACTTTCCAATTGTTCGGACTGCCCATGCTACAGAATTGAAGCCCATTCAAAATGTGAAACAACATCACAATAGACTGTGTACAAGTCTCCGAACGTTGAAAATCCTTACACGTTAAAGCAATGTATACAGGAATTCCAGGTTTCCAGAAGAGTTTGAAGATAATTGTGAGGGTGTTTTGTGCCACACACAAACCACAATGTCCAAGCATTAGAGCCACTCTACGGCCTAAGTAACTGCCTCTTTTGCATGGGATTCCATTTAAAACGCCATACAACTACATGAATGATGACCACAAGGTACGCAATTCCTGCACAATGCTTCAAACCACATGATATCATATTGCACTTATTCCCACATTGAATGAGCAGTCAATAGGAGGTTTAGTGTATTCATTCCAACCGTTCACCCAACGAGGGATGGAGGAAAAAAAGTCTCAAAATTCACTTCATTCAAGGGGGGATACACAGTGAAATATCAAGAGCAGTGTTGCTTACTGATGATCAATAAATATCAAGGTATTTTCAATCTTTACAAGACTGGATGCCAGTCGAGATGTTGTGAGTGTTACAATAATTTAAGCATTTAAACTTTTGTTTCTGCTGTTCTTTTAAAAACAACACTGATGAAAAGCTGCACTTAGGATGGCTGTGAGGTTTTGTTTGAATGAAGCATTTTCAGGGATGAGATTTGAAGCATGTGAACATTCCAGAAAAATGGCTTGCTGGTCTGGGTTCCCGCCTTATTCTAGACCCAGAACCTCCCAGATGTTACAATTCAGGAGGTTTACAGACTCTGTGCATCACTACAAATACAAAACTACAAGTTCGGACACAATGCAGGACTATTTCTTTCTCCCTTTGGTGACTGCTTTTACTTCTTTCAAGAAGATTCAAAAGCTCAAGGAGATTTTAAGAAAATCCTGACATCAGGAAAAATTCCTGAGAAATCACAAGCCTGCATTTTAAATTCACAACAAGGAAGGAGAAGCAGTGGACCTACCTTTCCAAACCTGGTAGCGTAAGACCCTGTCAGCAACGAATGAAATACGATTATCGTTTCGTCAAGATCCCACACAAACACTCGCTGAAAGAATCAAAGAAAGAGGACAATTTGAAATCAGCGTCTAAAATGAGCAAAATCAGTAAGAGACTCTTTTGGATGTTAGAAGCAGCCAAAGGATTTGTCTCTCCAAAAAGAGTACAGTGTCCTTTTACACCAAGAGCATCAAGGCCCCCCCCCCAAAAAAAAACCCCACAAAATCCGAAAATAAATTATTATTATAATAATGCCAATGATAGTAATAAAAAAATACTTTGTACAAATAATTTTTCAAATTTTTTATTTTTTAATTAAACATTTTGCAATTTATAGGAGTTTTTCTCCGAAAGGGTCCAATACTACAGAGATTCTAAATAGGTAATTAATGGTTTTTACAGATAAAGAATCAGAAGGGAGCCAATCACAGTGAACCATTTTCATGACACCTCAACTGGGAAGGGGTTCCATATTGAAGACAAACATTCAATTTTATTTGTGTGCGCAAGAGTAACAACACGCAGGAGTAAACCTATTGATTATGTGAACAGTTCTCATGTCTGCTGTACGGACATAAATACACTCTATGCTCTGTGGTTCGTGAGACCATCTGCTTTTGAATGAGGAAAGGCTTTAGGTTTGACTTCCAAATGATTCGCCTGTGGACTTCTTAAAAGTTATTGTTATGTCCCCCACCATGGGTGTAAAGTGGTTTTATCATAGTCCTGGGCAATGAGTACAGTGGGTCGCCCAAACCATTCAATGTTGCACCGGCCGGTTTTCTACACATTCTTCTTTATTTACAGCAGATGTGCCCGTGCACATCATGACATTTTGCTAGTGGCACTTCAATTAGTTTATCACCATGGTTACCACTTACCTCCAATCCATCCTCTGGGGGTGGCGAGGGGTTATTTCTCCTCCCCCTCCCTGTCCCTCGATTTCTTGTACTACTTGCTTTTGTACCCTGTCTCCCCCTCCCCAAGCCGTTGGCCTCGTCCAGCTTAATGGACGAGTCTGTGGTGAAAGAACTTTCAACTGTGGGAGATAGGGGTGAGAAAAATATGGATAATGAATGACATGAATGGCTTAGCGTGCGAATCACATGTCACTTGCACATTGATGTCACCTCTCCCCCCCCCCCAAGAAAGTCATGCGAGACACTGCCAAAAGAGTACAACAACAACAGTACACACAGAACTTCTGTCTGGAATCACTTGACATTAAAATAAACATATTCACACAAACAGGAGAGATTTTGAGCTGGGAATACATCTATGAAAACTGCATCAAAGTAAAAACATGGCGTAAATTACTTTCAAAACTCTATCAGAAACATGTTTGGACAAGAAAATTCAAGATTTGAAAAGAAGAGCTAGCCGTCCAATTTTTGAAACCACGGTATTTGCTAAGCAAGTCTTCACAGACGCCTCTCCAGAAAATGTACTGTTTGCGATGCACCTCCTTCATACGATGGTATACAATGTCATGTGAAAACAACCAACTTCAAAATTGGCTTAATTCAAGGGTTTTTATGAAGCATTTTGTAAATTCAGCCTTCATAATTTATTGGGTTTGTTACTTACTTTATAAAGTAAAAAAGAGGAAGATTGATTTGAGCATATTTTATGTATGCTTTGATTAATAACAGCAATGGTGTCTTAATGTTGTTTGTTTAAAGTGGAACATTTATCACACATATGTATGTGCAGATGCCCACATGAACAACCCTCATCAACATCATATTTACCAAATATAAAAAATTTAAAAACCAGATGATATTTACGATGGAACAGTAACCACATGTGCAGATACTGTAGTACACCTTGTATATAATATAATATCATAAACATGGGGTCTGTGAATGAACATCAATAATTTACACCCATTAAGAATGTCAGAAATATAAGGCACAACTTTCAATTACAGAAAGACAAACAACGTTAATACTGAGCTATAAAATACAAAAACTAATAACGTACATACATCAACAACACAGGAGCATTACCAACAAGAATTACACAAGTCTAACACACATTTCATCTCACAAGCCTCTTTGTTTTCCCTTTGTAAGGGATTCTCAAATTGCAGCGCTTATAAATTATCCTACCTATTTATTTAATTAAGATGAAGTTTTCATATCAAAATTATTTAGTGTGAAGAGATTGACAGTGTTGATTTTCCCTCAATTGACCTACTTCATGTTGACGTTTTTTTTACTAGAACAAAATTATTGATGACAATCTACCCTATTTTACAATAAATACAATCTTTTAAAGACATTTCTTGCTCAGGAATTAAAACTAACCATTTAAAACAAAAAATTAAATAACGAGCTCAAAGGAAACATATTTTGAGTCCCAGTTCATGGGACTGTTCATAATTCAAAACAAAATGACAGAGAGTGACTCGTACAAAGACATATTTATCGAGCATAATTTCAGATTTTCTTTCGGTTGTTGCTTGGTTGGGAGCAATTTATGACGGCGGGGAGAGAGAGAGTACTTGTTCCCCCAATCTAGCTCTTTTCAATTAGGCCACGGATCCAGAGGTGCAAACCTAGTGTTCTTCTTCATCAGCGACAGAAACCCGTTTGCCCTACGGCGACACGCGGACCCTCGCATTTTTACCGGGACGGTAAACGAGTCTGCAGTGTAACGTGAAACCGCGCTATTGCTGGGAGAAACAGAGGAGTAGAGATAAAGAGAGGTAGAGAGAGAACAGTCGAGCGAGCGGAGGGGAAAGATAGCAACGAGGGGAGATGAGGATGACGACGGCAGTGAGTGGGAAGAAAGAGAGCTCGCTTCTTTCTGCTCTGACCTTTTATCATATCCCCTTTGTCTGGAAATTGCTGAGGACAGCGAACCAGGAATGAAGGAGACCCTGGTCAAGAAGATGAAGAGGGAAGAAAGAAGAAAGAAGACAAAAAAAAAACATAAGCCAAAAAAAAAAAAAAAAAAAAAAAAAAAAGCAAAATGAGGTTTATGGGACACTTATGTAGATTTATTTGATTCTGATTCTGGAGGATGAATAGGGCATTGATGGGCACTGGTTATTCCCTGAATCTGAGTTGATGATGAATATGACCCGTTAGGACTGATCGGTTTAAAGGGCTGACATATTTGTGAAGACTTTCGTATTCTGAATTTGGACTTAATGAAATAGGAAATAAATAGCCAGTTTTTCAGCACATCGATTGAGAAAAATGTATTACATAAAACACAACATGTACAATATTTAATGAAATCAGGCAGTCTTGTTCATTATGGGTTTTTGAAATACATGTTGTAGGTCTTATTTAGATTGTGTTGAGGGTGACTTTAGAAAATCAGAGTGCCAGCTAGAGTGGTGCTTGAGATGTGATCCCGAAATACACAGTAATCGTCACAAGGCCTTCAGGATACTATGTTGGTTACCAGAGACAATGAATAAATCCACCTTAATTTGAATTCCCAACGGGTTACTGATGGTTGGTTGAAGTCTGTTAAATTTGTTCAGGAAAAAAATTGCTTCTGAATATTTCTGATTCATTAAGCATAACATTTATACATGAAAATGTTTCAAAAATTTGTTTAAACAAAATATTATTTGTTATAAACTGTTTGTTTTTTGTCTGTTTCCAATTGTACACTTTCTCTATCATTTTAGAGTCCTAAAATGACTTAAATAGTTGATAAGAGTTTACTTTCTTTACAGCCAACTCGTCAAAAGCCTATTTTGTTAGACATTTTGTCAAAGTTTTAAAGATATTTGATCTATAAAAAAAGAGCTGGTGACATATTTTGTTCTAGTCTGAAAATGTAGATCCCCCTTCCGAAATCAGATTCATTAAAAAATCGTTAAAAAATTTCAGAGAGGCAAGGCAGGATATTCCCTCCATGGCCCCAGGGCCCAATTTCATAAAGCTGCTTAAGCAGAAAAAATTGCTTAATATTGTTCTGCTAATCACAACTAAGCAGGATACCAGTTACGTTTTGTACATGCAGAATGGTATTTTAGTAGGTAACCTTATTCTGGTAAGCATAATTTTGATGTGCTTAGCAACTTTTTATGCTTAAGCAGCTCCATAAAATTGGGCCCTGGTCTTTGATTTGAGTGTCCTTTCACCGAATCCGAACGACAGTCATGCGCCACCTTTACTAAGGTAGGCACTATATCGCATTCATTGCGCCCGGCATTCGTATTCTGTGGCCTCTTCATCCAACGGTGCTGTCGCAACTGCACAAAGCGCCAGTATAACGCACCAGTAAAACCTCAGTGTGACTCGTCATGTGCGTTGTGTGAGTCCAAGTCACGGCAGAATTTTTTTTGTACAGGACATATTCAAATGACCAATAAATGGATTGGTCTATAGACTCAGTCAGAGGTTTTTTTTTATTAAGGAAAGTAGCCCTGCCCCTTCTCTCGGGTATGACATTAATGCCAGGTCTGATATGGTTTTCATTGACGTTTTGCAATCTTTGGGGGCATTGAAACTGCTAAATTTGTATACATCATGCAAATAAATTTCACCACATAATCAATGCACAGAAGCTGTGACTTTTTTTAAAAGACCACTGAATACACTCTGTCTCAAGCACCTAATCAATGAAGTTTTGACATGTTTGATTTATGAGATATTTCCTTACAAGGTACTGAAGTAGACGAATGGAATAAATGTAGTCTTCCAAAAGTCACTGGCTTATCATCCACTCAGTGATAAAAAATAACAGAGCAGGGCCTGAATTTCACAAAGAACTAAGGCCAATCTTGTGATGAATAACCTCCGTCACCGATTTGTATTGTGACATCATCAAATTTTGCTTGTTCACGAGTTTGTCATTTTAAATCTTACTCCCTGAATAAAGAGATAGTATACACCATCGTGATGGTGCACAGGGTGTGATACCAAGTCGTGAAGAGTTTTGCCCGTGCAACCAATACGTAAATGATGGCACAATGACTTTACAATAGACTCATTGAGGTAACCAGACTACTTTTGTCTGTCAGCAATGAGAAACCTTGCTTGCACATTTTTGGTGAATAAATAAAAAAGCTGTATCTTTGTTCCTGCTGTCAAGATTGGAATGGTATTTAGTAAGTGTCAGACTTTTGGTAATTTTCAACATATTCGATAATGAGACAAGCTATTTACATGTATATGGCAGCCTCGCTTTGAAATCAGCCGCAAATGTGGCAGCCTCGCTTTGAAATTAGCCGCAAATAAAACAAATTGGCCAACTCAATCTTTGTGCTTTGGGAATTCAGGCCCTGGCCATGTTCAAATGCAGATAAGTAAACAAGGAACTGGGGCCCAATTTCATAGAGCTGCTTAAGCACAAAAAGTAGCTAAGCACAAACATAATTGCCAGAATAAGGCTACCAGCCAAAGTACCATGTCACATGCACCATCTGTGACTGGTATCCTGCTCATTTTTGCTCAGCAGAAAATCGTTGCGCAGTGTTTTCTGATTAAAGGAACATTACAGAATTGGTTTTTGCTCCCAAAACAGTGTAAGCACTTTATATAATCCACCATATACATAAACTGACAAACCCGGTAGAAGTTTGAGATTGATCGGTCATCTGGGTCACGAGAAAATAGTGAAAAACTGATTACACATTTGCATGTGTTATACAATGCATGAATAAAACGCTCATGAGCGATAAACTCCAATCGGAAATTAGTTTTATTTATTTCTCATCAAATATGGCATTTCAGACAGAAATATTTCTAGGGATGTTTTCTACTATCATCATCATTAGACTGTGTAAGTTTTATGTAAATCTGTGACTTTAAAGAAAATTTTAATTACCAGTTCTGTAACGTTCCTTTAAGGAGCTCCATGAAATTGGGCCATAAAGAAGAATGACTGACAGGGATAAAAATAATAAGGAAGGGTGGGGGAATCAAACTTATGAACAGTTCATGCATTTGCCCAATTACAAATTTCTACCCAAGTGTGGATGATGAAGCGTAACATGAACAACACGAAAATAAATAAAAAATAGTGGCTTTTCATTGTGACCAAAGAACAGTTGAAATGTCGACAGTGCGTGGTAATTCAACAAATACTCGACTGATAAGAAAAAAATAATATCATAAAAATAACAAAGGGAATAATCATCAAAAAATGACAGAACATGTGAGAAGTTGGGCATAATTACCTTCGTTAGCATTACTGGGTGGTTCGCGTGACGCCACTGCACTTTCAAGAGCGTCTGGAGATTCCACAAATTCTGTAAAATGTTGCCCAATGTGGACATTAGTTTTGTTTCTCTTCTTCTGGTTGATAAGTTACATATTTTTACATAATTGAAGTATATAATATCAGGTGAAAGGTTTTTAGAACTGTTTTTTTTTTATTATATTCATATTTTATTTTTGTATCGATTCTACGAATGGAAAATTAATTGATTACAAGCAACATGTATGTTGTATTTGGTCGGTTAAATGCATGAAAGTTCATAAGCTTGTTGGGAAAACCCCCCAAATTTATCCAATGGATTTAAACACAGAAGGATAGTGGGGAATAATATTCATAAATATTATGGTACACTTTTAGTGGAAATACAAATCATGTTTTAGATTGTGTTTTAGATTGTTGAGGTTTTTTAAAGATTTTTTATTTTTTTATTTTTGTATGTATTTTATTATTTAGTTGTTTTTGTTTGGGGGGGGGGGTCATTTTAACATAGTCAATGGTTCTTCACTGAAAGTGTACCATTCGTTAAAAATATAGTTTCTACTGAATTAAATTTTCAAAAAAGTGAAAAAATTACTTTCAGAGTTGGTATTTCAGAAGGAAAAAAAAACCCTGTAAAAACTGGGTCTTTGTTTGGCTCCTATGAAATGTCTAAAAGAAAATGAAAACGTCTTAATCTCGTCTGGCTTTCCTTGAACAATTTGGTGCATCAAATTATGACCTTTGACATTTAATCAAACTAGCTGAGCGATTAAGAGCGCCGGACTCAAGCTCTGGTGTTTCTGATCAGCAGAGTGTGGGTTCGAATCCCGGTCGTGGCACTTGTGTCCTTGAGCAAGATACTTTACCATAATTGCTTTGTCTTTCGTATGGGACATTAAGCCATAGGTCCCATGTACTAGGATTGATAGTGCACGTAAAAGAACCCAGAGCACTTATTGTGGAAAAGTAGGATTCACCCCGGTGTTTGTGGTTCACATAGCAAGTACCCTAGTTTACAGGTTTCCTCAGGCTTGCAAACTACAGTGATTAAGTTCACTTGTGAGGCATCCTTGGTTTCATTACCAGAAATATATAATAAAAATAATAATAATAATGAGCTGAAGCCATTTGCCAGCCCTTGTTTCCATAAGTGGGTCAAATAATTTGATGCTTGCATTGTTCAGAGAAAATACAGTAAAATCGCCTCTTCTAGTCTTTTCTTCTCATAGTAAAAACACCAAACTCAAGGCACAAAATATCACCAGATAAAATAACAGTTTCTAGGTGCACTTTATCGTTACATAAAAATTCTTTCACCTCGATAATATTTTCAAAAACATTAGCCTCCAGTAAAATATCAGTAGCTAAAGTCAGAAGGCTGTGGGAGGCTTAAGAAAATAAGAGCCAAAGGGGTTGTACACCAACTGGTAGAGGCTAAGAACAACTGCTGGTGAACTATAGCAGGTTACTTGGTTAAACCACAGGATAACAAAAACAGCTGCGCTGTTCTGAAATTTTTACATTTTAACCCCAAAAATAAATAACTAGAATAATTACAGGTTTTTTAAAGCACACGAAAATATAAGTAATTAGATTAAAGGTTTTTTGGTTAAACATTATGAGCTATGGAAGGTTATGTCTGGAAGAACAAATGGTGGTAAACTAAGCGAATGGTTGGCTTCTGATATTTAACATTGTGCACATTGTGTGGATGTGGATGTGATCCTCGTGTTTAATATATAAGTGGTCCATGGTTCACATCCCATATCTAGCGATTTATTCCTTATTAAACAGTATTTTACAGAACTGGTTTTCAAAATGGCAATAAAATTGCACATGAAAGTCCAACACCATTTCAAATACTAACTCAGAAAGAGCTTAACATAAAACTGGAACATTTTTAGATAATGCAGCTACCCTAGGAAAATTTGTACAGATTAAAGATTTGCTATTTAATGTTGTAAAACCCCTAAAATTATGTTCCTGTTGTGAACAAGTTCAACTACTTACAAGACATTTTTAAATCAATGTAATTGAAACGCAATTTTTTTAAAAACTTGATGTTTTAAAATGGACACATCATGTATATGAAACGCTTTTAAAATTACATTAAATTGAAATTGTATTATTTATTGGGTTTCATCTGGGTTATCAAAAATCTAAAAAGTTAACACAACGAAACTGATCACATTTCCACCATCTTGGTTGTGTTCCCCATATACACATAATGGCAAATCGAACAAACTGACACCCACATAAGGGACCAGACTACACTTTCCTTCCAGCCTTGATTTGATCAATATTAACTTAAATGGAAGAAAAACAAACGTCTCTTACAAAGGAGAATGTGTACATCTTTGGCATACACATATAGATCAGCAGTTTACTTGACAAATCACAGTAATGGGATTATTTGAATGCCTAAAAGTTTCCGCTTATTTCAAAGTGGTTTCAGCGAAAAGCTACACATTTTTGTTCAATTTTTCTTGATGAAAACTGAACATGCTCCTATTCAGAGAGAGCTCACAATTCTTAAATAATTAAGATGCTAAAAAAAAAAAAAAAAAAAAATGGAAAAAAAAAATGAACTACACAATATTTCAGAGGAAATTGTTTACCATCCCTCTGTTTACATTTGTAGAAAATAACCTTCAAAGATATGATAATTTATGGTAATTTATGGTAATTTGTCATTGGTAATCGTCTAGGACTGTTTGGTATAAGAATATTTCAGTTCTCTACCAATGGTGTGCAGACCCTGTTTATGAATTGTACACATATCAATGAGTTTACACTAAAATGAGTTCAGATATGTTTTTAAGAAAAATACACTAAAATGAGTTCAGGTATGTTTTAGAAAAGAAAGGAAAAGACTGGACTTACTTTCACTAGGTAATGGTGCTAGCTGATAAGTTGTCGTCGTTGTGGGTACAGACGTTGGCGCCGGACCGAGCGTGCTGTTTGACATGTATGGACTGCCGTAGCCAGGTGTGGTGTAGTACTGGTTAAAGCTACTCTGACCGTATGTTGATCCGTACGAACCATACTCTCCCTGGTAGAACAATTCAGGGAGAAAAATTAGTTCTTCCTACCACCAGATTAATTCATTTTTAACTCAAAGTAGAATGAGAGCTTTCTAGTGGTATCCAACACTTGTGGGTAGACTTGCCACGTATTTAAGCCATTCTACTTCTGAAAATGTAGCTTTGGTAACCGTCTCTTCCAACTCCACAGCAAGTTTTCCTTTTTGAATATTACGATACTATCTCAACTCATAAAAGTCCATACCCAGGGGTTTGCCTGAGTTTGATGGAACCTACAATACTTGACACAGGCACGGGCCATATCCAATAGATAGGCAAATTTGTAATTTCAAAAAAAGGAAGAAACGATTTCAAGTACACCAAACTTTGTACTGTGTTTTTTCAGTGTTCTATGGCATGATTGATAAACAGAAAAACCAAACAAAACAAAACAAGGAAAGCAGATGGTCAAGAAAAGATGTAGGCCTATACTAGATTAAACCATACTAATGTAGTCTAGGAATTTTTTGGGGTTGAAGGTTATTTTGCTTTGGGAATGTGGAGATTCACATTCAGAAAGGTTCCTAATTGAAAAATGAATCCAGGAGTTGGGGGGGGGGGGTGAAAAGATGGTTTAGGCTGCTCTTGGTATCAGACCATATAGTGCAAGGGATTATGGGGGCCATGTGATGTGTAACAGGCATTATAATTGGATGGTGATACAAGGAAGATCACTGTATGGGGAGGATGGTTGGTGATGGAGGGTGACGGAGATGAAGAGGGGATGGTGAGGATGAGAGGGAATGGGGATAGAGTTTCAATTCTTACCTGTTGTGTACTATTAAAACCCTGTGTATTTGTGGTTGGTGTGTTACTGCTACATGTAGGATAAGGGTAACTACTGCTCCCTGTAAAACTGCCTCCTGCAAACGAAACAGAAACAGGAGGTTGCTTTAAGAAACAGGGATTGTGGGGTGAAGAACTTGACTCCAATGCAATAGACCGCTCGGCCACAACACACCACTAACAGCAGATACTCAAACTGTAAGGCTTTGCTTTAAATTTGGTACACTCAAACCGCGAACACAAAATAATGTACAAAAAGTCAATTTCCAAATCAATGGTTGCGATAACCCTCAAAACATTGAGTTAAAAAATTAAAAAATGAGCCTTTGAGAAAGACTCAGGTTAAAACACGAGGCCAACAAACTTTCTGCATTTACACCACAGGTCATTTTGATTAGTAAGCATTTTGCAGCACCCATTTCCTTTGTTTTCAAATCTAAGAGTCATCAACAACATTAGGAAACAAATAACACTTTCACAAAACACCAATAACAAAAAGGACACCACAAAAACAAAAAAACATGACCCAACAAGTAATATAGGTCAATAAACTTTACTTGATGAAGAGGAAGGGCGTTAATATCGAGTGATTGTTTTCTTGTACCCGCAACTGCCTGTATTGGTTATCGCAAAAACTTCCGGGGGGATATTTGGGTTAACCACAAACTTTTGGTACTGGTATACTGTCACAACTTAAAGGTATCGTACACGTTTGGTAATTACTCAAAATATATATTAGCATAAAAATTGACTTGGTAATGAGCAACAGAGAGCTATTGATAGTATAAAACATTGTGAGAAACGACTCCCTCTGAAGTAATGTAGCTTTTGAGAAAGAGGTAATTTCTCACTAAAATAATAAAAACTTCTTGCAAGAAGTTTTTATTCCTATCTGAAAGCACACAAATTTGTACAACAAGGGTGTTTTTTCATAAATCATTTTCTTGCAACTTCGATGACCAATTGAGCCCAAATTTTCACAGGCTTGTTATTTTATGCATATGTTGGGATACACCAAATGAGAACACTGGTCTTTGACAAGTACCAAACGTGTTCAGTGCCTTTAATAGTAGTAAGTCACATTGGGAATATAACGTTGTCACCATCTCTTTGGAATTGAATACTCCCAGAAGGAGAAAGCGACTTTGTAAGAGCTTCAATACATCTCCTGTTAAAAGTTCTTGTTCTTATAACTCCACCGCCTTTCTAGGCGCCTTCAAAATTCCGTTGTACAGCTCTCTTTTAAAATAAATTCTTGTGAACAACTGGAATAAGGAAGATATTTTCTTGAATGCAATTTTCGTGCCATTTTTTAAATCTCAGATCAAACAAACTTTCATTTTGTGTAACACAACAATACATGAAATTAAAACCTCTGAACTTTTACAAAGTGTGACAAACTTTCAACGTTGTGTGTCAACATCAAATATCACCATTCAGCGTTTGTCAACTTACCTTGCATTTGATAGTATGGACTCTGTGCAGCCTGGCTAGATGACCCTGTGAACCCTGCTGACCCATAAGCACTAAGATATGACCCCTGACCTTGCATTGGTGTCGGGTCAGTTTTTAATGATTTAGAACCTGTATACATCAGATAAGAAAAAATGCAAATTAATTTCAGAAGTTTTTGTAGTGTTCAGTTTATGCCAACATTAGACAATACATTTTTTACCAATGCAGTGAATTTAGATGATCCCTGTAAATAGCTGAACAATTTTTGGCTGGTAAACTGTTACTGCTATAGACTTCTTGCATATGAGGCTGGTAACCTGTTACTGCTATAGACCTCTTGCACACGAGGCTGGTAACCTGTTACTGCTATAGACCTCTTGCATATGAGGCTGGTAACCTGTTACTGCTATAGACTTCTTGCATATGAGGCTGGTAACCTGTTACTGCTATAGACCCCTTGCATATGAGGCTGGTAACCTGTTACTGCTATAGACCTCTTGCATATGAGGCTGGTAACCTGTTACTACTATAGACCCCTTGCATATGAGGCTGGTAACCTGTTACTGCTATAGACCTCTTGCATATGAGGCTGGTAACCTGTTACTGCTATAGACCTCTTGCATATGAGGCTGGTAACCTGTTACTGCTATAGACCTCTTGCATATGAGGCTGGTAACCTGTTACTGCTATAGACCCCTTGCATATGAGGCTGGTAACCTGTTACTGCTATAGACCTCTTGCATATGAGGCTGGTAACCTGTTACTGCTATAGACCTCTTGCATATGAGGCTGGTAACCTGTTACTACTATAGACCCCTTGCATATGAGGCTGGTAACCTGTTACTGCTATAGACCTCTTGCATATGAGGCTGGTAACCTGTTACTGCTATAGACCTCTTGCATATGAGGCTGGTAACCTGTTACTGCTATAGACCCCTTGCATATGAGGCTGGTAACCTGTTACTGCTATAGACCTCTTGCATATGAGGCTGGTAACCTGTTACTGCTATAGACCCCTTGCATATGAGGCTGGTAACCTGTTACTGCTAAAGACCCCTTGCATTAAGCGTCATAAACAAAAAGGCTTCATTGGCTGAGAGTTGTGTGTGGCGACACACGCATTTGCATTCCCGTTTCTTGACCTCAGCGATCGATAGGCCAATGCAAGGGTTCTACAGCTTTCTCCCTTGGTCCGCTAACAGCTAATTGAAATACCTAAGGACCTGTCAAACTTTCTCAAAGTGGTCCAGTTTGATAGTTTGGTATTGAAAATCATCCCTGTTTAATATGAAATACGGACTAGTGAAAAATCTGGTGGACAAGCCGTAAAAAGTTAAGGGCAAACTCTGGTCTATTAAGCCACTTTTATAAATCCCTTAAGGGTACTAACTTGCCTAGCCAATACAAATCTTCCTCTAATCAGCAGACACAGTTTGGCAGTCAAACTGGCATGAGACTTATTTCCCCTCTAGTGATTTAATTTTTTCAGCGATACTTGCTGCTAAAAAGCTTTTTGAAACTGAGCCACGGTTTGAGGAGTATCCAAATGCATTACAAAAACTAATTTACGTCACAGATCGTGTAAAGGCTAGCGCATATTGACTTCAAGGAGCTGTTTGGGAACCCTTTTTATGGGTGGTTCGTGAGAAAGAAAGAAATACTCAAGTCTTTTACAGACAAGACTGGTCCACAGCCTAGAAGAAGCAATAATTCTGAATGACATGGATTAAGCTAGAGCTATGGATTTTGATGATCACCGTGTCTGCCAGCGCTTGAAGTTTACCACAGTGGCCTGTACCCCACAGCCTAAGTCAAAGTGACACCCAACCTGGGACACGGCCAAATAATCATTTGCACATATGGTTACAATGCAATAAAAATTACTTCTGTACATTTTTAATCTATTATGGTCCCGTGCTAGAGCAGTAGAGCCTGAAAGATGGCATGCGGTTTCGGTTACAATGAATAACATTGGCCAACTGCTGTCTGTCATGTGATACTGCGACCAATCAGGCGGAATCTTATTAAACCACCTGTCTGAAATTCACTTGTTGAGCAGAATCGAAAAGAATTGTTTCAAAATGGGCCTGGTATGTGGGGGATCCTAGTTGTTCTCAGTAAGATACGTTTAAGAAACGTTTCAGCAGCTTAACTCTGTTATCTTGAAAAACAAGTTTGGATTCAAACAAAGTTTCCTAGAGGAACACAGGATTTCAAATCAAGAACATTTCTTAGGATACTTTGTATCATTACAATTACTAAGCTTTCACATTACAGAAAGCTGTGAAGTACCCTAGCTGATTTTTTAATGTACTTCAGCACCTTTCAGCAATTTCAGTGCATAAAATGTGTGAAATTGTGTCAGAATTTATAAGCATTATCAAAAACAAACACCAAAAACCCAAAAGAACCTTGTCTCTTTAATGAGAGAGTGTTTCTTGAAAGCTGGAATGAATGTCAAAGTAAGCAAATGAAAAACAAAATGGTTGACTATGAATAAATCAAACATAGAACCAAAAAACCCCCAAAATATCAATCCATGTTTCCTCAACATGGCAATAACTCTGCCATAACTCTAGTTATTTATTCCCTCCAAATCCAACTCAACAGGTGTCTCATACACTCAGGGGTCCGCCCCCTGCTTTTCCACTGTTATTAAAAAAAATGAAAAAAATAAAAACGGCACGGTAGACTTGAGTCATCAATTGCTTTGATGATCATCCTGGCAGTTCGAACAATCAGGGATAGCTGGCTGTCTACGGGATGAGTGTAGCTATGAAGTAGCCATAGATTATGATCAATGACACTTATGGATTCAAGACAATGGACACGACTAGTAAATTATTGAACACAAAAATGATCAATTTGAAAGCTCACTGATTAAAAAGGCCATACCAATACTAATCCTCCAGAGAAATATTTTTATCTTAGGCCGTACTCAAATTGGCAGCTACGGCTACGACTAAGGGTGTTGCTAAGGACGATCTATGCTGGATTTAGCCATAATTGTAGCTGCCAACGTGGCCTTAATTACTGTCAAAGTCAAGAAAATGGCCTTTAAAGAACCCCCCCCCCCCCCAACCCCAACAATCCCATTGCTTATTTCACTTGCCGCAATCGAAATAAACCTGATAGGACTGTGCACAAAATGGCAGTATTTCAGATGGACATCCGCATCAGGGTAATTGATAAGGGGAAAAAGTCATCTGGCTAAAAAAACTCTTCATTAATTTGTCTGATTACATCATCCCTTAAAGGAAAAACACACATGTGTACATCATTAGTTCTGGTAGAATACATTCATTCCAACGCTCTAGTTGTCAAGAGACACATTACCAGGCAAACAGAGTACCAACAACATTGACTTTCACATTTTGTGAGTGAACATTATCCGGTGGTCTTTTATTTCTGTACATTATCTTTTTATTTTGTTGTAGTTTGATCATTCATTCTTAAAGGAAGAGAATACTTTTAGACAAAGGCAAGTCATCCAGGAATTTACTCGGCAAACTATCGCAGGAGTCACATTGAAATATCAGCTCTGAAAAGAGGTCATCCTTAACAATAATTTGATAGCATTGTTTCAACTCTTTGAGATATACCGTAACGGTGGAGAAATGCAGACAATATTGATCAAAGAAGGGAATCGCTTCTTTCCTTTTTGCATGCAACAACAAACACAAAGCATTTTTTATATCAAGTTTATCAAATTATGGCTTGATATTTGGAAAAACAGTAGGACAAATTGATTGACTACAAGGGCTGACCTACAACGAACATAGCTGTTTTTATAGGCTTTTGGAGAAACACTCTGCAAGGGTCAGAGTCACAAGCTATTTGTTGCATTTATACCAAAGGTTCTTTTGGTTGGAAAACAATTTGCAACACGTAATTTTATTATCGATTTGTCAGGCTATTTAATAACAACAGGCTATTTAATAACAATCTTGCTGAAATGTCTGAGGGCAAACAAATTGGAAATAAGAACATAGTAGGAAGAATATCATGCCTGCAAACTAGTATGGGCACAATTTATTAAATAGCCAACCGTTTTGACCCTAGTAGAGTCATTCTCAAAACCTTTCTCTTCAGCCTCTGCTAGGGAGACCTCAGGTCATTTTAGTTGGTAAGCAATTAGCAAAAGTTCATTCATTTTTTTTCAAACGTTAATGTGTTACAAGTCTGTTTTCTGTGCTATCGTATATCACATCAAATCTTATCAAATTGATGCGTAATAATTAAAAAATCTCTTTGGTGACAATAAGGAATTCTACACCACAATTTAATTATCCACATTGAAGAAAAAAAAATTGTATACTAAAAGGTATCAGATCATTTTGACAATGGTCTTTTGACAGTTAGTCCTAAATGGTAAGTACACAGCCAGTGCTATGAGATGGCACACGAGATTTTATGAAGTGATCTATTCAATGGGACATACATGAGAGGTGGGGGGGTGCTTTTAGATATGAAGACAGAGTTCTCACACAATAAAACAAACCACTCTGTTTCAGCCATAAAGGATAAAAGGTCAGAATACTAGCAATTTCATTGCTTGGAACTAGCCTCTGGCAATGTAACAGCCAGCTTTCCAGATGGCCACTACCCAACTGCGGATTGATTTCAGCGAGGCAATGTGGTGGAGAAAGAAAAAGGCAATTTTTGTCTCCCAGGTCTGTGGGTCTCCCAAAGAAAAGTGAAAGAAGGGCCTTTTGACCCAGTTTTCTCCACGGAATAAGGGCCTGAAAGAAAGTCTAGCTGAGCTCATGCTGATTTGGAGGGTATTCTTACAAACAAGAAGTGCGATCAGCTGCTGAGGCTTCAAAAATCATTCAGATATTTTTCTTCTCAACTTTGCCTTTTTAAAATTAAAAATTTTAAAATTAATAGACTCACAAATTTCAGTAAACCTGTGAACTTGATTTTCAATTTTCTCAACTGTTCTCTTCCACAAGGTGACTTGGATATATGTTTTTTATTGCAACTAAAAAATTACCGTTATTATTAACAAAGAAATAGATTTTGGTTTAAGAATTTTGTAGATGGCTCCTCAAAGATTCTTAATTATTACCAACCACCTATAGCTGATATTAATTCTGTTGTTCCTTTGCACCAACATCACAGGTGGCTACCACCATTCTTGCAAATTTTTGCACGTACAATTTTTAGGTAAGCGTGTAAACGCAGCGTTACCTACACTGTATAACACATGGGGGACATTGACTCCCAAAATGGCGGAACCAAGATTATTGTGATGAGGACGTCAATAATACTCATGGAGGAATACCCATCAATCATGAATTAATATTTATAAGTGAACATCACATCAGCTAATGCTACTGAATTGTCACAAGATCAATGGCACTAGGACAAAGTCCAAGAAATGTCCCCTTTATGGTCACACACCAAACACCATGTTTTTGTTTAATTACATAATCATCTTACTAGCCTTCGAGAAAGACTCTGCTTGGGTCGAAACATCAGGCCATTAATTTTTTTTTGTACATAATCATCCCAAGGACTAATTGCATATAACTTCTTGTTGGTATTTTTTCCTCGCAGCTGCCCAACATTAGAATAAAAATCGCTGATATCAATGACCATCATATTGCTTTCCAGTTGGTTAAACTTTCTGCAAGTCCCTTAATGTAAACGTGGCAATTCTTTAACTTAAAACTGAACATGAAAAGAAAAACATCAAATTTTCAGACTAAGGCCATATCCGAATTGGCGGCTACAGCTACGGCTATGACTGTTGCTTAGAATGTTCTATATTTTAACACATGATGACATGGAAATCTAGCCGTAGCCAAAGCTGTAGCCGCTAATTCGTACACGGCATACCACAAGAGAGAAAGAAACTTACTGTAAGATATGGCTTGAGCTAAACCATATGGAGGCTGCCCAGACTGACCAGTATATGGATAGCTTGAGTTCTGCACACCGAACGACGACTGCTGCGGGGTACCGGGCTGGAAATTACTCCCCTGCGCTGATGGTGTGGGTAATATGTGTGGGTAGGCTTGGCTGGAAGAGAAAATGACAAACGACAAAAATGCTCAAAATAAGAGTTGAACTTTGACTCGGAGGAAATGTAGATTGAAGCCAGGCCTGGAATTTCACATTAATTTGTATTGATAGCTTGCAAGACGCGGAACGCACCTCTGCACAATGCCATCTATCAGTTCCAAAATTTTGGGGAGTCAATTCCCTTGTGTACATTTTGACTACCAAATTGGTGGACAGGATAGGCGTGTGTATGTGTGCTGCATGTCAAGCATTGGTTCAATCCTAATCAGAGAATAATTAACAATCCAAGAAGACATTTGTAAACAAATATACACAAATCAACAAAAATATAAACAAGAGAGAGAGAAAACGAGTAAGGAGGTGGTGTATCTTCTTGAAGCCCAAGTTTGGCTGTGCGATTCCTCATGGATAGACAAGCACGAGACAGGAACAAGAATGAAAACCCAATCTAGTAGTAGGGTGTGCAGTAACAACATGAAGATAATCTCTTCTTGATTTTTTTGATTCTTTTCTATTTTTTTCTATGAGATATAGCCTAACATCACAAGGCCGGACGGCATAGGTGAGGTCTACACTTAACTGATTTGGGCTGTTGACCCAAATCAACTGTCACCACAGGGGCACATTGCCACCTACTCCTGGGGCTGAAACAAGGTTACCCCCTTCACAGTCCGCAAGGATGTAGGCAAAATATGGACAACTGAAAAAGTTATTGATAACAAGCTAAATGGTCCTGCTGACTAGTCACTGAAACGTTAAGGGCAATCTGTAAAAGGAGCAGATTGAAGTTGATAGACTTTATCTGTAAGTTGGTTATTATCGACATATTAATTTTGACAACCTCTATGGTGAAAAGTGAGTCTTGGCTTCTCTGACGAAATGCCACACTTTATGTGTTAACACAAAACCACTGAAGTTGTTGCCACTTCCCACAGTGAGATGCCTCTCGTGGTTGATTCTACACACTGAAAACCACACAAACGTCATGATATAAAATCAGCCATTTGAATAGCAGACAAAACCATTTAGCTATCCTTGTGAAACCCTAATCGGCGTTTCCCACAATCACTGACGACATTCAAGTCCAGCTCGTCATATCCGAGCGCCTGAAATATTAGTTAAGCCCAATATTAGATAACACAACAATCAATATGTATAACTTACCCATCGTCCCATGTGATACCACTACCAAACATCTCCAACAATATTTCACACCAACTTTTTTCCCCAGCGAGAACAAGAGAGAGGTACGAGATCAGCGTTAGAGACTGACTTCCATGTGAGAGCCGATGCGACTTTTATTAAGCGGGCAGATGCCCGTGGTGATATGAGACAACAATTGCGAATATGAAACCTTAATGAAGATCCATCATTACGCCCGCCCTTCAAAAGGGCCAACAATCGGCCAATCAGAGTCCATCGTGGCGCTTACCGCTTGGTAGCATCCTCGACAACCAAGTATCATGTCCATACAAGAGGCAGCTACTGTTTCAGAACCAAATGGGCACACACAAGCCCACACACAAACACATGACAAAACTGCCTAAGTTTATTTGGGGAAAAGTATCATCACGTCACGCCTCGCTGGTTCTAAACGACTGTATCGAATGCCGTGGTGGAAAATCCACCTGTAGCGGGTTTTTTATAACCTGTCAACTTCCAGGCGGTAATTAAATCATCATCATTGTGTCATCGGAGTATGTATATGAATAAATTTGCACGGGGCCGCCGAAAATAAGTGGATCAAAAAAGAAAAAACCTCTAGTGTCATCGTTGTATCTATGTCATAGCTAGTATACATGCTCGGGGTATCAATGGCCTAAACTACTGGTGTTATACAACTACAAGCAGTTATGTTTTATAGTGTGACTTAATCAAATTTTATGATGCTTAGGGAAAAGGCATAAATGGAGTCTAAACTGTACACACATTCATAAAATGGATCTTTATGGCACTTTAATGCCTAGAGCAACGCATCCACGGCCAACTCCTTGGAAGAAAGTTGTCGGCACTATCTAAACCTTGACTTGAAGTAGAACTTCCAAACTATCCCGTTATAGAAAGGATACAAACTTAAGTGATCGGGGGATATACTCAATGTAGCTATAAACATAGAGAAAGGACCCATACAATCTCTATGCTATATTGCAAATCAGAAGCTTGAAGATGACTTTTTAAAGATATTCCTTTTGACTTTTTGAAAGCTAAACACCCCGTTAAAGCAGCAACTTATAGATATTTTGTGGCCCTATATACTAACAATAACATTATTGTAGCAGTAGTTTTTACAGTCATTTTGTAACATGGAGGGACCAGGTTTCTTTGGTCACGTGGTTGCTGGATGCCATTTTCGGTCCAAATGCAGCACAACCTAATGTGCAGTCTAGTCTGGCACCCTATGTGCGCACATGCAGGGTTTTTTTATACCGAAAATGGCTTTGTATCACAAGTTGTTGATTTTCTGTACAGCGTAATATCAAATACTTATAATGTGTATTCATTCTGAAAAGTTGTAATGTATGTACCTTGTACATGCATATTCTATTAGTGTGAAATAAATGTAAAATGTCATATCTTTTCAAACTAAAGACTCAAACCAATGTTGTAAGAACATGGAAGTCCTGGACAAGGACACCATGATTGGGCCCCCCAGTGTCTGTCACATTTTTTTAACCCAAGATGGGGGTCGACGCCTTTCAGTCTGAAATAATCGACACTGCGCCTGAACTTGACAATGATGTAGTCGCTGGGTGGGTTTAACATCACCCATAATAAAAAAAAACCTTACATTGAATCAGGTATGGAAAAGTCATTACATGATCTCTGCACAATGTAGTTAGCAGTTGTAAACCACAACAAAAGTTAATGGTTCAATGCCCGACCAAACATGGCGAGTACCCAAGGGGGTATTCGAGAGCCGCTTTTCAGACCCTTTTTAGAAGTCGGACAGTTCGTCAGCTCTCTCATGTATGTCACTTACTTGTAAACTTATTGTGAGTGAGCACTACTTTCAAGTTTATTTTTTAGGATTAAAAATAATGCAAACATACATGAGTTAAAGCATGTTTCACTTCTTGAGCTTTTAGTAATAAGTAAAAGTGCCCACTTTAATAAAATATTTATAAGCAAGTTAATTTGATAAAACTTCTACAAACTTTTGTTAATTGGAATAAATTTTCACCCATGAAATTTGTTTTAAATAAAAAAGCACAATTCTTGCAATTAAATGCCGGGAAAGTGAAGTAATGAACACAATGTAAAGTTAAAATGTGAACGTTACTATGAAAAACAACTCCTTAAAAAGTTGTTTTTCATTAAAAATAGAAAATACAAGGATGCGTTGATTTTTTCAGTTTTAAATTTTTGTCATATTTACTAAACTCTTACAGGTCTACCATGAAATAGGAAGAAGTGGTGGCTCCGATAGACTCCTTTCCATGACATCACAAGCTCAAACAGCGCCCTCTCTAAGGTCATTGGCTGTATGTTGTGCGTGGCGCGTACAGGCATGCACGTTTCCATTGTTAGACCACAGAGATGGCGGCCTATGCAAGTGATCTATTGGGTTGTTCTTAACCTTTCGGCTACTTTGCTCTCGCTTTCGTCAGAATCAAAGCATGCTTCTTCTCCTGAAGACGAGACGAGACCACACCGGCTCGTTTCGGAGCCAACACTCCTCCCAAAACACATGGTTATACCCACAAGTTTACCAGTCATAGTTAATCTTATGGAATGTTGGCCGGTAACCTGTTTCTGCGGAGCAAGATTTTTCCTGTGCACAGCAAGTTTTTGTGCTTACAGGCCTAATGAAAATTAGACCATGGTTGTTACCCATAAATCTACTTGCTTGCAACATTTAACGTTGATGGTGAACAGTTTATAACCTAACTGACCTGTGTGGTATTCATACACTGGATTATGTACTAAATATATCAGTGAAGAAGGATGAGTAGTAGTTGTCAAGACAGACTCCAAGGTTGACCTTAACGACCCCTTCCTTAAAGGGATGGTACACCACTGGTTTCAAGAAGTTCATTCCAATCTTCTAGTTTTTGAAGAAACATGTCATAAAGGGATGGTACACCACTGGTTTCAAGAAGTTCATTCCAATCTTCTAGTTTTTGAAGAAACATGTCATAAAGGGATGGTACACCACTGGTTTCAAGAAGTTCATTCCAATCTTCTAGTTTTTGAAGAAACATGTCATAAAGGGATGGTTCACCAGTGGTTTTTAGAAGCGTACTTTCATTCCAATCCTCTAGTTTTTCAAGAAACATGTCATAAAGGGATGGTACACCACTGCTTTTTGGAAGCGTACTTTCATTCCAATCTTCTAGTTTTTAAGAAACATGTCATAAAGGGATGGTACACCACTGGTTTTAGGAAGCGTACTTTCATTCCAATCTTCTAGTTTTTAAGAAAAAATGTCATAAAGGGATGGTACACCACTGGTTTTTGGTAGAGTACATACATTTCAATCCTCTAATTCTCTAGACAAAATATCAAGAAATGGTAAACTCTTAGTGCATTGTATCTGCTGGTATGAGAAATTTGCATAGGTAGTGGCTCTACAGGTTAGTAGAGTGACGTAAACCACTTGTTTCAGGAAGAACACATTCATTACTATCCATAACAATTAACAAATTTAAATTACATATATATTTTTTAGTTGATGACATGAGAAACAAAAATGTTTTTAAAAATGTTAAAACACTAAAAAAAAAAAATCCATGAGGCAATTGAAGAAAACTCACCTTGGGTAATACTGTGAAGGAAACTCTGATTTAGGCTGCCGTAGATTCATATCCAATGAACTTTGACCTCCGACCCCTGAATTTGGCCCTGAAGAAGAGAAAAACAGTCATTAGTGTCAGGCAATTGAGCCTAGAATACATGCTTCAATGCATACTGTGTGTCTGGGAGTTTAATACTGTCTTGAATGAAATTTAAAACTAGCAGAGTATTCTGATAATTTTTGAATAGTTAGGCCTACATTTTAACAGTGTTGTCTAGGAATATGGAATACAACAAACTTTTGTCAACCTCCAGTAAAATTATATAATTTGTTTTTTACCCTTACATCGATGTGTATAGACCCCTTGCACAATGCAGAACACACCTCTGAACAATGCACGTCTATCATTTCCGCCATTTTGGGAGTCAATTCCTTTGTGCACATTTTGACTCCCCAAATTGACTCCCAAAATGGCGGACAGGATAGGCGCGTGTAGGTGCGTTGCGCGTTGTTCAAGGGGTCTATTAAGCACTGTATACTCTGTATTTTCCCAAGTTTTTTTTCTTTCTTCTTCACAGAACTTGGGGAAAGTACTGAGTTTACAGTGCTTAATACACATCGGTGTAAGGGTAAAAACAAATTATATTCTTTATCCCCGATGCAAAACTAACATCTATAAAATCCAGTAAAATTGTTCACTCTCATTGACCCTACAGAGACCAATCATTTCTGTATAATCATCACAATACACCCATACATGGATTGTTGATTATTCTACCCAATTTTGTCAGTAAAAATCCCTAAAGAAACCCCAACATGTAACAAAAGTTATGTTTTGTTTTACAAATTTAAGTGGTATGTCAGCATTGGAAACATTGGAAAATGTCAATTCTGGACATGACTTTTACTATGACCTCTTTGTGTGAATGGAAGTAGGTCAAATATTGCAGCCGTTTCCGGCTGCTATGGGCATTTTGGTACACGCCACTTGTGGCCGCTATGGTCTCTAAAGGGTTACAGAGAAAGTATCTCTTTTTTCTTTTTTTTGGAAGAGTACATTAATTCTACCCTCTACTTTTCAATAAAATCACTTACCAACAAGTGAACATTTCATCAATTATTAAAATGATCCAGAAAAATTGAAATATTCAAAAGTTGGTAGTATGGTGTGTTTATCGACAATGTGAGGGTTGGAACAAATCTTCTCTTCCACAAAGAAACTTTTTCTTGAGAATATTGCCTTCCCTACAAAGGCCCTTTTCGAAAACTACGGTTTTGGGTTTGGCTCCGGCTTGGGCTCTGTCCGCCCGTTTGAAGCCCAGTTAGGAAAGCACACAATTTCTAAAAAACTTACAGAGCCTAAGCCCAAGCTATGATTTTTGGCTAGGTGCAAAGTTGCCCCCTGACAGTTAATAGTAGCATAACAATTTCATAAATCAAATGTTCTTTTCTTGCCCCTTAATATTTAGACCTTTAACTATATCACTTGTGATTTTTAATTGAGTTGGCCCTATATTGATACTAAGTTGTTTTTTAAAAATGATCACGTTTTATGATTTGACCATGAAACACTCTACTTCCGGCAGATTTTTCCAATCAGCAAATTTGTGAAGTTTTTTTACCAAAATTGTTGCCAGTAGCCATTGCACATATGAACGCTTGGAAATTATGAATCTCCCACGTTCAAATGTTTCTCTGACGTAAAATCTGCTGATCATCTTGAAAAAGTGGAAATCTGCTGATCGTTTTGAAAAAGTGACACGATCTGTCCTTTTTGAGGTTTCATTTTGTTTTTGCTCGATGTTAACTCAACAACTCCTGATACCCCACTTGTGTTTTTTGCTTCTGTTTGACACATTTATTGAAAAATAACAACGAAAGGGTTTGGGGCATGAGTGAGTTCCGACCGCTGATGTTTTTCATTCTACATCAAGCAAACAACTTTTTATTACTACGTAGACATCTTTGACTTGCCCCGAAGAAATGACATGAGGAAAAATACAATTCAGGGTGAAATAAATACAGCAAATCAAAAAGATAAACCTGCGGGGGATTAATAAGACATTAAAATTAAACAGAGTGGAAGAGATTGTGAAGAACAGGACCACAGTGCAAGGTGACAAGAAAGCGGATGGGGTATTTACATAGCAACAAAGCCTACAGCCTGAGTTAGGAAAAACAGTAGCAGTTTTTAAATTTTATTTAATGTTTTTTGTGTGTGTGTAGCAATGTCCTTTGCAGGGGTGTGGCATGGATGGAAACTGTGGGGTGCAGCTGCCAAGGGTGTGGTGGGTACACGGTACAGTGACAGTGAAAGAGTGGAATTTAAAAGGGCTAAAGTGGCTTTTACAAAAAAAACTGCAAATGATCACTCAGGTAAATTGAGCATTGCCTAAAATTGCTTGGGCATGGCCACGGCGATTGCTTTTACTGTACATGAAATTGCAAAGTTGTGGACTTGCATTAGAGGGACTGTATACGTTTGGTAATGACTCTGAAAATGAATGGCAATAATAACTTACGTGGTAAGAAGTACAGCAGCTTTGGATAGTATTATGCATTTTGAGAAACTTTTCACTTAGAAATACTGTGGTTATAGAAAAAGGTATCTGAGAAACGTTACTGACAGTTAAGGTTTCTCAGATTGTGTATTCCAATGGCAGATTATTCTTCCTGCATGGACATAACCGCTCCGGATTTTCGGCAATATCCCAAAAATGTTAGCACCTTTTAAAATGAAATTTTTACAGGTTAGTTTTATGATATATATCTACAACTATATAGGATTGAAACAAACAGTGGGTTCCAATTACCAAACAGATACAATCCCTTTAACACTGTATGGAATGGTAAAGGGGCTAAATTATGACACAGATGGTATAACTACATTGTTTTTTTTCAGCTATTTGAGATGTTTATATTTCAAGAAAGAGTTGGCGAAAAACAGAAGGAAAGGAAAGGGGTAAATAGATTGCCACACCTATTTTTTTAAGAGCTGTTGATGTAAGTTATTAGGGGGCCATACTATAACAGCCAGGCACTTGGGGAGGGGGGGGGGGCAGATGGGTGGGGAGGGGTGGGGTGGGGTGGAGGGGTGGGTGGGGGAGGAGGGGTGGGGGAACTGTACAGACTGCTCCTAGGAAGCTCTTGGTATCAGACCATATAGTGCAAGGGATTATGGGGGCCATGTGATGTGTAACAGGCATTATGATTGGATGGTGATACTGGGAAGATCACTGTATGGGGAGGGTGGTTGGTGATGGAGGGTGATGGAAATGAGGAGAGGATGGCGAGGATGAAGAAGGGGCTGATGGGGGTAATGGGGATGAAACAGGTGGGGATGGAATGAAGGAATGGGGTGAGAGTGGGATGAAGAAGGGGCTGATGGGGGTAATGGGGATGAAACAGGTGGGGATGGGATGAAGGAATGGGGTGAGGGTGGGATGAAGAAGGGGCTGATGGGGGTAATGGGGATGAAACAGGTGGGGATGGAATGAAGGAATGGGGTGAGGGTGGGATGAAGAAGGGGCTGATGGGGGTAATGGGGGGAGAAGGGGATGATTTGGATGAAAGGGGAGGGGTCATGAGGGTGAAGAAGGAGGAGGTTGATGGGGGTGATGGGGTGATGTATTGGGAGATGAAGGATGAAGTGATGAGGGATGAAGGGTGCTAATTTGGATGAAAGGGGAGGGGGTTATGAGGGATGAAGAAGGAGTAGGTTGATGGGGGTGATGTGATGGAAGATGAAGAAGGGAAGATAACAGGGGAGGTGGGGGTAGATTGCCGACAGCAGATCTAGTATCAGACCCGCTCACCTGCATAGCCACCAAGGGGGGCATTTACGCCATAACCACCGTCCTGAATCACAGTAGGGGTTGACGCGTCGCTATTACTGAGCGGTTCAGATTTGACTACGAGAGACGAGAAATGAAAACAGATCAAGAACAACGAAAAAGAGAAAGGGGATAACAAAATAATAGTAATAAAAAAATAGAGCAAAACAAACAAAAACCCCCCACAGCAAGGTCACATAGGCAAAAGAAGATCAAGAAGGCAAATAGTCTACTTCAGCAAGCAAGCAATTTCAACAGGTCATCTCAACAATTATAACTTGTATTGAGTACAACGGCTTTTAATGGCAAAGCTTTAGCGCATCCTCGACCTGCCACATAAATACAAAACAAAATCTAAAGAAGTGGCGTAAAAATGATTTTGAAGGGTGGGGGGTAGAGGCTCATTTAAACTGCCAACTTTTCAAGACACAAGCTACCGGTTTAAATCCTTCAGAAAAATAGTTGTAAAAGGAAAAAAAAAGATCGCACGGCCACACAGTTTTCAGAATGTGAAAGAGGACTCTTGAGGGTGCTACTGTGACCTGTTTTTTGGGCGGTCGCCATTTGCGAAAAATGAGCAAACAATTAATGTGTCCATCTGATCAATTTATCACTAAAATAAATGGTGCATGAAAGGGCTAAGACATTGGTTACATGGTTTAATACATTTTTGTACTGTCAGTTCACCATGTTCACCTTTTTGAACAGCAAGAGAAACTTGCCGACAATTTCTTTTTGTGCAAGGCAAATAGGAATAAATCCTGACCTAATTTTTTCAGAGAAATTACAGTAATTTTAAAAACGCCCAAAACAGAAAATGCCTCCTGAAAATACAGTGGAAGGCCAAATACAATATGTCATATAGATCAGTATTCAGATTCAGAATTCAGAGCAAAAAAGCACAACCAGACACAAAATTCAGCGAAAAAGAAAATAGCAGCAAAAAAAAAAATAAGCAGGCATTTTTATACACAGCTGTTGAAGGGAAATTACAAATCTATGACAAAAACAAGAATATTTCCTTGAACTTAAACATCTAGGCATAAGTTAAAATACATGTAAAATTAAGTCTGTTTCCTACTCAATGGAATACAATACAAAGTGTGTATTGGTGTGAAACTCATCGTCAAGAATCTGTGGTGAGTTACAGAACACTCAACAGCTCAATGTCTTTATTTTGAAGGAATAATTTACACAAGCGTTCTCCCTGAACAGTGAGTCTGCTGACCAAATGCCAGTTGAGACACCCGACGACCAATCAAAAGTCTGTTCAAATTCACCTGGCTGGCTACTTCATTTCGTCCAAAAGCTTCAAATACATCAGGGAACCTATCACTAGTAAAGTATTTAACACGGTACTTTGGCTGGTGACCCTACTTTGTGGTCAGGAAGACTTTTTGTTGTTTAGCAAATCATGCTTACAAGTTTTAAGACTGGCCTAGGTCTTGGTTTAAGTCGTTATTTTATCAACTAGCAAGATCTCAAAATTTCTCTCCAAGTTAGAAAAATATAAACTAATTCAAGAACAGTTCATCCCATTTTCAGCAAAAAATCTTGAAAAAAATAAAGAAACTACATTTTACATTTTATGCTATGACGGTTTAACTTGACTATTATCAGGAAATAATTTCAACATAAGAGTCATAAGGTCTCAAGTTTCATTCTTAGATGATCAGGTTTTCTTAATCTTGGAGGGTGAATAAATACCTTTAACTTGAATTCAAGGATATAGGCCTACTGCCTCGAACAGTTCAGCACTTCCCCCCCCCCCCAAAAAAAAAGATCTTTCAACTTAAACCATAATCTTACGACTTTTTTATATAATGCACGACAAGCCTGCTTGCAAACAGGGTCAAGGGGTCAATAGGTCAAGCTATCTCTCAAGCTAAAGGTCAAGCTCTCGTGACGACGAATGACAAGTGAACCTGTTGATGGTACATGTAGTACATGACATGGTGGGTAGTACATATGAACAACATAACCATGTACAGTTTCTTGTAGTGAAGCCTTGCATGCTACAACAGTATTACAATTCATTTGCTTAAAGGCATCGTACACGTTTGGTAATTGTCAAAGACCAGTGTTCTCACTTGGTGTATCCCAACATATGCATAAAATAACAAGCCTGTGAAAATTTGGGCTCAATTGGTCATCGAAGTTGCAAGAAAATGATGAAAGAAAAAACACCCTTGTTGTACAAATGTGTGTGCTTTCAGGTAGGAATAAAAACTTCTTGCAAGAAGTTTTTATTATTTTAGTGAGAAATTACCTCTTTCTCAAAAACTACGCTACTTCAGAGGGAGTCGTTTCTCACAATGTTTTATACTATCAACAGCTCTCTGTTGCTCGTTACCAAGTAAGTTTTTATGCTAATATATATTTTGAGTAATTACCAAACGTGTACGATGCCTTTTAGCTTACTTGGTGTCAAGTTGGTGAAAAACGAAAAAGAAAAATAATAATAATAATAATATGGATTTATAATGCGCACTTCTCCAGAAAACCGATCAAGTACAAGTACAAGTACAAGTACAAGTACAAGTACAAGTACAAGTACAAGTACTAATCCCCTTCAGAAATAATTCAATTTTTTTTTTTAGCTGAGAGAAAATTATTGAATTAAATATGGCGAAATTGAGTGCAATAAATTTTGTTATGAACCATATAACAGTTAGACTAAAATGCTCTTTGCTTTAATATTGCATTGTGATGAAATGTCCATGTTATTTTTTTGACATTTGTCTTGAATACTGAGGAGGACATCTGTTCTTAACTAACCAGCGTGACCACTTGGAGAGAATTTTCAATGGTCCTCGGGTGTTTTAACTGGCATTTGGCCAGTGAACCACTGTTAAGGGAGAACCAGGCTGTAACATTTGAATATGTTCTATGAAAGAAAACAACTGCAACTTTTAAAACCTTACATGCATGTGAACTGTTAGTTTTGTGACTATCCAAATAAATATATCTGATTTCAAGCTGAATGATAATTTCTTACGATATTTGGGAACCATTGATACTATTTAACGGCAGCAGCTTTCAGATGAACATTTTTCCCCCAAGTCATTGAACCTGAATAGCCATTGGTGAACACACCAGGGTTCTCCCCATGCACAAGCTAGCGTATCAGGCCGATACGCGCCAAAGTAGGCCGGAAAAAAAAAAAATCATTTAAAAATATAATTTCACCAAAATCATCCAGAGAAAACTATAGAGTGCTCCAGATTGCGCAGTAGGTCTATTAAAACCAAGATAAACACCGAGTAGAAAACATTCCGAAGCCTTGTTTTCAATTCAGCATGCTTCGGCCAAACATCCCAAAATTTGGGTCCAGAATGCCCCACAGTTTTGAAAGACCCTGGGAAGAACCCTGGGTTGCCTTCTATGATTATTTCAATCTCATACAGAACTGCTGTACGCAGAAAAACGCCTTCGTCACACAACATGCTGCAACGCAATGTTGGAGAGTGACCTTTTCTGACCCTGCATGTACGCAGCATTAACTATGACCCAATGTTGCCGATATGACTTTATGTGTAACACTCCTATGACCCAGATAATGCAGACCTACATGTACTTCATTTGCAGCAACAGTTCTAATGCAATACTAGAAACCCCTTGCATTAACATCACAGTATCACACCCAGCTACTGTCTGTCCATAGTCTGCCATTTTAGGAGTCAACTTGCATGTCAAGATACGGTGAGCATGTAAATGCATGCGGGTCGCCTAAAAATGCTCACTGCACAGTAACGAGTGAGGAAACTGACTCCCAAAATGGAGCAACCAAGAATTATTAAGATGATGACATCAGGTGAAATGGGGCGACAGATCGACCCGACAAGGTTGAAGAAAAACCCACACTGGGCTGATATGAAATGTGAGGAGTAACACAACAGTACTGACTGAATTTTCAAGCAGAAAAAAGTATGAATTTGTAAATCCCTTTTCCATATTGGGTTTGATTTAAGACTTTTTGATCTTGGAGTGGAATTGAAATAGAAGATTTTATCTGAAGATTTAACGCCAACCTTAAAAGCACGAGTCTGCAAGAGACACTGATCATTGCTCAAAACCCAAAAGTCAAAAGTCCGTTTTACGTCCCATCAGAAGGACGAAGCAATAGTGGTTAAGTTTTTTGCTTAAGGACACAAGTGTCAAAACCGGGACTCGAACCCATACTCTACTGATCAGAAACACCAAAGCTCGAGTCCAGTGCACTTGACCGATCGGCCACAAAATGTCAACAAAAGGAGTGGGTCAAACTTTGCCCACATACCAACATACAATACATTTTGCATCAATGCTTTGCAGTGAAATGCTTAAGAACTTGCAGCTTTAAGTTTGCTCACTTTCTGTGAATGGGTAACCAAGGGAATCTGTTAATGTCACACAAATGACACAACACAATGTGTTTTTGTCAGGCTATGAAACTGCTCAAGACATTCTCAGAAATTACTCTCTTTACGACTGGGTATCCCACAGGGGACTGGTGATAAGGAACTGAAAGTATTTTCAGGGTTTCGCCTAAACTTTTTCAGTGGCTAGCCAGCAGGACCAATTAGCTCATCATTTTACTAGTCCAGCAGCTTTTTCCCTAGTCCATACTTTATACTAAATAGGGAAGTTTTTCAACACTGAACTAGCCAGCCAGACCACTTGGAGTGAAGTTTGACTGGACCTCAGGTGTTTTAACTGGCATTTGGCCAGCAGACCACTGTCAAAAGAGAACACTGATTTTGAGTGGTAAAAAAAAAAAAAAAAAAACAATCGTAAGAACTGAGTGCATGTAGGTTTATGGTTAAAAACTATGTGAATTGACTCTTCATACAAATGACAATGTTAAACAGAAGCCTAAAATATGCACCAGTGAAAAAGCTAATGGACCTGTTAAATGACAAGCTACCTGGTCCCACTGGCTAGTCACTGCAAAAGGTTAAGGGTAAACCCCCAAAAAACCAGTGATGATAGTGGAGTCTTGAAGTTTCAAACTGTGTTCTGCTTGTCTTCTTTCTCCTGAAGACATCAGAACACAATGTTTGAAACTTCAAGACTCTTCCGTAGTTGTTACTTGTAACCCTACTCAGTGTTTACATCCAACACCATCCAAACCATCAAATCTTGCCAAATTCATCTTAAGCTTATACTTTCTTTGCTCACACACAATTTGAATAATGCTGTTGCGTTTAACATTCAATAGCCCTAGAACTTATGATGCCTTACTGTGCCAGGTTAGCACATAATGAATGTCTAGCTAGGGAGGTTCAACCTACATTATATACATTTATTTTCTATCCCTTGAGCACCTGAGGTAATAAGCAGAGCGTGTGAAACTTCCCTTCTGTGTATGCAGAACGGGGAGAGATGCTCTGTAGCTATACAGAATGTTTTTTGATTTGAGATGGTCACTGCATACAAAGGGCCTCTGAGACTACAGAGGCGAGGTGACAAAAAGAGAGTCCCTCCCAAACACACAAAACACATCCAACATAGCCAACCTAAATACAAGACTATGGCCGTGTCCGAATTACCGGCTGTGGCTTGATCGTCATGGTGACATGCATTGAAGCATAGGAAGCCCATAGCAACAGCCGTAGCAACAGCCACAGCCGCCAACTCAGAAATGGCCTCAGACACTTCCTGAGAAACTGCAGCACAGAGCCACAAATAATTTTGGAGGGAAAAAGTTCTTACTTGAGGCAGCTGTGTGAACTGAATTCCAACTGTCCGTACTCGTCAACACGCTTGATTCTGCTGTTGTTGCCATAGAAACATGGTTACCTGGGAAAACCAGAATATGCGGAAATAAGGGTGATGTTCATACAAGAGTTGGTGTATCCATGCCGAATGGAAATTAAAAAGTATCTATGAAATTGATGCAACAAAATTTAACATATCATAGCAAAACAAAATGTGCAGTTTGGAATACTAAACTTTGTAATGTTAATTTTGTAAAATTTGAAAACTGAATATTTATTGCTTCACTGGGAGATGATCTGAATTAACATAATATATCATATTTCATACAATGCTTGATTGAAAAACCTGCAAAGCATGTAAATAAAAAAAATAAAAATTAAATCCCAATGAATATCCTTTTTTCTTTTTCTTTTTTTTTAGACAGGTTTTTAATTTCCTGTTCTTGCCAACTTGATCAACAAATGGCAATTGAGCAGAACAAAGCAGGTTTGGTTTCTTTGCAAATTGCATTAGTTTGATTCTTGTAATGCATGGGTGTACATGTAGCAACTCGGGGTGGATTGAAGGGGGTGTGACACACCCCCCTAATCAATTGTTCTCAGTCTGCATTTTTAGCCTCAGTTGGCAAATGAATTTTCTTGCGGTTTTAAAACATTTTAAAGTTGAATTTTCCCTTGGTGCTCATATCTTTCATTGTGGTTTGCAACGTTTTTCGTACTTCTTGTATTATTTTGTACAATCATTAAGTTATTCTGTTTTGCTATACTACTTGTATTTAATAACTTTTTTCCCAATGCTTTGTTTTGGCTTTTTTAGATAAGTTGTTTTCTTCTTACTTTTCAATCTGCTTTTAGTTTGGTTTGCCTTCATGTTTAATTGCCTGGCTGCTTTCTGTACACTTGAGTATTTTGAATTTGAATTTTGTTTATTTTAAAGTATTTTATTGCTCAGGGTTTTAAGTTTTAATGTAAGGCGCTTTTGGGTATTTTTCATAAGGCGCCATATAAATGCATTTTATTATTACTATTATTAAATGAAGAACCAAATAAAGTAGAACAAAAGCATACGGATTAAATAAAATCTAGTCATTTTGCCGACTTAGTATCACCGTTGATGCTTTGAGATGATTGAATAATGTAATATTCTGTGCTGGGTGTGCAAGTCTTTCTTAGCCTAGTATAGTGGAGAACATTTTGGCAGTCATCGAGTTGGCAAACTAGCTCCCGATACACCCCGGGAAAAGAAATGCCAGTCAGCAAATTGGCTTCCAACCTGGAACAACCAGGGCCGAATTTATCATGCCATTTCTTGTGCTTACGGTTAGCAGCGCTATGAAAAGGAAACTCAGGCAGTAAGCACAAAATCAACCGTTAAGCAGCTCTAGGAAATTGCCCCCGATTGCTGAAAACGACTCTTCTTCACTGTTGTCCACGAAGTCACTTCATTCATGGCCTAAGAAATGCTTTTGTTGTTGTTTATTGTTTGTTTAGGTTTTGTTCAATGAAGAACAGCATTTCACCCATTACAGAAATATTGACATCACCATCAGACTAACAACAAAGAAATATTTCAACAAAATCTGCTTCGTTTTCCCCCCCCTTCTCATTTTGAAAACACCAATTCAGCAGAAACTAATACGTGTCTTAACACTAAATACAATGCAGTCCGCTTATTCTCTGGACCGACACAATTAATGAAATTGGTCGGCCAAGATTCTTTCTACGGTAATAACAGTTGTTTGTGGCCCACGGGGCCAAATTGCAAATATTCTTCTCAGTGAGAGACCGTTCTCTTGCTCTCCCGATCCTGATAATTATTATGAGTGCTTTCAAGATTACCTGAAGGCGAGCAAGATTCGTCCAAAATCTTAATGACATGGGGCCGAATTTCAGGAAGCACAAAAACTGCTTGAAATCTGGTGCAGTATTTAAGGAATAAAAAAAAAAAAAATGCATGCAGCTAGTAATTCCCCTCTGAAATAATGCTTTCTTTGAGAAAATTCTATTTTCAAGATTTATTTAGTCATTTTTGCACAAAGGAATCAACTAAAATCAACTGTAACTTAAAGGCATCGTACACGTTTGGTAATTGTCAAAGACCAGTGTTCTCATTTGGTGTATCCCAACATATGCATAAAATAACAAGCCTGTGAAAATTTGGGCTCAATTGGTCATCGAAGTTGCAAGAAAATGATGAAAGAAAATACACCCTTGTTGTTCAAATTTGTGTGCTTTCAGTTAGGAATAAAAACTTCTTGCAAGAAGTTTTTATTATTTTAGTGAGAAAATACCTCTTTCTCAAAAACTACATTACTTCAGAGGGAGTCGTTCTCACAATGTTTTATACTATCAACAGCTCTCTGTTGCTCGTTACCAAGTCAGTTTTTATGCTAATATATATTTTGAGTAATTACCAAACTTGTACAGTGCCTTTAAGTTGACGAAATATGCTGGTACCAAATAATTTGTCTTTGTTGCACTAACTTATGATTACACTGCCACATGAAGTTCTGTTATATTTTTATTCATAAGAGGTGAAATAAAATTGCATCATGGAGGTTCCTTCCTCCATGATTACATCATCTGGAATTTCTTAAAAAATTGATTTTAAGAAGTTTAGTTGTACAGTGTCAATAACAGCCCAAACATTTGAAGACAAAATCATTGTAATAACAAGAGTGCCCTCTCTTGGTCAAACAATAGGGTATCCGTCCATTGTACTTTCCTATTCCGACCAATGAGATGACATGTCTGATAATCTCAGGGCTGAAAAACAAAGAGCAGTTATCTCACCATCTGTTCCATTGGTTGTTACTGAGCAATTGCTGTCAGTGGAGTTGTCATGCTGGGGTGAATTGCCGTTGGCACTAGACACTTGACTATGTGGACTGGCCAACTGCTGTATTTCCATAGACCTATAAAGAGGAGAAACAAATAACAGACTTGAGGATGAGTAATTTGCCAGGGTGGAAGTCTCTGCCTAATTATTATAAACAGTGTGTGTAGTCCCCATTCAAAACAACATGAAGGTCTGGGCCCAAGACAATTTTGCTTACATAGTTTGTGCTTAGCAAAAGTTAGCAGGATACCAGTCAGAAACGGTGCATGTGACATGGTATTTTGGCTGGTAACCTTATTCTGGTAAGCATAATTGTGTTGTGCTTGACTAGTTTCTGTGCTTAACTCTATGATATTGGACCCTGTTTTGTTCCACTTTTTCAGGCACCAGACTTTTGACCAGCAAGAGATGGGGCAACTGTTTTTCTCCTATTCAAAATCTATACCCATTTTGTCCAGCTTAAACAACGTCAGCCTGTTTAAAGTCCTGTACTTAAAGTGTACCTTTTCAAAATTACCACCATAGCCCAAGCCAGAGTCTAAGCCGAAGTTTTGAAAAGGGTCTGTGGTCGTTTTCAAAAACATGATTTTGGATTTTGCTCCGTCCGGCTGTTTGAAGCCCGTATAAGGAAAGCACATGTTTTCTAAATAACTGAGCCTAAGCCCACGCCGTGGTTTCGAAAATGGCCTATGTAACCGAAATGAGACTGGAAGTGCAAAATAGTATGGTACCTTTTTGGAATAATCAGGGTCACTATCCATTACTGTTAATGAAGACAAGGAATGTGACAAAGATGGCAACAGCATGATGAGGTCTGTTACTATATTTCTGATCTGTGAACATTATGGCAAAAAAAAAAAAAAAAAAAAACCTACAAAGATCTGTTTCTAAAAAACATTGGTGCACCATAAAGTGAAATTGTTTTTTGTTTTTTTCATAATATACAAGATCAACTGATTACATTACAAGACCCTACACATTAACAGTAAACATTTTTTAGTCTTGGCAAAGTAATGAAAAGACATCCCATTTGTGATAGAAATTCTCGATACACTTTTCCATAAGAGTAAAATTTATCGACATCCTCGTTCAGAACTAAAAGAAACCGTAATTTCTACACCATTTCCATTTTGAACAAGTGGAAACAGCAAGTCAAAAGGATCAACTTAATCACTTTCCATCGAAAATCAGTTAAAAAACCCCAAAACAACAACATTATCTAAAGCTCTATTCAACCCAGTTATGTCCTTAATCCCTTAAACTACTGAAGTCCAGAAGAACACACTATGGAAACATTGGAAGCACATGTTCACAAAAATGAGGGTATAAGCATTTCTTCTTCGTTAGTACAGAAAGTACATAGGCTAGTGGTCGACGTATTGATTTTAAAAGAGAACAGATTTTGTTCCTAAAAACTCTGCGCGTATTTCTAAAGTGAATTATTAATAAAACATGACTCAGAAGGAAATCTAGGAGACAGAACATTGAGCTGGATGATGTGACAAAGTTCTGTTTTCCCCCTCTCTACATTTTGGCATCACTCACATTCTTGACAGTGCACCTAGGGTTGCAGAGTTCAGAGATAAATCATTGCAGGGAGACTTTGATGTGGAAGCTCCGTCACCACTGCCAACAAAGTTTGTTTTCGTATTGTTTAAGTGGATCTTGTCAACAAGTCCACGCCAGTTTCTTGCTACAAAGTCCCCGAGAAGCGTGACCGTTTCAGGTTACAAGAATATTCCATATTTTCCTTGGTGCTGATGTAATGAGAGAATAATTATTATTGAATTTTTTTTTTGTCGTGCCGAAGGAAATTCTTCAAAATAAATGTGCACAGTGACAGCTGTCAACATAAAAAAGATAGCGAGTTTCTTGAAGTCTCCTTGTAAAGTTACAAGCATTCGTTAAAAGAGAGTAGATGCTCCAGTTTTTTATTTGAGTGGGAAGTGTTCCATTATTTGGGTACATGGTGTATGTAATAAGTAAAAAACAAAATTGATTTGTTTAAATTTGTTCTCTTTTTAGTTTACCAGCAAAATAAGTGAGCTAGTTTGTTCTTGAATGGATATATATTTTCAAATTTCACCGAAGTCTTCCCTTAGTTGTACCCGAGTTTGATGGACTCAGTACAGATAACAAATCCAATAAACCAAATTTGGCGTTGGGCCAGTCCCGTCAATTTGATGATTCCGAAATGCTTTTGGATCTTCCGTGGATATAAAAAGTGTTTTTGAGCAATCTACAAATGATGATAGGGTACATGCAGTAATGAATACCAAATAGGGCAAGACTTTCACTGGAATGCACTAGTGGTTTTTTAAGGGGGGGACACACACGGCACTGTCTTGGCAACTGTCTTTACTGCACGTTCTGTCTTTAAAGCGTCAAGCAACTTCAACCATACACCAAGCAATGCAGTCCTGCACTGAAGTCTCACAGGTTTATTTTCAACGTGTGGGGTTTTACCAATTATATCATTAAGTTGAATAAAAAAGCACTTATGTAAATAATGTCATTTTTGTCGGTGACTCATCTTAACATGACTTGTTCCATAGATTGAACTGAAAGTGAAACATTTTCACTGTGATTTTAAAAGCTTCCTTGAATGTGCTTGGAAAAAAAATGAAGAAAAACAAAAACCAGGGGACAAAACCTCCAGACTAAACATTGACTTGGTTACCAGTAAAGGATAAAGTCAAACTTATGGTAGCAGCAACTTCCGCATCAAGTGTATTTATGGATAGAGTTAAGATCGTATTGGTTGTGTTGTATGCATCTGTACTTTGGGGTTAACTTAATCATTCCTCGCTCGTACGGCTACAGGGTTCTCCCTAGGTTTTTTCAAAACTGTGGGACATTCTGACCCAAATTTTGTGATGTTTGGCAGAAGCACGCTGATTTGAAACAAGGTCTTCGAAAAGTTTTCTACTCGGTGTTGATCTTGGTTTTAAAAGCCATTCTGTGCAACCTGGAGCATTCTACCTGTGTATGGTTTTCTCTTGGTATCAGCCCTCTGCACAAGATGGGACTTTTAATTTTTGCAACCCCCTTCAAAATTCTCTGCCACAGTTAAAATTTCAATATTAACCCCCCCCCCCACCCCTGAATTTTCCCACATGAGTTTAGACTACTGGAGAATTGTGAATATGACAGAAGATTTTCTGTAGATTACTGTGACATGAGGTTCCAGATCCCATCTAAAAAGTCCAAACAAATTCCTGAGCAAATATTTACAGGTACCCAGCAGATTTCCAAACAAGAGAGGCAAGTAAACATGTATACAAGCATCTTGATTGAAATGTGACGCCTTCTTCTCTTTTTAACCTTGGGTGGAAGTTTTGCTGTGTTTTTGAAACAATGGTCCATTAATTACACAGGTCACACGACTGATATCATCAGAAATAGACAAATCTTGGCTCCTAACATAGGAACATAACCTGGAGCATTATGGGGCAAATATTCCTAAGATGGCACCTCTAAAAGACAATGTCTTCAGGAAACCAATGAGGCAAAGATAAGACACAAAAACTATTACTGCAAGAAATAGTTAGCGGCCTGACGTTTTGACACAGGCAGAGTATCTTTCTCCTCGAAGGCTAAAACATCAATGAGAAAGACTCTGCTAGGGTCGAAACGTCAGGCCACTAACTATTTTTTGCATTTATACCATAGGTCTTTTAGGTAAGCAGTTTGCAACAATTCTGTTTTCTCAAAATCTATTACTACGATGAGGTTCAAAGCCTCTACAGTTAATGAACTTTTAAAAAAAAATTCAGGGGATTTTGTTTGTTTATTGACTTCATAGAATCTTGTCAAATCATTATGAAGTCCTGCGGCTTTTGCAATGCATCCTGATTCAGCACTTTCACATTAAATCTCAAGAAATAACAACAGTGACTGCCTTCAATTTTCTGTTTTCTACTTCCTCTGGAAAATTAGGGGAAATTTTTGAAAGTTTTGCCATCAGCACTTCGTTTCTGTGAAGCCCTTGCAAATATACAAACACATCAATAGCTGTTGTATCCTAGGAAAATAATTGAAACTAAACATGTTGAGTAAGTAATGTTTGCTGAATCCAAGTTTTGTTAAAAACTAATCTGACTTACTACTATTAAGGTTACAGTTAAGTTATATTCTTCAATTAATGTAATTGCATATTAAGTATCTTTTCAAGGGGGCAACTTAAAAAAGTGTGGAGGGATAACTTGTTGCAAATGATGTCATTTTGTAGTGATACGTTATTTTGTTGGGTGGTGTGCACAGGGGAAGGGGAGGGTTGTAATGTTAACTGCATTTTCAGCAAATTGGCGTGAGACATTATAAAATTGATCACCGTGTAAGTATTAATTTACCCAATAATAGAGGACGCTACAATTTTGGTCAAAAGCCACTTGTTACTTTGGAGGGGCAGGTGGTCCTATGCAGAGGGCAGCATTCATAATTGAATGTAATCGTGGCACGTGTTCACATATACAGTGACCAAAGTCACAAGAAGGTCTTGTACCAAGACTTCGTAGTTGGCAGTGCATGCTCAATTATAACCACTAATGTGCACCATACCTTCTCATTTGTTTTGCCCCTCAGCACCCCTTATAGATGTGTTGAGTGTATTGAATGGAGTCTGTAGATTTATATTTAAAAGACCAAAAACATTAACACCACATTTTGCTATGAAGATAATTTTTAAGGTTGATGTCGAGATTTCAAGTTTTTTACAAAAATGATGAAATACACGTAGGTAGAGCAACAATTGTCAAAGCAATTTGCAGCGTTGTTATCTGTCAAAATGAAAGTTTTGATTCTGGTTTCCTTTTAAGATAATACACATTTGTCTTTGTCAACGAAAACCTTTGATAAAATGTCTGCAAATGATGCAATCTTTTGTCAATAAAATAAAAAAATATTTGTAGAGAAACAACCATGTCAGTGTTTCACTTGCTCTTGAGAAAATTATGAGTTTTGATTCTACTTTCGGGATTATAATTCCATTTACATTCTTGTTAAAAGGTTTTGAATCCATCCAGGGATTCACAATAATCATCACAACGGATGTAAATTTATACATTTGGTATTTGGACTGTTTGTTTCAATCCTATATAGTTGTAGATATATACCAGAAAACTAACCTGTGAAAATTCAATTTCAAAAGGTCGTAGCGCTTTTGAGATATTGCTGAAAGTCTGGAGCGGTTACCGTACGTCCACGAATAAAGTCCAGCAGAATAATCTGCATCGGAATACACAATCTGAGAAACGTTTCTGACAGAAAGGCTTCTCAGATTCAATTTTTTTATATGTAAAAACTGATATCTTTTTCCAGAACCACATTACTTCAAAGCGAAATGTTTCTCAAAATGCTTTATACTATCAGAAGCTGCTGTACTTCTAACCAAGTAAGTTTTTATTGCCATTAGTTGTATGAGTAATTACCAAACATATACAGACCCTTTAAGGAATTTTACCAATGGCATAACTGTACTTCAGAACAGACTGATTAAATGGCAATTTGTTCAAATTTTAGTTTGGCAAATTCATTAAAGAGATCGATAGTTGGTGGACATTGTTCTTGAACATGAGCAAGTATTTTCAGATGAAAATGTTGCACTGGTTAATTGTTACTAGTATCAAGTTTACGAACTGTAAGAATTCAGATTAAATATTCCTGTTTTGTTTTTTCATCTTTGTTTGTATCTCTTCCAACCATTTCTTATATAGGCCTAAAGGGTTTTAAATACCTTCTGGACCACTGGCCACAGATCGGAGTCTAGGTACGACTGGGCCAGTAACCCCACAACCAAACAAGTCCAGCGGTTGAGTGGTTTTTTTTTACAAAACACAAAACTTGTAAAGATTCACTAAGTACTAAGTTATTGACAATCCATTTCCAAATCTCCTCCTAAAAGTACAACAAATCTGGTTATGTAGCAGTTACGGTACATGTTGAATCCTCCCCCAACAAAGATATTGACAAAATAAGGAGACCACCAACATTAGCGCTACAATCCCGGCCATATCTCGTTGCCCCCCCCCCCCCCGGTCCCCCTACAATGTTGGCTCTTATTGCGCGGTCTGCGCTCCTAACAACATTGAGCGGGGGAGCAGGGAGGGTATGTTTATTGTCACATGGCCCAAGCATTTTGGCCGGGATTGTAGGTAGCTCAGTTGGTAGAACACCTGCACACTAATCCGGGAGCCACAATCCTGCTCGAGTAAATTCTTTTCTTTTTTCAACCCAAAAATAAAATGTTAAAAAAGAAGAAATATTATATTTAAGTCTTGTACAGTGAAAGTTCGGAGATAAACCACCAGTGAGATTTTCTTGAAATTTGAGCTCAGTTAAACCCTTCAAAAATGTCCACAGTTGTACAAAATGTACTCTTTCTTAACTCTGTCTTAACTCTGTACAAAAAAAAAAATCATGTTTTTATTTGACTTTGAAGAAATAAGGAAGTGTTGCCTTCTTGTGTCGGACTAGCATGATCATTTTGAAAACCTGATCACATCGGCTTGATCAAGTTCCCACCGGTAAAGCTAATGATCTGAAATTACACACCTCTTTAACATGTCAGAGAATAATCTTTAAAAAGATGTAAATTATCTGAGGTTGAGCAATGTTACAAAAAAATTGTATATAAGAATCAGTCCTGATGCTCCGTCTTTTGAGGGCTAGGGCACCAAGGCATTTTCTCTTTGGTAAAGGGGCACCTCTAGGAGGAAATTGTACATTTCTATTGGAACATTTCAAGGGGCACCAAGGCAACAAACCAGGGGCAACAGAGGCAATTGCCTTCATGGAAGTATCTTTCGTTACCTCCGTGAAGTATCGGGCCTGAAAAATGATTATTTTTTAAAACCAAATTGTGCACATCTCACCAGAATTCTTTTTCAGACTACGCAGCGATATCTTTTGGAGATTACAAAATAGTGTTAAAGGCATCGTACACTTTTGGTAAAGGACTCTGATAATTAATGGCAACAAAAACTTACTTGGTAAGAAGTACAGCAGCTTTGGATAGTATAATGCATTTTGAGAAGCTTTTCACTTCGAAAAACTGCGGTTATGGACAAAGATATCACTTTTCATCCCCAAAAACATTTGAATCTGAGAAGCGTTATGCTTCTCAGATTGTGTATTCCAATGGCTGATTATTCTTCCTGCGTAGACATAACCGCTCTAGATTTTCGGCAACATCTCAAAAACGCTACCACCTTTTGAAATGAAATTTTCACAGGTTAGTTTTATGGTATCTATCTACAACTATATAGGATTGAAACAAACAATAGGCTCCAATTACCAAACGTGTATGATGCCTTTAAATTCAACATGTTAGGACTGGTAGTTATCAGAACAAGGCGAACACTATACGCCCCTTCCGCTTCGCAAAAACCCCACTCCAGGGAGACTTTGTTTGGTAATATTTAAGGAGGAAGATGCTGGATCCGAACATCACTTTCTCACTTGTTCCGACAAAAAAAAGGACTTGGGTAAATACGACACAATTTTTGGTAACAATGATTAAAAAAGTGGCAGTTGGATTCTGCATTATTTTCCTTATTTATCTTGGGAGAAAACTGTATTCCTGTCAGCTCTTTAAAAATTATGTTTGAATGACTGTTAGTTCATCTGTCATATAAATGTGTGTTACCATTCTACACTGTTTTCTTGAAAACTAAATTTAAGCACAGTCTTTCATTTACAGGTCTGTCTGAGTCAAGTTGCTCTGGCTACGGCTATAGATGGCCATTAGTAGCAGCGACAACATTAAAGACTAGGCATTTTCAGCGATCTAGCCGTAGCCACTGCCCAAGTCATAAATTCAGACAAGGCTTGAGTCTCACCGGTCACTAGATTTAGAACCCAGTCCAACATGACTGTACTCCTGTGTAAAAGACTAATGCTAAACTATCTATTTCAATAATCAATGATAAAGCCATCATGAAAATAAGAAACACTCACCAACCCATTAAAAATAGACTGCTCTCCTGGCTTAGTCTACACCATCAACAACACAGCATCAGTAAAAAATGGGACAACACAAATTAAAATAGCTCCCTGGGCAAGGCTTGCTCCGTGTGTGCATGTGGTTACACTCCTCCTTTGGTCCGGTGTGGTGTACAGCAGTGACTTCTCACCGTGAGTAGTATATAGTATAAATCTCCAGGTAGAGATCTCATCGACTACTCGTGTATTATCATGCTACTAAAAGATAAAAAACACTGTCTGCTTGACGGACGATGATGATCATGCAGAGGTTACCACTCACTTCGCCGGCACAATGATTGTATATGAAATGAATACCATTACGCTCCACACATACACACCGTGTGGTACTAGAAGTCCTACATACACTGTGCAACTATACAGTCACTGTCGGGGCTAACCTTAGCTTGTTAAGACCAACCCTCCAACAGCGGTCCCAACCAATGAGATCAGTCCTCCACATTGTCACTGCATAATCCTGTCCACGGGGGCAAACTTGTGGTCAGAATTCACTGGGATTTCCAATATCTGTGTATCTCTACTGTGAAACACCACTCAGCACGGCCTACCACACAATGCAGTGACAAATGAAAGGAGGGTCCTGGGCTGGTCTTGCTGTGGAGCTATCCTTGAGGGAGGGGGGGGGGGGGGTTAGACTTCCTTCACTAACTACCACCACCACTATTGAAGGGCCAAGGGACTGTGTACTTAATAATGGATGAATCACCCAGCCATTGTTTCTTGTAACAACAATGGGGGACTAGTCTTTGTTATGTAAATAAGATGCAACACCTCTTTAACAAAGAGCTCTTTATTCTTGAGTTAATAAACACATTTTTGATATGACCTTTGATTCTTCATAATGTCACCGCAAAACAAAAGGTACTCCCTTTACACCAAGACTTTGCTACATTAATTAATGTATCCATAAAGGAATAAAATAAACAAACTTAAACATCAACCAATTATCAAATCAAAAATGTGAGCACATTTTCACATATATAAACTGATCCACAATTCACCACGCTCGCCACGCTAGTCTAAACACTGTGAAATGTTTTGGTGTGAACAAAGAAGAGATAAAAAACAAACAAGCTTGAGTATAATATATATACCAGCAAAACCCGGATTGTTGCACCGCTGGTCTACCATCTGTTGTGTATTTAATTGACCGAGCCACAGCATTTGGTAATGTTGGCAAAAATTATAATCGCTGCACTTTTCATATTTAGTATTTGCATGTAAACATTGCGGGTACGGTGGGACATACGAGCAAATGCAGAGAAAGACTTCAGCTTCTATTCTAGTATGTTGTTGCTGAAGAAATTAAATTGTGTTGGCTACGGTTCACTTCTGGGCTACATTTTTTTACATTTTGGAACGGATGAAACATTTGCTGCATTAATAACCGCTAGTAATTATTTCACTTATAGATCAACATAATGAGTTTTTAATAGATATTAAATCTGTACATGGGATAAATAATATTATGTGTGTGTTTCACCTATACGTCAATGTTATTATTAATTGTTGTTATTAATTCTGGTAATGAAACCAAGAATGCCTCATGGAACTTAATCACTGTAGCTCGCAAGTCTGAGGAAACCTGTAAACAAGGGTGCTTGCAATGTGAACCAGAAACACTGGGGTTAACCCCTACTCTTCCACGATAAGTGTTCTAGGTTCATGTGTACTACCAATCCTAGCACACGGGACCTTAATGTTTTATCTGAAGGACAAAACAATTATGGTAAAGTACCTTGCTCAAGGACACAAGTGTCAAGACTGGGACTCGAACCCACGCTCTACCGATCAGAAACACCAGAGCTTCAGTGCAGTGCTCTTAACCGCTCGGCCACAAAACGCCACCGTACACTCAGTACATTCCCCTGAGTCTACTGTGTTTTATTCTTTGATACCAATTTTGACAAAATGGTGTCACTAAAAGCTTGTGATTTTTTTACTTGGGGCCTTTTCGCAGTTACGTTTTTGGCTTTACCTCCAGTCTGTTTGAGTCCCCGTACAGAAAGTGCGTGTTTTCAAAATGACTGATGGATTTTAAGCCTAAGCCAAAGCTAAAGCCATTGGATTCAGAAAGAGATATAGTTCCTCTATGGTTGTAGAAGGTCCACACTGTATGAAGGCAATGAATAGAACTGCTTGGATTGTCTTCAACCCTAAAGAGTTAGCCCATCTGTCTTTTTCTTGAAGAGCATATTCATTCTAATCCTCTAGTAGTTAAAGGGTGTGTACAACATTGGTAAGGTTGAAAATATAAATGTTCACAGATTTCCAAATAACTTACATGGTATAAAGATGGTCATGGTGGAAAACTTCCCTTGAAATAGATTTGCTTGAAATGCTATAGTTTTTAGGAAATGAGTATTATTAGTCTTTATCACTTGTGATAAAATCCAATGTTTGAAAACAGTGAAAATATATAATGGAGTTTTTCACTGTTTTCTCATGACTCCGAAGACCGATTTAGCTTAAACTTTCACAGGTTTGTTATTTCATGTATATGTTGGGTCACATCAAGTGGATACTGGTCTTTGACAAATAATTACCAATGTTGTACATTTGCTTTAAGAAATAAATCACAGATAAACTATGAAAAGAGAAAACCATCGAGAAAGGACCACGTTAAAGTAGTCCTTTCAATTTATGATGAAACTAACAAAACTTTAGTTGACAAAGATGATCAGGAAAACAACATGATTGGTACTTCATAAAAAGAAAAGCTTTTTTAACTTAAAAAATTTACATTTTATTTCTCGTATCATACCTAATATTTTTTTTGTTTACCATTTCATTACTCTAAATGACTAAACCTGAAACAGAAATGTCATAGTGTAATGATCCTAAAAATAAAAAATAAATCATTACAATTCAGACCAGGAGGTAATTATATAGGCCCTAGTTCAAATAGAGGACAAGAAATATGAATTATAAAGGTATGATTTATGAATAGTTTTTGGAAAATAGGATTCATTTTCATCCTCTTGTTTTCAATAAACATCCCATTTAACCACCATGAAAAACAGTTGATGTTTTCAATATCAGGCTTAATTTGATTGCACTGAGCAATAGAAATAAGCAAACAGGATTTGTTTTCAAATGTTATTTCCGTAACTATTTCCAAAAGCTCAGAAGAATCTGATTCCTTGGAGGACTGGTGATGATGCACTTTCTTACAAGTGAGCTTTGAGATTGAAACTAAAAAAATAAAAACAATGATTGAATTTTTATTTTCAGTGTCTTGCATTTTTTCCTGATTTGTCACTTTCCTGGTCGTGTATTGTAGGCCTAAATAACGTTGCCTTGTCTGAGTTAACAGCCGTGGTTTTTACTTCTGAAGCCAGCATTTTCTTTAGTTTTGTGTTTTTACGTTTTTAATCTTTGTATAAAACTGATCTGATATTTATTGTCTGTAGTGTACTTTTGTAATATAACCTTCTCATTATTGAAAAGTGCATGGAGGGATCTGTCATCAAGAATGCACTATATAAACGCTGTTTTATTGGTATTATTATTAAATGATCCACATACAATGGGAAATAACGCCCTAAATTCTTCAACAGGAAATTACCAGGCCCATTAAGGCTATTTGAAACAAATTAATTACATCAAATACAGTCGTTGGATGACATTTGATGACCACCAAGATCAAAACAAACACGACGAGGAAAACCCATTGAAAAATATTATTTTTAAAAATAACACAAACTGGTAAAACAAAATCAACAATCAACTCAAAGTGCATTTCCGCCCCTTACCTTTCCTTAAAAAAACAACAACCCCACAACAACAAGAATCTATATGCACAAGCAACTTGAATGGCATGTTACGGGGACTATCCTAAATCCCTTTGTCTAAGAGTTAATTAGGGACGGCCTCAGATGGGCTTCAACACATCTTGGGGTCCCCAGTGATGATGGCTGTATGTTCCACGTTCCACACAATCCATTATTTATATTGCTGCGTAATAAATTTGTAAGTGCTCCTGCTGATGAAGACACTGGGCAAGGCAGGAGGGAAAGCGAACAAAAACAGAAGGATTTCTGTGAATTTGTAGACAGTTCTTGTAATAATTCTTAGGGAAACCCCCCTCCCCATGTTTGTGGACTTTTCTTTCATCTAAATAAATGTATCAACAACATTGCTTTCTGATTATGAGATTGATGTTTAGACAGAAACAAATTCATTGGAAACACTGTCATCTCCACAAAATTATGAATTAATCTGATGCCCGACAAGGCAAGGGAAGAAACAGGTATAATTTTTTATTTATTTATTTATTATTTTTTTTGGGGGGGGAGGGGGTTAATGATAAAAATGTCAGTTTTCTCTCAAAACCTAATACAGATGTAATTTTTGTATTTATTTTATGACATATCACTTTTATAATACCCAAAACATCCATAAAATAACAAACCTGTGAAAGTTTTATTATACCTATTATCAATACGTGGCAGGATACCCAAAACTGCTGTTTACAAATACACAACACGTAAAGTAACATGAAAAAAAAGGTACATAATAGTCCAGTGAAAGTAATTAAGGAGTACAATCAAATGATAATTATATGAGAGTTTTCTGCATAATTAAACCAATCCAAATTGGATCACTCCACAGTTGGAGGGTGTGTTATTGGTATCGTTCACGTTTGGTAATGACTCAAAACAAATATTAGCATAAAAACTTACTTGGTAACAAGCAGGAGAGCTGTTGATAGTATAAAACATTGAAGGAAACGACTCCCTCTGAAGTAACATAGTTTTTGAGAAAGAGGTAATTTCTCACTAAAATAATAAAAACTTCTTGCAAGAAGTTTTTATTCCTATCTGAAAGCACACAAATTTGTACAACAAGGGTGTTTTTTCTTTCATCATTTTCTTGCAACTTTGATGACCAATTGAGCCCAAATTTTCACAGGCTTGTTATTTTATGCATATGTTGGGATACACCAAGTGAGAACACTGGTCTTTGACAATTTCCAAACGTGTCCAGTGCCTTTAAGTTGGAAGGGAATGAATCTACTATTCCAAAAAACCAAAAGTGTGGTAGTTGATAGAGAATACATTGTAAACACAGAGATTACAAAAGATAAGCTCTACATGTGTGTGGGCCATGGGTGCTAATTAGCACCTTTTAGCAACCCCAGAGAATTCTATCTCCATGCCTAGAGTAAGGTCCTATTATGTGGTCCTTTCTGTAATGGTCATCCTTTCTCTATGATTGTACCCAACATTCGGATTTACCATGGTCTACATTCTTCCCTCCATGGTTTACCCATAGTTCCTAATCCTATAGGGTCCTTCTCTGAGGATTAGCCATGGTCTAACTCTAAAAACTTGAGGATGAAAAAATGTGGCTATAGTTTTCCCCTATTCTCCCAAAAAAGGCAGCTTGCCTACATCTGGTGATAACATTTTGACATTTGAGGGTAGGGGGTAGGTAGGTGCTAACTTATTTTCATAAAGAAATAAAAGCATTAGAGATTAAACTATTCTGAAAGGCAATTTCTCCAACATCTGAATAAACGAGTGCAGCTGATGATAAATTTGTAGGATTTAGTGGCATGTTGTAATCATAGCCATGTTGTCATTGACGCGAGAACATGACAAATGTACATAATAAACAGAAATGAAAGAGCAGTTGGTGATGTGATTCAACAGTAAAACCTATGCAAACACCATGTGGCAAATAAACACTTTGCTCAAATTGAAACATGCTCTAGAGCTGTCAGAAGTTTGTTTCCGAACAACTGTCTAAACTCTGATACAAAATTGATGGATTTATTGATATTTAAAGACGTAATACACTATTATAGAAACTAAAGTGTCCTTGAAATCTTTCAGGAATTCAATCAGTAAGAAATCAGTTTTGAGTTAAATGAAACTCAACTCACGTTAAATTGACTTTAATTGTAACAGTGAATTTTCAGTGATCTAATTATTAACTTAACACTATAAAAAGGTTAAAGGGTCTGTATACGTTTGGTAATGACTCTGAAAATTAATGGCAATAAAAACTTACTTAGTAAGATGTACAGCAGCTTTGGATAGTATAATGCATTTTGAGAAACTTTTAACTTAGAAGTACTGCGGTAATGGAAAAAGATATCACTTTATATCCCAACAAAGCGTTACTGACAGTAACGTTTCTCAGATTTAATAGATGTTAAATTTGCATCGGGGATAAAGAATATTATAATTTGGTTTTTACCCTTACAGGGAGGTCATGATAAAACAAAACTGACGTGATATTATGCAACGTTCTTACCTTGCTGACTGCGTGTGGTTCTCAGTGACTCCGTCACTCTCTGTCCTGGCTCTTTTTACCTGCAATTCACACCCAAAAATTACAATCATAAGTATTTCATATTGAACAATAGAGGAAGGGGCATATTTACAAAGTCAGAAATGTATTAAATATACTTCACTGACTGAGGAGGTAGGAGATTGGGTTTGAAGTACGACGGCAGTATAGTTGGTGACAGCCTCTCACCTGAGTTAAACGTCGGGGTGGAAATTGGCTAAGCAGTGTGTATCTTGGATTTATATTGTGTGTTGGAATGGGGAAGTCTCCGGGAAGGAACTTCTTTTCATCAGAGCCTAATTCACTCAAATTAACTGTGATTGGTCAAGTTGGTAATTTGTATGGATGTTTTTAGGTTATCATCAGCCAATGAAATCAAGGGTGTGTGGTTAACCTTGTTAACTTCATTCTGTAGGTTTACAGTCAGGAAGTTTATTTAGTTTGTAATGTTCAATCAGAAGTTGTTATAATCATTTCTCAGTGGTGCATTTAGGGAATGAGAAAGAGGTGCAAGTTCCCTGCCCCCACCCCCCCATCCCAACTGATGGAACACTGAACTAAGTGGCCATCCATCCTGAGGCAAATAACTCTCAGCCCCCATTGGATCCACCCCTTTTTTCTTGACCAATCACTGACAAGGAGCCTGTTTTTAACCACCAGCTCTGGTTTTCAATTCAATTCAATATTTTTTTTTCTTTTTTCCGTACTCACAATAAGAAAAGACAGAATCATTTCGACAAAAATATAGAAGTACAACACAAGCACAGAGTAAACATGACTAATGATAATTATACTGACAAAATGTAACAATTATAAGCTGTGAGTAAGGAGGCTGTTCAGCCATTTTCGCCAAAATGACGTGATGCTCTCGGATTGAAAGTTGAAGAATGTGGAAATCATGATGAAGCGACAATTAATCCATTCCAGGGCCCAAATTCATAAAGCATGTAAGCACAAAAACTTGCTTAGCACAGAAAACTCCTGCTTAGCAAAAATAGGTTACCAGCCAAAATACCATACATTTATCATTGCTGTGACTGGTACCCCACTAATTTCTTGCTTAGCAAAGGAATTTGCTTAGCACAATTTTCTGCTAAACAGCTTTATGAAATTGGACCAGGGAAAATTAACAAGCTATATTTTGTATAGGTGACTTCAGCTTTAACGGCCATTTTGGAACCGTGTGCTTCTGAAACAAGGCTTTAGACTGATGGAAGAAGCCACAGCCAGACCTTAAAGCCACAGCGACAAATCAAAATCAAAGTTTCAAAAAAGGCTTAAGATTTCATATCAACAACAAGTGCTAAGCTCAGTTTATCTTAAAAACTATCAAAGTATCGTAACTTGCTTGCCAAAAAATTCCTCTTTGGAATGTACAGACCCATTTGTTTTTGCTGTCCGATGACGTCATGTTTCAAATTTAGCTCTGAAGGAGTATCAAATAAAATGATATTTTACACCATTTTAAAATGAGATTAAAGACTTGTTATTTTCCCCCCACTTTCATGAGGAGTCTATCTATTGGAAAATGAGCGCATCACAAAACTGAATTTGACCTTGGAGTCCCTCATTAAATATACAAGCCAATCTCCTAGCTATTTCAAAAGTAAAACAACAACAAAACCTGCAATAACCACATTCTTGTTTAGATAAGGGTGTGTGGGTTTATTTAATGTTGTATAAAACATAACATTGTTTCCTCATTGAGGTTGTTTCAACTGTGTTTCATGTTTGCACTGACAGGAAAACCACATCGAAGTCCACCTTCCTGGCAATGGGAAATGACGTATTGCTCTCGGATTGAAAGTTGAAAATTGTGAAAATCATAATGAAGCAACAATTAATCCGTTCCAGGTAAATTGACAAACTGTGTATTTTTTATAGGTCACTCCAGGTCAGCTGTTTCCAAGACAAATACTGCCCCCGAATCTTGACTTTGAAGTCCCAAAAAGCTGTAATTTACTATAATATTCCATTTGTTACGACATAAATTTATCAGATGTATCTCGTGATGACGAACATAGCATGGTCGAAACGTTGCGTAGACCAGACCATTGGTTCTGTTCAGAACCAAGCTTATACTAACAAAAGAGGTTTTACATGTTAACTGCAAAACTCCATCATATTGTACATGTGAAAAGTAGACAGATTTTTTGACAAACTTTAAAATACGCTTTCTACATAGGACAAAGTTTGTTGCTGGTTAAACAAACATCTTATAAAAAAATTGCAATTTCTTCAGTTTTTCCCATCTTTTCAAATCAAATAATTGTCAGGTTTCAATATTGATATTAATGTTTGCTTTAAATGATTGACACAACGATGCCGTTTCATGTTAGGCTTATGTCATGAGTCACACCATCTGTATGATGCAAAGTGAAATGTGTACATTTCAGATTTTACATACAATTGATGTATTTTTTTTAGAATGATATCATCCCCAGTGAAATTGCCTCTAAAGATTGGACGAAAAGAGAGATGTTGTGTTTGCATTCATGTTAGAAAAATTGTACACACAAAAATGGACCAATATTATGCCATGGGGTTTGACTTTCAAAACTGGGGCATTTTAGGTATATTAAGATGGGGTCTGGTCTGTTCACTCACTCTGGGATGTTTTCATTTTAGATGTGATTAGCTCAAAAATTCTACAGCTACCCCCCCCCCCCCAAAAAAAATAAACCCCCCCCAAAAAACAAATGAAAAGAAAAAAGAAATTCAGTTGTCAGCAAATGTTTTTGATTTGATTTCAAGAAGCTGAGAGACTTCTAAAATAATTTCTGAGTATTTTTAAATATTTAGCAATTAATATTGTTTGACATGGGGATATTATTTAGTCTGGTGCACCCCTATAGCAGGCCAAGAAATCATCTTTGAGCGGGAAAGGCCATTTTCATTTTGCGAAGGGCACTTCTATTGATAAATCTTTAAGTCTAAAGGGAAACTTTTGAAGGGGCACCAAGGCCAAGATCGTGGGGAACAGTGGTCTCCGTGGCCCCCATGTAAATTCAAGGCCTGATTGTGTACAGCTGGATGTACACGGTGTCTTACGTCCTCCCCTTTAAAGTGACTATTAAAAGTTTCCAAAGTCAGATCGAGGCCTGACCTTTCCCAACCCATGAGGGAGAGTCAAAAGAATGGAAGCTGACAAGATGGTGAGATTCTACTTTAAACACCAGCTCCGATACAGTCACTAGACCCCGCTAGATAAACACCCGGGACGCATGTATGCATACCAAATCACAACTCTGAATCAAAATACAGATAGCCAGGGCGAGGAACAAAAACAAAAAGACAAAAACCACAGGCTGGGTGAAGAACAACGCGATCCTCCCGGCGATGATGACGATACTTCATCCGATATAACGCCAATAGACCTCCGTGGTGTACTTGTATAAATGAGGCGAGATTTGTTTGTTTTGCTGGCAATTAAGGTCTCATCTCCAATCAGTCAAATCATGACAAATGGTGTTTGCGATGTCCGGCCATGCATACTGCTCGTCTGCCCCTATACCGTTTTTCTCTCATCGTTATCTTGTAAAGTGTGGTTTAAAAAAAAAGAAAACAAAGTCCGATGCTAATTCACCTTTAACAGCCATTAAGGGGCGTCCATTCGGGATTGAAATCCACCCTGTTGCCAACCCCCCAACGAGGACTGCTGGGTAAACGTCGGGACACGTTCTGGTATTTACGTAGCATGATCAGACATAAAGCGACTCGCGGACCGATAAGGCGTATGTTTCAGCCCACTGACAATGCTACATTAAGAGCATGTTTGCACCGGCATTGATTTGTGCATAGCGTGTGAGAGTCTGACAGGGTGTAGTGGCATACATGTACATCTATTGGGATACCAAGCTTTATCGGACCTATAGGTCATCTATTCCCTTGCATCTCTACACCTCCACAAAAGTAACACTTTCAATTGTTTGTTTGTTTGCTTACATTTGTAAACCAAGCTAGAAACGTACTCATTATGCTCGACATCTCAGTAAAACATACAATTTTGACGAGGAAAACAAATTTTTGCTTAAGCGCCGACAAGCTGCTGCTGAAAAAAAAAAAAAGCATTGTTGATGACTGCTTATTTCATAGCTTTAGCCCAATTCCATGCTCAACACAGAAAAATCTTGCTCAGCAGAACAGGTTACCAACCAAAATACAGTGTAATGTACATTGTTTGTGACTGGTTCCCTGCTAATTTTTGCTTAGCAGAAGAATAAGCTAAGCATTGATTTCTGCTGAACAGCTTTGTAAAACTGGGCCATGACTTTATTAAGTAGAAAACAGATGCTTTACTCATTTCTGCTGAGAAAAAAAGCAAGCAAGGAATCAGTCATGCTGGTTAGCAAGATTATCGAGCTTGGCTCAATATTATGCTTAAGCAGCTCTATGAAATTGGGCCCAGCGTGGTAAACAGATTCCGTAAAAAGAAACCACTCACTGCTTACCAGCTGTGCGAAATTGGAGTCAAAGCTTTCACACAATGACAATTGACATCTTGTTACTTTTCACAACCACGAGAAAAACTCTCAAACAATGTTTGTTTTTTGGTTCTCATATTATATGAGAGGGAGTTGTATGGCCAGCTGCAATACTTAGTGCTGTGATGATTTATTTGTTGTAACAGATTATTTGTATGCTTATTGGTTTTGTCCATCACTGTATTTGTTGAAAATACCGAGCCTTTGACATAAATATTTGATACATTGATTTGAACCTACACGCCCCCCTGCACAAAAAAAGATGAAAATCAAGGCAGGAAAATAAACATTAAAACCAGAAGAATAAGGAAGATACACAGCTGTTGGAAAGAGAGATGGTTTGTGAAAGGATTGGTCGGGGTGGGGGGGGGGGTGGAGTAAACGAGGAGAAGGTGGTTCGACAGGAGGTGTTACAATGTATAGATCCCCTGTTCTTGATATCCAACCCCAGGTTCGAAATTAACACACACAATGTTTAAGCCCGACTCTTCTGGTACTCCATAACACACAACTCAATGTAATCCTATCACCTGAGCTAACCACAGCTTTTGCGACATACCAGTTTCCTCAGCCTACCTTGCCCCCAAAATCTACTTGAATAGATCTGCAAGGGTTAATTTCAGCACAGTACGCAGCAAAACCAATCACCACTTGGTACAAGACCAAAACACAATTTTATCAGACACCACCGCGGATCTTGATGTGAAATTCTGATGTGCCTATCACAAAAGGTTCCAGTTTGAAAAACACCACAACCAGACGAAAGTCCGTCAGCATTTTTAACCTTTCAGAAACTTCTCCAGAGCAAACACCTCAAGCTTAAAAAAGTTACTAACCCTACTTATTGCCTCGTTTCCTCCAATTCAACAGATATACCCAGGAGAAAATCATAAATTCCACTTTCCAAAAAAACCCTCCCCGTGCAAAGAAAAGAGAGAAAAAGGAGAGAGAAATATGGCATAATTATGAACTGTTCTCGTCAAATAGAAGGACTGACACATTAATGCCTGGGGCACATGGACAAGGGAGGGAGTTGGACAGGGACAATAGCCAAAACCTTGGGGTAAAGTACAACAAAGTACGGCGACATCGGATGCACTTTCCACAGACCCATGCTTTGGGCACAAAGGGAATGAATAGACGAGAAAAGAAAAAAAGAAAAAAATGGTTCAACTCTTAGTCAAAATAAACCAGTTATTTCAATGCTGCTAAAATAGATGGCTATTTGACAAACATAAAGGTAGTTGACTGGTGAGTTTCACACCTTAAAAGTTGTCAACAGAAAAGTTGGAAGAATTGGGTGTGGAAAATGGCTTTGATGGAAGACAAGTGCTGATTATTTCTGGGTGCTTAGCTTAAACCTTTGCGGGGTCACGCACCTAGCTTTATATTACTAAATAGTCGAAGAAAACCTTAAACATTTATCTTCACTTTTCTGCTTGATGAACAGCAAAGGATGAAATCAAAAAGAAAAGACTTCCTTTAAAAAAAAAAACCAAACCCAGAAACCTTTCCATCTGAAACTAAAAGCTGACACAGCTGGCTCCAAAGCCAAACTCTCTCTGTTTTCACACCGTTAGAGAAACTTCATAAAAATGGGCCCCGGCCGCAGGCTAATGAGTCTTGAAAAAAGTACCACCGTGTGATACTCAGCGGGGCGGCGGACAAGTTTAGAGTAATTACTCATACCAATTTTAGGGTTCCACCCTTACGATCTATTTTTCTTTTTTGAAGCTGGTGGTATGAAGAATATCTTAGGCATGTCTTGGGGGGTTGATGACCTAGTCTTCCACGGCAAGATGCTCCCCGATAAACCTCAGATGCTTCACATTTCAGGATATAGAGTCATTCAGCTCTCGGTAAAATGCTCTCCTAATGGTTGAATTTCTATGCCTGGGTCATTTGTTGATAACTAGGATGTGTTCTGGGTTCCCGATTTCATAAAGCCTGTATAAGCACAAAAACTTGCTAAGCACAGAAAAGTATTGCTTAGCAGAAACAGGTTACCAGACAAAATTACATTAAGTTTGCATTGTTGTGACTGGTGCCCCGCTCAATTTTTGCTAGGCAAAGAAATATGTCAAGCAGGATTTTCTGCTTTACAGCTTTATGAAATTGGGCCCTAATTAGAAGAATTAGTTGCAAGCCTGATTTTCAATGTTCACAAGGCCAAGCCGGTTTTAAATTCAAAGTGACTTGGCTAAATAACAACGACTAATAATAATGGCTGTGGTATGGTTACAGGTTCAACTCCTGGCAAGGCACGGTAGTGGTTTGAGATCAGGAACAAAATGGCTTCAAAGGAGGTGGAGGAAGGGGCTCGTCTACTTGTCCTAATTCCAAACAGCCGAGATGGTTTACAGAACAAACAATCCTAGTTTCTTGAGATGCCTCTTCTATTCGTCTTTTACACGATAATCTGTCGCAGCTACTCAGACAAAATAGTTCAGATGAAATTGAGTAGTTTTTGTTTGTTTTTGCATTGGCCTATTAACATAACTTTCCAGCGTTTACTTTTTACCTGTTGATATTTGGAGAGGAAGATTGGTTGGGGTAACCCATGATGGGAAAGTATCATACTCCCTTTATAAAAATGTACCACTTCCAATTATCGGTGCATAAACTCAAAGACCATTAAAAACTGTGATTGTCAAAACAAACCGAGTGACCTAATCTCCTCACGTCCCCCTCCCGAACAAACATTGTTTAAAACCTCCTTTTATTTGCGACGACATCCCTCTAAACAAATCAAGATTTTGCGGCCAAAAAAATATGGAATCTATTTCACCAGCAGGTGTGTCATCCTCCTGCCTGCCATAGCCCGCCTTTTTCTTGCGTGCTGCTGGTCGCTAAGGAAATTTGATTTACCGAAACATTTCCTTTTTGCACAAGACTTACAAGCCCGGCTGCCTACGAGTTAATTTAGTATGACCTGCTTTTTGTTTTACCCGAGGAAACCGCGAGGCGTGGTTTAAATTTCCGACTGTCAGTATTGTGCCTCGTCAAGATGATGAAAAATATTTGACATTTGTAGACGGTAAGAGAAAAATTATTTAAGGAATTCAAGGACGGGAGAAGTTAAGACCATAATTTTTTTGTTTTTCTTCTGTTGGGGCAGCGAATGGCCAAGACAAGCTGATGATGAGTTTTATCCTATATTTGACACTGTATTTATTAGTTAAACAATTGTATTTTATTACAACCATTCCTATAAAAATAACTCATCAAAATTTAAAACCATTCCTGTTTATTTGAAAATATCTGCCTTTTTGGAATACTTGAAGAAAAGACCATTCTTGTCTTGTCTCCTGTATGCTCAGCATTATGGAACTGTGTTTCTCATCATAATAAAGGGTGACAGACATTTTGTCCATACAGCCTCGCTTTGGATTACATTGGTTTTAATGGGAGGGAAAAAAAATGGCAGATCCATATCAGAGATCTGTAGTTAATCACACAATCAATTTCAATTCAATTCATCTGACAATATTTGCCAATATTATCACCATTTTACTGAAACCAACTGAATTTCTGTCCTTTACAAAAAGGTCCCACAATCCACAGTTTAACCGCAGAAACAGAAACTGAATTTTTAAAACTCCAATCATTCAAGCTTAACAGTGAAACAGAGATGCTCAACTGACAGAAAAACTTCACAAAATCCATACTGTATAATGTTTTAACTGCTTTACAGAGAGAAAGAGAACTTTCATTCAACATCTAAATCTGAGAAATGTACCATAAAAACCAACCAAGGTCATTTTAAATCTATTGAAATTGTTGCGGTACCTGCTGCTAAAAATATTGGCTTCGAACTGCCTCTAGCTACTGGGCAAGCTCAGTGGTCTAGCGGTTAAGATATCTGCTCTAGAATGGCAAAGGTCATGGGTTCGAATCCCACCTGAGAAATATGCCTGTGGATTTGTTTTTATACAGGACCTGGGAAAGTACTGAGTAAACAGTGCTTCACACACATCAAATAATTTTCTTTATCCCTGATGCAAATTTAAAATCTATTAAAATAAAACCAACCACTAAAATTATTCAAGAAAACAGTTTTGTTTACTAACTAGAAGGCGTGAGAATTAAGAACTGAAATCAGAATTTGTCTAGATTATGATGACATCTTTCCAGTTATGAGTAATTTGTTTCAGGCCGAAGGGGATCTGGTACCGATATAAATTATTCACTTTACCTCTCTGATAATCACCTAAACTGTACCACATAATTATCTGACCTCAATTTAAAGTCCACCAAATTAATTACTTAAAGACGTAAGACCTACGAATCAGGTCAGGTGACAATATCTCGTCATGGATGAGGTCGGCCGAACATGACTCAACTTTTTTTTCCTTTCTGTTCTTCTATACTTCTTCTTGAAGACGTAATAATTTCACCAAGCCTGAATTTGGCACACCTGCGAAACTTAAGAAGACGTTTCCCTAAATGCACTTACCGAAACCATATAATTAAATTAAAAACGGTTTCCTTTAAAATAATCCTGTAGGAAATTGAACGCATACACAGGATTTGAACAGGTAGATATGACCAACGTTCTTTGGAGTTTAGACCCAGCTGGTGTGGACAAGATAAATGAAACGAGAATAAATTTATGCAATATTATACGGACGGTCCATCTGAACTCAGGAAAATATCCGAGTAAGCTCTGGACTGGATTCCTGTGAACAATTGGTGAAGAAGTTAACAACGGACACAGGTTGTAACTAACTCCGATTAAAGTTTGATATGAAATATGACTGATTTTTTTTATAGTTTTGATGGAAAATTTAAATCTGAGTCACCCAAAATTTGGTTTGAAAGGCTTGCCAATCACAAATTTCCAGCTACAAATATGGCCCAATATTGGACACTCTAAAAGTGTCTTGTGGGTACCAAAAATATATGTTTACAAACTAAATGAAAATAGAATATTTGTCGGAATGTATGCTTCCAGAAGATAACGATTTGTTTCAAAGATAACTGGTTTAAAGAAGAGACCATCCATTCCAATAATCAAATTGTTAAAAAAGTCCATAAATAAATATCTTTTTCAAAGTATACAACCAAAACAGAGCAAATGTTTTTGAAATAGGCCCAACATTTTTGTGAAAACAAAATTCCTATCTTGTTTTTTGTTGTTGTTGGCAAAAGGTTTTAATTTGCAATTTTGTTTTGATTTTCTCTTCGATAACAGCACTAAAGCAAACTTGTCTCTCAAGACTGTCCAAGGAAGCCTCACACGGATTCAACAAGTTTGGAATGTAATTTTGTATTTGTTTATAGACCGTGCAAGTTTTGCGTGTATTCAAAAATTGGGACCCGCTAAAGTTTGCAAGTTTATTTCTCTTAAGCATTAAAGCAATGTAGGTGGGACAGGCCAGAAATCTGGCCAGAAACTCTCAAAATTTAACATTTCTATGACAAGATAGTAAGTAGAGTGCTAGCACGTTAAACCAGAGGTCATTGGTTCAAATCCCGCTCTGGTCAATTTTTCTTTGTTCAAGACATTTACAAATTTACCCAGTCAGTTTCCCTTGTGGTTGATAACATTTCTACTAAAGACGTTCTGAACTGCCCCTATATACAATGACTAACTCTACTTTTAAAAACTCTCTGTTTCTTTACAAAATAGGGAGACCGCCAACATAGGGCTAGATAGCTCAGTTGGTAGAGCGCCGGCACGTTAAACCAGAGGTCGTTGGTTTCAAATCCCGCTCTAGTCAATTTTTCTTTGTTCAAATCATTTAAAAATTTACCCAGTCAGTTTCCCTTGAGGTCTATAACATTTCTATTAAAGACGTTCCTACAATGACTAACTCTACTTTTAAGGAATCTCTGTGGTTACTTCCAGCTGCATCTTCCTTTAATGAGACGGCTAGCCACGTAGGAGACTTTTCAAGAAATCTGTCCCAAATTGATTGGAACAGGTATTTTTTCCTGGGAGGGGACGTACAAATCTGTTTTCTTCCTTTTTTAATTGGATGGAGATTGAATGACATAAGAATTTTGAAAAAAAAATGGACAGCAAATTTATCCTAATACTTTGACAGGAAGACGGGGGATGCTTGGGGACAATTTTTCTATATTCAGGTAGCACAAATTCTCGAATAGCCCAGCCCACTTTGCTAATTGCATTTCCAATAACATCTACCATTTGTAATTTCTAGTTTGTTAAGTTTAACATTGTTATTTGTTCACTTTGAAATTTACAATACGTAGGCCCTAAACGGGTCAAAAATTTGTTTTCAATCAATTCTTTTACAGCATTTCTCTATTAAAGAATTGATTTACTTACTCGTATTTTTTAGCAATCTTACTGATCTATGTCATCTTTAGAATTTTTCGTTCACCCTTTTAACAATGATGAACAATACTACTGGTGTAAAGAAAAACTTCAGATTTTTGTTTTCAACAATCATCAACATGAATCATATTACATAAAACCTATGAATAAAATCATAGCCAAACCCCCCCCCCCCCCAAAAAAAAGACACCATTGTGCTGAATCCTGGCAGTTTCACAAATAAGATTTTAAAAAAATAAAAAATCCTTAACCGGTCTCTTTATTGCCATCTAATTCCATAACAAGTTCTTTTTTTAACGAATGTAAATATAATCATTACGCCATTTATACTTCATCACTGTAATTCTTCCATTTCATTACAGGCCAATGCCCCGTCGTTTACTCCTCTTTTATTTTGTATTCTGCCCCAAGTCATCCGAATTTTATCCAATTATTCCGCCATACATAACAGCCCTTGTCTCCCCCAAGTCTAAAAAACAACCCACGTCTTTGTCCCACTGTCATTATTCCGCTATTTATAACGAACCGACGACCCCACACACTGCGCTCCGAAGAAAAGAAAGAAGGAAAAAAAAAAGCATAAACAGAAACACTTTCCTCCAGCCGAGCATAAAGAGAGGATAAATAGAATCAAATAATACAGTTTAATCCCGGGATTTTGATCAATTTAAATACCCTGCCAGTCTGTGATTGACAATAGAAGTTAAGTTCACCGGGGTGATTGTTTACCAGGCAGTGTTACAACTATTATATTGTGAATGTGGGCGAATAGGATGACGGGTTAATGCCCTAGATTGTGTCTAAAGTTGTCCTGCAAGAGTTCAAACCCGTCTTCCACATACATACAAACTGAATTTTGTTTTTCTCATTAAAGAGATTTTTGTGCGAACTCTATCCTCCCTCAGGCCATACAGATTCCCCGGCAACTGTCCGGATCCATTATAGTCTTTTAGCGTCTGGTAGTTTGCGATAGTTACTGAGACCCTGTGACATAATTCCTACGTCTGTACTGGGTCAAATAAACTCAGGTATGGCGACAAATGTCACACACAAACACAAGTGTGTAAACACCTGCAATCGGGGACCTCATATTGTCCCTCTTATGTTTGTACGTAAACCTTTTTGGCAACAGCGCCCATTGGTTTTGTAAGCACTCTCCAACTGGGCACCTTCCCCCAACTGGGCACCTTCCCCCAACTGGGCACCTTCCCCCAACTGGGCACCTTCCCCCAAATGGGCACCTTCCCCCAACTGGGCACCTTATTGTTCTCTTTTGTTATAGGTCCCCAGTTTGAATACCTATCCACACACACACACAAAACAAAAAACAAACTGATCTTGTTCAGAATTGTTATTCATGTATCTAACACACAAAATCCATCTATTTAAGACACTATCTAACACACAAATTTATCCATCTAACACACAAAATATTCAGATCCTAAATTTCTTATAACAGTAGAAATTACACAAAATAAATTTCCACCAGAAAAAAAAATCCCCAAATCCTACATCTGACAAGAGGACATGTCAGATTCACAAAAGAATGTTCACTTGAAATCGTGAAAATAGTTTTAAAAATTGCCCCCCCCCCAGTTGGCCCTAACAGAAATATGAGGCCATATCGACTTGTTGCAATGAAACCATAGGTCCATTTTGCAACAGCTAATTTGTTCCCCTCTTCGTTCGATAATATTTATAACTATTCATTTAGTTGTAAACAGCATGCAACAATTACCAATTAGATTGTCACTGTTTATCATTTCAATTATAATAGTATACACATATATATGTGCATCTACTAATAATCAGGTTGGCTTAGTGGTTTCTTTCCCTGCCTTTCACCTCTGTGGACCCCGGTTCAAGTCCCACCTCAGACCGGAGCCTTGTATGTGGATTGGGTTTTCAGTCCCTACCTGATTGCATGGGTTTTTCCCATTTTGAGGTTTTCCTCCCCACATCTAAAACTGAACATTTCTTCTTGTTTCCTAATCACCATCCTGTTATTGGTGCTTGCGTTGTTGGATGTGTCATGAAATAAATAAAATTAATAATCAAACCCTCTTTGATTGAATGAAGTTGAAGTAAAAAAAACCCAAACAAATAATGTTTCCTTGTGCAGAGGTGAATTCTACAGAGATGTTGCCCCTGATTCTGGAAAAAGCAAAGTTACTTCTGCAAGAATTCTGCACTGCAGGGTATCTCATTCGTCATTGACAAAAAGGATGCAAGATCCCAGTGCAACACACATCTGTGTTTTTTTTTAGTTTACATCTGTTTATAAACAACAGTCATTTCATATTTTATCTATACACAGTGACAGAAAAATGTCTTGTTTATTTTGTTCTTTTGAATGTTGCCTTTTTGTTTGGTTGTTGTTTAGTCTGCTTTTTGGGGTCTTTGAATACAGGACATGTTCCTTGACAAGTTATACTTTTGCGGAGCATGCCTCCACATTATAAACCTCACAGTATGTTCTTGATACTTTAATGATAATGTGGATATATAAATTATACTTGAATTGAACTGACTGTGTTTTACAACACAAGGTCTAACTAGAGTCGAGCCTTAACTGTTTCCTAGTAAAGAGTACAGTCAGTGTGCACAGCATTGTCGCCCGATTTCCAAGCCCCGAAATAATAAAAAAAGACTTCATTAACGGGTGCAGGGCCGGGGAAGCCAATGGCATAACTGACACGACTAAGGAGGTTCTACCCTGACGCGGTTTTGTTTTTACAGCGCAATTCTCTCACAACAGCTCAGAGGCAAAAAATCCTGGGAGAAATGGGGTCATATATTGAAAAGAATTGCTGGAGGGTCAGCAAGTAAAAGGTCAGACCAAATTTCAAAGATGGTTCACCAGCTTTTTTTTTTATAAATACACCTGGATGTTGGGAGATTGTAATAATTAAGTGGGAAAACGAGTAAGGAACATGGGTCTTGTTTTGAAATTTGGGTGATATTAGGTTTTGTCAAAGTATCTTGTGTAAAATTATATCTTTTAACCTAAATGTCTAAATATTTTCTTTAAAAAAGAAGAAGAAAGAAAGACCAAATGTAGATTTCAGTTAAAGCACATGTAATTGTTGAAGACCAGTATCCACACTTGATGTGACCCAACATATACATGAAATAACAAACCTGTGAAAGTTTAAGCTCAATCGGTAATTGGAGTCACAAGAAAAAAGTGGGGAAAAACCTTAAATGTTTTCACTGTTTTCAATCTTTGAGTTTTGGACTTGCAAGATCAAAACCAATCTTTATACCATGTACGCTGTGTGCAAATCTGTGAACATTTATATTTTTACTCTTACCAATGTTATGCACACCCTTTAAATGTGAAGATCATTTGTAGGAATTGCAAATACTTAAAAGCTTGATGATTCCAACAGTTTGTTATTTAACCTTATAGTGGTAGACATCTCAAAATTATAACTGGATTCTGTAAATTCATTTTCAAGAAACATGCTGATATTGAGTTAATCAAATATTTCAAAAAAATTATATTTGCTACAGTCTTGAAATGAAACACAAATCAGAGTTGCCGTCCTTGTGTGTTTAAATAAGGAGAGGTAAAAACCATAGCAACACTTTATGGAATGATGTCAAGATGTTTGTTTCTGTTGGGTAAAATATATTTTCCTTCAACGTTTCCCTAAAAATAATTCTTTACATTAAAAAAAAATATGAAGCAATGTTTGTGGCTTCAAGTGGAAAATGGCCGAAACAACTGATCAGAATAAACATAAACTATATATGAAAAGTCAATCAATGTACAATTATTTTAAAGAAATTATGCTTAAACAAGTTGTGGTTCAAACCAAATCTTCCTCTCAACTTCATCAAAATATCTCAGATAATTTCCCCCTAATAATTCCCAAACCTTATGAGTCGAGTTGACACAAGCAGACAGCAGGCAAATATTACATGAATTGATAATAGATTAGGGACAATAAAACATATCCCCAGCAGAGAGTGCATCTTCACACTTCCAGTAATGCCATTCATTCATCATGGCCATTTAGGAATTTTAAAAGCATCTCCGAATCCCTTGAAAAACCATTTCTAGTTTTTTGTGTGTGTGTGTCTGTCGTCTTGTACATTTTCTAGTCCATCTTGCATAAATCCCCGTTTCCACCACTCTATTTGGGCATCTATCATTATCTACGAGAAGGAGTTAATAATTGGTACATTTAGGCTCTTAGCGTGGATGCTGAAGAGAGAGCGTTTTGGCAATGGGGGAGTTTGCATTAATGGACTGGCCGGCGGAGGCTCCGTGGGATTTGCGCATCACTCTCAGAGAGTCAAGCCAATTCCCATTAAAATACCACTCATCTTCGGCACACACCATCGCCACAGCGACGGGGGAATTGTCCCTGGGAGTCAGCCACACTGTGGCCATCTGTGCACAAGGTTGAGCTGCTGCTCGTCCGGGCCCCGTATGCGGCCAGTGGGTGCCGTTTAGTCAAAACTAGGGTAGTAGACTCTTTAGTATTTGTTCGAGTCCTGATTGCTAAACAGTCGCTAGCAAAGACTAATATTTGTGTTTGAGTAATCAATTGAAGACCACACTTTACCGGTGGCGCAATTCCATAAACTATGATTGCGGAGGAACCACCAATTTAACATGTTTCGAGGGGGAGAAGAGCATCAGTGCGGTAATGGTGCCCCCCACAAGAAATTAATTGAATCGGATGGTCGTGGATTTTAAATTCAATGATGGGGGAAAAGAGGGCAAAACATTCAACAAAAATTTAGTTTAAATCAAAAGGAATGATTTTGATTCATCTCATCATTATTGCCTTCCTATCATCATGATTAATGAAGAGGAAAGGAGTCAAATTGAGTGGCAATTGAGTACAAATTTATTCAGAATAAACTTAACATTTTGATTGTGGTTAATTTTATGTGTGATTTGCGTAGAATTAAGAACAGAAATTCTGTACACAGAGAAGATTATAATGACAAGGTCACAAAGTATATATTAGAGGTGGCTAAAATATGAATACTTAAAACACCAATTTCTACAAATCAAAATATAACAACCTGACTAAACTTGATTTATCGAGGAATATGTTAGCTTTGAACTGGGTCAGTACCTGGAAAATAACATGGCGACCTGACAGTTGTTTTGAAAACATAATAGACATGGATATGTGCATGACAATTTCAGGGTTATTTCGGTTCACAGGAAAAAATGCATTAGTAGTAGCCATTTTCACAATCAGGCTTCTGAATGTGCTCTGATTTTAAACCTTTTGTGTATGTTCAGCAAGAAAAATTCAGGTATATTAGGAGATGACAAAGATAGACTATGTGCTGCCGTGGCTTAAGACCAGATTAGCAAACAATGAAATAACCACCCAAGCTAAGGGAGAATTATGCCCCACGGCGGAAATCTCTCTTGAATTTTCCCCCCTCACTTTTCCTCTCATTTAACTCACAGCATTTTCTCCGTTTTAATGACGCATGGTTTTAAATGAAGGCTCTATTTACAGCGACCCAGAGTTCAATGGTATACAGGATGAAATTCATGACCGAAAAAAAAATAATAATATAAATGATGTGGTGGTGAGGGGGGGGGGGAGCTGGTCGCCACTGTGGGGTCTGGGAGAATGAAAAAAAAGAAAAGGCTCCGAGCTCCGAGGGCCCAATCATTAAGCATGGTTGCAGGCAAATCCAATCGAGTTATGAACTATTTTGCAGCATCCTGAGCAGGGCCAGAAGCAACTGTCTGCATGTGAGATGAGTGTGTGTGTGTGTGTGTGCACCGGTTCCATGCTCTGAATGCCGGGGAGCCAGCCGGGCTCTAAGTGCATCGCCTTGAGCAAGATTTCTCATCAGACGGGGGCCTCGTCGTCCGTGCTGATGCCAGAGAACCCTCTCTCTATCTACTGTCTTCTCTACCCCGCCGCCATCCACAGCAGAGGAGTGCGGTAGAAGAGAGCTCGCATATTACGGCAGCTCAGCAGGGACAGACACTCAACCGGCATGGGATTGCACAGCAGACTGTCAATCAAAAGCATCGGAGGATGGGACCCCCGATTTCGCCATTAGAGTCATGAAAGCCGATTTTCCATGTCGGTGAAACATGGACGGAGCGTTCAGCAACAGCACACTTGTATCCCGAGTGATTGTGTCGTGGATGCGAGCGGCACGTACGAATAAAAAAAATCTAAACAGATTGACATTGATTCAAATAAATATAAACCGCACACATGTGACTTGCAGTTCTAATGCATAATACCTTCAAGGTATAAGGACTATACAAAAAATAGACACACAAAAAATCCCATTCATAAAAACAGATATGCAGCTATTGTTATTGTGTATAATAAAACCTTATTTCAATAAGAATTTGAACAGGTTAGTTTTATCATGGAGGAAGGGTTGCATATGTATGTTGACAATGATATCAATTTTCTTGGTCGAAACATTATGTTGTATCGACTCTAAACTGTAAAGTCAAAAATTAAAATAAGGAAATTAAACTTTATGCTATCTTTTTTTAATTGTGTTGTTATCTGAAATTAGTTGACTTTCACTCACTACCCTAGCAACTATATGTAGTACTCTATTCCGTTTGATTGAATAACTTTTCAATTTATATGTTTACCCTACCCACTTTTGCTTTCTTTTTTGGAATCTCATTGTTACTTTTTCCCTGTAGTTTCGGTTTTTATACATAATTCACCCAAGAGCATCAACCTTTTACTGTGACTCACAATTTCATCGAGACCAACTCTAGGCCCAAATTCATAGAGCTGCTTAAGCATAACAAGTTGCTAAGCACAACAAAATTACGCTTACCAGAACAAGGTTACCAGCTAAAATACAATTTTACATGTACAAAATGTTACTGGTATCCCGCTTAGTTTTGCTCAGCAGAAAAAATGTTAAGCAATAAGGTTGAAAATATAAATGTTCATAGATTTGCACATAACTTACAAGATGGTCATGGTGGAAAACTTCCCTCGAAATAGTTTTGCTTGAAATGCTATAGTTTTTAGGACTGGTGATAAAATCTGATGTTTGAAAACAGTAAAAACATATAATGGGTTTTTTCACTGTTTTCTCATGACTCAAAAGACGGATTAAGCTTAAACTTTCACAGGTTTGTTATTTCATGTATATGTTGGGTCACATCAAGTCTGGATACAGCTCTATGAAATTGGGCCCTGGTCTAATGTCTTGCTCATAGTTCTGATATTTAAACTAAGATTTTAATGTATACAAAAGCACCAGACTAATTTATCATATTTTCAGCGCTCATGCACGAACATGTATTTTTGAATTTCACTGATTCATGCAACTGTACTCATGCAAGTTCAAATCTCTTATCTCTGTAGGAACTTCAATTCGGTTTAAACTCAATTTAATTGTTCATTTCTATAACTTCTAAAATGAAAAGAATGAAGACAAAAATTGTACAAATATTGGCTGCAATGGTGGGATAAAAGTGCTGAACAAGAATAGGACAATAACTAAGGTGTTGTGAATAAGAAGTGTTTCAGACGTTTCCTGAAAATAGTTCCTGATGCTGATGGGAATGGTGTGCCACATTTTTGGGCCAGCTTTTGAAAAAGACCTATCGCCGAGGGATTTGGAACTTAAAGGAATAGTAAGAAGAAGATTGGAATTAGTAAAACTATTATAATTTTGTCCACCAAGGTGTCAGCTGATGGAATGCTGCAGCTTCTCCTGTGATACTCATTTTTTTGACGTGGGCATGATATTCTTTTTCGGGTTTGCACGATTTTGATTGTCAATGCGCCCATGTGACTTGCTCTCAACCAATAAAAAGACAGAAACTATGCAAGAGGTGTTGCAAAATTTATTGACATGACTGTAAGGTAAATAGGCTTAACACAGATTTAAAAAGAGGGCATCTCCAGGACCTTAACAACATAAACACTTTCGGTTTTTGTAACAGCTAGGCTTAACCCTGGGAAATCCCCACTGGAAAAAAAGAAGAGGTTTTTCAGAAGAACTGTTGCAGGAAGTTCCCTTTACAGGCCTTCCCTGCAGTTTCTGTGAATTTCAAAAAAGAAAAGAAACCAAAACATGTTCTCACTGGCTCCCGATTAAAATGCGTAATCACCTATAAGTTAAATCTCCTCACTTTCAAAGCACTTCATGGCCTATCTCCAGACTAAATTATGTGATCTTCTGCATAACTATATTCCTGTTCATCCTCTTCGTTCTGCTGGCCAATCCTTACTGAAACAAACTACTTTTTACATGAAATTCTATGGTCAAAGAGCCTTCAAACTCATTGCACCTTCATTATGGAATGACTTACCAGTTCATGTTCGCCAAGCTGACTCTGTTCTGATTTTCAAGGGACTTTTATAGAATCACTTGTTTGAATCTACATTTTTGTAGCAAATTTCTTTATATATTTCATTGTTTTATGTTTTGTAAATGTTATAAATGTCTCATCTTATTCTTATTATAAAGGCATGGTTGTGTGGCTGTACTGTAAGACAAGCATCCTGTAAATGCATTTTGAACTATTCAAGAAAAACAATCAAGCGTTTAAATTTTAAGTCAATTACCATAGCAGCTAAAACACTGAATTGAAAACAGTAAGACATTTTGAAGTAGTGCAACAATCCCGCTTCATTTTTCACGCGAGCTGTGAAAGCGAAATCACTTTCACTGCTTCCCAATGACAAAATGGTGAATATTGAATGTCTATACATCGCGGGGACCTCTTGCATTAGCTCTCACATGAATCATGAACCAGGCTTTAAGTATTTGACAAACACAAAGGCACCTTGGTTTACAAAGTTGAACTGGTAGCATGACTGTATGCATCTCAATGCATCCCCCCCCCTTTCAAGATGACGATAAACCCAAACAAAATTGCACTTTGGCCTATTTATAAGCTGAAGAACTTTCTTGACATCTTCACATATCGGCTCCTGACGACGCCATTAGAGCACACTGGTTGAGACATTGCCAACAACAAACTGGCTTGCTTCAGAGCCAACCACCTCTACAATCGAGATTATTACACGGCGTACTTAAATGAATCAGTTAATATCCACATGTGTTATCTGTAGACTTTCTACACAAAAAATGAACAAGGAACTAGCCACAGTCAACACAGCTTGTCCTTTGAACTGGTAACTGTTATCCATTAAGTAACTTTTTCAGTTCTTAGTTACCTTTTCGTAATTATCTAGTTACCTTGTCCAGTACCTTTTCGTAACAACTTTATTCTAATGCCATCTTTCCCTCACTTTAAGTCAGACAACTTGAGTTTATTATCATGCCAATGCAAGTGCGAATTACCGGTCACTTATCTCAGACATTTAGTGAACCTTTAGCCTACTTCAAGAAAAACATGAAGCATCGGTTTTGGTTTCTAAAGGTGGTTCTGAGGAAGAAAACATGAACCTAAGAAACCCAAGATAAGAAAACTCAAGAGTAATAGTGATACAGGGACACTCCTGAAACTAAATGCAAGTAACAGAAAGGTTTCTAAAATTCATACATTTATAACACGCCATGTCTGTCATAAATAACACTCCTGGCGCCGAATTATCAAATTTGGTGGAGCTTGTTGACAATGATTTATGCGACGAAGCAACCATAATACAACACCTTGAAAGGTATACTAGGCGAGGTGGCACATTTTTTTTGCTGCTATACCATGCTAGAAACACCAGGGCAAACCCCTTCTCTTAGCGATAAGCGTACTGGGTTCTTTTACCTGCCCTAACACAGCACACAGGACCATCAGCTTTATGTCCCATCCGAAGGACGAAGCAATAACTGTTAAGTGTCTTGTTTAAGGACACAAGCGTCAAGACCAGGACTCGAACCCACACTCTGCTGATCAGAAACACAAGAGCTCGAGTGCAGTGCATTTGACCGCTTGGCCATGACACGCCACTAGTCCTGACAAAAGTCAAGACATGCCACAAGTTTCTTATATCTTGGGGTAGTCTTGGAGTTCATATAAGTTTGTATGGAAAAAGTACATTATTGGTTGTGGAAAGAGTATATTTGTATATAAAACCATTAACTTACAAATGAACAATTTCAACAATTTTGTTAAAATTTCCCAACTAAAGGTACACAAGAATTGAGAGAACAACACAGTAGCACTCTGTCCTAATTGGTACGCACTATGCTTTGTGATCTCAGCATTGCATACAATAAAGTAAAACACAAACTACCCAATGTATTGCAAAGATAAAAGCCCTTCATAAATTAATCTAAAGACCAACAGCACAAAGAGAGCTCTTTGATTTCCTTTTTTCCTTCATATTTTTGTCAGTTACTAATCAATTTTTTCCCCACATCTTTGGCTCACACGGCTGCAGCAACATTAGAGTCTTCTTTCTTCAACTTCCCCCATTTTCACCCTCCATCAACCCCCAGGCAAACTATCTAATTCTCACCCCTACTCAGAACATAATCTGATTTAGACTACACCCCTATATCATGAGAGATGCAGGCAGACAAAGCATCGCTCCAGTACCCCCCTGTTCGTCCAGTCCTCCTCCATCATGGTTCCTTGAACCCAGCCAAGCTCCCACGTAAATCTCTCATGTTCCAAGACCCATTTCAATTTACAAGCACCCAACAACATTAAATGGACAATTACCTATCCTCTAAGCCCCTCCTTATTTTTTTCCTTGCTGGAAATGTAATTCTGTTTTCGGTTGGTCACAATATTAAGTGTGCCCCTCATATCCATTTCAACCTAGATGCTGTAAATTAAATTACTCCATAAACACCATTGGATTAGGAGCAGAGTCACTCCTAGGTCCTTAAGAGACCTGCGTGGAATAAATCCTTTCATTTACCGGAGTTTAAGTTGACTTGACTCCAGACATGTCACCATGAAAAAAAACTTTTAGAAGAAGAAGAAAAAGAAGAAAAAAAGTGCAGCGGGATAAATTATATGCAAACACACAAAAAATTGAATTACTTTTAGGCTATAAGCAAAGATGCTTTTCCTGATATCGTCTGCAACAAGCTTTGGATTGTGGATCTGGATTGTGGCTTTGGAACGTGGCTTTGGAATGTGGCTTTGGAATGTGGCTTTGCATTGTGGCTTTGGATTGTAGCTTTGAATTGCGGCTTTGGATAGTCCCCATGGATGGAGACATTGAACATGGCAAGCATAAATTGTGCTCACCAATAATGGCTATTAATAGTTACTATGGATACTGGCTATCTGTAGTGGTACTGAATAATATATGTGGACAATGGCTATGGATTGTGACTATGGCTAGTGGCTTTGTATAGTGACACTGAAGGGTAATGACAACGGAAAAAGATTATGCATAATAGCAAGGCCATTTTGTTTACCACACCCACCCCCAAATCAATTTTACTGCAAGTCTTACAATGAAGTTAAAAAGTCACAAACTTTCGCCCAATCGGTGATTTTAATTGTATGCCAACGACTGGTTAAAACAGTGCAGTAGAATGAACCTAGTCAACACGTCACACTGTGGTTAGAACAAACAGGTTTATCTTGTTCCTTTCCATTATTGAAGATAAGACAGGGCTAGGGCACCATTGGATCAGCCATGACCAGACCTAAGTGTTAGTTACATTACACAGACCAGGGGAAAACTTTGTAAAAATGAGCTTAAATTTGCTAAGCAAAGAAAAACCACGCTTAGCAAGAACAGTACAAACCGAAATGCCATGTGGTATGTACAGACATGCCTTTTTATAAGTGGTAAGTAAATTGTTACCAATAAATGCAATATTGAAGCAATATTCTTGATTAACCCTCCTACTGTCTGACCATTCAATAACATCCACTTTGGTTTTGAATGATAAACCATGCCACCCTGCAGTAAGAAATTATGTGGTGAATGCATCTGCAACATGATATAAGGTAGTGAATGCATCTTCACAGTACACAGTCAACCCTCCTACTGTCTGACCAATTCAATCTCATCCACTGTGTATTTAAGTAATAGATCAACTATGCCTGCCTGCAATATGATATCATGTGGTGTGAGCATAGCACTTTACACAGTTTAGGTCTGTAGACAGTTGTACCACCATACGCAACCCACACAGTTGAATGCTTTCAAATGGTTGGTCAGCTTGCTGGGAAACGCTACCAAGAGGGGGTGGTTTCATGAACTGCATAAAATTGTTCCAATTCTATGAAATCCTACAAATTAGTAAATGAGACTGATCACCAATGTCAACCATAGAGGGGTTCAGGTATTTACAGGGTTCAAAATTAACACTGGACCACAGGCCCGTGGCCAGTGATTTTAGCATCGGGCCAGTAAACTCAAGACCGGACAAGTCCGGCGGTCTTGTGCTGTTCAATTGAATAATATTACCTCATTGTGTGTTATATTTGTGAAAAATGGTTTCCAATGAATCTGATGTATATCATTCAACTCTGTTGAATATCGAATTATACTTACACATAAGACAAATGAGATAGATCTTCTCTTAGTGCTTGTTTAACTCATTTACAGTCTGGTCTTGTAAAATAAATTCTGGTCCGGTAAAGATTTTGAGTTACAAGCCCTGCAATCTTGTGAATTTGCCCCCCACATTCGAGCACTGATTTATAGTAAGCTGTAAAAACTTGTTATAACAAAATAAAAAGTTCGCTTTTAAGAGTCGTTGAAGTGATCACATAGCTGTTCTCCAGTCACCTGTCATTGACCAGCCTAAGCATCATTTGCACCTTTAAACCAAACTCTACTTGAAACCGGACAATCAATTACCCTGGACAAATCCCACTTAATCCACAAATCCCATCAGCTTCCCCTAATCTATTATCAACAGTCTATCATCCTTAATCCTTTAATCAGTTGTTGGAGCAATGACACAGCGTGTCAAAGTAAATCTTGTTATTGTAAGATCTTTCCCCATCAACAACTAGCAATTATCCCTCAGTTGATTCCCTTAATCTGTTAATTATAACAGAAATCTCAGAAAGAAACTGTTACAGATTGTGAGCAATCTTTGTTTAGAGATGACAATTCAAAGATGACACCGCATTGTTAAGTTTATTAACATAAAGCAGCAAAATTGAGCTTCTAGAATACATTGTTTAAATTGTGATATTTCAAAAAAAATGTTTTCAATTTTTCTTTATCTCCACTAGTCAAAAAAAAAAGAAAAAAAGGGAGAAAAGGTAAGAGTGTTTACAAGCAACAAGACTATTTTTTGGTGATGCCAAATAGTGGAGGGTTTTTATTGCAACGAAGGCAGTGAGCTAAAAGCCCCAGCAAAGTGTTCAATTTGATTATGTACCATCATTTGGAGTGACAGCGGTCAAAATGCGGCTAAATTGACAGCGTTTGACTCCTTCTAAAAAAAGAAAAGAAGAAGAAGAAGAAGAAGAAAGAAGAAAAAAAAAGCGGCAAGGAAGAAAGAAAAAGGACTGTGAACTTTCTCTACCATGGTCTCTATCTCTTATGCCCAATATCATACATGTTCCCAGGGGTAAAAGTTGAAGGACCTGACATTAAGTAGCATCGTTCAATTGCTGTTAGATTCATTCATGGCTGAGGTTGCCCAGGGTCCCCCCCCCAAATCTCGACAGTACAGATAGTACAGATACTACTGATTGTCACCACCCCCTACTCAATTACTACTTTTCAATATCAATTATCTTAACTCTTTAATGCAAGTACAACAAATTGTTTTAGAGATGTACAAGTCTTTAGAGTGAACTCCCTGCCCCTATAGTATTCTCTGTACTCTGTGAACATAGGCCGTGTCTGAATTGATGGCTACGGCTAGAGCTACGGTTTGATCGCTGCGTCATTATGCATTAAAGTATAGCAACAGCCTTAGCAACAGTCATAGCTGTAGCCGTAGCCACCAATTTGCATATGGCCATAGTGATATAGATGTGACAGAAATCTGGTTCCCTATATATGCATGTATCTTTAGATTATAAAAAAAAATGGGGGGCCTGACTATTTTCATTCCCGCCTCAGTTTGGACCCAAATGTTGGTCTTCTGTGAGGGTTTCTCATTTTTTGTTTTGAGAATGATTTTTTTGGATGGAAGTGAATTATATCTCAGGTAAAAATATTCTATTTATATGGCCCATTTAAAATATGAAAAATACAGGAAAAAATCATTAGAATTATTATGATTTTATTTCTCTCCACAAAATTCAATAAATTACACACTAAAATAAACAAAAATTTTGAAAATAATCATTAAGTGAAAAGAAAACACTCAAAAGGTTAACTAGATGTGGAGAATGCTATGCTTGGGAGGGAAAATGATTTGAAAATGTTTTCCTATAACCAAAAGGTTCAGTCTGCCAACAAGTTTATTTCAAAAAAGGATGAGACAAAATCGTTGGCACCGTATCCTAGACTGATTTTGATAATCATATGCCATTTTCTAACCTTTTAAACCCACCAAACTGCTAACTGACAAATTCAATAGTGTTATAAAATAAATGGCTGTTACTTACTTCTAAATAAACCGAACCAAACGAAAGAGGTATAGGAACGCCATTCAACTGTGCAAAATGGTAGTTTCACTTCCATCACTTTCTAAGAAACACAAGTTATATTCAGTTTTCAAAACAGAAAAAGAGAAAGAAAAAAAAGGGGGGGAACACTGGGCTTACAGTTCTAGACAGAGGATAACCGAGAGTCGGGGATACACACAAAAAAGGGGGTTTAGAATACATACAAAGAAGAACTTGGTCTATTCTAGAATATAATTCCAAACCACAATAGTCAAGGCACTTTTGTGGGCTAGATCGGCCAAACTTGGCTTTGATCTGATGTAAGGGGGCTTTCTTCACTTAAGTACAACCAAAGAAATTTTTACAGTACTTGGATAATAGCACTAAGCAGGAATGAGTACAACAACGTATATTCATACTTCCCTGAGTACAAAGAAACCTTACACCTCAAACCGATTCGGGACAGACCCCGGCATATTTCTGTAGCATTGACCTCAGGTTTTTTAAGCATGGCGGCAAACTTCTACTCAAAAGGAGTGTAAACTTGAACGGAGGGGGCAAAAATGCTGAAAAAGTGACTGGGCACGTACAGGGAAACAGACACACTATAAGTACAAGGACCAGGGGTGTTATTAGTATAATGAGAACAGGTTGAATAATGCTTCACATCATTTCGGGCCTCTGTACAAAAAAACGTAGGCAGCTTGCATTTTTCTACTTCTTTTCTGCAGGTCTCTTTCCATGACGGCACGTACTGCTTGGGCCGCATATACGCCACAGCCATATTGTAACAGTTTATAGCTATAGTTTTATGCGGTGGCTACCGTTTGCTGCAATTTCCACTGTTTACACCCTCAATAATAAAACCACTCAGCATGTATGCATAACCCATTTCAAATACTCCCGCCTGGGTTCATTCTGCTGAATTGGCCCCAAATCAACTCGGGAGCCGTTGTAGTAGTGCGGTTTGGAATTCGTCATTTTCCCAACCATAACTTTACTCACCAAGTACTAGGGGGAGCCTAGAAGACACGGTGATGATTCGGGGACAGATGTTTCTTTGGTTTTCGGAAACTTTCTAATAACCAATCCATCATACTGTAAAATGTCATGGTACGAATCTGGGTGGCTCTATCCACGAGTTTGGGGTGAATGGGTGTGTAGACCAGGGTACAGCATCGGTTATAATTGGCTAAACTGCTGTTACTGTTAGCCCCATGTAAGACTTGAGGCGGGGATGTATAGCCAGTGAAAGCTACAGCTAAAGTGACGAGAAAAATGTACCAGCACTGATGCATAAAGTCACATTATTCTTGCACACAAGCCTCATGTTATTTGAGCCCAACATAACAGAGTTGTTTCCTGCACCTTTTTCGTGCTTTCAATCACCATTCTCATGTTCCATTTTTTACAACAAAACAAAACGAGATGACTCTCTTGTTTGTTATTTTCGGGCATCTTTTTGGAAAAGATAAGAGCATGTCACACAAAAAACTATACCTCGGGGGCAAACTGGTACATTTGCGTAAAAAATTAAGTCTCGTCCAAGCTTGAATGTTAAGAACGTTGACCATTTCGCTGTTGTGTTGCAATGTCACCACTGCAAATCTTTCTTATTTTCATACTCCATGAAGAGAGAAGGTCTCTGTTGACAATATTTAAATCCCGTCTGAAGGAAACACATTTTCAAAGTATCATTCACTGATTATGAATGTTAACTGTAATTTTTTTCATCAGTAATTTTTCATAATTTCTTGCTTGATTTCTGTATCTCCCGATACAGACACACAATGTGGTGAAATGCGCCCATGTTTGTTATGGAAGCTAAACCCTTCAACAACGATGACTTCTAAAAAATTATAACACCCCATTTTAAACACGTTTTTAATTTGGCATATATTTAGTTTGACTCCTCCTAGATCATCCTAAAAGAGAAAGAAGTGTTCAAGCAGAATTACTTCTAGGTGTGGATGTACAATACAAAAAATACTTTGTATGTCGCTCTCCAACAACATGATACTAATTAGCTCAAATTTGGGTTTTCAGTCCCTACCAGATTGTGGTGGGTTTTCAGATTGTGTGGGTTTTCCCTGGAATCGTTCTTTAGGGGTTTTCCTCCCACATCTAAAACCGAAACTTCCTTCCTTGTCTTCTCTCAACGGAGTTGTTGGCTAGTACAGTGATTAAGTTCGCTTTTCTGAGAGTCCTTGGCTTCACAACCAGAATTAATAAATGAAATGAAATTAAATTTCAAAAAGATCTCCTCTAGACCGCAGGTCTTGCAACTCGGAACTTTCACTGGACCAGAAATATTTGATACAAGACGTGGAATATTTCTTCCTTTCTTTATATTCATTGAACTTTTAGGGGTAGGTCTAAAATTGAAAAGCTTAAGAATACATTAATCTTTGAAAGTTTGCGGTGATTGCATGACTTGTTCAGTTGTGGGGGTTTTAAGCCAAGTGCTAGGATCACTGGACACTGGCTGGTGGTCCAGTGGATCTGTTGAGCACTGTACTAGCTATCTGTATTTTTGGGGACGGTGTATCACTGGTCTTTTAAAATGCATTATAATCCTATAGTATCAGGAAAAAACAACTCAACCTCACTGATAAAACTAACAGCAAATGTTCATCACGAGTGGAATGCTTTTAATTTGTTTTCCTGATTAGCATCCCTACATACTGGAAAGTGCTTCTCCAAGTTATGTTCAGACTATAAGCTAACGGCAAAACTAAGTGCTGTAGCAGTTCGGTTGCTTTACAAGGGCATTGGAGGCAACAGGCCTCAATGCCCCTGGCCTTGGTGCCACTTGAAATGTTCCGGTACAAATTTACATTTCCCTCACTTGAGCAGCCCTCTACAACGGAAGATTTGTCTTGCCCTTACAAGAACAAGGTATCAAGACCCTTTCTCTGTGTAAAGACCATAAGCTAAGGCATAACTGTGTGATTTTTACAGACCATCACATAACAAAACAACTGTCAGCTAAGACCGTGTTACTACTACAGACCAAAAGTTAATGCATGACTGTTATACAGACCCTAGTTTGGGTGACTTCTACAGACCGTAAACTATCACACAACTGTATGTATTCTACAGACCATTTAAAGTAAGATACAATTGTATGATTTCTGCAGACCATAAGCTAAGACACAATTGTATGATTTCTGCAGAACCATAGCTAAAGACATAACTGTTTGAATTCTGTAGACCCATAGCTAAAGACACAACTGTAAGAATTCTGTAGACCCGTAGCTTAAGACATAACTGTCTGAATTCTGTAGACTCATAGCTAAAGATTGTATGAATTCTGTAGACCCATAGCTAAAGACACAACTGTATGAATTCTGTAGACCCATAGCTGAAGATACAACTGTCTGAATTCTGTAGACCAATAGCTAAAGACACAACTGTATGAATTCTGTAGACCCGTAGCTTAAGACATAACTGTCTGAATTCTGTAGACTCATAGCTAAAGATTGTATGAATTCTGTAGACCCATAGCTAAAGACACAACTGTATGAATTCTGTAGACCCATAGCTAAAGACATAACTGTCTGAGTTCTGCAGACCATAAGCTAAGACACAACTGTCTGAATTCTGTAGACCCATAGCTAAAGACACAACTGTCTGAATTCTGTAGACCCATAGCTAAAGACATAACTGTCTGAATTCTGTAGACCCATAGCTGAAGATACAACTGTATGAAATCTGTAGACCCATCGAAAGATACAACTGTATGAATTCTGTAGACCCATAGCTAAAGATACAACTGTCTGAATTCTGTAGACCAATAGCTAAAGACAAAACTGTCTGAATTCTGTAGACCCATACCTAAAGACACAACTGTATGAACTCTGTAGACTCATAGCTAAAGACACAACTGTCTGAATTCTGTAGACCCATAAACACAAACTGTGTGATTTCTACCATCATGCCTATCATAAACTCTATAACAAACTGTGCTGACAAAGTGTCTGTGTACAAGTGTTTATGTAAGGAAAGCACCCATGCTATATTAGCGTGACACACAAGCAGATGTGTGCCATAAGACTTCGGCATCATTCCCTATGGTCCAAACATGATAGATTAGACAGCGCTGTACTAAAGCTACTATATGACTTGTTAACACTCAATCTATCATTGTCACTTGGATGAGCCCGCTGGCCCAAGCCACGACCAGAGAGTCTGGCAAAAAACGCAAGTAAAAATAATATTGCGGTAGAAATAAGGGAAAATCTGTTTACCTTGTTAAAACAGCAATCTTGGGTTGGTATGAGCTGATGTACGGAACCAACATGTATCATACTGAGTTATCCATGCGAGCGTTGATGAGTAACCGTGAGTCTAGATTCCTGGAGTAGTTGATGTACTGTCATCAGTCTCTCACACACATACATACAGACTTCGTATACATGGGAGTCCGTCGTGCATGTCACTTAATAACCGCATCAAAGGAAAAATCACATTTGTATGGTGGAGTGTGGCGAAGCGTGCACATGTGAATCAGAATGGGCTACCGCTGGGAGGTTGTTTTGTATGGCAGAGATTGGAGCTATGGTCGGGTGCTAATCGCCCCACAAAGCGTCTATTGGCCGTGTTGACAATTGGTTATTAACACTAGCCACAATGTTGCATTCACCGGGCCAAGACTTAAGAATGCGAAGGGACCGAGTCACTTAGTGTATACCACACACCTATAGTGCACACACGGTAGGGTATGTCAGTTCAACCTTTCCCGACACACAGCCAAACCGGGCGGGCTATTATGCGGTGAGCCGCGCCAATTCCCCGTGTGCACACTTGCGAACGGCTCGCATATGAACTCGCCCCCGACAATAACCCCACGAAAATTTAATTACCGCAGTCCGGGGCAATGATAAATATTTTGGTCACAGGCACGAGGGGGGAGAGGACACGTCTGAAATCAATAAAGCATTGTCAGGTAGGGAGCTTCAAATACTGGAAGAAAGTAAGCACAAGGGAGAGAGCGCCTGTAGGCTGTACATACTAGCATGGCTAGAAAAGGGCGTCCATAATTACCAGCTTAGTCCTCCAGGGCGCTGTGCTGTTCCATGGCCCCTCTGGTTCTCTCTTTTCTTTTCTTTTTTTTTCTTTTTTTTTTGGCGGTCTCTACGCTACCCTGTTCATTGGCCCTCGTTGCCAACACGCCTCCCCAATATACTTAGCCCCGAGCGTCGTTAGTCACAATTCAGCCTCGGCAATTAGCACGCCGTGCCTCTGGGATGAGTTGGCATGGAGTGGTCCAGACAAGGGCCAACGACAACCGCGGCGAGGGGGGGGGACGACCGACTCGGGCAAGATCCTGCTTTTTTTTCTTCCTTCTTTTTATTACGTCTCCCTTTTTACCCTCCCCGTTTCCACCCATCGGCAATCTGTGGCATCCAACATTTATCAGTTTGATGATTCAAATGTTGCCGCGAGCCATGCCTGAGATTGCGGTAGAGTCTACCTCAATATTTTATTTGCTCAATTTTCCACTTTCTGTCAGTCTCTTGAGAAACACCATTTCTCAAAGATCTTCAGATTTGCATCTATTTCCTTTCTTATTTTTTTTTTTTCCTTTTTGGGTCCATCTCTAATGCCAGACCTTCCTCCATTCTTTAATTTAATCTCCAATTTTCATTGCCGGCATCTGTCTAGCTATTATTTCACAATCATTTTGTCGCCAAATGTGTTTGTAACAAATCGTTCTTTACTATTACGGTAATTGATTTATGGCAAGACAAAAACTAAGAACTTTCCTTTTAAAACATCTTCTGGTTTGACGGAGGCGTAATGCATTTTTGAAAAAGCCAAATGTGAGGCTGTAAATCAACTCAACAATTCAATTATAAGAGAGTCATTTCGAAATGTGTGAGAGTAGAATTTCTCAAAGTCAGATTTCCATTTAACCTAAAACACAACTTTAATTTTAAATTAAGATGGGAGGGCTTTCAACGAAAACTGGACCTACATCAAAGGCACTGCAGACAAAAAACACACATCCACTTATAGAAAAGAAGGAAAGCAAAGGATCATGGGAAGGAATCCAACGATAGCCAATTAAAAATAGGCACTGATATGGCACAGCCAATCAGAGTGTGGAATTACTCTGAAACTCATCCCCAAGCAAAAGAAGAAGACATAGACATCCTCAACAATAAATTCATCCTCAACATAATTCTAGCTGACACTTATTTTACATCACTAAGAAGATTTTAAACCCAGCAACAACATAATACCTGGGAAAAAGCTAAATTCTACTTTAGCAGGAAAGCATTTTTTTTTTGTCTAACAGCACTTCGAAACTAGGCTTGGTTATCAATAACACGAACAAAACATACAGTGAACAAGCAGCGCAGTTTTTCATTGGCAATCATACATTATAATCCCAAACAAAACATCACTGTTTCATTTCGTTTCATTAATTAACTCTGGTTGTGAAGCCAAGGACTCTCAGAAGAGCGAACTTAATCACTATACTAACAAGTTCAAGAGATTATGTCAGGTATGAATTACTTTAAGAACTGGAGTCGAAATTCACACACACAAAATGAGCTTTGCAAGGATGGGACCACGTAGTATATTTTCTTCAAGAGACACCATTAAACTAATTAACCAGTGAAAGTTTGGTTCAAATATATTACACATATATATATATAGGCACTCAACTATATTTTATAGAAAGTGTGGGTTCCCCTCCTTTGTATTATAATCACACCAATAACTAATTAAATTTAATAAACCAATAATACTTCCCCAATGCCTTAATATATATACAGTCAAAATACAGAGTGTATTTTTGTTGGCGCTATTTACATGCATACTGACCAGAAGATTGTTGGTATCACGGCCCCTATTATCTTCCCTTAGCACTCCCATCACGTACGCCCAAACCCAAGGTGAACGCTAGCCTGAAAAACACTACGTCCCACTCATTCATGGCCCCCTCGGAGAAATATTGACGACTCTCAAAATGGAGCCTAGACAAACAGTTTGAGGTTTGCCTGAAGAGCGGCACTGGGCATATAACCCTGGTCTTGAATACTGGATGAAGACGAGCGGCGACCGTGCGCCGTCAGACGATTGTTTAGGAGTATGGGGGAGTCAGGCACTATGTGTCAAGTGGTTCTGTGTCTGATGTTGGGGAAAAGAGAGACCTGTGTCTGAACGGTTCGGGGTTCGAATCTTTACTGCTAGAGGGCGAAGTATTTTGAGGATAAGTGTTTAGTTGGTGGAGGTGTTAAAATTGACATCATAGGTGTTGTCACATGTAGATATCAAAATGAATCAAAATTTACCATACAGGGTGTTAAAATAACACAAATTTCTGCCAACACAATTACATTGGTGTTATTTCAACAACCTATGGTGTTAATTTTGATTCTCACTTGGGTATCTATATGTGACAACACCCATGGTGTCAATTTGAACACTCAAATTTTTGCAGTGTACCCATTTGCCACCGAGGGTTTTTAACAAAAGGGATCCTCGATTTGATTTTGTTTACAAAACCTATGGGCGGTTACTTAAAAAATAAAACAATGGGAGAACAAAGAGAAGTCCTTCAATTACCAATGTTTGTGTTTCTCAAGCAAGAGTCATTTATCTTGGAAACTAGTACTGGGGCCGATTTCACAAAGAGATAAGACTAGTCTTATCTGAAGTTAGGACCAGTAACTGGTCTTAACTTATGACTAGTCCTATCTCTTAGCATTGCCTAGGACTAGTCCTAAGTTAGGAAGTGTTTTGTGAAATCGACCCCCGGTCAATTTGGGTTCTAGGTAAGACCTGCTTAAATTTAGTTTTTCGGTTTGTCTGAACCATTGTGAAAATTCTGGGTTTCAAACATGAATGGAATTAAATCGGCCATACCATTCCAACTAGGCATGCTGCTATATCAACTGATGTAACTCCTACTTACATAATGAAGAAAAGAATTTACTGTTGCCTGCATCACACACTGCATGCATTGCTTGGAAAAACCTACTCTATACTACTCCTCACCAATGGCAATTTAGATTCTCTTCATGAATTTCATGTAAGTGTAACAACAAAAATTACATCAATGGCCTAAGAGTGGTGAAATTTAATCGGCAGTATTTGTGCAGATGAAAATCACTCAATCAAAATGAATGTTGAGAACCAAGTGAACTAACTGAGCTCCTTTGCAAAGACGTCTTCACCTTATCCGCTTAACAAAACTGGATTAAACCATTTTAGACTAAATTCCAATCAGCTAAAAACACGCGACTCAATATTTCAAGAGAGTGGAACAGCAGTATATCCAAATAAAACCATTCCAAGCCCGAAACAAAAAATGTACACTGTAGCAAAAAAGAGGTATTGATCCTTCTCAAAGCTGTATTTTCCTTCTTTGTAAACTGAATTGAATGGAACTCTGTGTCCTGTTTCAATGTAAAAAATTGAGTAAAGAGACCTACACCTTGCGTCACTAAGTAAGCATTGTTTTCAAAATTCAATTCCTTTTTTCAATTAAACAAGGGCTGTTTGAGCACAACGTACTTTGGCTCACTGTCATGGTTACAAAATATACCAGTGCCCAAGGTTGCATGAAGTCCTGTTTCAATATTTGTGGATGAATTATTAGGCAGAACCTGAGGGCAAATTGGTCAGACCTTAGCGAACTGTTGCCGTCTGCTGCCTGCATACCCGAAGTACGGGGGACCCTGGCGTTCATGACATCGTGGGTTGGGGGAGGGGAGTGATAGTTGTACTGTGGGCATTGTTCTTAAGGCCGGGGCGCTTCAAAACCCGTGAAACAGTGGGAGTTTGAATTATGATGACTGATAACAACGAAGGCGGGAATTTAGCCACTTAGGATGCAGAACTGGGTCGGCAAATGGCCTGGACGTGTTGACGTTTCTTCTACTTCAGCACGCAACGTCCGACGTGTATGCTCTTCATGGAGAATCTACCATGACAATCCAAATATCATAACGTAACACCAAATACATGCAAAATAAGCATAGAGGATAAAACAAACGGTGTGAGTTTGGTCAGTATGAGATAGCTCTATTATAATGCGATGGGAAAAGGGTTCCAAACTTTCCATCCGAAAAACCTTAAAGGTAGAGTCATACTTTGGTAATGACCCTGGGAAAAAATGTGTAATGTTTAACCAAAAGCCTAATTGTTATAAAGATGGTAATAGCAGTAAGCATCCTTTGAAATTATTTTTGTCTGAAGTGCCCTCATTGATAAGAAATCAATGGAAGTATGTCAACAAATTTGAATCCCCGAACATGACTTTTGGAGATTCAAATTTCCATAGCGTCCATTTGTGAATGTTGCAGCCAGAGATTCAGTTGGATGAGTTCGACGTGGACGGAATCGAACATAGAATGCACAGAATGCAGTTCTGCTGTAACATCAAAAATTTGGCTGGCTGCAGAGTTTGTTTTTCACAGTCTGTACACAAATCCATGCAGGGGAGCCCCTCAGACCAGTGGTTTTCTTCCCCCTTCTTTTATGATGAATTGTCCGCCACAGGCTAAAATGATTTTCCTTGTGTAATGAGGCATACATAATGGTGTTTGTTGGATTTTGCTGAGAGTGAGAGACGGGCCATACAATGTGTAAGGAGGGTCTGATAAATTACTTGCATGAAGAAATCTCTGCAAAAAAAACTCCCCACATTGCCCCGAAGCGAGATATATCTGTTCATGCCAGCAATGATTTAGGGTAGGATTGGGGATTGTGGCTTGTCTTTGTTTTGGCAAGGATTGTTGAACTTAAAGACATGGTATAATTTGGGTAGTTAGAAGAGAAAGCCAATTCATAAAATTACCTTTAAGCTTCCTTGGGGTTTATAATAGCAACTGTTCAAGTGATGATTCTTGTCTGAATTTGACACTAACTTGTGACTGAATCTTATTTAAAACAAAGCATAAAGAAAAACAGCGCAAACAGTGCCATTAATTAAAACAGTTTACTTTAAATATAATGCCGCCTATTTCAATGCAAAATTTGCATTTTTTTTTTTTTTTTTTACCGAACTGTTGATTTTTGGCAAGGTGTCTTGATCTTACATTTTGTGTCATTTTAAAGCTGAAAGTAACACCAGGTATGTAATTTTTGTCTTTTGAGAGGGCAAGGCCATTTACATTTTGCAAAGGCCTCTTCCATCAGAAAAAATCTTAAAGCCTTTAGGGAACTTTTGAAAAGGGCACCAAGGCCAACACGAGGGCAACACAAGGCCATGGCCTCAGTGTAATTCCAGGCATGTTAACCATACTGGAAAGTAGGGACAAAGGTGGTGGTGTAGGAAAGGGAGCTGCAGGAAGCAGAGCGATGGTGTACAAAACTCTTTTGAGAAACGAGAAACACTCTCTTCACAACCACAAATTCAAGACACATGATTATTAACTACATCCCCCAAAAAACACACTACCTTACCATTTCTGAAATAAACCCAAACTCTTGTGGCGCTTTTTGCTTTTACAGAAATAATTTTCAGTGGGGCAGAATATACAGTCAGCCATGTTTGGAAAAATGGTGATAAATTTACAGAAAAGCACAGTCTCTATGAAAGGTCATGCAATTCTTTTTTGGATTGTTAGTAAAAATCGAATTCACGTGAGCCTCATGCAAGGATTTCCCCTTTTCTATATTTATCAAGGAAGTGATTCACCTTTCAGAAAATTACACCTTACTGAGAAAATAAAAACAACAACAGTTAGAGTTTGTTTCACTTTACATTAAAGGGAGGGTATACCTTTGGTAATCACTCAACAAATTAATGAAAATTTACTCTGTAAAGAGCGTTGGAGAGCTGTTGCCATTACAAAACATTGTTAGAAATGACCCCTTTGAACTAATGTAGTTTTAAAGTAAGAGGACATTTTTCACCCAAAAATTTGAAATCTGCGGAAAGGCTTCAAGCACAAATCTATGCACCAAGGATGTTTTTGCTGTCATATTTATGCTTATGTTGGGATACACCAAATGAGGGTACTGGTCGTTGACAATTACTACATGTATACCCTGCCTTTAAGCGAATCAGGTGAATTCCCTAAAAATATATAACAGTTCCTAAGCAGGGGAAACTGTTTATTTTTGCAAGCATGTATCAACAACAATCCTCCAGTTTCCACAAAACTAACCTGGGAATATTTCCAATGAAATACGAGCTTTCTAAAAAAAGAGACAACATGTTCCACTGATGACATCATTATTGTAAACATGTTGTACACGTGCCTTCTGATTTCTCTGTTAGACGTTTTAGATTGAAATTCACTCTAATCGATTGAAACTTTGTACAACCTGCAGTTGATTTGTCCCTAAAGATTCAATCGATTGAAGTGAATTTCAGCTTAAAACTTTAGGAGAGAACCAAAGGCACTGAACATGTTTGAAAATTGTCAAAGACCAGTGTTCTCACTTGGTGTATCCCAACATATGCATAAAATAACAAGCCTGTGAAAATTTGGGCTCCATTGGTCATCGAAGTTGCAAGAAAATGTTGTACAAATTTGTGTGCTTTCAGATGGGAATATAAACTTCTTGCAAGAAGTTTTTATCATTTTAGTGAGAAATTACCTCTTTCTCAAAAACTACGTTACTTCAGAGGGAGTCGTTTCCTACAATGTTTGATACTATCAACAGCTCTCCGTTGCTTGTTACCAAGTAAATTTTTATGCTAATATTTGTTTTGAGTCATTACCAAACGTGTTTGATACCTTAAAAATTAGAGCACGTGAACCATAATTTTTCTCTGGGTAGGTGGTGGTGATAAGGATATGCATCGACTTGACATGATCATGTAATTGCAATGAAGGATCTCTTCAAGTCTTCTTCTATCTAGGAGATCATTGCCATGTCATGGCCGAGCGGCCTGGCGGCAGCGGACTTCAAGTTCTAATGGCCTAAGCATCGGAGCGTGGGTTCGAATCCCGGTCTGCACTCACGCGTGTCCTTGAGGAAGAGGTTTAACCACAAATTGGTTCACTTAACCCAGGTGTATAAATGGGAACCCGAGAAGGCTGAGACAGTATTGTGTTGGATTTAATAAGCAGCTTGGGCTGTATGCTCCCCATAGAGTTGAGAAAGTTTATGAGGAATGGTTTAATTTAGTATGCCTGATGAACAGGGGTCGATTTCACAAAACTCTTCCTAACTTAGGACTAGTCCTATAGGCAATGCTAAGAGATAGGACTATAGTCTCAAGTTGAGACCAGTTACTGGTCCTAACTTCAGATAAGACTAGTCTTATCTCTTTGTGAAATCGGCCCCAGGGATATTAATATTGTATAATGCCTTGATCTAGTTACTAGAATATGTGCACTGTATAAGAACCAATTAATATTATTGTGATCAATTTACCTTTGAAACAATGCTTTACTAGCATAACTAACCACACCGTTTTTCATATAAAACCATTTTTAATAGACAAATCTTTGTGTTCAAACAGCTCAGTCACTTTTCCAGTTGCTATTCATGTTCCAAAAAACCCATGAAGTGACTACTTGAAAGAATCATTACGCTTAAGCGATGTTTTACCTCAGTCAATGACTCAAAAAGAACCTGTGTCTATGGAGGTATTTAATTTATGCAATTGGTCTGGGCTGAATGGTGACAGAGGACCAATCAGGGGAGGGCGAGGGGAGGGGGTTTAAGTGATTAGTTCCCGACTGGTGGACTGGGGGGGGGGGGCTCAAGTTCAGCAAGCCATTCAATCATTAAATACAGTAAGATTTCTCACTCCTCTTTCAATTCTGCTAGTTTTAATTTTGTTTATGAAATGAAAGTTGAAAAGCAAATGTCTTTGTTTCATTTACATTATGCTCTCCATCGAAAACTAATATTTGCGGGGAAGAACTTAGCACTTTTCTGGTAAATGTTATAGCTTTCTACAGACAATATTAGAGCAGAGGTGTGAGTATGAAGTACTTATGCCTGGCAACACTCTGTAAATCAAAGTAGTTAAAAAAAACAAAAAAAACATGCAGTAAATTTGAACATGTATGTTTTGAATGAATCAATTTAAGTTCTTATGGTAAAAAATTTCACCAAAAGTACACCAGAAGCTAAATGCACTTCTACTGTGTTTAGTATTTCATCTTGTAGTATGATCAATAATCTACAAAGAAAAACAATGACTGGTTCTTTTCAGAGCCATCCCTTCTTTCAAGAGAGCCATCCCTTCTTTCAAGAGAGCCATCCCTTCTTTCAAGAGAGCCATCCCTTCTTTCAAGAGAGCCATCCCTTCTTTCAAGAGAGCCATCCCTTCTTTCAAGTGAGCCATCCCTTTATTCAAGAGAACAAACCCTTAGTTCATGAAGGTATTATTCTTCCATTGATTTATCCACAAAAAACTAAATAATAACACTAGATTAGAAGACGCATAACTTGTCACAACACCACCTTGCTCTATGTCTGAGCACACTTCAGAACAAAATATAGTTTTTCCAGGTTGTTTTTGAGAAATTCTTTTCAATCATCTTTTCTTATTCTCCACTACAACAAGCTCCATTTCAAACATCACTACTCACACACCAGAACGAAGAAGAAGAAGAAGAAAGAAGAAAAAAAAGCCAAACAAACGTGACGCTGATCAAATGCGACGCTGAAAAAATCTATGAATCAAGTTTCAATCTGACATCCTCCGTCTTCAATTCCTGTGTCCCCTTGCCTTCTATGATATCAGCCAGGTTTACCCTTCCACCAAGGGCCTGAACCCGATCCCGGTCGGAGAAGCCATCAGAAATCACGGTTAATAGTTACAAAAATCCAAAAGCCGCTATTTAGGCGTATACACGGTTTCCATCTATCCATACACATCGCTGGTTGGGAATGAAAGATATCCTATGCATATAGCTACAGACACACATACTTGAGCTGGGTCTTCTCTGACAGACAGACATGAGCGTACATTGATTTTTGTCTCACGTTGTTCTACAACAGTGAAATCCGGTACTCGGTAAACATGCTAGGACATACACACGGACAAACGGCCCCCCTACTTGATCACGGTCCACCACCGTCAGCGTCAGGTCCTAGGGAAATACACTCTGGGGGGGGGGGGGCAAAATAGAGAGACATCTTTCGACATTGCTTAACACAAGCTGGGGGATTAACTCACCTTGGTTTGGTTGGGTGGAGAGTTCAGATCACTGTGAGAAAGACCTGGGTGGGATGAGTGGGAGAGGGAGACTTAGAGAGAGCGCCACGGAGAGATTCGGTCAAAAACAAAATTGAGAGTCGACAACCGAGTCAGATTATAGCCTTTGGATTCAGGCTGGCAACGGCTCTCAGTGGTGACACAAAAAATAATATTTTTGAGGGGGGGGGGGGGTTATGAGAATTTGCAGCCATTTTTCATGGCACAGTGCCCCTGGTCTTGGAGGCAGTTTAACAAGCAATGTAATTGGTTGGATAGCCTTTGGATTCAGGCTGGCAACGGCTCTCAGTGGTGACACAAAAAATAATATTTTTGAGGTGGGGGGGGGTATGAGAATTTGCAGCCATTTTTCATGGCACAGTGCCCCTGGTCTTGGAGGCAGTTTAACAAGCAATGTAATTGGTTGGATAACTGCAGGTTGGGGTGAGGGGCTTTATGAGATGGCCTTTTAGTTGCAAACATTTATCAACCTACACATTTCACAATTCATCAATTCCTCAAAACAAAAAACAAAGTTTTGCCATTTTTTGTAGCACTTTTCTACAATCAGTTGGGGAAAAAACTTTCTGTTTCTCTCGGAATTCTTTGGGGAATCACCTAGCAAAACAATTGCAGGGTTTGTTTTTGTTTTTCAATGAGGTAATCACTGCAGATCAGACATGTTAGAAAGCTTTCCCAATCCCACACACCACCCCCCACCCTGACTTGCCAAAACAAATTATCACAAACCTGACAATAACTTATGAGGTGTTGTACAGCCATCATACATCATCACTTCTTCTCGCCTTACTGAACGCCCAGATGTCTCTTCTTATCTCATAACCCACATTGAAGGATATTCAGTGCAAATTTTGGAGCAAAATTCTACACATTTCCCAGAATTATTTGTTTAAAAATTTGATGCAGGTATCAGATTTTTGATTTATGGATTTATTCCAAAAGCATTAACCCCACCAGATTTCTGCTATTTTTTTGTTAGTGAAAACAGTCTATTTAATTTCTTGCACGCACTGCATCCATGCTCCAGAATAACTAGAGAAAAAAAACCTGATTTAGAAGTGGTTTACTTCATGCTCAGACAAAATTGTTTATAATACGGACTCCAAAACACTACACAGTTGTACCCGCTCTCTTTCCTTCATCAAGTTAAGATATCTTCTTCCTCGTTTTTGTGATGGTTCCATTAATTAGATTGAAATTAAGCAAAGCTGAGGTAAACTTCAAAAATATTAATGGACTTTAAAGTTTTCAAAACTTTTTGAGAACTTCTGAAGGCTTCACAGATGTATAAATGAAAGATCGGATCCATCAAAAACAAAATTAGAAAAGATTTACTTACTTTTACAAGATGTCGCATTTTCTGTAAACGAACCCCTCAAGAAAATAGCTGGTATTTTGTTCCCTTTAAATTGTCTTCAAAATAAGTAGAGGAATCCAATTCATCAGGAAAAACGGTGATTTGTGAGGCGTGGCAGCTTTTGTCAAAATTTATTCGCTCTTCAACAAAAGAGGCAAGTTTTTTTTTCTTCGATTGTCAGAGTTGCAGTGTGAGTGGCGGCTAAGAAGAACGCTGAGCTCTCTGTTCATTCCCCAGGAGGAAATACAACAAACAATGTCCAGAGTCGCTTTCTAATTGTTGCTAAATAGGCCTGTGATCAGAGACAACACCCTGAAATCCGATCAGGTGGCATCAGCTGACCAAAACCTGCAGCCCAACTCCAGAAAGTAGTCACCTGGACATTCTCAATCCAGGGGGGGTTTATACGTCATCGCTTCTCCTCATGAAACGAGGAGATCGACTCAACTACAGTCTGGAAAATAGAGCACAGTCTGCTGCTAACGGATTTTTTTACTAGTTTGTTTTAATGAGTACCATGGTTTTACTAAGCATTTAATTAAACCCTTTTAATTGTGCCTTTGTACATGCTGGGACAATGCTGGGACCAATGGGGAGCAGTGGTTACCACTGAATGAGCCATCCAGTTGAAATAAGAAGTGAATAAATAAATTAATAAATAAATAACTAAACAATCGTTAATCGTTAATCTGCATTTGAACTTGTCTATTTCTGTGGAAGCTAAGGTACAAATCAATTTATAAATTGACCAAAACGAAGGACATTGTTGCTTGATTGATTGTACAGTTTTTGGGAGGGGGGGGAGTACAAAAGGAATACCTTCCCCCATGGAAGAAGGACACCGAGTGCCGATTTCCATAAAGCTGTTACACATAAAATGGTGCTTAGTAAATCTTTTTGCTTAGCAAACATTAGCAGGGAACCAGTCACAATTCCATGTTATTTCGGCTGGTCACCTGTTTCTGCTCAGCAAGATTTTTCTGTACTAAACCAATTTGTTTAGCTTAACTGCTTTTGCAAAAACTATACCCTATTTTCTGGGGGTTTTTTTGTAGCAAGGGCTTGGTGATGTTTCCAGTATCCATTATACAGCAACCAATCAAAATCGCGCCACACTATTTGTTACTTTCACTCTCAGTCCGGTGGCGCTGTTTTTGACACTAGGTTTTGACTGAAAGAAAAACAAATTAACAGGACCCTGACAGTTATAAATCTTAGAAAATAGAATTAGCTGTTGCAAACTGCTTACCAACCAAAAGGACCTATGGTATAAATGCAAAGAACAGTCTTTCTTGAGAAAGACTCTGCTAGGGTCGAAACGTCAGGCCATTCACTACTTTTTGCAATTATAAATCTTAATATCTAAAGTAATTAATCAAGGTTTAATGTATATTCAGTTTGCGGTAACACCATGTGAATATCTACTTTGCTGTGTAGATTTTTGTTCTTTGAGAACTTGTCTTGCTATTTATTCTACTGCCGCGGAGTAGATTTCAGAATTTGGGAGACTACTGAGTTTTGAGAATGTACTACTTATTAACTACTACCTGGGCGGAAGGTAGGAAATCGGCCGGGACTACACCTTTTGCTTAGTGGATCGAGGGAACTTCTCATTATTAACTTCACTGCCGTGGAGTAAGATCTTTTAGTGGATCGAGGGGACTTCTCGTTATTAACTTCACTGCCGCGGAGTGAGTTCTTTTAGTGGATCGAGGGGACTTTGTTATGAACTTCACTCCCACAGAGTGAGTTCTTAATAGGTCTCAACGTTTCGACTAGCTTTCTCTAGTCATCGTCAAGGTTTCCCGCTCGTTGTCTACAGCCATAAAGTCACATATACCCCCCTGGTATTTCAAGAACTGCAGGGGTGAAGGAAAAGCTGGCAGGCTCCCAGATCTTCTACCTCCATGATTGGAGTGACTTGTTCGCCCCACCACAAAGGAAGCGCCAGGGATGTTTATGTTTCATTTTCTTAGGAATCACTGAAGCAGTAAGGTCAACCTTGTCAGAGAGGTGAAGGCAACCTCTTTGGAAGGGAAGGGAAGGGAAGGGGGGGGGGGTCAGTAGCCAAGAGTAAGTATACACCAACCAATCATGGACTCTTAAATTAGGCATTTAAAAAGTTCCTGTTAGTCTTGCTTTTGTGAGACATTGACAATCTTCTAAGTCATTTTCTTCAAATCCAAACAAAGAGAATGAGAAAATGTGTCTTTGGGGGTGATTCTAGCGACAAGAATATAACATCAATGCCATATTTTTCGTCGGGAGCCATTTTTTTGCTTACTGCCTTTTGTTATTGGAAAAGGGGTACTTTGTTGTGCCTGGAAGAAAGTTGTAGAGTCTTACACCCTTCTTCCAGGCACACGACGATATATCATTCTTTAAAATTTCTTCGGCTAATTCCTGGGAACCTTCAAGTGCGGACATCGACGGCAGATACTTAACTTATTTTGAGACAAGCCAAATCAAACAAGGCAGAACAAACTTGAAAAAATATACATGATGTTCAACACTGACACACTTTTTTCACTGATAGCAATACACACAAAGTCAATGAGCATATTTACAAATCAAAGTTCCTCTAGGATTCGATGGAAAGTGACTTTTTTCTCTCTCTTTAAAACAGATAGAGACTGATTTGGATTTTGTTTGCAAGCAGACTAGAGCGAAGGACTGATGTGACATGTGTATTTTCTTGTGATTTACTTCAGAGAGTGGAATGACAAATCGTGTATGGACAACAAAAGTCCTTTTTGAACGAATTAAAAAAGAAGAAGAAAGCAGAACACAAAACTATCTCGCTACTTTATTAATTGAATTTGTTCCCTATCAATACAGGATGTGACATGTGGTAAACACATCTTTTTATACCGGTTACTTCTGCAAAAAAACCACACCAGAAATCGATGTCCATAAAATATTTTGCAAGGATAATGCAGCTCAGCCGTATAGAATATGAGACCTGCAGTGAGTCATTATGCAAACGAGCATTTACTAACAGTTTTTGTGGTATTTACAACCACTAAAACTATATTTTTGTTTCATCCAAAACCTTTAAGATTAGGCAACCAGCACGTCCCTAGGTCCTACCCCCAGCCTCGCTACTATGGGCAGCGCGCCGTATCGATTCCTCTCGTCACTAACCCCTGGTAGGGATGTGTTGAAAAACAATGCTGATTGGCTCCCAAAAGTGACTGCTCTGCGCGCACGCTTGTTAAAAACTTTAGAGTACATGTATTGGGCTTAAAGGACGCTTGGTACACGCGTGTCAAAATGCAAGTATTTTAACGTGATTCCATTTCAAATTAATCATGTCTTTACACGGTCACCCTAAACTGCATACTTAGACATGTCACAAGATCAAAGAAGAATGAGAGGGGACCAGTTGCTCTTTGACTTGATGTCTCTTTTGCTGGCTACCTTACTTAAGCGGCTACCTTACTTAAGCGCGCGTGTAGAGTGGATTATATGCCTAATTAAAATGTGCCATATATAAGCACATTTAAATCAACCACAGCTGTTATGATCGAGCAAGGCGTGCTCGATAAAGAAATGGCGTGGTGAGATCGTTCACCCCTGGGAACGAGGTTGTCCTACCCCCACTGGTGCCCGCTACACCAAGTTTACCCACAACATGTGAACCATTGCTCATTTCCGTCCAAAGTTTTCAGCCTGCCTCTTGCAACAATAAAACAAAAAATGTGTCTGGCAGCATCAGTTTAATTAAACCCTGAAACGTAAGATGGCCGGTTCCATTTCACAAATTATTCGAAGGTATTCAGAGGTGGCTACTTCCTCGTGTGGAGTTAAAACTGGAACAGGATTTTGTTTGTGTTTTTTTGTTGTCAGAACTTTTTCGGAAAGGTCAAAAGGACAGACGAGAACAGGGATATGAAAAAATCAAAACTGCTTCCTATTGAGTTTGCTTTTTAAAACTTTTTTTGATTTTTCTTTGTGTGGGGAGTCTAATTAAAAGAGATAAGAGTTAGATTACGGCTTCAGAGGGCACCTCAAATTTGACTGTGAATAAAAAAAAAAATTGGTTTTTATTTTTAGTACAACCTTTTAGTCAGAGAATGCTACATAGACCTTCAACCTGCTACCATCCCTTAAGTCATGTTCCCTGTGTATAATTGATATAATGAATACTGATTCATATCACTTACTAGGAGCCAGACTGTTTTAAGCTTCAAGCCTCAGTTTGGTCATATTGATTTGAAAGGGGGAAAAACAAGATGTCTAACCCCATGATAAAGAATCTATAAACAAAACTGAACGGGGTCACTTAAAAAAAATAATTCACATTATCAATGATTCTCTTTCTCGCAGAAAAATGACCCAACAAACTGAAGAATGACTGTACAGTTCAAGGTAAACTAAATTACTTCTTTATTGTTCGATATCATATAACAAAAACCTGAAACACTTTTTATAACACTGTGAAAACATAAACAGCAATGGAATACCCAGACAGGTTTTTGTGTGCGAACTCTTTCTGCAAAGAAGATTTGATAAATGATTGCAAAAGTATTCCACAAAGACTGGACAAAGATCGTTTAGTTTGACTGTGTTCTACAATCATCGCCGCGAGTGCAACAATGCTGGTTAGGAAACACTATCAGACGCTCGTTGGCATAAATAAAAGCAAATTATGGCGCAGTACAAAGAACTTGACTAAACAGCTAACAAAAAGCAAAGAAGCAAAAACCACTGTGAAGGCTTGTTTAGATTACCTATTGACTTTAAGATGAAAAGAAGAATCAAACAAAACAAAAAAGGGGAAAAAAGGAAGGGGGGAAGTGACTTTGGTGGGCGAGTGTCAACGTGTACATCCACGGAATGAAGGGAAATACACACAGGGACAAAAGCAACGCCGAAACCAAACTCCTCACTGTGGTAAAACTACACCAGCCACTGAAAGCCGTACTGAAAACTCACACCAACTGACTTGGAGTCTGCTTTTTTTTTTCTTTTCTCGCTTCCTTCTTTTAATATTTAATTTTGGGGGGTTTGTGGGAGAGAAAGACTCTTGGCAGTCTGTGACCCTGTTCTCGATACCCCCAAACAACAAAGGATGACCCAGAGCAACACTGACTGGAGGTTGAAGGCATGGGAAACCGAGCCGGCAGAGAAAACAATCCCTCTGCCATGATAGGGGACAGCACCAAATTCCGACAGGTAACTGATCTCAGCAGACAACCTCGAGGGACGGAAAAACATTGCCTGGAATTGGTGGGTAACGGACGGACGATTGTGTGCGGGTTTCTGGTTTGGGGAAGGGCTTCCCTGCGACCAGGAGTTACAGGAGTTAGGGCTGGTAAATCCTAACTTGATCCTCTAACGTAAACAGAGCAAAAGTTGAAACAAGGTAACGGCGATGATAAGGCCACAAAACTGGCACGTTTCTCAGAGGGACGTCTAACACTGTTTGTTTACTCAGAGAAATGGCTCAAGCGAAGTCAGCTAATACAAAAAAATAACTCCCCGCCCACTTTCCCTAAATAATCCCACACTAAGTTCCCATAACCAGACTACCCAGCACCGAATCCTTAAAAAAATGACCCACCTTTTCCCCCCTTCAATAAGAGAAAAACCTGAGCACCTCCCAAAATATTCTACAGTAAAGACTTGCTTCTTCCCGCCCCTCTCCCACCCCAAAACTGAAACAAAAACAAAACACCTCATCAAACCCCTTCACAAAAGAGCCCACACAGAAAAGACCACCCATCTAAACTAATACAGTTAAAAACAATATACACTTCTTCAAGTGTAAAGTTATAAGGCATTTTTTGAATAGATTTTACACAGAGCGTGTGGTGTTGTGGCTGGGCAGTTAAGAACACTTGAGTGTGGGTTCGAGTCCCTGTCATGGCACTTGTGTCCTTGAGCAAGATACTTTACCATAATTGCTTTGTCTTTCGTATGGGACATTAAGCCAAAGGTCCCATGCACTAGGATTAATAGTGCACGTAAAAGAACCCAGAACACTTATCATGGAAGAGTAGAGGACAACCTGGGCCCAATTTCATAGAGCTGCTAAGCACAACAATTTGCTTAGCATGAAATTTCTTCCTTGATCAAAACAGGATTACCAACCAAAGTTCCACGTGATTTTCAGGATAAGCAAACAACAGCTGAAAACCAGTAACAAGCAATATGCAACACATGGAAATTTGGTTGGTAATCCTGTTTTTATCAAGGAAGAAATTTCATGCTAAGCAAATTTTTGTGCTTAGCAGCTCTATGAAATGAGGCCCAGGTGTTTCTGGGTCAAATAGCAAGCACCCTTGTGTACAGGTTTCCTCAGGCTTGCCAGCTTCAGTGATTAGGTTCATTTAGGAGGCATCCTTGGTTTCATTACCAGAAACTTATAATAACATTTATAATAGATCAGGTTCAGTAGAATATAGACCTATACTATTTTGAGCCTGGTTTACATTCAACTTGGACGAGTCTGCATCTGAGGAAGACAAGGGTTCTAATCCCACTCAAGCCTATAATCAGATTGGGGTTTGAAATCATAGGACAGGTTCAAATCCCACTTGGACAAGTTTGCATCAGCATCTGTCAAAGAAAGCTTCCACTTGTCAAGAAAAATTGATTGACAGATGTCGGATTATTCTCATAAATCTGGCTTGCTGTTGAACCGTCAAAATTTCTTGGCTGAATGTGGGTTTGAATCCCTGCAAGGCTGGCCATGAAGCTTATGTGCCAGCACTACAGGCCTCAATTCAATTGAGTATTCCAATGCAACAAAGATTTAGTGTATTCACAAATGACATACATATCTTAGTAAAGTCATTGTGTTTTTTACGGCCACTGGAAATTAATTATTAGTTTCTCCTCAACTCATCTCTAAAAATCGATGAGAACAAGTTTTCATTATTCCCTTGTCATTATTTTTCACCCTTGTCATTATGCATGCCCACTTTTAACAACTGATTTTCTTTCTGGTGTTCAAAATAATGTTACAGAACAAAAAATATAGTTGACTTTATGTGTTGTCCATCAGGACTTCACTGAAATTAATATCAGCCGTCTATTTAAAAAAAAAAAAAAAAAAAAAAATGAATAACAAAAATTTTCACAGATGTCCAAAATTCCACGTAGGCGCTGACAAGAAGCTAAAAATTTATTTTCATTGGCCTAAAGTATAAACTTGATGAATCCGCGCAAAGATAATTAACAACAGCCCAATCCCACAATCCTTTGAGAGAATTCTTAACAAAGATGTCAAACATTAATGAATTTCTTTTGGCTTCAACATTTCTCATCCAACCGCGAAACTTTATAGTAAGTATATTTCCCGCCAATAAAAATCCCCATAAATCTCCTTGTATTGCATGATCAAACGATAAATGTATATTATAGACAAAAGAATTTAATTTAAAAGCCTATCTAAGGCAATACTTATTTTAAAATTACGACAGCAGAACCAAATGTTTAGAACATAAGCTTTTCAATTATATATAACAATGGGGATGTTAACTTAAAAATTCAATACAACACCATGAGAAGGAAAAGCCATTTTTAATATGTTCTGGTGTTAAACTTTGACTATATCGTCCAAAGCAATATCTCATAACATTTTGTGATTCTTATTTATATTCCGTTGACCTACAAGTGGGCCGAGGACACCGAATGGTGATTGAATGAAACTAAAAATTTATCATCACATAAAAATTATTTAAACATTTATGTAAACAGCTCTGTATACAAGCCGCAGGTTTAAGGATAAACTATAGTGGCGCCTTCAGTCTGTTTTATAACCCATTGGCCTCCATCATTGTTTTTTGTACCAAACCTATGCCACAAGTCAAAATGGATGGCTTCCACTGTGGCTATGGCTAGATCACTCAAAAGTGTATGTCTTTAACATTGCTTCCCCTTGCCATAGCTGTAGCCATAGCCGTAGTTGCTTGTGTCGGACACGGCCATATAATGAGAGAGGAAAAAGGTCAGGTTCCCAATCAGTATGTCTAAAACATGGACTCCTATTTTATTGTGCATAAATTTCTATGGCTTTCTGAATTAAACAAAATCTCAATTTGTTGATGTTCTTGGCTGAAAACTTTTCGCAATTTTTAATTTAATTCTAGCCCGGCTGCATCTATTTAAATGAGAGAAATAATTTCAATTTTGTTGAAGGGAACTATTTGTCTGTTCTTCCTGTTAGTTATTGTCTGAAAATATCCATCTATTTATCTAGTTCACAGGTAAAAGATTGCTTGTATGTTGAAGCAGTTTTGCTTACACAACCAATAAACGTACCTTGCCAGTCATCATCAGTATTCTTTTGACTTCTTCAAAATGAAAAATTCCCGGGGTAAAAAAGAGAAAGGTTTTTTAAGAGGAAAACCAGGGGAGAAAAGAACAAAAAGGAGCGGGAAAAAATGTTTGCATTGTTATTCTTCCTTTGAACAGTTCGGGTCTTGCCTCGTGCAGGTGACAGTCCAGAGATCTTGCCTGTGCAACACTTTTACGCCTGTAGGCATCTAATTCAAGGAGCGTCCAGTCCCGACAATGGCCGACCTCCCTTGCCTGTATTCAGAGGCCTTCTCTCCCTCCCAAGCTGACAGACTGACAACAACGGCTCTAGGTCTGCCGCTGCCGATTGCGGAAAAAAAAAACCAGAAAAAAAGGCTGAGCAGTAGATTCTTAAGACCGGGGACTTAAGAAAGAAAACAGCGCAAGGAAAATATTCACATGTATGCGCAGAGAAAAGGCAGGAAAGAGAAGGGGACTTTGAAAAGAAGGGAGAGAAAAAGTAGGCCAAGAGAGCTTGGTGAATGGTAAAGTATGTTTGTCGGAGCTAAGCCAAAATGGTAATCCCTTATAGTGGACTGGCGGCTGGGGTCGTTTGGGTCTGGTGTAGCTGTACTATAAGCATAGCAGGTGTTGACGGAGCAGGGTCTTGTAATACACAAACGTGCATATTTGTTGTCATAATATTTGCTACACAAATTATAGGGGGAAACAAACTAGAAGAGCTTGCTACAAAAATTATTGTGAAAAGAAGAAACCCTACCACATTATTTTCAGGAAAAGAACGACTGAAATGGAGATTGCTGTTCACAATTACTGCAGACATGAAATCTGCTTTGAGTCTTCTGAAGGCAAACAATGGATTTGTTGGCAGCGTTTGTAAAAATACTTTATAATGATTCAGAATTTTTTATTAAAATTCCATGTGTACTCATATTACATTGACAGTAGAAATCAGATGAAGTTTACTGAATGATATTTCTGACTTGTGTCATGGTGAAATTTGTCTTTTAATAGTAACACAATTCAATATTAAAGCACATGTGCCACATTGGTAATTGTCAAAGACCAGTATCATCCACACTTAATGTGACCCAACATATATGAAATAACAAACAATCGGTCATTGGAGTCACGAGAAAAAAGTGGACAAAAAACATTAAATGTTTTCACTGTTTTTCAAACATTGAGTTTTAGATTTGCAAGATCAAAACTAATTGTTTTACTCATTTCTCCAAAAGCTATTGCATTTCAAGCAAAAATATTTCAAAGGGAGTTTCAAACCTTGACCATCTTTAGGCCTATACCATGTAAGTTGTGTGCAAATCTGTGAACATTTATATTTTTACTCTTACCAATGTTATACACACCCTTAAAGGCATGATAATCATTTTAAAAGTAGATTTTTGACATCAGTGATCAATGTAATCTGGAAAATTAGTGTTACACCGAACCGATAAGTGGACGGGAAATTAAGAGAAATACATGTAAGGCCATGTGATTTACAGACAACCAAATCTCCATAAAGGGAATGCATTCACATAATTGTCTTTTTAGGACAGTGTTAAAAAATATCTCCTGTGCAATTGAAGTGTTTCTTTTACGTCCAGTGCAGTTGGTTGCCCCTAAAGTTGCCTGTAAAAATTGCCTTGTGTGACTAGTCCCTAAGAAACTAAAATTACTAAGACTACTCATCAAGACCAAGAAATTGTGTAAGTCTCCACCTCAGAGATACCTTAAAGGGATGGTATATTTTTTGGTAATTACTCGAACAAATTAATGACCATAAACACTTACTTAGTAAGAAGCACTGTAGCTGTTGATAATGTGTATCATTTTTGAGAAACAATTCCCTTCAAAGGAGTGTAGTTTAAGAGAGAGGGATTCAAAAACATTTCAATCTGTGAAACGTTGATCAAATTGTGTGTTCCAATTACGAATTATATGTCCTGCACGGACATATCTGCTCCAGATTTTCGGCGCTATCTTAAAAATGCTACCACCTTTTGAAATGAAATTTTCATAACAGGTTAGTTTTATTGTATACAAGATTTATATAGGATTTAAACAATCGAACGGATCCAAAAACCAAAGGTATCAAAATATAACAAATGAATTTCATGACAAACAATTATAAAAATGAAAATAAAAAAGGAAAATATTTTGTAAGTGTGAAATATCCCCCCCGAACAAGGGATGGAAAGTGACACGGCTGTGAACGGCCTACGTGAGTTGGTCTCATCATGCCACCTACTCATGGCTCTGTGATATCGGCCGGAGCTCAGGTGCTCTGTGTGCGGCATAAACAACCACTTTCATTGGGGGGTTGAGGTGGCAAGCCTCGGCTGGCAAACAAGGCTGGCTGACTGGTGCAGCTTCAAGTAGGTCTACTTAGCCAGCAACCAAGCACTACCGTATCATTTTGTAACAAAAAACAACCACCGCTAATATATCACTTCTGCAGTATTTATGTGGCGAAACCTCCCCCCAAAAAAAACCAAAAAAAACAAACAAAAAAAACAAACACACACACAAAAAAAAACCCCAAAAACAACCCCCCCCCCAAAAAAAACCACAACAACAACCAAAACAACAACCCCAAAAAACCCAAACAAACAGACAACAAACAACCAACAAATGAAAACCATGAACCTAGCAGTCTTTAAAAAACATTGCAATAAAAACAAAAGGAAACTACTTATCTAACAGTCTATAGTAAAATGTCGTAAAACGAAAAACATTATACAAACATGCAACTATCAGTTAGAATAAAATTATACAGAAAAACAATAAACTGTTTTCTTTTTATACTTTTCGACTGAAACTAACTGTCTGGGGTTTTTTCACACAAAAAAAAGAAAGAAAAAAATTAGTGTTTTATAATGTTTAACTGAAATTGTCTGTCTTTCTCAATAAAAAACCCCCAAACAAAAACAAAGAAAAACTATCAAGTCTTTTATAATTTTTAACTGCAACAGTCAGTCTTCTTCATAAAAATCAAAACAAATCAACAAACTATTTTTTTTAAATGAGAAGAAAAACTAGCACCTGCATTTCTATTCAGAACGTTAACAGACAATTCAGGACGTTAACGAACCACTAAAACCCCTGAACTGTCCAGTAACAACCCCAACTGATAGTGACAACATTTTATGAGGTTTTACAGGTTATTCCACGACAAACAAGACTCTAAAATCCAACACTGACAACACTATGCCTTTAAGTTTTTAATAAAGGGTATATTTTACTACAACTTGAAAATGCAGAAGCAACTTGCTATTGTACCCTCGAGCTGAATATTGCAATAAGTTATATCCGTAAAAAAAAACCTCCTCTTTTTATTGTCATAAAAACCGAGAAGAGAAAAAAAAACTGGCACAGAAAGACACAGAGAGAGTGGCTGAGAGTGTAATAAGCAATAACGCTTTTTTGTAATAATAAAAAGAAGGGGGGGAAAAATACGTTGTCGGTGTTTGCAAATCTTCTGCATGCCCTTTAGTGATTAATGAGACTGAATAGGCTGGTTTAGTCTAAATGTGTGCATTGTACTGCTGTCAATTCGTATCGCTTATTGCCCAGTCAAAATGCATTATAGTGCTTGGGTGGATTCTGAGGCTCATAGCTAGAAGGCCTACTGATTTTGTTCCCCCTCCTCCCTTCTTTTTTTTCCCCCGGCAGCGTGTCGCAGTGGGTTTGCCATGCCAGGTTTTTTTTTTTTTAGCATGCAGGCGGTAGGTGGGTTTCTGACTGGCTGTAATACCTTTTCAGCCAAGATTTGTGGTCATGGATGCAGTAAACTTATAGGGGTTGTAAAACACTTGGTTTAACAGCTGTTAAAAACACACTGATTTACATTGTCATCATTAAAAGTATAAACAACTAGAAAATGTGTATAATATAGAATTAAGGCCAGGTCACAGAAGGCAATTATTGTAAGCAACTAGGATGCAACCAACTGCACTTTATAGTTCAAAAGGAAACACTTCACTAGAACAATAGACATTTTTCTAAATATCTTATTTTCACTAAAAATAAATTACAACTAGTTTTTAACTAGCTCTATATCCACAAGTGTCTCAAACGGTTATCATTATTTATTTCCAGACAGGTTTTTTTCGAATTATGAAACCCATTTATGAAACACATTGTGAGGGTTTACAAGGTGCTGTGGTGCATTCAGCAGCCACTGCCAGTTACCTCCGAGTAATTTAGAATTTTAAATCTGAAGGTTGTTTCATTGTGGAGACTGCCTGTAAACTGTCTGATGTGGTGTTGCCTTTAGTTACAAACTGGTGAATTTTGAAGACAAATTCAAAGACTTATATACTAGTTTAAAAATTCATAATATCCACTGTAAAATGTACTTCGGTGTAAAAACATGTTCCCTTTTCCGGGAAGAAGTATCAAATGAAGTTTGGGAAAAGGACGGATTCACCAATCTGTTCCTTAAAGTCAATTACTTCATGCCCATGTATACTTAATGTACAACAGTTGGCTAGCAAGTCGTTAGGGTCAATATTTCTACGAAAATTATGGGGTACAAATTGGGGGTAATTGTGTCAAACAAAATTGTCAAGAACAACAACAAAACCTGAGGTTTAACTATTACTGCATCATAATGAATGCTCGCACATCCGGCTGATCATTGAAAACAAATCTAGTACACTTCCACATCATTGTGTAATAAAATACACCATTTTGTTCGCACTTCCGCTATTTTTTTGTTTGTTCTATTAAATGCAACCTTTCTGGAGCAAATCGCAGAGAATGTTACAAGATGAATGCACAATATGAAACACAACCTTCGATTCAACCGTACGGATTACTTGCGAGCGTTCACACTATGACCTTTTGGCACATTTTCCTTGGATTGTTTAGTTTATAATAGGCCTTAATGATTCAATCTTGTGGAGCTTTCTGTGGATCAGATGAATGAGTTTCACTGGTAAACTTACATATATCTTCGGATGATTGTATTTACTTTACGGAATAACAGACAATTCATCACGCTCAAACTATCTAGGTCTTGTACCCTGTATTCAGAATACAAGACTGACTATGATTGATGTGAAAGAACCGGCTTATTTGCAGCACCTGAATCATGCTTGTTGTCTTTAACTTGTTCTTCTTTGAAGAAGAAAACAGAAGAGTGGTTTGTTCTGGGGGTGAGAGTGTACGAACACAAAAATCCTCAAAATTGGACGACAGTTTCGGCACTTGGTAAGGAGATGAAACCTACTCAATTCACAGGACGGTACATTCTAAAGGTTTACAGACTCTCTACATCATTTCAAATAGAAATCTGAAGGTTCCGTTATAAACATGGGCTAAGTATTTCATCTCTGTGATGGCGATTTTGCCTCTTTCAAGAAAATCCGAAGGTGAAGGGGAGACCAATGAAAAATCCAGCCATATCACAGGGTTGCTGTTGCCGAACGCACTGGGCCCCCTCGCCTAATCCCACATCGATCAAATTTTTATGGAGTACTCCAAAATGATCATAATCCTTCTCTTCAATTTGCGGAGCACAAATCCCATTCTTTTCTACGTACTCCAATTTATTAAAAAACTCATCCGTCCGCGCCGAATTTTCCCCGCTCTGCACTTTTGAGGTTTATCCGCCGAGCAAGTTCACTTCAGACTTCTCGGACAAGGGACAAAAAAAGAGTTTCCCTCTGGAATCCCCCATCCCATGGGATCAGGAACGCCAATCCTGTACCTCTATCCATGCACTGATCCTAGTCTAATTCCAAAAATCCTCTGTAGCAAAGCTCTCTGGCCGGAGTCACCAAAAAAAAGAAAAGAAAAAAAATGTCGTCAAGAAGTGCATTTCAGTTTTTCTGAAATTCGCAGTTGCGGGGGACCTCTCCTCTGCAGAGCACAACGGCCCGAGCTACTGCCCGAGGCGATGCCTTGAGTAAGGACATGCTCCTCCATTCGCCTCCGTGCCGTTATACGTCTTTGCATTTTGCATGAGATGAAATTAGTGCGACGGCCGCATATTTTGGCGTTGTAATGAGACAGTTATGCAAATGAGATGCGGGCCCGGTTTCACACTCATTACCATAGTGGATGAAAGCGTCAGATGGATAAAACAATACGACGGCAGGAAGGTACTGGGGTCGTTTCAGTTTTCCGTCTTTTTTTCTCTTCCTTTGTTCTCCGCGGGGCAATGGCTGAGGTTGTCAAATGTGACATTTCCCGAAATGAAATCGTACACCGTTGTAAATTGTCCCCATCCTCAACGAAAACAAAAGCAAAAGATAATTGGAAAAATATGAAATAATGAGAGATATTGCCTTTCACTTTCTGTAAAAGTTGTGGTCTGGTACATTCAGAAATTTAATTCATCAGAATTATAAATCTCTAAAGTGCTGTCTTTTGATTAAAAAAAATATAAATGTTGTTAAAACTGGGCTATCCACTTACACATTGAAGGTGATAAATAAACATGCAGAAACTTTCATATGTCAGTCATAACTATATTTATGTACAATTCACGTAAAGTATAAATCTACATGATTTTTAAGCAATGAATGTTTTTTCTAACCTTCATTTGTTGAGTTATTGTCTTTGTTTTTCAGTTGTAAAAGTTGACGAGCCCAAAAAATATTCTACATGTATGTTTCGTAAAGACTCTTTAATTATGTTTATTTATCTATTTATTTGTTTCTTTATTGATTATTTATTGTGGGGAAATCTTTCAGTCAAACATTGTTTTCCAAAGAACAGACTATTTATTAACATACAAAATAGAACATTTCAATAAAAACATATAAATAGGGATTTCAATGTAAATGTCCACAAAGATGCCTTGAAGACCTTTACATTTGTTATGAACCAACAATGGGTGTATATCGCAAACATTTGTTTAAAGTTTGTGAAACAATCAAAAGACACTCCACAAGGACAAAATTTAACAGCTCAAATCTCAAACTGTAATCTCTGTACACGGCCATCTAAAATAAATTAACTCCTTGTCCCAGGAAGGAGATTTTCTGATTTCCGAAATGTTGAAAGCATTGCACTCTCCGTCACTCCAAAAATATGTTCTTTTCTTTCTATCGTACATGGTCTTCATGGACATTCATGTCTCTACTCAAATAAAGTTTTTATTAATTTAAGGGTTGGGTACAGGGACAGCAGATTAAAAAATAAAAGACTTCACTGAACTACTTTTGAACAATCCAGAGAAACATTTACACCAAGCGGGATGATCCCTAAATCAATTTTCAAATGTTTTCAGCCAGACAAATAAACTAAAATTAAACAGTAAACTAATCAAGAAAGTGCTTGTTAATGACCTCTCTCCAACCTAGACACAGAAGTTTCTTTCTTGATAATCAAGTTCTTGTTTAAACAGCCTCGTCTTCAAGATCAGCAATTCAATCTTTCACAGAAAAAAAACACCCTAAATGAAACAGGAGTCGTTCTAAACTCATGATGATGTGAAAAAAACTTGACTTTTAAACATGCGCACTTTCAGCAGCATAAACACTCATTTGTTACTTTTCACCACACTCGTTCCCCCAGAATTTGTTAACTATTCATTGAGTAAATCATTTAGCGCGGGGTCTGGTTACCGGCCCAGGCATTGACGACTGCAGTCGGGGGGCCTTCTCCTGGCTTAATGCATCCGTAAAACTCCAAACTCCGCATTTGGAGTCTTCATGGTTGCATGCAAACTGACGAGGCGGCTTTCATCTGATACTCTCTCAGAACCTGCATTTACACCACCATCGCTGCATTCATTTCATTTTACAAACACAAACCTGTGAATTTGATAACTCCCTTCATGACTAAACAATCCGTACTCCCGTGTTGGTGACATCAAGAGAGAGAGAGAGAGGAAAAAAAATAATGCACTGCTTAACTAAAAGACAACGTCAGACATAGTGAACAGAATTGAATAAAAAAAAGGTAACAAGTTTTTAAATTGAAAAGACGTCATAAAAAACAATGTATCAAGTAATTTGTCAAAGGGGGGGTGGGTAGCGTTTGGTGAATGCAAGGAAAAGGGAACTTGTGGATAGCGGAACGTAGATACCCCCTCTTCTTGATGTGGTTGGCGCGATCACACTAAGGATCCATTACACGGTCGCGTAGCCGGCGTAGCGTGATACTGTACCAGACCCTCTTCACTGCTCTCCAATGCTGTAACTAGAACCTATTGTACAAAATGTATGGGCCTCCGAGAGGAACATGAGGGCTCTTCATGGATGCCTCACTTCTAGTACAAAAAGCTCAGGTAAAGCCTTGGCCCCGACGATGATGATGATGATGGGGCTGAGGATGTCCAAAATAGGCACCAACGCCGGACCGGCACACTTTCTTCCCCATAAACTTAGACCCTGGCCTTTTCTTTATATCTTACTCTTCTTGATTTTTTTTCTTTCTCCTTTCCATCTCCTTATTCCTGTCTCCTTTTTTTTTTAAGAAGGAGAGAGAGAGAACACAGAGAGGAGGAGGAGAAAGAAAGCCGGAGAGAGTGTGCTTGCCAATTTTTTCTTGGCTTGAGTAGTGAATGACTGCCTGAAGGCAAGGTGGTGTCGGATTGCTGCGCCGGCCTGAGCATGCTGGAGCTCGTAATTTGGCTGAGAGAAAGCGAGAAGGAAGATGGAAACGGGGTTTTCTTTGAGATGATGGAGGGAAAGAAAACAAAAGGTCCTGGACTACGCAGGTGATTCAGACGGATTCTTCCGTGACAAATGTAGGTATATCTACGTGCACTCTGAAAAGACAAATTGCCTGCCAAATATTCTAGCCTTTTCCTTCAAATTATCCTCTCTTTTCTCAACTCAATTTCCTGAGGCTCCAGGCAAAAAAGATTGTGGGAGAAAGAAAGTGAATAAATTTCAAGTTTTTTTCTGGTGTTTTTTTTGTGTGTGTGTAACTCAATGTGAAACAAGGGAAAACACATCTTTGTAAATATTTACACCAATGTACAACCTCACAGCATCCCTTATCATAATCTGATTTGCCTTTTCTGTTGATAACTGAATATATTTTTCATCTCCACATCCGACAAATTAAATTTTCAAGGATTCAAGAAGTTTGTGCAAAAACAAACCCCCAAACAAATCAAAACATTTCTGCTGTTTACTTCCAACACAGAGCACTAAACTTCCTACATCAAAAGTTATTAACTGATTGACATTCCCACTCCCGCTCCGACATCAATCCAAGCCTGCGTTCAGTCACCTTGCTGCAACGATGCCCTGGTTAATTAGTCACAATCCAAACACCCCAACCCCCAGAAACTGTTTATTTTCAGGGATATTGCAACCATGGAGAAAATACTACAGACAACTAGTCCAGACGACAGCATTTTCCCACAGACACAAAAATAACTCTAACAAAACAAAGGGAGGAACACATCAAAGTGAACCCTTAAAATAAACCTCTACAGGCTTGATTAGGTTCTTTTTCTTATTAAGCTGGATCAGTCAGTGCCCTTTTCCTGCTCAACATGAAGTAGGATTTTCTTGTTGAGCAATCGGGCATATGCTTGATTACACAACGATCACCAGGTACTTGCAACGACTGCTGAGGTTGGTTGAGCAATTCATGCGCCTAGTTAGCCAGCACAATGGCTTCCCACACAGTGATCCTATATACTATATACGCAAGGCACCGGCCAACCAGACAGCACTTTGTGTGGTATTGACTGTTTACAATGTTTACCAACAACTTGCAACTAATTTGTTTACACTTTGCGGACAAAAAAAGTACAATGAAGCTGGTGTTGGAAATGAGAAACTATGAATAAATAGGAGGTAAAGTTTCTTTCTTGATTCAGGGGAATGTACTTTATACTCTGGAGAAAGGTTTTTTCATGATAAATATTAACAAATTAACTTCTGCTTGATTTGTAGACTAATATAATCAAGTGTTTAAAGAGGGACTCCAAGGTCAAATTCAGTTTTGTGATCCACTCATTATCCGATAGATAGAGTCCTCATGAAAGTGGGGGGGGGGGAATTACAAGTCTCTAACCTCACGTTAAAATGGTGTAAAACAACATTTTATTTGATACTCTTTCAGAGCGAAATTTGAAACATGATGTCATCGAACTTCAAAACAAATGGGTATGTACATGTACATTCCAAAGAGGAACTTTTGCGCTGGTCAAAAGGTCCAATTCAACGCTGGTTTGGTAAGGTTAAATGCAACTTATCCGTAAAGATCAAAAAGGCGTTACATGAAAAATGCAAATTAGTTTGAAAAAACAACAACATTCATATCCACAAATAGATGTTTTACTTAGAAATAGATTGTTTCTTTTTGCCAAACAAATGCTTTGAAGACCACTCTTGATCAATAGATTCGAATTACCAGGAGTTCCAAAACACACAAAAGCAATTTGATGAAATCTGTAAAAACAGCACTAATGATCTTGTAGTCCTCAGTCAACGATTCTACCTTTAATCTGGGATATAACTGATTGATACCTTATAAATTTAATATCATAAATCCATAAAACCAACTGTGATCGGAGTGTACAATAGACGACTCTGATCTTGATGTACTTATTAACACTTGATATTTAGCACGTAGGAGGGGAATAATTCTTACATGATCTACAGTGAAAGACATCTATCCAGAAGTGTGAATGGAGAGGAAAAGAAGATCTGCCTGGGATTTAAAGGGGTGGTACAAACCTTAGGGCATCATTAATTGGGCGTTTACTGTTCTTAGTTGGGACATCCTCGGTTTTGTAAAGGTTTTATAAGGAATGGTACAAACCTTAGGCATCATTAATTGGGTGTTTACTGTTCTCAGTTGGGACATCCTTGGTTTTACAAGGGGTGGTACAAAACCTAAGGGCATCGTTAATTGGGCGTTTACTGTTTTCAGTTGGGACATCCTTGGTTTTATAAGGAACAGTACAAACCTTAGGGCATCATTAATTGGGCGTTCACTGTTTTCAGTTGGGACATCCTCGATTTATAAGGAATGGTAGAACCTTCGGGCATCATTAATTGGGTGTTTACTGTTTTCAGTTGGGACATCCTTGGTTTTATAAGGGGTGGTACAAACCTTAGGGCATCATTAATTGGGTATTTACTGTTCTCAGTTGGGACATCCTTGGTTTTATAAGGAATGGTACAAACCTTAGGGCATCGTTAATTGGGCGTTAACTGTTTTCAGTTGGGACATCCTCGGTTTTATAAGGAATGGTACAAACCTTGGGGCATCATTAATTGGGCATTTACTGTTTTCAGTTGGGACATCCTTGGTTTTATAAGGGGTGGTACAAACCTTAGGGCATCATTAATTGGGCGTTCACTGTTTTCAGTTGGGGCATCATTAGTTGAGGAAAAGCAGATAAATTTCAGGAGCAAAATATAAGGTTTTTATTCTAGACTGTTCTGTAATGGCCGAACAAAACATTTCCTCTAAAGTATGATAACTCTGAACAAATATCCACAGTTTCATCATGAAAATGCACTTTTTGCTTTGAAATATATTTTATATTGATTGTGAAAAAAAAAGTGCCTAAATAACTGTGAAAAGAAAAAATGGCTTGCAGCCTGCAAAGGGTATATTAACAGCAACTGAATATTGTGGAGAATGCAGGTATAGACAAATGTAAGAATTATACTTTCATGTCACCAAGAGAAATTGTATCACAGAGGAATATTAAATCCTGATAGAATCTTTCGCAGAGTGAAGAAAGGGATGAATAAACAAAATACACAGGGAATAGTATTTTTCCTTTCGTTTTTAATAAACCAGAAGAAAAAGAAAAAAATCCCAACAATCAGTTGGGGAGTTATCAAAACAAGAGTCACATCAGGTGCATTATGTCCGCGGCTCCGCTGCTCACTGAATGGCAAAATAGCAGAAAATTGCCAAAATTAGCTGGGACAAAATGAATGGTGTCGGGTTACCGTTCCGGAGCGCGCGCAAAGAGAAAATGGCAAAGCCAAATGCTAGCAATTGTCCCATGCAATCAGAGTCTACACTATAAGAGGCTACACATGGGTTGCTTCATTTCCTGATGGAAAAAAATAATGACTTTGCAGGGCCCTCTTTCTCCCTCACTCTAAGTCCGTCTTTTTCTATTATTATTATTATTATTATTATGATTATTATTTCATAGGGAGAGAAGCACAAAGAGAGGAAAATATATGGGAGTGTTGAAGTTTTTTCTTTCCATTTTTCAATTTGAAATATCTGTTATTCTGAAGGTGAGTTTGCAGCTTTGGAAACTGCGTGCGATAACCTGCCATTTACTAATTCAGAGAATGTTCTGAAACAAGCATCCAAGACGATTTAATAAGTAAGGAGACTAGAGTGAGAAGAAGAATGTTCCATCATCGAAAAAAACAAATGAAATAAATAGACATATAAATTGAGAAATGTCTAATTTAATCATGTGAATAGTTTCTCACTTAAACATCATGAAAGAGAGTGGTTGCATTGGCACTGTGCAATTCATCCGATTTGCTCATTCCAAATTATTGGACAAGGAAAAACACTCAAAGACACAAAATTGTTTTATTTTACTGTATTACCTTTCAAATATAGTGAAATGCTACGGCATTGTGATTAGTGGCACAGGAATAAGCAAGGCAGCCACTGAAGGTAATGAAGAGGGGACCAGGCATTTTGAATCAATGAAAAGACTGTTGAGATTCCTTCGGGGCAGCAGACTTACAGGGTAAAAAAACACTGTTCTAAATAAACACTGGATAGGTGTTGGATGGTTCTCTACTTCAACGCATGTTGATGCAGCGATACTGACATGGATGTAGCCGTAGCCGTCAACTTGGACACAGAATTGATGCTTACCTGGTATGTTTGCTGCCATCTACTGTCTTAAAGTCCCCCATAGACCTTTATCAATGTGTTGCCATCTTTGTTGGGTGCCCTTCTCACACTGTGATAATGACAGTTCTTCTTGATCCATTTAAAAGGGACCAGACCAGCTTTCCCTTCCAGCCTTAGCTTGGTTACATTTAGCAAAGAAATCAAAATGGCCGCACCATGATAAAGGTATGTTTCGTAAGATAGTAGTTAGACACCATGACATGATGACATGGTTACTAAGACATGGTGACAATGACATGCCATGGTCACCACGTCAATAGTCATGGTCACCCTGACGTGGTCACCCTGACGTGGTCACCCTGACGTGGTCACCATGACATGATCGCCATGTCACGGTCACCATGTCATGAGATTGGACTCTTTGTAGCGAGTTCAAGATCCCCATGATGAAACTGCTGCACCACAAGGTACCAAGCTCTACTCCTGGTTGGAGAGAAGCAATCATGACTAAGTGTCACCTGCACAGATACATAAGACAAACAACAGAACCAGTCTGGCTCAGATTCGTACCCATCTCACAATGCCTGAACCTCCACTATGATAATCAAACACCGAGTAAAATGTATTCTGCAACCAACATACAACGTTACGCTATTAAACAATTTCCTTGCATAACCATGAAATACGCTTTACAAGCTCTGAAGTCTGTTCTACTACAACCGCCAATAAACAGTAACACAGTGAGAAGTGCAATAAGATCGCCTTAGATACACAAGCAAACGGAATCCAACCTGTCACCTTAACTTGCAGTACTGAAATGTTTCTGTTCACCCAAATCACACTTCAAACCCACACTCCAAATGAATCATAGCACATAATTGAAACCCCCCAAAAAAATTAACAATCCCATAAAAAGCTATCCCGGCCAAACTGTTGAGAGGAATTCCCCATGAGGTTTGCAAAGTGTATATAATGGGTGTACATGATAGCACCCCTGCACTTTTTCAACAGCATGGGGTTGGGGTGCAGCATACCAAGTAACATACTTCACCTCTCATCAATGCCCTTCGCTAATTGAGGGGGGTGATGAGAGAACGCTGCCCTCGTTGGCCGAATTCTGACAGCTTATGATGCGTGGGGACAACTGTCTGAGACACAACTTCACACACACACTTCAAATTCTCAGGTACACGTCCCTTTCTCTTTTTAAAGAGTGTGTCTGACGACATCGGTATTTCTCTCTGCTTGATGAACATTGCCGGTTGTGTGAAGAAGAAGAAAAAAAGTAACTTTGTGGTTGTACCAACAGCTTTGCAGTGTGCCAACTGACAACATAACACACAGATCACAAATGAATCTGAACAATTTATTCTATACGCATAAACAGTACTCCTACAGACTCCTTAATCATTCCGTCTAAACAGCCAATTTTGTCTTTCTTAAGAACAGTGAAAAAAAGGAAAACAGCTAAGAGATTTAAAACACATTTCCACATCTAGTTTTCCTCTGACACATTTTCACATTTAAGCAGGGAGGTGTTTTTAAAACATTTTTATGCAAGCTTGCCCCAAACAAGGCTAAAAGCCACTCTTGGTATTAAGGGGCTAAAAGAAGAAAAATATTAAAGATGAAAATAACTCAGGAGAGCTGAAGGTTAGGAATTGATTTTCTGATAGGAGGAACCAGGTCGGACACACTGGTGGCACACTTACCATGAAATTATCTGTAGAAAAGACAGAGGCTGGCTACAGACCTACGGTGGGAAAGAGGATGTACATTCCAACACCTTCACCAGAAGTGGTGATAAATTAGAGGGGGGAATGGACTTAGATAGGGGAACATTGGTGATACAACTGATAGTCAGTGTCAGGTCCTACTTTGGGCGTATTGGACGTTTTGGACTTAGATAGGGGAGCATTGGCGATACAACTGATAGTCGGTGTCAGGTCCTACTTTGGGCGTAAAGTTATTACCCTTTACGATCAAAATCTGGCACTTCTCAGATATTGTAAAATGGCATTAAAAAGCAAAGACAACCGAACCATCAGCCTTCACTTCAACGAGAATGAGATGGCTAAAAGACAACCCCAATATCCCTCAGGCAAACAGTGCAGTTCCATACTTTGTCGTGTGGCTACCTTCCCAACAACAAAATAATCACACCAAAGTCAAAGGTGATTTTTGTCCATTTCAATTTCCCATCGAGTACAAATATAACTTTTTTTCCTTTCAATACTTATAATCAGCCGCTATTATGAAGTCTGCACAACGAGGACCTTGAATGTCAGCTTTCTATGCCGAATCGGATCCCCGTGATTATCAACGGATTGTAGGCTGGACAGCCCCTGATATCCTGACTGATTAAGGTGCTTGTTTTGGGACAGGAAATTGTTTTGGCAGCGCTGGAAATTGGCCGCGCAGTGGTGCAGCTAATGACCGCACTAATCATTTTTGGATCCACATTGCGGCTTTTTTTTGTGGGGGGGGGGAAGGGAGCTGGTTAGTATTTTGATAATTAAAGTGAGTGAATTCTGTCGTATAACATAAATTTTCATATTTTTTGTTGATTTTTATTAATCACATTATGTACTAGTTTAATCTCATCTACATAAAAATAAGGGAATTAATTAATAATGGCACCGACTGTGTTTGTCTGGGGTTTTTTCTTCCTCTCCCTCAACAATGACTATGATTAACTTTTTTGTTTCACTCTCTCTTCTCCTGCCACAGTGACTTTGTTCGTCTTTTCTTTTCCTTTACTCCCGTCAGAAATAATTGTTTGTTTATCCATGTTGTTTCATATTTTCAAACAATTCTAGAAATGATTCAAACACATTTCCTCCACATAACAAACAGTGAACATCTGTACTCACAAGAATTTTAAAAACAAAGCTATTCTGATTTTTTAAATAGTGATCAACAAATCGAATGCATACTGGTGGTTTTTTTAACTTTATTTTGTTTCCATTCCCCTTTAACATTTCCTGCGTTTTAAAAGTTGATTCGAGTCCTCCTGCAAATTGTTTCATTAATTCTGTCGGCCGATCATGTTACATATTAATTTATAATAAGCACAGCTTGAGGGGTTAGGGATAAAGACAATGAAATAGATTCACATCTTGACATTCATCGTTTCATATTTGTATAACCCAATTCCTAATGCAGTACAGTGTGCACTCGGCACAAGGAGGCTATGTGTTAAGTTCTTTACTGCGGCCGTTTATTGAGGTGTGTGTTGTGTTACCGAGTACTACCTTATGCTTCAACATGAACTAAAGAAGGTTTATGTGTTTGACAATCACATCAAGTAAATTACATCTCTTTTGGGAAGTAGAGTTGGATCCGAGAAGAACTTGGGTTGAGATGAAGTAGACAAGCCTGATATTTCACAGAGGCAACTGCCTCCGTGCCCCTGACCATTGCCTTGGAGAAGCAACGGCCTCCGTGCCCCTGACCACTGCCTTGAACAGGCAACTGCCTCCCTGCCCCTGACCCATTGCCTTGGAGAAGCAACGGCCTCCGTGCCCCTGACCACTGCCTTGAACAGGCAACTGCCCCCGTGCCCCTGACCACTGCCTTGGAGAAGCAACGGCCTCCGTGCCCCTGACCATTGCCTTGGAGAAGCAACGGCCTCCGTGCCCCTGACATTGCCTTGAAGAGGCAACTGCCTCCGTGCCCCTGACCACTGCCATGGAGAAGCAACGGCCTCCGTGCCCCTGACATTGCCTTGAAGAGGCAACTGCCTCCGTGCCCCTGACATATTGCCTTGGTGCCCTTTGAAATGTTTCAGTACAATTTTTTCCCTCATGTAGGTGCCATAAAGGGAAAACTGCCTTGTCCTTATACAACAACAAAGTCTCGACCTCAATCTTGACGTTTCAAACAGTGTGCGCTGCTTACCTTCAGAAGAAAGTACACTGCTGGAAATGGCGAGACTCTACTTGATCTCAACCCTAGTACCCTGGTTCTTCTTAGAACCAACACTTCTCCTACTTCTCCCCAAAACAGATTTAAAGGTATCGTACATGTTTGGTAATGACTCAAAACAAATATTAGCATATAAACTTACTTGGTAACAAGCAACGGAGAGCTGTTGATAGTATAAAACATTGTAGGAAATAACTCCCTCTGAAGTAACGTAGTTTTTGAGAAAGAGGTAATTTCTCACTAAAATAATAAAACTTTCTTGCAAGAAGTTTTTATTTCTATCTGAAAGCACACAAATTTATACAACAAGGGTATTTTTTCTTTCATCATTTTCTTGCAACTTCGATGACCAATTGAGCCCAAATTTCACAGGCTTGTTATTTTATGCATATGTTGGGATACACCAAGTGAGAATACTGGTCTTTGCCAATTTCCAAACGTGTTCAGTGCCTTTAAAGAGGGTTCCAAAGGTCACATACTTTAGGTAATGCACTCATTTTCCAATTTTTTGAAAGTGGGAGAAGTAATTACAAGTCTTTAACCTCACCTTAAAATGGTGTAAATTGCCATTTTATTTGACACTCTTTTGAGCGAAATTTGAGCATGATGTCTTTGGATATCAACAACAAATGGGTCTAGGTACATTCCAAACAGGTTCATTTCAAAGGGTCAAAATCCGATGCTGTTTTGATTGAATATCATCAAAATACAGGAAATTCATGGAGCTGCTTAAGGTGAACATTTTGCTCAGCAAATTTCTGCCAAATTAACATGAGCAGGATACCAGTCACAGATGGAACATTTCATTTCATTTCATTTATTCTCTGGTTGTGAAGCCAAGGACTCTCAGAAAAGTGAACTTAACCACTAGACTAGCCAAGAACTCCAAACAAGGAAGTTAGTTTCAGTTTTAGATGTGGGAGGAAAACCCCAGAGAATTATTCCAGGGAAAAACCCACGCAATTAGGTAGGGACTGAAAACCTAATCCACATGATAGTGTCCCCGGCGGGATGGGAACCTGGGTCCTAGAGGTGGAAGGCGAGGAAAGATACCACTACGCAAACCCGACCACCCAAACATGTGACTGAAGAAAAAGGGAGATTAATGAAAAATCCTGAATTTAGGAAAAAAACCTGACGGCTCGCAGCCCTGCTTCAAATCTTGCAGATGCTGACAATGTCATCTTTGATTACATATGTACTTTTGCCCGCTGGTGTTTGTACCGTTTTACAGCAATTTAATATTTTTCCAATTCTGGAGTGTTTTGATATTTTAAAGTTTCATTTCGTTGCTGGATAATAAAAATCTGATCTTATAGACAATGTGGAGAGGATTTGGGAATTTGAGCCACTCGTCAAAATTCCAACTTAATACGAAATCTTTATCAAATGAATGCAATCTGCCTTCATGTGTTGGCCTGGGCATGTTTAGTTGCAGAAGTATTTACTCTAAACCAACATTGTGTCTATAGAATGGGTACCGGGCACACAAGGCTGGTGCCTCGCAGACTACATACTCCCCCATCATCATCATCACCAAGAAACGTTGTCTCATTGCTCGATGTATTTTTTATCTCCGCAAAATGAGGACAGCGCAAATAATGCACGAACTTGGAATATATATTTAACCTGGAGAGAGCAGAGATGAAGATAAATATTGTAAAAAATTGTGTCAGTGCCTGTTTGATGAGCCTACGGCCTGAATCAATTATGTTAAATGAAGCGCAGCATTCAAAACTGTTGCCCTTGATGAAAACGGATTTTGATAACATCAATGGAGCCTGGGTCGATCAAATTCTACGATTCGTCTTGGGACAAGTGGTGCTTTGATATGGGCTACATTTTATGATGTTCATTAACGCAGACTTGACCATATTTTAGACCGCATGAGGGCGCTTTCATCGGGGAATGTCTTGCATCACAATTACAGTCTGATCTTATTTTAATTTCCTGTATGTAGTTTTCTTGCATCAATGACGAAATACATAAACATAATATAATTTATTTTTAATTTATTACTTGTTTTTCATCTCTTAAAATTGGTCCAAGTATGCCGTCATGCGGTCAAAAAACGGCAAATTCTGTGCTGAGAACACAAAGTAAAGCACAGAAATCAGTGGTCCGTTTCCTTATCAAGCCTTTAAACTGGGGAGTGCCCATCTATCAACACACCAATCTACTAGTTAGGCCACTTGTCTGATCTTTTTCTGTGTTTCTCAGGACCTTAAGTGAACACCAATCCTGTCAAACTGTAAGGTGTTGATACTGTGGTGGAAATGAGGAATGGTAGCTCTTAGCGCTGGTTGTTTAAAGCCACAGTACAGGGCTTGAATTCGAGGGGAAAATTCACAAGACCCTGCAGGACTTGTAGCTCAGAATCTTTACTAAATCTTCTCTATCAAAAAATTCAAAATTGAAATTTTGGGTGGGTTGGTCAAACCAAATTTGAAAAAAAAATTGTCATTTTTAAATTGATTACTCTGAATGGCCCTTTGTGGGTGAAAGTTATGTTTAAAGACTGGAGAGTAAAAATAAATTAATTGTAAAAACAATCCCCCAAAAAACCAATGACATCCCACACCTTTAAAGAGAGAGTATACCTTTGTTTTTTTAAAACTGTTTGATTGTTTTAAACCTATATAAATGTAGATATACAATAAAACTAACCTGTGAAAATTTCATTTCAAAAGGTGGCTGTGTTTTTGAGATATCGCCTACAATCCGGAGCAGTTAGCCTATGTCCACGCAGGAAAAACAATCCGTAAATTGGAATACACAATCTGAGAAACGTATCTGACAGTAACGTTTCTCCGATTCAAATTTTTGGGGATAAAAACTTATATCTTTTTCCACAACCACATTACTTCGAAGTGAAATGATTCTCAAAATGCTTTATACTATCGAAAGCTGCTGTGTTTCTAACCAAGTAGGTTCTGATTGCCATTAATTTTAAGAGTGATTACCAAACGTATACCTTCCCTTTAATTTTTTTTTATCTCTATCTTATCAGTCTGAGAATTTTTGGAAGGGAGAGCTGAGAGCTTAGAGGAGTGCGGAAATGATGCAGAGCTAGAGTTGACAGAGTCAATTGAAGAAGAGGTCTTCTAGTCAACTACTCATGTTGATAACACTACACCATAGTCTGAGGCGAATGTCTTGTACATTGAGGTCAGTGTCTTGTACAATGGCTAGAGCTTTGGTAATGGCTGTTACAAACGGCTTAGGCTCCATAAGCCAAGTTTGAATCCTCATTCTGAAAGTGCACAATTTTCAAAAAATACCGACTGCCTATAAGCCTGAATGGAATTAAATCTGATGTGCATCCAACGTGAACAGATACTGTTATCATATCTGTATGTGTATCCGTACACTAGTGAAACCTCTCTAGTATAAAAAGCGAACGACGCACAAACATACTATCTCCAAGCATGCACTACTCATAAAGACTTAAACAATTTGGTTATCAAGAGTTGCAGTAATTTTCTTGGATAGGATCAGCTGATTAGGAGGGCCTACACCTGAAAACAGGACCAACTCCTTGAAATCCTTTCTAGTGACTTTAAAGTGAGTTGTTTTTCAAACCCCCAACTGCCGGCAGAAGGTAACACTGCACTCTCCGGCCTCCCTGGTTCTCACTTTCACTGGTAGCCCACGTCACGTCGTACCAAGGCAAAAAAAGAGCACCACCTCTCCCGACCCGACACAATATGGAAATATCCGCGACGTGAGAAGCGCGAAGTGTGGGAGCATTAATAGCAAATGAAGAGGGTGTTAAACCCTTGGCAAATCAACATTCAAAAGACAAGGGAGGAAAGAAAAAAATATATAAAGAAATTGCCACACTTTGGAGAGAAAGGTGTGAGTTTGGGACGTGTGTTTCCAAGTGGCTTGGGAGTCATCGTGGTGTTAATATGAACAGTTCAGTATACAATGAATGGGGAAGCTTGCTCCTTCTCCAAACCACACACAGCTACACTCTTCACACATTTTGTTCAAAAGTTGCGGCTCACAAGACAACATTTTCATACGGCTTATTCAACGGTGCTTACAAATACGCTAAGCATGGAAAAATCTTGCTAAACAGAAGTAGATCACCAATTTATGAAATGTGAAATTTGCATCGGGGATAAAGAATGTTATTCGGTTTCACCCATAACACCGATGTGTGTAAAGCACTGTGTACTGCAGTACTTTCCCGAGTCCTGTGAAAACAAATACACAGGCATATTACTCGGGTGGGATTCGAACCCACAACCTTTGCCATTCTAGATCACTAATAATAACTAGTTTATGAAAATATAATATACCTAATTACTGGCTTCCTCAAAAAGTTGTTAAAAAACAGATGGCAAAAAATAGTCTGTGTAGAATTGAGATTGAACTCATTAAAGAAAAGGTGAGACAACCACTGGCCCCTCCCATCTCCTTCAACCCCATCCTAAATGGAGTACCCACAATATCAACAATGTGTCACAACTAAAATGCTGTTGACACCCCGACCTCAAAATCCCTTTATTTTACGTCACATATCTTGGTTACTGCATATCTGCGTCATCTTGGCACACTTTAGTCACACTGTAATGGTGTCAAACGTTACGACGTTAACCAAGGCCTAGAAAGCTGCTTAAAAAAGTGTCTTCTTCAACAAGAAATGATTCCGTCACAAAAATACACCATCACTTCCAACATTCATAACGTAAATTTGCTTGTAAAGAAAAAAACCATAACAACCCAAGAATGAATAAATCAAAGAAGTTTTTGGGGGTTGGTGGCTAAAGCCACTCGCATAAAATCAAGTTCAATTTGTCAGATCTGATTGAAGATGCCTGGTTACTGTCCGCAAAGACACGGTTGACATGTGTTTACATGGACACTGCACTGTCAGGGCTCACTGGAGCAAAGTATAGGCCGAGAATCTGCCTTTGAGGTATATTATTGTGTTGGCTTCGTTTAAATGTAGGCTACTGCCAGAAAGTGGGCCAGAGATGGCGGAAAATGTCAAGTTATGACAGTTGCTGACAACGAGATGTTGGAAAATGGTAAATCGGCCATGAGAAGTTGGACAGTCTCTGGAACTTGTGTCATCTAAAAAAGAAAACTGCCATTATTAAAAAAAATACAGGTTTAAAAATTGGCAATCATAAGTGTGGGCTTACATGCTTCAATGAGTTGCCTTTTGGGCTGCTCTCGGAAAATAGGCTTCGACTGAACAGAGAAAAATGGGATGAGTAATCACCGGCACTTGAAAATATGGTAATTGGAGGATCATGAATATGGTAATCAGTGAGATATGGTAATAAAAGAAATGTTATTTGATACTGAGTCAAACATTAATGGTTATCAGAGAAACCTGAATATGGTTACAGTACACATCAAAAGTGGTGAGACTAAAATATGGTTATTGGCGAGATGAGACTCCTGCTTTTGTGGTAATCAGTGAGACATGATTATGGTAATCAGTAAGGCGTGAATATGGTAATCAGTGAAGCATGAATAAGATAATCAGTGAGATATGAATATTGTGATTAGTGTAATGTACAATGGTAAGAAAAATGTTGATAAAGGTTATCACATAAAAAATGAATATGATAATGAGTAAAACTATATAGTTGTCTTAGAAATTGGTAATCCATGAAGAATATGTATTTTACCATTGTTAAGTGGCCCTTTCAGCTACTGCTGCTGGTCATTTTTTGTTTGTATATACAAATAAAAATAAATAAATAAAATAAATATGAATATGATCATCTGTGAAACCATGAATAGCTCCTTCTGTGAAACTTGAGAATAAATTAGTATGGTAATTAGAGATGAACTGTAGTATGTAAAGAGAGAGCATGAATATGCATTGAGTATGCTAATCAGGTTTCTGTGACTAAATGGTTATTGGACAGCACTGACAGGGAGGAGTCAATAATATGCTAAATAGGTAGAAGTGAATATGGAGGAATATGAAATAGAATAATTAGAACAAGGTGATGTTTTATACAGATGTTAAATATCGGTTGATAAATCCACAATTGCTTTAAATAATAAACTGTCCTTGATTTGTAATGAAGCAGGTATTTGTTCCATACAAACCAACCTGGGCTTCAGCAAAAAATATTGCTTAACAATCTCCTGCTAAGCAACAATAAACAGAATACCAGTCACAGGTGGTACATGTGCCAAATGGTATTTTAGCTGGTAACCTTAATCTGGTAAGCACAATTTTATTGTGCTTAGGTACTTTTTGTGCTTAAGCAGCTCTGTGAAATTGGGCCCAGGCAATGTACACCATCATTATGATGAAATGAAACAAGTATCAAGAACTTGACGAAGGGAAATGAGAAAAAAAACCTTCTACATCTTATAAAAATAGAAGAAAATCAGAGCGAAGAAAATCAGAGCGAATATTCAGGGAATCTTACCCTGGTCATCGCCTGCTGCTTGAGTGAGGCATCAACAACAATAAAATCAAGTGCCAAGTCGGAAAACTGTGGGACCAGCTGCTTAAGGTTGTATACTGCCCCGAGGCAAAGAACGTAAAAAAAGAAAACAGAAAAGAAAAGAAAACTCGGGCACAGGGGCTTGATGGAGATTCTGGTTAGGAATTATTGGGGTAGAACGACCGGCCAACAACGACGATACCAAAGTAGGTCACGGAATCTGTATCGAGAATTGGGAGCAGGAGGGTCTAGGGATGCAGGCTGTAGTCGGGGGAGAAAAGGGATATAAACTTAGTCAGCTTATCACATTCTGCGTGACGATTGGGGGATTGCTGAATGGAGAAATAAAGAAGGATGAAAAAAAAAAAGTAAAAAAATATTGGGGGAATAAGTTCCGGGGTAGGCAATGGGGAGCTTCGGTCACGGGGGGGGTTATCAGGTTTTTTCTTGCAGTTAGATTTTTTTGCAAATTTTCAGATAGGATTACCTTGCCGCCACCACTGGCGGTAACCGAAGACTTAAGATGGACAACACGAAGGGAAAATATTTAATCATACTAATAGAGTGTGAAACGCGAAGGTTTTCTTGTGACATCTTGCAGGCTCGGTCCCCGGGTAGGGAACGGCTCTAATTTGAAGATGGCAGCTTATCCAGTTCAATTTTTTTTTTCCCTCTTCCTTTTTTTTTTCTTCGGTTGCACACAGCTCAAGGCTCAAGCCGTGCTACTCTCGGTTCTGCCCGACGGATGGCATAGAGGAGGGGTCTCCGGGGAGACGAGGTCGGGCAAGATGGGGTCGTTCGCATCTCGTCATCTTCCCGCATTAGCATAATACTGCAGTCGTGAATGGTGCCGAATCAAGGCTGCTGGTAGCCTGTCTGCCATCCATTCACAATCCTGATTGGTTGACGACGGGCCTTCTGTGGCCCCCCCGATGGACAACGACGCAAAAAAAAGCAGTCTGTAAAAAAATATATAAGTAAAACCTCGGACGGTGCTAACGATGAATGATAGTCTTGACACAATTCACTTAATTGCACCCAACCATTCATGGTTTTAAGCTCAGGAGCGGGGTAGTTGGTTTACGGACTCTATATTGTACCACCTCAGTAACAATCTGATTTTAATACATCTAAGAGGTAAATACAAAGTTTCTTACAAGCTGACTTTACAAAACTGAACATCACGAACATTTCCACAAGTAAGTTTGTAAATAAATGATTAAAGGGTTTGTGTCAAATGCAGTTTGTCCACACAAAAAGAGGACATTTCCAAGCACAGCAAGGCTTTGTACTTTCAATTTTCAATTGCACAGCTGAGAAACAAACAAATAAACCACTTGCCTGATAAAACCCTTCGGAGAATAAAAGACTTAAAAACCTCTCAACAAACGTATTTAATTACTTTCTAATTGCTTTACTAAGTTAACCTGAACAATAACCATTCATCATCACTATGAACAGCAATAAATTACAACCGTGACCTAATTTGTTTAAATTGCAAAGCTGATCCATTTTTTTATCTTTCCGATAAGTTAATTTGCCAAGCCTCTCTTGTTTGTCTGGTGATAGTCTGGTAAACCCACCGAACAGCCGGCGATAATTAGTCCGCACTTTCCCTAAGATCACTTCCTTTCTTTCAACTCATTATCTAATTAGCTTTTACTCAGTGACTGCATAAGTTGCTCAGGTATGAAAAGCATGTGGTAAACCGATTCAACCGCCTCTTCGTCTTCTTCACTCTGAGCGTACACCTCGGGTGTAACGTCTGTAGATGTAATCATATTGGGGGGGGGGGGAGATCCTACATCTACATGTATGTACATGAACCAGTGGGCTTTCTCCTAATGATGCCGACAGTGAAAGTTGTTGCATTAAAGGCCCCCCCCCCCCCCGACATCCTTAGGCTACTGTAAGCCTCTTCACTTTTCTTTTGTTTTCATTTTATTTATTACCTTTGGTTGTGAAGCCAAAGACTCTCAGAAAAGTGAAAAGCCGAGAACCCTAAACAAGGAAGTTAGTTTCAGTTTTACTTTACAAGTGGGTGGAAAACCCCAGAGAATTATTCCAGGGAAAAACCCACGCAATCAGGTAGGGACTAAAACCCAATCCACATAGTGCCCCCGGTGGGATTCGAACCAGGGCCCCAGATGTGGAAGGCGAGGAAAGATACCACTATGCCATGTTTCTGATAAGAAAGCTCAAACAATACCCGTGTGGAAATTTTCTCCATTTGCAATTGCAACACAACCATTTATTAAATATAGAACTAAGTAAGGTTATTTAATAACCTTACTTGGTTCTCAGCAAAATTTTGCAAAGCATATTTTGTCTTTTTTGTTTCACAAGCAATCTTCAAGCTTCAATCGTTTCACTGCCCCTTTTCATCAGCTAACGAATAACTGGCCATCTCCTCTAACCATCCCCTCCCCCCTAAAAAAAAAGCTAAACTCAAATTCCCCAGATGCCTACAAGATCTTGCAGCTCTCCATGTGAAAGTGTAATAAGGGGAGGACAAAAAACGCCTAGGAAGGCATTGCAATAATTACGAACCAGCAGTTTCAACCTTGGGGGGGGGGGGCTATTGTATCGAGCGGGCTATGACCATTCAATCATTTTAAGTGATGACTTATCAGTGCTTGGACATAGGGTCATCGTATATTCATTCTGGGGACTGGGCAAACAGGTCCATTATATATGAAATGCACCTGGGTCCAGTTATAAAGCACTTGTATATCAAGAGAAAAAAAATCAGCCCTCTTGTTGACTATTTCCTTTTATAAAAATAAAACGAAAGATTCATCATCCAGATCGCCCCAAAATCAAAGAAAAATTTCTTAGCAAATTCCCTGACATGAATGTAGTAAGACGTTATAAACGTCCGTTACATTATTTTGTTGATGTATTTTCACCCCAGATTACTCGTATTAAAAGCGATTGATGGTGAGTCATCTGAATGACAGAGATTTTAATGGATTGGCATTTGTTGAAATGCCGCCATTACTACTTCAGATGCTCCATGATGTAAACTACGCTTATATACACAGTGTTTGACTGTGAAGTTATCAACAGAAATCATACACAGAACATGTTTATAATGTATTACTCATCAATCTTTTGTAATTTAGATACTTTTTAACACTTGTGGATTTTTTGTGTGCATGCCAATCTAAAAGTTAGGCTCTGTCTTCTTGGTTATTTTAAGCTAGCTACACTTCTGAGATCTTTGTATTGATTGAACACTTGTTAAATGAGTTTCACTAATGATCAGTTGTTGTTTTCGCTGGTCTTTAAAGGCACTGAACACGTTTGGAAATTGTCAAAGACCAGTGTTCTCACTTGGTGTATCCCAACATATGCATAAAATATCAAGCCTGTGAAAATTTGGGCTCAATTGGTCATCGAAGTTGCAAGAAAATGATGAAAGAAAAAACACCCTTGTTGTAGAAATTTGTGTGCTTTCAGATAGGAATAAAAACTTCTTGCAAGAAGTTTTTATTTATTTTATTTTTTTTATTTATTAGTGAGAAATTACCTCTTTCTCAAAAAGTTACTTCAGAGGGAGTCGTTTCTCACAAAGTTTTATACTATCAACAGCTCTCTGTTGCTCGTTACCAAGTCAGTTTTTATGCTAATATATATTTTGAGTAATTACCAAACCTGTACAGTGCCTTTAAAGGAAACTTTTATATATTAATTTCAATCTACGGAAGTACATTTGGAGATCGACAGGATCCTTATACAAAGGTGCCTTGGAAAAGAAACAGAACTGACAACAACAAAAAACGTAAGTCAAATATTAAACAATTCGGACAAAAAAAAAGTGACGCAAAGAGATGTGCAAACTTTACCTTACAGACATAACTGACTTCCGAATAATCTATTGTGTGGTTTATTCATAAAAAGAGGAGTACATAAGGACTTAAGGGACCGGGCAGGGAGCAACCCGTGCCACCAGGTCATTGTGGCCGTACCTGGGAAGAACCCCCCCCCCCTAACGGAAAGATGAGAAAGAACACCATTCACACTGAATACAACAACATCATATCAAGTTTATTGGCTGCTTCAATTGGCAGTGGACAGCTCTTCCCCAGTTAGAGGTGCTACAGTTTGCACCTCAAAAAGAAAATGCCCAGGATGGGGTACCGGGGAAAACTGAAAAGGGCTCGACCCCGAGCGATAATACATGAGGGAGACAAGGGGATCGTCCAGGGAATCTTAGCCTCTCATACCTTGGCGGCGGAGGGAGCTTCAGAAGGGTTGAGGTCTCTGTACTTTTTGTTTGTCCAATCAAGGACCTGGGAGTTGCTTCAATAGTAGACATTTCAAGGGACATCAGTGAGTAATAACGGCCAGCAGGGGACGGGTTCTTACAAGGGATGGTGCACAAATGTATCTTGGATAAAGATCTTTCTCATTTCATTGTGGATTAAAAAATAAATCAATACAAAATGAATTGATATTAAACTATGTATTCTTATAAAAATAATAATAAAACAGCACAGGCGAGATTAGTTTTCCCTTGATGTTGGTTCTAGATTAATATTTGTTTCTTCTACTCTCGTGAAAATCAACGACAAAAATCCCCACATGTTTAACCATGTCTTTTAAATCTCCTCAAACTTATTTACATTTATATTTATTTTATTTCTCAGGCAGTCATGAAAAGTACATAGACCTACTCCATCAAAATAGCAAAAAACATTAATAGAAAACTACAACAACAATAAAAACACAGAGGAAGAGGAAAGTGAGCCATTCTGGAACACAATGAATTGCCTAAAAGAAAAAAAGTTTCTGTCTAGAGGCTTGCCTCTCCAGCTGGTTCCAAGATGAGCAAAAGTTATTAAAAAATAAACATACACAGATCTTGCATTCAAGCACAAGGACAACATTGGTAAATATCTAAGACCAGTAACCACACTTGATGTGACCCAACATATACATGAAATAACAAACCTGTAAAAGTTTAAGCTCAATCGGTCATTGGAGTCTTGAGAAAAAAGTGGACAAAAAACCTTAAATGTTTTCACTGTTTTCAAACATTGAGTTTTGGACTTGCAATATCAAAACTAATTGTTTTTACTAATTTCTCAAAAACTATTGCATTTCAAGCAAAAATATTTCAAAAAGGTAGTTTCCCACCATAACCATGTTTATACCATATACATTGTGTGCAAATTTTTACTCTTACCAATGTTATGCACACCCTGGGAATTCTCTTGAAAACAACTCTTATAAGGTTCGTTTTTCTGTTCTTTTTTAATACAAATTGTATCTCTCTCTGAGACAGTGGAAGAAACACGAGGAGGGCTTGGTGTATGTCCCGCTGTGGACGGACACAGACTGATGAGGATGATCGAGACGTTCTTGGTGAGTGGCGAGATAGTGACAACAATGAAAGAAACATGAGGAGTGATTGGACTAAGCCAGAATGGTAAGACACAAAAAAACAATGGTCTGAAACATGAGTAGGACTGCATTTACCTCCAACAGTGGATAATCACTGAATGAGCTGGATCTTCAATAATGTCCCCAGACTAAAGACAGTGCTGCTACGTCACATGATTCAGGGCAACTCCAAACCTAGTACCATTGTGTCGTGAAACATTCATTCAAGAGAGCGTACGGGTGTTTGCCGTCTCTTATAAGTTATAAAACTCAAAAAAGCTTGCCCTGAACAATGCGACATTGTAACTGTGTCTAGTCTGGGAATTTCAAATTTTAAGCAGTCACTTGTGACTAAGTAAGTCAATGTACCAGACTTTAATCAAATCTAACTCGCAGGCAGCTTATTGATTATGATGACACACTGGTTAACAACAAGAAACTGTTCAAAATGGAAGAAAAATAAGTGTTAAAATGCTTTGCACTAATTGTGTCCATAACTACATTAACATCTATCCCCAAACAATGTCAGCTGTACGTTTGAATATAAAGCTATAAAAAGTTAACCCAATGACTTGATCGTTTCTATGCTTAGCAAAGTTTAGCAGGAAACCGGTCAAAAACCAATACATATTACACTTGCTCTTTGGCTGGTAATCTATTTCCGCTAAGCAAGACTAGTAAAACAAAACGAGTACAAGGCAGCTTGATTAAATTGCAGTCCGGTCAAAGTCTCTCGTAAAGTAGTGTCAGACTATAGAGGCTCAGGCAAATGTTCAAAAAAAAAGAAATAACACAGAGCTCTGTAAGGACATAGACATCCGTTTATGAGTACTCAATCGAACCGGGCAATTGTTTAAACCAAATATCTACCGACTCAACACACCTTTGCACAAAAATCTACATCAAACATTTTGGCCCACGCAAAATTTGTTGAACACACACCAAGAACTTGGCCCGGGTAAAGAATTGTAAAACAGAGGATAGAGTACTAATAATTACAGAGCTGCGGAGAGAATGGTGGAGACTGACGAGGGGATGGGGGGGAAAAAAAAAAGAGCGTGGTAAAAACGTCAGCTTGTGCTTTAATAATAATGAAAAAAGGGGGGAAAGAGAAGAAAAACACTAGCCACCGTCCTACGCCTGTGTAAATGGCGCACACGTGGTCGTCACACCAAATGTGTTGATTTTAGCTGCAATGCTAACAGTGAGAATGAATTGGGGCCCCTCGTTGCCTGCACGGGACAATGGGCCAATGTTTGTGCCCCCGCACGGTAAGTTAACAGTGGCTATTCAATAATGTATGGCTAGTGTGGTATCAACATAGGGGTAGAAAGAAGAAGGGCGAATAGGGGGGGGGGAATAACGGAGGGGGGGGTGGGGTTTAATATACCGACTACACCATGGCCGTACCGTGGCATATTTTTCCTATTGACTTTGGGTCGTATCTGTGTCAGGGAAAACATTGACGAGGGTTCCGAGGGGGTTGGAACTCCACGGAAACCCTGCGACACGAAATGTGCCGGGAATGAAATATCTAAACATCACACAAAAGACTCATTAACTCACAAAATTGCACGATGACTTGTTGTCACGGTGAGTGAGTGACGGTATGCTGGAAACAGCAAACAACTTCACATTTTAGTCTTCCCAAAAAAAAAAAAAACAAAAGCAATTTTATTTAATTTAGAGAATTAAAAAAAAATAAATAGGATGTTTACTTGTTTACAACGTACACAAACAACAAACAAAGTAATTAATTCAATCATAAGTGTGGTATGAAAAAAGCACACAAACAACAATTTTAGTGTAGTGTCCCAGCACTAAAAACAAAGCAACTATTAAGCCCCCTTTAATTTAGAGAATACCAAAGAAATAAACAGGATGTTTACTTGTTTACACTGTCAACAAATGATTAACAAAGTAATTAAATCAATCATAAGTGTGGTATGCTGGAAACAGCAAACAACTTCACATTTTAGTCTAGTGTCCCAGCACTAAAAACAAAGCCACTATTAAATAGCCCCCTTTAATTTAGAGAATACCAAAGAAATAAACAGGATGTTTACTTGTTTACAATGTCAACAAATGATTAACGAAGTAATTAATTCAATCATGAGTCTAACTCCCTCGTGAGTAATTTATAACGATCCTTCATCACTCCAACAAAACCCAATACTATATCAGGCCTAGAATTTCATCTTTGAGAGGGCAAGGCCATTTTCATTTTGCAAAGGGCATTTCCATTGGAAAATTTTAAAGTCTATGGGAAACTTTTGAAGGAGCACCAAGGCCAAGACCAGGGCAACAGAGGCCGTGGCCTTCGTGTAATTCCAGGCCTCAGAGGCCTGCCATAGTGTAAATGAAACATCCAAACTGTAAGACTCTGATTATGGTGGTATGCCTGATCTCATGTAATGCTGCATCAGTTAAAACTAGCACAGTCCTCAGTCTAACAGAATCAAACAAAATAGGCAGTTGGGTCTTGATGGGTTGGGATTGTCTAGGTTCCAAGCTCATTCAGGTCAAAACGTTATTACAGGTTGAATGGCTTCTGACTGGCACCCCCAAATAAGAATATTGACAAAATAGGGAGACCGCCAACATTAGGGCTAGATAGCTCATACAGTAGAGCGCTGGCACGTCAATCCAGAGGGATTGCAGGTTCAAGTCCCGCTCTAGTAAATTTTTCTTTGTTCAACCTCAAATTATCTAAAAGTTATTAATCACAAACTCTGTGCGGCAATCAAGTTGAGAAAAATTGAGAAACTATTTGGTACATTCAAGTCATTGTTTTCTAATTTTGGGCGTTTTTTTGAAGATGTGTTAGTAAGATTACTATTACCAACTTTAAAAGAAGAGGGTCTAAACATTATTTTAAAATTCGTAAATATAGGTCTAAGGCACCTTAAAAAAATGAAATAGTGAGGAAAAACGAAAATCTCCAAGAGTGTGTGCAAATAAACACTTCAAATCTAACAATGTGATTAAGAACTGGTAAGAATATAAAAAGCTATAGTAAGTAAAACTGAAAATGTAATATGTAAATGAAAATTAAAAGCCAGAAAATTTAATAAAAACCTTAAGAATGTAAACCAACGTTTATTGAAAACTGTTAGCCCATTAAATGCACTTATCAGATAAAAATTATGAATAATTTATATTTGAAATTTATGAATAAAAAAATGCAAAATCAAGTTAGAAAGACCTTGTGGCTACAGAGCTTTGTCTAAAGCCAAGAAAGCCTTGACGAAAGGCTATGGGCACAATTTCACAAAGCCCGCAAGCACAAAAACATGCTAACCAAAGAAAAATCATGCCGAGCTGAAACAGGTCACCAGCCAAAATTCTATGAAGTTTACATTGTTACGACTGGTCTCCCGTTCAATGTTTGCTTAGCAAAGAGATTTGGTAAGCACTATTTTCTGCTGAACAGCTTTATGAAATTGGGCGACAGTTAGTCCTGTCAAACAGTCACATAAACCAAATATCCTGTAACCAGCAACCCCCCCCCCAAAAAAAACAAAAAAACAAAACAAAACAAAAAAACAAAACACAAAACAAAAACAAAACCTTTAAAAAATAATAATAATAATAATAATAATAAATAAAAAATAACCCACAAAAAACTCATCCATCAACAAATTGACAGTCACTATGACACAATTTTATCCCCAAACCCTAAACCACAATAAAGCGCAAGTTTATTTAACACAGATCGTGATTGTTTCACACAACTCTGGGCAGCGCTCTCCTTTAAAAGTATTATACAGGATTGGTAAGGATAAAAAACATAATTGTTTAATTTTAGTCTGAAAGCTTACTGATTATGAAGTTCATACAAGAACCATTTTTTCTATGAAATATTTCCCTCTGAAATGTAGTCATATTCGAGAAAACTGTATCTGAAAACCTACCAAATCACAACAGCTGATTTTGGTTACAAAAAAGAAAAAACTTTGTAGAAAATTCATTTAAGAAATCTCAAAGGCAGTAAAATTGTATACATGATTGAAGTTTACGCCTACATGTACATCTTTGCCTTGATGGGGAAAAGCCACCAGCCAACACCCGGATAAAATAAAAGATACAGAAAACCAACGTCTCACTTTGTCTCTTATAAAATAGCATTTTAGTTGTACATGGAAGAAACCCACAGTTACAATTATCACAGGCATATCTTCAAGAAATGGTCAAGGGGGAGGAAAAAAAAAGAGGGGGAAATTTCCGCGTCCAATTAATCTTGACGTGCACTGAAGGTAAGTATTTGACTACCTCAACCCGCGCTTCACTATCAACTAAAAGCCAATTTTGGTTCATACCCCCCCAAACAAAGTCAAGACTCAAAATATGATTAGCTACAGGATCGTCTTGGAAACGGATATTGACAAAATGAATCAGGGCTAGAAAGTGGGTCAAAAACGCAAGTATCGGAGACATTATGAAGTATTTCTGTCTATTTGAAGGGCTGTGACCAAACAGAGAATTAGGGAAATGTACAAAAAATGGGGTCAAGTCGTAACAGATGTTAAGGGGGGGGGGGGCTGGACGACCTGAAAATTAATCAGAATGACATCGGACAAAGGGCAATTTATAGACTGATCTGAACAATGCAGGACCGTGCAGAAGGGGAGGACATATGAACAAATCATGACCAATTCAGAAAATACAATTAAAGAGCTTGAGTAACATACTCAAGCCCATGTAAAGGAGAACCTGTGTAATAAACGAGCTACAAAATTATGCTGACGCTATTACATGTGAATACTTTAAGCATACAAATTAGACTACAAAAACAATTTCCTCACTTTCAGAAAACTTTAAAGTGTTTTTTTTCTTCTTCGTAATTTGTTACTTTGAACACTAGTTAATTTTTACCCTGAGGGTCTTCTCACTAAGCACTTTCCCGAGTCTTGAAGATAAAGAAAATCTACCGGCTACTCGGGTGGCATTCGAACCCACAACAATTTGCTTAGCATGAAATTTCTTCCTTGATAAAAACAGGATTACCAACCAAATTTCCACGTGATTTTCAGGATAAGCAAACAACAGCTGAATACCAGTAACAAGCAATATGCAACACATGGAAATTTGGTTGGTAATCCTGTTTTTATCAAGGAAGAAATTTCATGCTAAGCAAATTGTTGTGCTTAGCAGCTCTATGAATTGGGCCAAGATGTCTTACTACTAGACCACCGAGCCTGCATGGTTATGAGACACCAGTGGGTGCTGCAAACAATCTAAATGGTGTACTAATTACTTCAAGAATAAAGAATGTCTTTTTGAATTTCCCACACCACTGTGACTGGTAAAAATAAAAATACCATTATTTATCCCCGGTGCAATAAATCAATCAAACAATTTTTTCCCTGCATCCACATTTACACAATCAGAAAAAAAATACACACTTTCTCCCCCTCAATAAAAAAAAGACAAAGCATCATCCTTCCGGCAACTTTATTTTGCCGAGTACAAATCAACAGGGAGCCCATTTACTGGCAGTGTTGTACATGATAATTTTTCCCTTAAAGGCAGAATTTACCGTCAACTTCTCAGGAGATTTTGCACACAGCATTATTTTGTATGCTGTCAGCAGTGGATTCTACACAATGGGGCTCGACTATCATTCATCAGGGCTTCTAGCATAGTTTCCAGTAATCTGCCGTCTTTTACATTTCTTGTAAACATTCCGAAGGTATTTGATCCTTAAGTGCAGAGGACTTGCATTCATTCAACATGTTTCTATTTGTGTAGCATTTTCTTGTTTGTTTAACAGCAACTGTTTTTTGTGTGTTTAATGTTACATTGATGATAGCAAATTTTACTCTTGTTTTCATGGTGTTTGTAGGGCATTTTGCTTTGAAATACAAGAGAATTTACATTTTAATAAACAGGGATCGAATTTGGGAGGAAAATCCACAAGACCACAGGGCTTGTTGCTAAAAATGTTTTCTGGCCCAGAATTATTCTAACAAGACCAGAACAGTTTAACATGCATACTGTTTTTATTTGAACAAGCAATAGGACAAACGGTTTCAGAGAAGATTTATTTCATTTTTCCTTTATGGGTATACTTCATTACTCAATAGAATTTAAAGGTGTTTATCGCACCCAAAGTCAGCATTTTAACATCACTTGTTTTTGTTTAAGATATTACTCAGTGTGCTTTTATTATTCAATCGAAAAAACACAAGACCGCTGGACTTGTTCGTTCATGAGTTTACAGTCCCGACACTGAAGCCACTGGCCTGGGCCTGTGGTCCAGTGTAAAATTTCGAGCCCTGATATAACTAGAAATTGATTAAATCACAAACACTAAGTCACAGTGCAGCATAACACACATCAAAATGCACCCATAAGAATATTGTCAACAACTTCACATCAACGTTTACATATTTTTGAGTATAAAACTATGATAAATCGAAACAGATTTGAAGCAACATGTTTTTACAATAACTTATCTTTCATTACCCTTCTGCCTTGGCCCAATTTCATAGAGCTGCTTAAGCACAAAAAGTAGCTAAGCAAAACAAAATTATGCTTACCAGAACAGGGTTACCAGCCAAAATACCATGTCACATGTACAATTTGTGACTGGTATCCGGCTCATTTCTGCTAAGCAGAATCTCTCAGTATCAAGGTATTCATTTGATTCAACTATTCATTCAATTCCATGTTGTCCCACTGGCTACATATTGAATATATTATCAATGTTTAATGACAAAGCTTCCCCCCTTTTTTGTATACATGACATTTCTAGAATTGAACACATATTGAGTATATATTATGATCAATGTTTAATGATGAGGCTTCTTTTTTTATACATGACATTTGTAGAATTGTTTTAAAGTGGCCATCAAATAAAAAAATATAAAAAATGTGTGTACACAAAGCTACCATTTTCTGAACAACAGATTCGATCATTATTACCGAATTGTTTTTTTTCTGAACGTTTAATAGTCTTCTAGTTTTTAGTAAACACACAGTATCCAACCAAACTTAAAAATTAAATCGATTAAGTGGAAACAACCCAAAACCCATTTCATTTTTTTCACGAATGTGGTGCACATTCAAATCACATTTATTTCAACTGCTGCAATTGAGAGAGCAAAAGCGATTTGTTGGATTTCCAAATGAGAGTGTTTCAGAAGGAAATATTTATCTGGAGGATCGGTACTGGTGTGAACTTAATAATCAGTGACCTTTCAGATAGAAACTTATCAATTATATTTTGATAATAACTATTCCTGTAAGAAGTAACTTTAAAGGGTGTGTACAACATTGGTAAGAATGAAAATACAAATGCTCACAGATTTGCACATAACTCACACGGTATAAAGATGGTCATGTTAGAAAACTTCCCTTGAAATGGTTTTACTTGAAATGCCATAGTTTTTACGAAATGAGTAAAAAAAATAGTATTTATCCTGCAGGATAAATTCCGATGTTTGAAAAAAAGTTAAAACACATAAGGTTTTTTTTCACTGTTTTCTCATGACTCAGAAGACGGATTTAGCTTAAACTTTCACAGGTTTGTTATTTCATGTATATGTTGGGTCACATCGAGTTTGGATACAGGTCTTTGGTAATTACCAATGTTGTACACACCCTTTAAGAAGTGTACTTTCCTGAGTCCTGTGGAAAAAAAAATCCACAGACATACTACGCGGGTGGGAATCGAACCCTCAATCCCTGCACTCTAGATCTTATCACTAGGCCATCGAGCTGTCCCTGTGATCAGGGCCTAATTTCATAGAGCTGCTTAAGCAAACAATTTTGCTTAACAAAAATTAGTAGGATACCAGTCAAAGATGGTGTATGAAACATGGTATTTTGGCTGGTAACCTTATCCTGGTTAGCATATTTTGTTCGTGCTTAGCTACTTTTTGTGCTTAAGCAGCTTTATGGAATTGTGCCCAGGGGCCAGTTCATATCCTTTAATTATCAGCGGTTACCGCAAAAATTTTAATGGATGTTTTTTTCCCACTCGAAAAGGCACTGATATAAGTATACAGTGCCTTATCACACAACGGTGAAGTTAAACCCAAATATTAGTAGAAGAAACTATAACTAGTAAACTTGCCAACACAACCAAGTGTTAAATTTCTTTTTGGGAGGAGTGTTGGCTCTGAAAAGAGCCGGTATATTATTCTTTATCCATGATGTAAAATACGACATCTATTAACATCATAAATGTGTTCTTTACAGCTGGCAAGTTATAAAAGCATGTTCATGGTACGTTTCTTCATTCGAAACAACTCATACATCATTATCAACAACATGTCTATCTAATTATTAGCATTCAATTACTCACCATCCAGTAAAACAAATAATGCAACAAATTGGCTGAAGACTGAACTTAACATGTTAGACAAATTACTCATGTCAGCATGGGCATACCATACCGCCTGACACGTACAACTTAAATATAAAAAGAAAAAATAAGAAAAAATTACAAACATGTACATCCACCATGCACCACAAATAATCCTCACAATTCAAAATCCACTTGAAGCCAGACGAAGCTACTATGTACACAGTCGCCAACCAATGCTTTACAATTCTAAATCGTCTCTCTAAATTGATCATTCCGAGAGAGAGAAGGGGGGGTTGTAAGAGAGATAGAGAGGAATAGAAGAAGACGAGGTTAAGAAAGAAAATAAAACCTCACCAGCCTGGTGGAAAGTTATGGGCACTTACCACGCTAACGTAAGGACCTGACGGGTATGGGCAACATGTGCAGGCATTGGTGTACATCTCTGATATGCACACACTTTCTCCGTACGGTGTGTTCTCCACAGCGGTGTTCAGTACCCCCCTTCACAAGATTAACCCCCAATGGCGAGGGGGGGGGTCGGGGGAACCAAACCGAGCTGAAGAGATGAGGGAATACTCAACGGCGTGGGCTTACCCCGAACGGCAGACGCAACAAAGACTCCCCGAGCATACGGGGGGCTCACAGTGTTTACCTTCAGTCAGCGCAGCCACGGACTACTTGGCTGTGCGTTACAGAGATTCTATAGTCAATCTGAGTGAATGGTGCTCATCGGAGTGGCCTGACGCACATGCCAGGTGTTGTTGAACCATACACAGACCGATACATGTAACAATAAGGGTCTACAGAATCAACATCTGATCTCTCGGTATCCAATCTCCCCCCCAATGAAGAAGAAGATGATGATGAAGAAAAAAAAAGTACAGGGCTACAGTGCTCAAAATTACAGAGCCCGGATTCTACGAACACTGATGAAATCCTTTTTTTTCTTCTTTTCTTTAGTCCCCTCTTTGGATTTTTACAGCCTTGATGTAGTCTTAAGATAGGTTTCTCTCCGGGAGACGACCTGCAACATGGCCCGAGCAGACCTATGGAGACTAAGGGTCCCTCAGCTTGACAGAGGTGTCAAAATGAATTGATGGGATCGGATCGTCAAATTGTTAAGTACGTCCAAGGCGAGAATCCGAAGGGTCGGGCTAAAAAAAAAAAGCAACGAACGCAAGATATTAAAAAAAAATAGTCAGCGGGTAAAATTAGCATTCATAATTATGATGTGGTTCAGAGGGTCTGACGAAGAATATCAGAGATTTGGGGTAATTACGCAGGTTGTAAGCATATCGTACCGCTGTTAAGATCTCACTTGACAGCTTTGTAATACATGTGGGGTTCTCCGGGCCGGGGTTTTGAAGACTACGGGTGATGTGGAAATCAAGTCTGCATACACTGCTTTGGATACTAGGCATTCGAAGCATGATTTTCATCCTAGTGTGTTGTATCTATTTTTTTTATTATTTTTTAAACGATACTGTTAAATACTGTCAATATCGAGAACTTGATTTGATATTTTGAATCAGTTAATTGTTCAGTTTTAACTAAACTATAAACAAACAATGTACTTACATATAATTATGAATATTGTGTTTGTTTTGTTTTTGTTTTGTTTGGGGGGGGTGTTGTTAGGTGTTTGTTTGTTTGTGTTTGTGTTCAAATGTTCAGTTAAAAAAAAAAGATGCATATACATATGATTATGAATATTGTTATATTCCCCTTTTTGGGGGGGGGTGTCATTAAGACAATAGGGTGGTTATTTTTGTAGTTTTTTTTTTTTTTAATTTGTCAAAGTGTTTAAGTAGAAATTACAAAACTATGAAACTATTTATACTCACTTCCCAATAACATTTTCTTTATGCTTAATTTCCCAGCCTCTGCTGTGATATATATATATCTTTTAAATTTACAAATAATTTCATATAATTAAATTTTATAAAATAAAAAACGCTTGAACTAACGTATGACACCAGTTTCAACGTTAGTAGACTTACTGTCTCTATATTACAATAAAGAACTAAATAAAAATACTATACAAAAAAACCTCTAATCTAAGATCCGGAGGAAAAAATGCCAGAGATCACAAGATATCTGCATCGCTGTCAGTGGGAATGAAGTGGCTTGATAAAGAACCATCCTGGTATTTGGACTGTGATAACGGTAACTGATCTATACATGGGTGCTGGCGTGGAAACAGTGTCCTCATTTCCTTCGGTATTGGCAGCTGGGCTCAAATCTTACACTGGACCACAGGCACAAGGCCAGTGATTTTAGCAACGGGCCAGTAAACTCACGACTGGACAAATCCGGTGGTCTTGTGATTTTTGCAATTAAATATTGATACGTCACTCAATATCTGCAATAATTTTGTATTTAATGATGTTGCATGTTGACTTTGAGTCCATCAAATTATCTTTTTGAGTAGGGCCCCTATCAAAAACTGTTTACATTTAAGAGAAATGAGATAAATCTTCTCTAAGTGCTTGCTAAACATCCCCCCAAAATCCCAGTTTATAAATTCTGGTCTGGTAAAAATGTTCAGCTACAAGCCCTGCAGTCTTGTGGTATTTTACCCCAAATTCGAGCTCTGATTTGATGAAAATGTTTGAATTTATATTAATCATAAATAATCATTTATATTCATCAGTACGTGACATTTTTAATGCAAACAAAAGTTAAAGGCGTTTTTGACTCTCTGGAGATGGTTATTGCCGTTAATAAAAATATGCTGAAGAAATTGATAATAACATACCGGATTGGTAATTAGTTAAGGAAAAAAGAGAGATTCAGTTTGCTTATAAAGTTCACAATAGTATCGATCCTCAACATAAATACTTCCATCTGAAGTTCTGTTCCAGTCAAGGAAATAGTGTTGGAAGACCACCCCAAGTCACAGTTTGCAATATAAAATAAAATAAAATAAAAACATGCAGAAAACCCCCCCTGACAAAACGTTGTTTTTCATTGTCACTTTATCACATAAATCAGATGAAATTTCCGCAGAATGGTTGTATGGTGTGTTTCTTGACAACTAGAGAATTGGAAATTATTTCTGAAAAACCCCAACGATGGACTTTCCCTTTAAAGGTAGCAGGCCTCGGTGTGAGGCCAAAGAGCAAATCTGGCACATACACAATGGCCACCACAATGGGCAGTCACTCCGGTTGTTAATTCTGGGTCACCAAAGTTCAGGTTTTCTCTCTCTCTCTTTTTTTATGCAAAAACCTACTTTACTTGACTACCCCCAGCCTGCTGTTAGTTTTTTTTTTTTTTAGCCTGAATTTACATTTAGGCTTAAAATCTATCCACTGGGTTTTGTTATGCTAATTTGCCGTAATCAAAAAGGTCTTGCCTTCAATATCGATGTTGGAGTTATAATCTAGATGTGACATATAGGCCTAAATGTAAATGCTTGAGGCACGCCATGTCAACTATTTCAAGAACTTTCCTTAGTCAGGGCTTTTGAGAAACGCTTCTTGAAATATTGGGAAACGTCACATTTACTTTAAATTAGTATGCGCATATTAATTCTACCGGACAGTACAGATCAAAATTTGGAAGGTAAACCGGGTAATAATTAATCCACAATAATTTTAAAATAAAAAGTACAACAAAAAACCATCCTTGAAAAAAATGCTTGAAAATTGATTAATTAAAGGCCCCTTTTTTTAAAGCAAGTTATTTTAAAAATGTGCGCTTTCAGTTTGGGGCTTCAAACAGGGGGGGTGGGGTCTATGCCGGAGGAAGAGCCAAAGTCATGGTATAAAAATGGGCCACAGACCCCTAGCAAACGCCGCCATTACTGAGGACAAAGAATGGAAACATGCGCACCCGCCATGCACAACTCTCAGCCAATGGCGAGTCTCTCCTTTGACCCCAGTGAGGGCGCTGTTTGAGCTTCTGTCCTTCAGGTTCCTGATTTATTGATAAGCTTTGTCCTGCTCCATTTTTGTTCTCCCCATGTAGACATTAAGATGGTTCAATTACATTCAATTTAACATCACATTCATTTCAATAATTCTGTGAGGAGTAAACTGAAAAAAGCAATTTAACCTCATGTACGCAGCGAGACAAAAAACGCCCAGAGAATGGGGCCGTTTTGATATAGAGTTCAAGCTTAAAACAGCCTGTTAACCTGTATACACATTCTTAACTTTCATGTCTTTATTTTTCACAACATGAAAATCTAAACATTTGGGAGGGTGAACACACAACAGCACAATACATAATGTCCATAAACAACTTAACCACACGTGTTTCGCTAGCCAGCTGGCAAGAAATTCAACTTTTACGATCGCCTCACCACATGTTTCTGACAGCACCCCCTCCCCCCTTAAAGAAGAAGAAGAAGAAAGAAAAACTGATCTGGCAAAACTCTTAGTTTCATTTGCAAAGTGCAGACATAATTGCGTTGAGCTCCGTTCAGTTGTATAGTGTGTAATCAGTGGGGGTAATTCACGGCAATGCAGTGAGGCTTGGGTTGATGCATCCAGGACAGAGCCCCCAGTGCCTGTCACTGCAAGTTAGCGCCGGGGATTTAATGCCAAGAACATACAAGCACTTCTCGCCTGTTGTGATTATCTAAGTCACTCATCCAATTAGGACGGGGACTTATTGAGGTGTTTGGGTTGAGAGAGCGGGCGCCATGATGATGTCCTTAAAGGAGAGCTCCGCACAACGATCAGAAAATGATCAGAAGACGAAATGGAACATCTAAACATAGTACGGTTACCAGCCATTAAAAAGGTTGTCATTTTATGTCTTTAAACACTCCAAATGAGGAAACGCTTTCTGTGAAAATATCCTGATCGAGATATAATTCTTCCCTAGCTATGACATAGGCCCTACAAATCTCCCAGTATATCCCCCGTTTGGGATATCCTTTCATCTGATACTCAGATTCACTTCTCCCAAAGGGGATACAGAACATCCTCCATCAGAAAACTCACCATCTGCTAAACTATCCCGACTGAGGTATAATCTTTCCTATTCTCTGATTCTCTTCTCCCGATTCGAGGCCATGAATCCATGAACAAACTCACCTTTCAAAAACTACCTCGATCAAAGATGAAAGCTTCACAGTCTTAATACCCCTAGATAACATTTAAGGAATCTTCCCACGTTATCACCCGCCCCCCCTTCAATCCTATCTCATAATGCTAACTGTTTTCTTCAATTTACTGCAACCTTGCCCGATACAACCTCTAGATATAACTCCAGAGGCCCCTACAGCTCCCTTGGGGACGACGAAACCTGTCCCTTCTCTATGACCAGACTGACTTTAAAATCTAGGGTTTTCTCTGGCTAATTAAACTCAACACCTTGGGTCAAGTTAATCAAGCAGCCAGACAGTAAATCTTTAGCACACAAAAATTGTGTTTAAAAGAATCTGGTTACCCTTCAAAGTACATTGTAAAATGTCCGTTGATCATGACTGGTTCCCTGTAAATAACTGCTTAGCATATGAACTTCTATACCAAGTCATGCTGCTGGTAACCATATATATGATGCCACACGCCAAGATCAGGCACTTCTGAAATGGCGCTAGAAGCGAAGACAAACTGAAACATCAGCCATGATATCAAAGTGATGTGAAGTCTTAAACATTCTACATATTGGAACTTACAATAAAAAGCTCTAATAATGTGTTATTTGAAAGCTCTTATTCTCAACTATTTACTGAACCTTGTTTGAGGTTTGGCAAGGAGGAGCTTCGTTTTGCCATGAAGTGTCACAAAAATAAAAGTGTCCTCCCTGTATCAAAGAATTCTTTGTTATCATGGAAAAAATGCGCATATCAGAAAATCTCCCCCCCCCCCATAATCCTGTCCCACATTTTTCATGGCATGAAGTATTCTATAATAGAGGCACTATCTTCATTGTTTTCATCGCATCGTTTTGTGTGGATGAAATTCTCAAATCTGACCATCAACAAATGAAGACACTTAGTACCATATATGGTTGCACTTTGGCTGGTGTCCCAAGCAGCCACTGCTTTATAAATCTGTACAAGGGCACCACGAGAAGAAGAAACGTGCCAAGCCACATTAAAATAAAACCCGATGACCAGGTGGTCTTATTTGCATAAAGCCCTTTCATTGGAGCCTAGATATGTTTCCACCAGTAGAACCAGAGGGATCCGAAACCAGGCCTGGAATTACACAGAGGCTACGGCCTCTGTTGCCCTGGTCTTGGCCTTGGTGCTCCTTCAAATGTTTCCCATAGACTTTAAGATTTCCAATGGAAGTGACCTTAGCAAAATGAAAACTACCTAGCCTTCTCAAAGATGAAATTCCAGGCCTGCAAAAACCATAAAGAATATTCTTATGGTTTAGGGTTGTAGCTTTACTGTTTAGGTTGCTGCGCCTAAAAATGGTAAGTCTTTTTAATGCAGAAAAACAACGAAACAGTTACTGGTTGGTGAAAGTGCACACTCATGATGGCGGCATCTACTGTGAATTATCGCGGGGGTCAGAATGCTCCTTTAACATCCCTCCATCCACATACTGGAGCGAAACACTTTGTGCGCAAAATCCCATTGAAAGACAGATTGTAGTTGAATGGATTTGATTTAATGTGTTTGATGCGGTGCGAAGAATGGTATATAAAACTGAGTGACGGCTTAAGAGACGAGTTGACAGAGAGGGTTTGCAACTTTAAAGAGGACGCATTTACCAGACAAGGGGGTTTGGGACAACCCACCGATGAAAGATGTCATTAAGTAACCACTGCCAGGAGCTCATTGTAAATAAAAGTCCTGAAGTTGCTCAAAAGGAACAGACGCTGTTGACAAATGTCTTTAACAAAACAGGTTGCGAACGAACGGTGAATATACCTTTTTTTAAATATTGCTTTTCTGTAAAAGGTATTAGGCCCTATTGTAAGTTGTTTGGCTAGTTTTTCCCCGAACTATACAGATGATATTCCCTTCACAAAATATTACAAAATAATTACATCGAAGTGGCAATATAAGAGGCCAATGTTGTTAAATTTTGATTTATTTTTTTCTTCTCTTTTTCTTTTTAATGAGGTTGGGTGGGTAGAAGAGAACTATTGAGAATAAAAGTTTGATTTACAATCTAAAAACATTGACTCAAATATCGGAAATTGAAAATGAGGGTGGGTCAACAATTTGTTTAATACAAATTTAACAATAATAGCCATGATAATTCTAAATGGCCCCTTAGTCAGAAAAGACAACAAGCAAGGACGAAAAAAGTAGGCCTACAAACACATCAATCAACAATACCTTAATACAATCCAAAAACAAACCAGCCAATACCTCGACAACACCTTAACAAAAAAGTAAACCAAACCAGCAAACACCCCATCCAACAACACCTTAACACAATAGTCAACCAAACCAGCAAACACCCTGACAACACCTTAACACAATAGTAAACCAAACCAGCAAACACCCTGACAACACCTTAACACAATAGTAAACCAAACCAGCAAACACCCTGACAACACCTTAACACAATAGTAAACCAAACCAGCAAACACCCTGACAACACCTTAACACAATAGTAAACCAAACCAGCAAACACCCTGACAACACCTTAACACAATAGTCAACCAAACCAGCAAACACCCTGACAACACCTTAACACAATATTAAACCAGACCAGCAAACACCCTGACAACACCTTAATACAATATTAAACCAAACCAGCAAAAATCCCAACAACACCGTAACACAATAGAAAAACAAACCAGTCAACACCCGGATAACACCTCAACACAGTACAAAAACAAACCAGCAAACACCCCGATAACACCTTAACAAAATAGAAAACACACCAGCAAACAACAAGACATTAAAACAAAATGAAGGAGATGCACAGACTGAAGAAACAAATAAAGTTGAAAGAAAACATCAAAATTTCTGTGAACTATATGTTTTTTGTTTTTTTTAATAACCTAGATAAAATCCATCAATTAAAAGCTTGGAAGAAACAACATTTCTTTTGTTCTTTTATTTTACTCCTGGCAGCAGTTAACCTTTTCAATTTCTGAATTTGTATCAATAAATACATATTAAAAATGATAAATTGTTTTCTGTAAAATATAACTACTGTATCTGGTATCTGATTCCGACAAAAGTAAAACAAAATAAATCAAAAAATCTAAAACCACAGAGTCCCTGGAATAGCGATTGTCCACAGAGAATTTTTTCTTCTTCTCTTTTCAACGCAGCAATTCTATACTTGATTTCTCTCCAGCCATTACCAGTGATATGTAAGCTAACACAAGTGAGTAAACAACGGGGCATGGTCCAACAGGAACAGGTCGGCCGATACTCCCGCTGCCCCAGTGAGCTCCGCTAATCCTATATGCCCATTGATTAATGAAGTCAATCAATCTTTCCCCAGTCGGACCACAGGAAAAGTTTGACAACTTGGGGGTTTCCTCCGGCTCTGGCTTGCGTTGTCGTCGTGGTCGCACTGGGGGGAGAGACCGTGGTCGGTGAGAAACTGCTCGCTGTCTTTCCCCCAACAACCCAATCCATCTTACTGGCATTACAACTTATTGAGTTAGCCCCGCCATCAAAAGTACATCGGCCAAAGAGACAAGCTGATTCTGAAGGAATGACTGGGTCTCGAATACATTGTGTAATGTGTACCTTGCCAGCAGTGTTTACCTGAAGTAATTGTTTAACCTCATTTCTCTACTACTTGTTGGTCTCACTTTGCCTCATCGCCAGCCTATTATTCCTAGCTTGGATTTTGTTATTTTACTCAATCAAAATGAGCACGGCACAACTTTTCAAAGAGCTCAGCAAAACACTTCAAAATTCCAGTATTAAATAAAGGTAGACGAGGCCTCTTGCAGTTGAGTGATTAAGGGTGCAACCATCTTCGTCTGATGACCAGACCACACTATGTAATACCATAACACTTCATCAACAAGGGGGTCTGTCTTTTTTTTTTCCACAGCCTCTGTCTGGAAGCATGAATTTAATAAGGAGGGAAATATCACAATAATACAGCAATGTTTATCTGCCAATGAAATTTGTTTTTAGACAAAATAATCAGCAATGACGCAGTGATTTTTTTTTTCTTTCTGCAGGGATCAACATGTCAAATTCACTTAACCGTTGTTGTTTTCGCCTCTGGAAATACCCATGCACCATTTGAACAGGATTTTGGCTGTAAATCTAGCCTCAGCATTGAACATCAAAACGACTCTTTTTTCCCTTTGATTTCCTTTGTTGGGTATTTTTCTCTTTGAAAAGTATGTCAGCCATAGAAACCACAGACCCATGGGCTTATTTTGTAACACAACATATAGGAGCGTCGAAACTGGACATCTAAGTAGAGGAAACATATGGGGCGTAATTACATCAAAGTCGTATCAATGTAGGGCTCCCCCGGCACCCAAGCGGTATCACAAACACCGCTTCACCGGTACCCGTGCATACTTGACAGCGATACCGGCCAGACTCTGGAGCCCCGGGTCCCAACAGTAAGTCCCAATTTCCTTCACCGATCTTCACCTGGGAAAGGACTGGCCAGCCGAAGTGGTTTGCGACTGGAGACGCAAGACATCGGGTCCGAAATTGGAGCCAGCTTTTCTTTCCTTCCATACCCTTCGTACCACTTGGCCCTGCAGGGGCAGCGATGGCTTGAGTGTTATAACTAGAGAGTATTCTAATGTAATTGGACACACTCTTTCACTTTCTTGCTAACATCGAGGTTTCCCGTGCCCCTAACTATTTCTGTTTTTTAGTCCCGGGCCTTCTCGCCGCACATCTCCACTCATCTTCCAAGTTTCTTGTTATCAATGTAGAGTTGGACTGTCTAAAAACAATAATGAATTTATATGACTTAAAGCCAATTTTGTTCTTATCATGTGGGGGATCGTTAACACAAGGTTTTGCTGATTTCACACAAAAAAACAGATTGCAAAAAAACATCTCACTGATCAGTTTACATGTAACTGAGGTTTTTTTTACACAGTGGTTTTTCCCACAAATGCGCTTTCCATTAATGTTTATTTGTAGTGTACATGTACATGTACTAGGAAAAATGTTGTGGCAAAAATTGTTTTAATCTGCCAATGTGATTATCTATCGACTAAATTTGAATAGATATCATTAAATATTTGGGGGGGGGGGTTTCAATCTGAAACATGTCCTTTTAATGTGAATTTTCCAGCATTCTAAAACTAAATTTACACACAATTTTAGCACCACTGTAAGATCGAATATTACATTTGTAATGTACATGTTCATATGTAAATGAATATTGATTTTCTTTGACTTCAAGAACATTGTCTTTAGAATATTTCTTATTCTCTCATCACCCCCCCCCCCCCATGACGGAAGAGGAATAAGAACAAATTACAGCTAATTCTATTACAATCCAACTGTGCCAATTACAGGACGAATATGAGACAATGAAATGTTCAGTTTTTAGAGGTGGGATGAAAAACACCAAATGGGGTAAAACCCATACAATATTGTGGTTATGATTCAAATGTATTAAATGTATGCTTTCTTCCCTTAATAGCAAATTCTCCTCTTTCATTACATATTGAAGTAAACTGAAAGCAGGATTTCTCAAAGTATCCTAAAATCAGGAAAATCCTGACATATTAAAGGCTAGATTGTTTTTTTTTTAACAAACAGTAATGTATGGATCAAGAAGTAAATGTTTTAAAGTGTATTATTTGTATTTTTTGTTATTCACTGACAAAAAAATATCAAAGGCTTGTAATGATTTCCAAGTTCTTCCTACAAACCAATGTGCTTTGTTGAGAGAATCTGATCACAAATCGAATATTCCACATTCTCAACACATTCCCAGGTCTGAAACATCATGGAGGCAAATGCCTCTGGCCCCAGGTCATTGCCGCGGTGCCCCTTGAAATATTCCAAAAACAGTTTACAGTTTCCTCATTAGGGGTGCCCTTTACCAAAGAGAAAACGCAGACGTGCCCTTGCCCTTTAAAAAAAAACCCAAAGCATCAGGCCTGCATTCCTATTTTTGACTTCTTGTCTAATGAATGATCCATTGCATGTTTTACCTGAATAAACACTAAACAAATATATCCCAAGACGTCAACAGGACGACCAGCATCCTCACTCTGCTACTCCATCAAGGTTCTCCAAGGCATCATTACCAGGGTCACTGTCCTTTACTGCTTATTATCATGGCCTACTTCTTCTTCTCCCCCCCCCCCTCCTCTTTACAAGGACGGTGGTAAATTGCTTGTATACCTGTCTCCCACTCTCATCGCAACCAGTTGTTAGGATTGACGTTACCCAACAGCAATTAGGACTGACACTGTGACCGACCAGGTATCTGTAGATCACCCCCACCCCCCCACCCCCACCCCACCACATCATAATCAACCACAATCAGGCTATCAAAATCCCCCTCGGCCGACTTTGATGTTTCAACAACAGACTGAAAATGTTCAGGCCGATCTCCAAGACCTCTGCCACAGCAATGCGTATAGAGTTTTCCCATCAGGAGAATGCACCTGCATACCATGGACTAATTTCAAAGACATGACTTACATGACGACGGAAATATATTATCGTAACTGGTGCAGTCAAGCTCCGAGAGAAAAAAACAAATCACGATATTTTTAAAAGCGAATCCTTTGTCCTCTAAATTTTAATGCAACTGTTATTTTCTAAAGTGTAAGTTGTTTTTTTCCCCATCCAAGTTACGAGGCATGCTTGTTGAAAAAAACGTGTCACACGATCCATTAAATAAATAAATAAATACAATTTTGCATAATACACCAGGACGTCAGTCATAATACAGATTAGTTTCTGGCCATCCTGTCCCTACTTAGAAAAACAGAGCCGCCTGAACATAAACACTGAAGCAGGTAATGTTAGCATGATGTGGCACCAAGTCCAAGAAAAGAGAAGACGAAGAGAGACTTAGAGAGAGAGGGGGAAAAAAAACACAAGACGAATCAGCGGAGATAAAGTGAATACCCGCGCAGTTCGTAAGACAAGAGGGAGTCCTTGAAATGCGTTGAATTAGCCATGGTGTACTTGAACTTATTTGCTGAGGAGATTCGATACACTGTAGCAATCACTAGTTTGGCCATTGCCTGGGTTCCCCATACATACGCCAATCCAAAACCAAGTTGCAGAGGAGAGAGGAAGGCAAGCTTGATATGCAGAGAGGGCACTTTTTCGGTCGCGGTGTTTTTGCGCGAAGGGTTCTTGGCCGAGGGCGATTTGTGAATTGCGAATCACTCACTTGGGGAGGATGTTGATGCTGTGAATGCACTCAGGATTGTGCAAACTCCTCTCTGTCTCTCTGTCTCTGGACACACTCTCGGTAGAGGGGGAATACATTGTGTCAAACGCTTTTCTAATAAGATCAGGCGGAGGCTGAGTTTCTTTTGTATTGTTCCGTTTTCGCAGCTCTTACTATACCCGATGAATGGAATTAAAAAGCTTGTATAGAAGTGTACAGTGGAGAGAGGCTGAATTCTCATTATTATGAAAAAAAATGCGAAATTAACTCTGCAGCAGACGCAGGGGCCTATACATTCCCAGCCATTGCTGTTAGTACTTGCACTATTTCCATCAAGCTGTTGATTAGAATATTGTGCTTACATAAATTGTGACGTCCCTCTACGAAAACCTATATGAAAACCTATCATACACTTCTCAGAAATAGCAAAATGGCATGACAATAATTGAGGACAGCCGAAACATCAGCCATGGTATCAATGCGATGTGATGTCTTAAGAATTCTACACGCTGAGAAACACTTTTTGCTTGACAGTTTTCTGCTTAATAGCCAAAAATGTGCAGGATGCCAGTCAAAAATGGTACATGTTTACATCGGCATTTTGGGTGGTAATCCTTAATTAAGTGTTATTCGAAAGCCTATTTTTCCTAAGCAAGAGTTTTCTGTGCTAAGCAAGTTTTTGTGCTTACATGCTTTATGAAATTAGGTTGGAATGAAGTGATTTGTGGATTTGAAACCCAGTCAAGGTGCCTATGGATTTGTTTTGCAGGACTCAAGAAGCACTGAGTGTTTACCAGTCACATATTGGTTGGTGTACAGGTAAAAACCAAAACAATAAAGCAAGTACATGTGACGGCTATCTTCCTTAGGAGCAGAGTCCATCATCCTAAAACCTATCGAAGAAATGAATTGGCCCCATTAAAGCATATTAAGAGTCAGTATGCTATGATTGTGACTGCACACGGGAAACAAGACAAAATGGTGGCAGCACGATGAAAGGCTATAACCAATTATTGATTGCAGGCATTTCCAGCGGACTTCTTTGAATGTACTTATCTCCCTGTACGGTCTTCAGAACCCTTCAAGCCCCAAGTTTTCTACAGGGACAGATGGTAGCTGGAGAAGTACATACATAATGGGCCTATTACTAGAGTTTTTATTTGCACATGTAGCAAGTAATAGTGGGATCTCCGATCCATAAGCCAAGGCAGATCCATATTGATTTGACCTAACAGCACCCCAATCACAGACGCACCAGTTGAACTTAGACATGTATGGTAATGTCTTGTACAGTGTATGCGTGTGTCGGCCCCCCCCCCCTCCATGTTCAAATGATGACATAATCTTCTGATGTCCTCTAAAAATGAAGTAAATAAAAGAAGAGTGAATGTTTAGGCATTGAGAATACACTCCACAATGATCAAGGAGCACCAAAGTATAGAACTTTATCATGCTGCCACCATCTTGGTCGTGTTCCCCGTATCCAGTAACAGTAATGGATGCTAATATTCATTGTACAAAAAAGGAATCAGACTATTTCCCCTTCCAGCCTCGGTATGATTACATTGAGTTTAATGGGAGAAAATCAAGATGGCCGCAGCATGATGAAGGTCTATGGAATGAGGTTGAACAAAATCATCGGTTTGAGTGATGTCATACAACCATGATGTCATATCTTAACATGGCCTCCCCTAACCCCACCCCACCCCTTTCCCCACTGCCCCAAACAAAAAATAAATATTAACAAAAACACAAGGTGACTGCTTGTCAAGAGAGTGGTAATGGAGAAAATAAAATAAAAATTACAAGGGAAAAAATCATGTTACACATATAAATGATGTGACGTCAAATGTTTTTTAAAAATGTAACCGGTTCAAGGGTGACAGGTCTTGTCATAGGTCATTCAAAGAAAACTATAACACTTTATTTAAATTCAATTGCGCACATTAACTTTTAATGCAAAGTTAAGGAACATTTAAAATCATATTCAGCTATTTTGTGGATTTTTTTTTTTAACTAGCTGAACTTTGGCCCAAATCTAAAATCCTGGAATGAAGGGGAACTTTGATATTGTATTCCAAAACCTTGGCATATTGTTAACTATTCCTGTAACCTAAACCATTCTGTGTCAAGCATTCATTGCATGTTATGTAAAGGTGTACATGTTGTCTGCATGCAGCGTTGTGAACTTAACCCTTAAGAGACCATAGCGGTCGAAAACGGCTTGTACCAAAATTTGACCTACTTCCGCTCAAAGCAGAGGGTCAAAGCAGAGGGTCAAAGAAAAGGTATCGGACCTAAACGACATTTTCCAATTTTCCCATGTTAACATAGAATCTACACTTCTAAAACAAAGCCATGTATTTCTGTTTCATAGTAATTTTCCTGACATTTTTCCTGAGTATAATGGAGCCGAAAAACTCTAAGAATTAGCAATGTCTGGGCGTATGGTGATGGTTGTACAGAAATGAACTATCTCTAAAGGGTTAAACACAAATTAAACTGTCATTGTAAGACTGCAATGTTTATGCTTGTTTGTCATCATAATGTTGAAGGAAAAGATCTCTGAAAAGAAATGAAAAAACCAACGTTTTCTTCATTGTCTTCCCTTAAAGGTATTGTACACTTTTGGTAACAGCTCAAAATCAGTGTCCACATTTTTTGTAACTCAACATATGCATGAACAAACAAACCTGTGAAAGTTTTAGCCTAATTGGTCATCGAGGTCACAAGAAAATAGTGAAAAGAGACTTTATGTGTTTTCTGTTTTTTCAAATTATCGCGCGTGATAAAAACTATTGTTTTACTCATTTCTCAGAAACGACAGCATTTTAGGCAGAAATATTTTAAGGAACCCTTTCTACCATTACTTACTTTAAATCATGTAAGTTATGTGTGAATCTGTGAACATTGTATTTTTCGATCTTACCAATAGTGTACAATGACTTTAAGCTTCAGTTTGGTTTACATTTCATCACATCAGTGCAAAAACGTTGTATCCTGAGTTTGCAAAAAAACGTTGTATCTCCCACAAAAATGCTCCGTGCAAAAAAGTTGTACATGTATCTCAGCGCGTACTTGTTTTGTGTGTACATCCAGGCTATTTCAAAGCGAGACACAACGTTTTTGACAATCTCAAACTCCTGTGTAATGTAAGTGCTATTTTAGGAGATCTATACAACGTTTTTTGCACTGACACTGTTCACATTGGAAGAAAGACAAGATGGTTATGTTATGAAGAAGCTCTTTGAGGAACATGGAACTTTTTCAAGCCCCGGCTCCGTTAGATACAGTGCAAAATGCACACCGCTCTAAAAATTGATGACGGAGCCCGAGCCAGAATGGAAGCCTCTAGGTTTGGGATCGGCCAATGGTCAAAATAATCTCAACAACTTGACCCTCTTTGACCTTACTGACTTTAATAAAAACAACAAGTGGGATGTGAACCCAGGTCAACCAGAGAGGACAATCCAGGGCACTGCAATAAAGTCAAACAAACACCAACTGGGAAACAAAAACAATACACAACCGCATGTGGTTTGCCAACGGTAATAACATTCTATTATTAGTGCATTTGTAATATTTTTTTATCAATGGATTCTTCATAACATCCTCTACAGCAGAGCAACGCCCTTATATCATCAAAACAAATTGTCACAATTATTTACCTTTTTCTTTCTAGTTCCGCAATCATGGAGAACAAATAAATTTATAATTTTTTAATCGGAGAGATTCGGTGCTGGAGCATAAAACAAAATAGTAGTGGTTTTACCAGTTGTGAGGAGCAAAACTGAAGTCTAGACTACTGTTACGATTGAGATAGATTTTGCTGAAGATTTTGTAGTCACTCTTATTTTTCTCCAATTGCAAAGCACCAAAGCATAGAATGTACAAGTATGAAGTTATAAATGTGATTGGAGGGCTTGCCGTGTTCTCCCTTAACTCTGGTCTGCTGGCGAAATGCCAGTTAAAAAACCTGCGGACCAGTCAAAATTCTCTCCAAATGGTCTGCTGGCTACATGTAGTTCAGTCTTGAAAAGCATCCGTATGGACTGGTAAAAAGGTGACGGACCAGTGAAATAACAAGCTAACTGGTCCTGCTGGCTAGTCACTAAAAAAGTAAAGGGCAAACCCTGGCTTGAATCTTGACAGGACAGGGGGGGGGGCACAATAATTTGTCCCCTTAACAGGCACATCTGTGTGGACACTGTAAATTTCTCTTGTACCTTTGCAATGGGCACAAAGCAAAACAAGTGCCAATTACTGTGAATACCATGAGTTAGGTTATGGGTTCACATTTTTCTGGTAAGCAGAATTGTTTTGTGTTTATTAAGCTAATTTTATGTGCTTAAGCAGCTCTGTGAAATTGGGGGCCCTGTCATGCTGGAATGATGTCATCTTGAAAACAGGTGCATCTTACCCAACAAATGTTTGCAAATCACTTCTTGAATTTGAAAACAAAAACAAATTTGTACCTGGAATTCCCTTTAATATTTATGTTTGAGGCTAAATGCATATCGTGAGGAAACCAACCCACCGCAACAAGGAAATTTCCCTTTCCTTGAGTGACCGCAGGATATAACTTCTGAAAAACAATGGTGTCCACTGACGCTCGACTTTGAGGGGGTGTTTCAGAAGTTTGCAAGAAAGAAATTTTTCCGCAAAATAAAAAAAAGGCGAGTAACCTGCATCTAAATGGATACTCTATTATTGCATGAATACATCCTAGAAACTACAAGACTGAAATAAACACAACCAACAAAGATCCTATCTATCCTATACTCTTGATAACATTTTCCAGTAAGCAGGCATGATATTCGGTCCTTGGAAAAACGTAGGAACATTTTATCGAGTACAACGGCTGACCTACATATTCACATTCAGCGTTGGCCCATAACTTGTTTAGTGACTGGCCAGCAGGACCAGTTAGGCTGTCATTTCACGAGTCCATCACCTTTGTCACTGGTCTATATTTCAAATGAAATAGGGATGCTTTACAAACACTGAACTAGCCAGTCGGACCACTTGGAGTGAATTTTGACTGGTCCTCTGGTGTTTTAACTAGCATTTGGCCAGCGGACCACTGACATTGTGTAGGCTTTAAATAGACTTTTCATGCTATTTAATCACAAGTTTTCAGATTTTTTCCCAAAAGATCGGAAATCAGACTAAAGCAGGAAGAATATCATGCCTGAGTTAGTTTCATGGCGCTGCTTGTCACAGAATTCTGCACTTTGGCCGTAAGTGAAAAATTCCACTATAAAGCGGTGCCATGGAACTAAATGTAGGCCCTACCATTTGAAAGCTTTCAACTGCACGGGTTGTGAGCGGTGGCACAACTGTGCACAGAAATGACTGTGTATAGTACAAAGTATATATTCACCACATGATATTGCAGGCTGGTATTAAACAGAGCGATAAAGCTTTTGGCTTTCGGGTGATACCTAAAGTACGTAAGGGGATTATTCAAGATTCTACAAATCATAATTTTGCAGCCTTTTCAATAAATTATCTAATGATAAAATAGAATTAGCTGTTGCAAACTGCTTACCAACCAAAAGGACCTATGGTAAAAATGCAAAAAATAGTTAATGGCCTGACATTTCGACCCTAACAGAGTCTTTCTCGAAGGCCTTCGAGAAAGACTCTGCTAGGGTAGAAACGTCAAGCCATTAACTTTTTTTTGCATTTTTAAATTATCTAATGCTACTTTTGACTTAAAATTCCTTTCAACCAATGTTCAAAACAAGGTTAATACATGTTTAGACTGTAAACTGATTAGATTTTATACCGTGAAGTGATATTTTGTTGAGGAACTATTAGATAAAAACCTAGAGATTACAAAGCTATCCAAACCTAAAAAAATCAACGATTCAAAAAGAAATTGACTTAAAACGCTGTTTACAGGAAATTTAGGGTTGCAACTTTGTCCAGATTTTGTGGTCAGGTCATTATGTGCCAAATTGTAGCCCTTCCTTTAGAAAAATTACAAACTAAATCACAACACATTTTGTGGTAAAACATGGATTAGGCTATTCCTGCACCAACTGCCTCTCCACAAATCCAGTTTTGTTTCCCCTTTAAAAAAAAATCCTCCAAACTTATTGATTTCACGACCTCATTGTACTGACCCCATTTTGTCACGCGGAGTTCATCCACTCCCGGATTTTGGGGGGGATTCAGGGGTAGATCATGTGACATAAAGGGAAGGAAGTTCCAACGAAGGCCGCTTTTGCGTGAGTTAAAAAAAAAAAAATAAATAAAAAAAAAAGGAAGAACAAAATAAAAATAAAACAAACATGTTTGTTGAACTGGAAGTTTAAGAGATTATACTTAGGACAAACAAACAACAATTTGGGTTTTCCTTGGAACTTGTGATGATGAGTAATAGTTCCAAATAAACAAGTAAATGTGAGAAGGGATTGTTTGTTCACGACTGATGTATTACCGATGCTTTAGGAGTTGACATAAAATGTATTAAAAGTTCAAACGGTCGTATGATCAAAGTGGTACATAGAACTTCCTATAATGACATAATTTTCCAAATAATCTTACCCAGAAAATACATCCCCTATTGGTGATTCAATATTCTTTTGCAAGAGAATTTGGTTTTTTTGAGAAATTCAGGTTTTCCCGTCGTTCTAGCTCAACATTGCTGCTTAATACACCGGCCACTTGCACGAAGACTTGCGGACATTTAGGGAAGCTGGCTGGCAGAAGACTTCATGGGTAAATCCGTTGTTCTTGGACGTTTGCCCATGCTCAGAACTACGTAAACTGTCTGCTGCCACCTAGCGAGGCTCCAGCCTAGGGTGCGTTTTGGCGGCTGTAACCAATAACTGTTTCTGACGTCATAACCAAAACGGTAACCGAGCTCACAACTCGGTTATCGTTCAGTCTGAGCAGCAGAACCAACGACCAACAACCGAAACAGTAATTGGTTACATTCGCCAAAACGCACCCCTGAGCAGAGCTGCCAACACTTGCATCTTGCAATCAGGGAGATTTTGTCCAACAATCTGGGAATGATTTAGAATTACATTCAACATAACAGGAAAATGGTTTTCCATAATCAGGGAGATTTTAAAATTTGTTCAACTGATTATGGAAAGATTGGGTTTTTTTTCAGGGAACTTTCTGCAGAATCAGGGAGAGTTGGCAGCTCTGCCTGAGGCAGGATTCGAACCGGGGTCCACAGAGCGGAACGACAGGGAAAGAAACCACTGAGCCAACCCGATCTAAATAAATAGTTTAACCTACACTCCGGGTTCCAGGTAACCCGCCATTTATATTTAAAGACAAAGTACAGGATTGTACTTACCCTGTCGTTAACTAAACACAAAATAAATATAAAATTGATTTTGTTAATATAAATTTAGTGGTCGGATGAAGTTTCAAATTAATTACACAATTCTTAAAACAACGTAATTTGTATTTATTGATGAAAAGCTATACTATGACAGAATGGAAACATAATCCGACTTGAGTTTTCACAGTTTTCCTTGGAGAATTAATCCGACACTTTCAAGGAAGAACAATGCAGTAAATTGATAAGGAATCCTTTTGGTCAGGATAAGAAGAGGACAAAAAAACAATCCCGCACTTTAGGTTTTATCACTCCCAACCACTGGCAAAACATGGCATAGTTTCGCCACCGCAAATCTGGTAACACATTACCAAACAAAATTCTTCATAAATATCAAATTATAAAAACTACAGTGTACAAAAGGGAATTGGTAGCATTGCAAACAGTAACAACATACAGTAGTCACTGTCGCCACGTTCCACCTACGTACATGTAGGCAACAATCCGACCCGTCACATCAATGTGATCTTCATCACTATCATTATCAGAATTTTTTTTATTTCTTCAGAAAATTGTATATCTTACTCAATTTCTGATGAATCTGAGTATTTGTTCAGCTATTCTGTTCTTCTGTAACATAGCATTTGTGTGTGTACAACACGGTCACATCCACACGGCCGGCCGGCAAAGAGCTCTCCCTGGCTTCTTTTGGTGACGTCGTCGAATAATCATAACAGCTGCGCGCTGAAGGGAAATTTTTCAGGGGGTGGATCAACTCGTTGTTAACTTTTCTTTTACCTTACATAAGAAATGCTAATTAAGAAATTAAATCACTAACAGATGTTTGTTTATTTCATAGATATCTTTTTTCTAATCCAAGTTTAGTTTCTTATGACAGTAAACCGTTAAGGGGAGCTACTTCATGTGTCAGATTTGTTTTTAGATGAGTACATTATTTCAAACTTTTGAGTTCAAGAAACACTAGAGAAATGGAATGTGTTCAAATTTTTTTGTGGGGGAATGTGCGATTTCATCTGATACACCCCTCCCCCAACTTTTCCATTAAAACCATATCACAAAGTGATATTGACTACGGTTATTGACTACGGCAATCTTCTTTCTATTTGGTGCTACCTTATACCTTTTTTGGGGGGAGGGGGGGGGATCATGCCTGGAATTACACCGAGGCCACGGAGGCCATGGCCTCTGTTGCCCCTGGTCTTGGCCTTGGTGCCCCTTCAAAAGTTTCCCATAGACTTTAAGATTTTCCCTACAGAAGTGCCCTTTGCAGAATGAAAATGGCCTTGCCCTTTCAAAGATGAAATTCCAGGCCTGAAAAATAAAACAAAAAATCTCTCATTTATCTTTAAAATGAACTCTTCGTGTCACTGTGTTCTTGTTTTCTTAAACTAACTTTTAAAATCATATCAATGAAACAACATTGTATCAGTTTTTTGAAATTGTTTTTGTTTGTTGAATTGCATTAAAAACAATAATAATCTTTTCATAGCATCTGGTGCTTGTAACTTCATATCTTTCCTTTCATTGTTTTAAGACTAACAATTCCTCCCCCTTGCCCCCAAGAAAAACAAAACAAAAAATACCACAACAAATATTCACTCCCCTCGAAATAGAAAGCAAACTCGAAGGGGAGTTTTAACCAGGTCAAAAAGTCACCCCAGCGCTGCCAAAAAAACAAGTTCAAGTATTTGATCGCACTAAGGAAATCCTGGTAGAATTATTTGAGGAAAATTGGGCCTTATTACTGCAGAATTCCCCTTAGGGTTTTAAAATTCTGAGCCCACACTACACCATCCAACGCTCACAGTCTGAAATGACTGCCAATTTGTGGTACTGAACTGGCGGGAAAAACTTGATGGCCCTTAAGACAGTTGCCATATCAATGGACCATAGTGTTATATGATTAGGCATCCTGGTACCCCCCCCCCCCACCACCAAGAGTTCAGCGCCCACAGGCACCATTCCTAGCCAAATAAACAATCTCTAAATGTCACAAACTTTTCCTGCTACTCATAAGTTACTTGTTGTTCTCCTTTCTCTTGTGCTTGTTTTAATATGGAAGCTACCAGACCAACCTGCCTACTTGCCCCTTACATGTTGGAGAAAAAAAAGAACTTTTGTTTAAAATCACAAAAAAAGCAGCCGCCATTTTTACAGAACTTTACACAACTTTGCGTAAGTTGTGCACTGCTAACACAAGAAATCTTGCACATGTGGACTTACGCAGTTGCGTAAAGTTTGATGAAATCAGCTTCTGGTCTTGAAATACCTACTGGCCATCAGAGTCCAGCAACTTAAGCACATAGCCAGCCAGCAACCCCTAGATCAAACAAGTCCCGATGTCTAGTGTTTTTCCAAACACTTACTTTTTGACGATTTACTTCTGTATGCTTAAGCTTTTAAATTCCAAATCACCTCTTCCAAAATTAGCAAATGTATGACAAAGAAAAAACATATTTCCGGTCTTGCAAAAAAATATCTCTGGTTCTGAGCTACAAGGCCCGTGGTCGAGAGGAGATTTCCTTGAGGAAATTTTCTTGAGGAAATTTGATCCCTGGATAAGGGTATTGGGCCCTTTATCTAGGGTAGAAGTATCAACTTTAGACCCAAGTACATTTTCATTACGTACAAGTAGTACTAGTGCTGATATCTTTTGAAGAAAACTTGCCAAGCCCTGGAACGTGTTATCACAAGGTGTGGATTTGACGAGTACCACACTTATTTTAACTACCCATAGGGATGACTGACATGTGGCGGCTAATGTCAAGCAGTGCACCACTGCAATAGCTGGTACTTGACACCATCACCTGACATATCCGGCATTGTGAACCTTTTGATGTACCACAACCTTTAAAGACGGAGTGCAGTGATTGGTAATTTATCAGGAAAATAAATTGATTATTTTCAATCTGAAAGCTCACTGATTATAAAGTTCATACCAGTACCGAACCCCACAGAAGAAATATTTCCATCTAAAATACTATCAAGACCTTCCGATCACCTTTTCTTATTTTGACTGCCACAATCAAAACAAAACAAACACAAAATTCCTAACAAACCATAAATCGGTTTTCATCGCTTTCACTTTAAGGTAGGGTCCTACTTTGGTAATGACCCCCCCAAAAAACAAAAAAACAAAAAACCCCCAAACAATTAAAAACAATTTTTCTGCAAGTCTACAAGTACTTGATACAAAGATTGTAATGGTGGTAAGCATCCTGCAAAATTATTTCGTCGCAAGTGCCCCCATTGATAAGAAATCAATTAAAGTACAAAATGTCGAAAACATTTTGGAGATTCAAATTTCCATGGTGTCCGTTTGTGAATGCTGCGACCAGAGATGTGGTTGGTACCTGCTGTCACCTCACTAAGCGTGGATAGTTCGACATTCGTGTGAAAATACAATGACAGTTTTTAGCTGTTTTCTCAACAAGTAGATGCTGTAATCAGCTGAAACTTTCAGAGGTGACTTTATTCGTATCTTTAATGAGAACTTGGCCAACAAATCACCATTACATTGACAAAAACCAATCTATGACCCTACCTTTAATTTGACAAACAAATACGACGACATGTTTATAGATTGGTAGCATTGTGTGTTGATTAGAAACTATAGAGCATATGAATGGATTTACTCTGCCTTAAAGTCAATATCGTACTGTCAATGTGAAGGTAATATACAGATCCATAAAGCAATGATGATAAACTATACAAACTGATCAAACAATTTAACAATTACATGTACTTCGAATGATCGCGTTCCTCCATCCTCCCCCCCCCCCCGCCCCCCCCGCCCCCAAGAAAAGGGACCCCAAAAACCTTATTTTCATCTTCACCATAGACTCTGCCCCCCTGTTTTTTAAAGCCTCTACCAAAAGTGCATGTTTTTTAATCAACGTAACTCTGATGGATTTACGATGTGCCTGTATAAGTAATACCCCATTTCAAGACGTTTTTTTGATGTTTAGAACAAATGTTAAATGTGCATTTTCATCATAAATTATTATGAATGATTAAGTCATGTTGTTTGACTGCCTCTTCATAAAGAAGCACAACAGAGGGCAGCAGACTGCACTTACAGTGGATGCAGTTTCATGGTGACATGGCCTGGTCTTGTTTTTGTTTTTTTAAGCCGAACACAATACACACTCAGTGGTTTGTTACAACAACAGATGGCGCTCTTCAATTTCATGAAGTGGCTGGACCACCAGGGTGCACCACACTAACTAGGCCAAAATTCAAGCGCCAAACTGATTATCATAATTTGTAGGCCCTTCATGCGCCAATGTGATTATCATATTTTGTACGCCCTCAAAATCTTTTGAATAATAACGTTTTGGGGGTCTTGCAACTAATACTAACTAATAGATTGTGTAATTGTAACAATTTATCACAACCTTTGAGGATATTTGATAAATTTAGGCTTAAATGTTGGTCTTATTTGGCTTGGGAATTGAAGGAGTGCCTCATGAAAACTAGCAGCAAGTCGGTTTGGGAAAAAACACAAATTTTTCTCGGGTAATTAGCAAAAATTCCAAACAGCTGACCTGCCAAAAATTGAAAAAGAAATCTGAAGTTTAGTTGTCTTGAAACATTTTTTATTGGTTTTCAAGAGGCTGAGAGACTTTAAATATTTTTTGAGTATTTTTGAATATTTAGCATTTAGCATTGGTTGCTATGGGAGTTTATTTAGTGTGGTGCACCCACCAGCAACTCAAGTCCAACTCCAACACAATGGTTTTTGGAAGTGTATAGTCATCCAAGATCCTATCATAAAAAGTACCCTTTGCAAATCAAATCACATGAAATGCTGAAATGTTTGCGAAAGTACAGTCATTTTAAAATGAAAAATAAAGATCGCACGGCTACACAGTTTTCAGAATGGGAAAGAGGACTCTTGAGGGTGCTATTGTGACCTGTTTTTGGGGGGGTCGCCATTTGCAAAAAAAAATAAACAGTTAAGGTGTCCATATGATCAATTTATCACTAAAATAAATGGTGCATGAAAGGGGTAATTTACAGTTCTGAATGTTATGCATCTCTCATAAATAAAAAGTTATACTTAAATCTTTTAACTCCCCTATTAGGGCCATTCTAACAAAATCCAACAACTCAACCTGCAAACTGTAACAATGAGTGCCTAATCACATATAAAGTGTAATCTGTTTACCGGTGCACTCTTCAGAATCAAACAAAACATGCAGTTGGATTTTTGAAGGCACTGTACACGTTTGGTAAAAAAAAATAGCATAAAACTTACTTGGTAACGAGCAATGGAGAGCTGTTGATAATATAAAACATTGTGAGAAACGACTCCTTCTGAAGTAACGTAGTTTTTGAGAAAAAAGGTAATTTCTCACTGAAATATTTGAATCTGAAAAAGACTCCTGGCCAGAAGTCTTTTTCAGGCATCTGAAAGCAAACAAATTTGTGCAACAAGGGTGTTTTTTCTCTTATTATTTTCTTGCAACTTCGATGACCAATTGAGCCCAAATTTTCACAGGTTTGTTATTTTATGCATATGTTGGGATACACCAAGTGAGAACACTGGTCTTCAACAATTACCAAATGTGTCCAGTGCCTTTAAGGGTTGGGTGTGGTTAATGAGGCAATGTTATTCTGGCCGTTCGCATTCCTTCATTCGTACTTTAACCACATGAAACACACAAATAAGCCCTCAATGAATTATAATTTATGACAAACACACGGTAAACATCCCTGATTGCATTTACTTAATGTAATGTACATCTTCAATTACTCTGTGATTCTACAGGTAGTGAATTTGAGAAATCCCAACAGCACTGTACTTGTACCTTAAAAAAAAAACCTTTCCAACAAACGTCTACATGCAGCATTGATTTATTGACCAGTATCGTCCAATACTGGCGCCTAGAGAGAAATGACCGCACGACTTTCTCCAGGGGTCACTTTTGGCCAGTGCACTCTGAATTTAATTGGTTTCTGAGAGTGCATTTTTTTACCGAGCAACTCTCTCAAACACGACAATAACACGTATTGGTCCATTTATTACGGAAGCTGCAGTTAAAAATTCTTGGAGTGGCTTGACTCGCCGACTGACCACAGTCTAACGTCAATAGATTTCAAATCCTTCAGCTGAGCTGTCAAATGTCAATTTCAATCTCTTTTCAGATCTACTGAAATTTGTTATTAGTATTTTTGTTATAACGTGACAATTCACCAAGGAACACCGTTTCGTGCACATACACTGTACGTGTATGTTTTAAAAATAACACTATTAATTGGCATAAATTTGCATATATTATGTGCACCAGGCACTATCAACTATATCAAACTGCCTTTCATTATTACTACTGTGCATGTACTTGTAGTACCTTTTCAATGGGCTGTAAATATTGTTGAACTATCTCTTCTCCTTAGGAGTATGCAGCACCAGCAACAAAGTGGGCAAAACAGGTTGCAAATGATTTACATGAACATAAGTAATTATGCAGGGTTCTCCCCATGCACAAGCTAGCGTATCAGGCCGATACGGGAGAATTGCATACCGATACGCGCAAATTTAGGCTGATACGCAAAAAACCACGCAAAAACTAAATAATTATTTATAATTTCACAAAAATCATCAAGAGAAAACCATATAGAATGCTCCACATTGCACAGTAGGGCTTTTTAAAACCAAGATAAGCATCAAGTAAAAAACATTCCGAAGACCTTGTTTCAATTCAACGTGCTTCAGCCAAACATCCAAACATCCAAACACTTATAGCAAACCCTGCATTACCCTGAATTACTTAAAGTAGTTTAGTGTCTTGGTACTGGGTTTTGAACCGACAAGCTGGTGTGCTAGACACATTGGTCACCACACATCACTAATAATTATACGCATTTATTGAGGTGTTTTTTATAATTTTGGTGTTAATTTTAACGAAGTACGTATCAATCTGCCATACACTAATACTTCCCCAGATCATGGGACCTGCAAACCTCAAATCAGCAATGGATCATAATATTGGAGATATCGGAACTCATTTGATGTTCACAAGCACAATAAATTCAGGGCAAACATCAAAACCAAACCTTAATCACACTACATGTATCAAAGCAAATTATATTGAAATCAATGGCAACAAGGCAACAACAAGAGCCGACAAGCGAGGGTCTTAGAGTCAGACTTGCCCTCATGCAGAAATCGACGAAATGCACCTTTGGGAAAAATAACTTATACAACAACTACTCCTAAAGTTGAGCTTGAACAACATTAAAACCCTCAGAGTAGATGTCGGGTTTGAGTGTAAGTCTAAAGGGTAAAGTCTAAATGAGGAACTGCAGTACATAACGGCTGGGCCTTTCTAAAATGCTTTCAAAAGACATTGCAGGACCTTGACGACAACAAATCTGTTGAAAAAGAAAAGAAAAACAAAATGGAGATTCGACTCACCGGCTGCTCGGAATCATCGCAAGAAGGCATCTTGGTGCTTTCCATTGTTTCCTCAAACACGTAGTTGAAACAATAGCATCACATCCACTCGAGGCATGACATCATCTGTATGTTTGACAGTGATCATCAGAATCAGGCTTGCCTTGTGCACACCATGTCATCGGTCACCATCCAGAGCATCTGGGGGAAAAACTCCAGCATTGATTAACGTCCCCCTCAACAAAAAATCCTTGCGAGCTTCACGACAGAGTTCTGGAACATCAAAACAGATACTTCAGTACAATGTATTTTATTTAAAACTTTATTTAAAACACTCTGGGTTTTAATTCCCATGTGGTCGCTTCATCTGAAGAAATTTTCTTCCGAAGAAGACCAATTCCGAGCTATAAATTCATAACAGATGTAGTGAATGAACTCAGTGACACTAAAAAAAAGGAGCTAAACTCGCTTCCAGTATCGAGAGCACTTTTCTGACTTGAGGGTTACGAACAGTCTCGATATAGTAATTCACGACACTTGTGTCTGACGATAGTCGCCCGGCCACCATTCAGTTACTGAACTGGAGAGTTGTCACACACACACACACGCGCTCACACACGTACAGACCTAGAGTTAAATTAAAAACATGCCTTGCTCGTATTTATTGTGGAAACACAAGGCTTCTGTGGCGACACTCGTCCACCTGTTTCATCGTCGGTAGCGACGTTTAATGAAAGTCATCACTTACGTCAGATCTTTAACGAGGATACTTCAGACAAGTCGTTGAGCGTTTGGTCTCACCAGTTACAGTCAGAGTTCCAATATCACAATCGGAGAGATGTGCGTGAAGCTGGGTGTATAAGGCTTTCCACTACAACCAGAAATAGATGGCTGAGGTTGGTAACAGAATCTGTCCGGAACCTTTCTCGGAAACAATTAAAGAATAATGAAAAGAGAGTTAAATATCTGTGTTTGGGTCAATTTTTTTTCTTCTCTTCCCGCATAACATGACATATAATCAATTTGATATTTAGGAATCAAATTACCAGATTTTTTGTGCTGTAAAGCCAATTAAAACTCATTATGCATGACATGGTTTAGCTTTATGGTCAGTGCAGATGGTTAAACCAACCAATGATGGGCCTCGTTTCCCATGTCGAGTCAGTCATGTCAAACACAATTCGTTCAAAAGACACAATTTAAGCTTCTAATTAATATCTTTCTGGAAATGAAACTAAGGAATCTTCAAAAGCAAGACAAAGACGACAAAGACAAATGTTCAGTTTAGCAGTGGAAGTAAAATACAAAGTTTTAATATCCATTCCGCATGAGAGACTCTGGTCTGAGGTAGGACTCGAACCATGGTCCGATGAGGTGCAAGTCAGGACCAGATAGGACAAGAAAGTAAAATCCCAGGAGAATTTGTAAGAACAAGCATTCTTAGTTATCTTACCTTTACATTAAATGCAGAACTCTCGCCAAACTACTTAGCACACCAATTAAACACTGCAAACAAACAAGAAAAACAAAAAGTAATGTTGACTGAATTCACAATAAAAATAATAATCACGAGTAAAAAAACTACTTTAAAAAAGGAACATGAAAAAATCCTTTACAAAGTAAAATAAAACTAAAAATAACCATCTCTAATATACACAGTGTAAGTCTTGTGCGCATTCAGACATCAGGGTTCATTAAAACTCTCCTGGACTATTGCTGGGTTAAGTTAATTCTGGAGCATTTTTTGGGGGGTTGCATGGAGTGTGGGAAATCTACTGCCCCAAAATATCTAACGAGCAAACAGCTTAGGCCGATGCCACACTATATCAGCTCAAGCTTCGCTCCCATTGGAACTCTGACAATATCGGAAAGCCGCTCTTCTGCGTCTTATCTTGGATGAGATTCTTTTGAATTGGGGGTTAACAAGAGATTAAACAGAGGTCCAAGGTTATCAGTGCTACATGTACATGTTTTTCTGCTGTTAAGTTTTCTTTCATTGTCTTGAATTGCCAATAAGAGGCACATGTGCTGAAAAGCAAACCTCTGATCTGACTATTTCAAGGGTCACTGAGGAAAAATCCGCCAGGGGCAAAGAGAAAGTGCCATGATGGAATCCCAAACTTGGTAATAGAAAAATCCGTCTCTCCACTTCGAGCATGTAATTGTTGAATTTGAGAGGCAAGGTTTTTTGAGCAAAATTCTATAACCTTTAATTCACTAAAGGAAAAAGTCTGCCAAAAATCTTGGTCCTTGCGTAATGAATAAACTTATATACCTGTAAGTTTTATCATTTTTTAACATGAAGCAGGTATACAAAATCAAATTTGATTCTCTACTCAATACATAATCCAACTTTTATATTTAGCGCAAAATGTCAAACTTCCTATAAAACCTACAAAGCATTTTGTCTACCATCACATGTTAAAAGGTGGATTGAAATCATTTTGTTTTTCATTTCTAATTTGTGTTCCAATTTATTTATAAAAAATTAGCCGGGAATGATTTCATCAAGCAATTTTGCATCTAGTAAAATATTTGGACTGAACATGTTTTGTACACACTGAATGCCATTGAGAAGCAAATGATGATTTTTGAGTAACAACTGCCAGTACATTTTGTGTAGCATTTTGTAATGCAATAGGATAGGGAAATGCATTGGAAATCACTGATTAGGTAACTTTTTTCGTCCAATTTTAGTGATGGAAGCTTGAGGGTGATTTAGAACAAAAAACCAAAAAAACAACATTCAACGAATCAACTCAACTTATTTTAAGTGTAAGCATGTATGTCCATTCATATGTTGAAATACTTCTGGGTGGTTTCAGGCACTTCAAAATAAATTACAAACATTGGAAAAACTGCTAACGTGGCAGATGTTTCTAGTCAAACGCTACCTGTGTATCAGCTCTTAGCTACACACATAATTTTAACAGGAAAGCAGATGGCAGTACTCCCTTTAACGCTTGCCAATCAAGACAATTCCACGATTGCAAATTTTTCAAATATTTTCCTTCGGAGACGGTTTGATCTTTTTATACATGGACGTGTGACATTTAATTTCAAGGGTCAAGCAATCTACACTTTGTTTTTGTTGTCCAACACCTTTTTCGTCCTATATATAGGACTAAAACTCGGCAGCGGCCCGGGCTAGAGAGATGCTAATTTGCCCGATTGAGTCGACCATATTATGAGGGCTTCTTGACGAGAGACGGAATTCTCATCTTGCCGCTCTCAATGCGTAGAGGGTCCCAAGGCGCAGGGATGATCAAGTGTTAGTCTATTGACTATATAGATCTGCATTGAGTCATCATTCTTCAGGGAACTCTATGTGCAAATATACACCGTTTCTTTGTCTCGCTTCACACACAAAAAGAGTACACAGAAAACGATTGGGGTTTTGGAATCTCTCTGTTTGTTGTCCGTTTTGTTTGAAGACAAATGCGATCTGCTGCCATGAAATGAACGTGGGGGCTTGCATTTCATTTCGAAGCTAGAGTTGCGGTTCAGAAATTTGTTGGAATTCTCAGCCAGTGGAACTATTCCTCAAGCACATTTGGTGACCTACATTTATGTGAACCTTACGATACATACTTACCCATTTATAGCAAACTTTTGTACCGCAATGTGAGCAACCTATCTGGAATGGTTGCCAACGGCCAATCTTTACATTTTAGCCTAAAACCTAAAATATTTGGTGAATTGTGAAATTAGGCTGTATCCGAATTGGTAGCTACGGCTATGGCTGTTGATAGAGGTGTTGCTATGGACGTCCCATACTTCAACGCATGATGCGTTGATCCAGCCGTAGCCGTAGTTGCCATTGAACATTGACACCAACATATAATGTACTATCTCTTTAAAGACAGATGAGTCACTTACTTAACAGGTTTGAGTCAAGTTGAATCACTTTGTGGTATTGAGTTGAGATAATGTGTGTGACTGCATGAAAAACCACTTAAGCAGAGTTTGAAGGCCCCGGTCTCCCCTTGGTCTAGAAGAAGAAACCTCGGGGGTTCGTGGGGCGCCATCCTCCAGACCAGGGGGAATATTTCAGAGAATTAACAGATCCTCCAAATCCGAATGAATACAGAATCTGTGTAGTGTGTCATGGGTCTCCCCTTGGTCTTGAAGAGGGGATATCCCATACAAATCTCCCCAAGGGTGTTGAAGATGAAACCTTGAGCTGGTTTCAGGGGGGCGCCATCCTCCAGACCAAGGGGGAATATTTCAAAGGGTTTACAGACTCTCCAAATCTGAACGAATACAGAGCTGGGTAGTGTGTGTCTGGGTCTCCCCTTGGTCTTAAGCGGGGTATCCCCTCAATCTCCACTTGGTCTGAATGACCCCCCCCCCCCAATAACATTACACAGATTAGTTGAGGGCTCAGGTCTCCCCTTAATCTATAGAAAGAAACCTCACGGGTCCTGGTTCATCAAAGGTGGTTCGTATTACATGGTACTTCATGGGGGGGGGGGTGTCAAACCAAAGCATTCTTTGACTGAAACTGCAAAATATATATCATTACACAAATGACAAAGATTTGAAAATGTCCCCCACCTCGGTGACTATAAAGTCCCTTTTAATCCAAACCACAATAAATTAAACAATTGATTTTACTAATTTGGGGTAAAGTTACACACAACCACATGTGAATTGTTTTTATCCCTTCAGAGGGGGGGAGGGGGTCGGGGTGGAGGGGGAAAGCAGGGGCGCCACTTTTGATCAAGGAATCGACCTCCCACCAACTCTAGCCAATTAGCGGCAGGAAATGTTATCCAACCCCGGTTCAGCCCCCCTTAATTTGAGACGGAAATCTGATTCAGTCCATAGGAAACTATCACATATTGGAACAAGTTCGGCACGGCGACTTAATCTGAACAAATTGATGATTTCCTTTGGGTAATGGAGTGAACTAATTTTATGGGTATTTAGCTTTGAATGAATGTCTTGTGATGACATATTTATTGCCTGCCGTGGGAAATAGGTCTACCTGTGGGCCCTAGCGATCCTTCATTAAAATCTTCTGAAAACAAAACAGTTTAAAGTACCGAAGAGCTTAAAGGGAAAGTATATCTTGTTCTCGGAAGAGTAAATTATTTCCCGTCCTCTAGTTTTAAATAAACACATCAAACAACCAACCTGTGAAAATATCACCAAATATGGTTCCAAAGAAAACAGTCAGGCCTAATACATCACCAAGGCAATTTGCCTCCATTGCCCCTGGTCATTACCTCGGTGCACCCTTGAAATGTTTCCACAAAAATTTAGCGCTTAAATACGTCACTCAGTGACGCTCATGGCGCTCCAACATTATTACCCCTGATCACCGGGCCATTTATTTTTCATTCCTTAAACCATCTCAGCTACCTTGGGGAGTATACAGCTTGTGCTGCTAAATATGCAGCGCACCAAACTAAATCAATCACAAGAACTATCTCTGCCCTCACAGGTACCCATTTACCCCTGGGTGAAGAGAAGCAATTATAGTTACATGTAAGTGTCTTGCTCAAGGACACAAGTGTCATGACTGGGATTCGAACCCACACCCTGATGACTTAAACACCAGAACTTGAGTCCGGTGCACTAGACCGCTCGGCCACGACACATCACAATTCTACTAAAGTCTAGATCCTACTGTAAAAAGCTAGTCTTCGTCAACAACAAACAACAACAAAATAACAACAACAACAACAAAACAAGTACATGTTTACGGAAGAACCCTGTACTCCAAGCAGGTGTATTCCACATTCAAAATCAACATCCCTCAGTCATCTTTAGATAATAAGCAACATGACTGTACTTACTCAGGACAGGTGCGCCATATGCCCCAAGAAGAAGCTCCCAACATGAAGCCATATCAACATTGACACAAGAAGACAATAATTGGATAACACAGGACAGTTAGTGGGTCAGTTGAGGTTACCGGTCTTCCGTCAACACTTCACCCTCATTCCACCTGGTCTAAATATACATAATATGTCAGTAAATAGGTCATGGGGCTTGAAGTAATAACACCAGGTATGATTGTATACAAATGTGTAATATCCAAGAGATGGCCTCCGTATACTAGATCTAGATCTCCGTATACTGGATCTCCATGTCTGACTTTCATTGTAGACCCTGTTTATATTAAAGGCAGGAAGATTGATTGTACTTCATTTGAGTCTGGCGGAAGTGAAATCAGTTCAAACCTCTAGTTTTTAGACTAAAAAGAACCGCCCCCATTTAAAAAAAAGACCTACATACAAGTACATTTTAAGGAAAAAATGTGTTGCAAGCTGTTAATCATTTCAGGGCTCGAATTTTTTGGGGAAAATGCACAAGACCACAGGGCTTGTAGCTCCAAATTTTTACTGGACCAGAAAATTTGTGACAATGACCAGAATCAAAATAAGAAAAAATTATATGCAGTGTCACAATTAAAACTGTTTTTATTTTATCAAGCACTAGGAGAAGATTATATAGGATTTGAGGCATTGCATGGTGGTTATCAAAGTATATTTGGCTTGCGGTAACACCATGTGTACTACTTTGCTGTGTAGATTTTTGTTCTTTGAGAACTTGTCTTGCTATAATATTCTACTGCAGCGGAGTAGATTTCAGAATTCGGGAGACTATACTGCCGCAGAGTAGATTTTCAGAGAAGATTGGTCTCATTTGTCTTATGGGTAACACTTTCACACTCAACAGAAATGAAAGATATTTATCCGACAAGATTTGAACATAATTTTTAAAAATTAAGGGTGAGGTATGAGAAATTAGGCCTATTTTTCAACAACACAAAACCACCCGATACGACAAAAACACTGGCCTCGGGCCTGCAGTCCAGTGTAAATTTGGAGCCATGAATTTGATGTGCTTTTGTGGAAACTTTTAGAATTGGCCTTCATTTCAATCTGGAATTGTTTTTCAGAATCTTCTGTTTCTAAAATCAACTTTACTTGACGGGAGGTTCCATATTTTAAGTCCCTTTTGGAAATCTGAAATTGCCAGAATATGTGCCGTCCCTCAGCAAAGTCAGACAATTCTCAGAAACAGCATTAAAAGTGAGGACAATCAAAACACCAGCCTTGATAATCAAGATGTGATGTTTTAAACATTCTATTTCTTGAGATACACATTTTACATTATAGACCCGAATAAGGTGTTATTTGAAATCTCTGATTCTCATCTATCTGATGTGCAAATGAAAATAAACCCAGTTTAGCGTTTTGGCCGGAAGTGCCTGGATTTGCGTCATGTAGGCCTGTGTAGATTGTTATCAATTTTGTATCCTTTAAAAGTAGAGTCATCGTTTGTTTTTTGTCAACGTAATGCTGATTTAAAGGCAAAACTATCAAGAAAGATACAATAAAAGTCACCTTTGCAAGTTTCAGTTGAATAAAAAATGTCTGCTGATGTTTTGGTTGTCTCCACTTTTAATGCCATTTCGGAGTAGTGTCTGATTTGGGGGTTTGGCCTAGGGCCCAATTTCATAAACTGCTTAAGCAGAAAATATTGCTTAACAACTTTCTGCTAAGCAGAAATGAGCAGGATACCAGTCACAAAATGTACTTGTGACATGGTAGTTTGGCTGGTAACCTTAATCTGGTAAGCATAATTTTGTTATGCTTAGCTACTTTATGTCCTTAAGCAGCTCTATGAAATTGGGCCAGTGCTTCTGGTATGGTCCGGCAGCAATATGTACCACCACACCTTGTATCCCTTTCAAGGTGTTGTATTATGGTTGCTTCAGTCTCATAAAATCATAACAATCTCCACCAGATTTGTTTAATTCGGCGCCAGTTCATTTATGACAGACATGGCGCATTATGTACATTATTATTATTACTTGTTGAGAAAACAGCAAAAAAAACCTCATAGTATTTTCATTAATAATTGTTGAATAATCATTGAATCTATTCACGTTTAGCGGCTTAAACCGCATCTCTGGCCGTATTGAGGGCAGCATTCAAACGAACACCACGCAAATTTTAAAAAGTCGCCTACAGGCGAGCTTTAGAGATTAAACAAACTTGTCTTGATAATCTCATCAATGGGGGCACTTTGAGCGAAATAATTTCACAGGATGCTTACAACCATAGAGGGAGCCTTTGCTCTATGTTACAACCTACATGTATATTTTGTTTGCGGTAACACCATGTGTATATCTACTTGCTACACGTAGGTAGATTCTGTTCTTTGAGAACTTGTCTTGCTTTTTATTTTACTGCCGCGGAGTAGAATATTCGGAATTCAGGAGACTTCTCATAACTGAAAAGAACTGTCCTGCTTATTAACTACTACCTGGGCGGGAGGTAGGAAATCGGGCGGGACTACTACTTTCGCAAAGTCGGGGGGGGGGGGGTTCTCGTTAATAACTACACTGCCGTGGAGTGAGTTCTTAATAGGTCTCAACGCTTCAACTAGCTTGCTCTAGTCATCGTTACAACCATTACCATCTTTATAACAAGATGTTGGGGGTCATTACCAAAGTATGAACCTACCTTTAAGCAGCTAGGCAGGTACATGAAGGCATGCACACAGGTTATTATTTCAACATAGTGGAGTGTTACAATCTGTTTCTTTTAAAACTTACAAGGTAGGACACCAAGGCTGTCCTGGAATTCCAAGCCTACCATGGAGGTTGTTGCCCTGTGGCTTAGTTCCCATTGTCTGATCTTCATGTTAAAGAGTCTTGCCCGTTTAAAAATGTGGTTCTACTAGGATCAGTTATTTACTAGGATCAGTTTTCATTCTAACAAAATCCAAAACCATTGAGGTATATAACTATGTAACTTTTACAGCCAAACTGTTAAACTCCCGTGGTATGCCTGGTCCTGTACACGCACAGAGCTAGAATTTGGGTGAATATCCATAAGACTGCAGGGCTTGTACATGTAGCTCAAAATTTACTGGCCCAGAATTTATTTTGGAAGACCACAATCAAAATAAGTTGAACAAGCACTAAGAAAAAATCTATCTCATTTGTCATGTGTAAGTGTACTTCTATTTTCAACAGAATTGAAAGATATTTAACAGATTCATAGTTAACATTTTGTTCACAAAGATATTACACGAATGTTGCACGAAAATGATGAAAGAAAAAACACTCTTGTTGTACAAGTTTGTGTGCTTTCAGATAGAATAATAAAAACTTCTTGCAAGAAGTTTTTATTATTTTAGTGAGAACGTACCTCTTTCTCAAGAACTACGTTACTTCAGAGGGAGTCGTTTCCTACAATGATTTATACTATCAACAGCTCTCCGTTGCCTGTTACCAAGTAAGTTTTTATGCTAATATTTGTTTTGAGTCATTACCAAACGTGTACGATACCTTTAAGTGTACTTCAATACTCTTGAAAGAGAATTGAAAGATAATTATCACATTCACAGTCAACATTTAATATTCACAGAGATATTACACAATGAGGTGTTTTATTCAATTGAAAAAACACAAGACCACCGGGCTTGTCCCATTGTGAGTTTACTGGCCCGACGCTAAAATCACAGGCCTGTGGTCCAGTGTTAATTTCGAGCCCTGCAACATTGACATATTCCTAATTTATAGAAGTGCCCCTTCCAGAGGAAAATTGATGTACCCCTTCAAGAGCAACGCTCAAGGCCTGAAATGAACTTGGTGAACGTTCAAGTTGTGACCAAAATCAAGTTTAGGGAGGTAAGCTTTGAACTTGTGTGTGCCTTGACTGTAGTCTTTTCAAAAATTTGTCTGCAGTTTCTAAAAAGGGGTAATTTTGTTCACCTTAAAATGCATGGCATTACATGTGTTTAGTACAAGGCACTGACAGAGTAAATGGGATTTTTACAAGTAGGGTCATAGATTGGTAAAGACTACAACAATTAATGACCATAAAAACCTACTTGAGTTAGAAGCAATGCAGCTGTTCACCATTTTGAGAAAGGGTTCCCTTAGAAGTAATATGTTCATGGGTAATTTTTCACCCAATAACATTTGAAATCTGAGAAACGATTCATGCATGAATCTTTACTCAGATTTCTAAGGGTTGGTGTCCGTTCGCGAATTCTGCAGCCAGAGTTGCGGTTAGTACATGTACGTTACCGGCTGTAACCCCGCTAAACGCGGATGGATTTGATGTTTTTGTGAAAATACTGAGACAGTTTTTTGTGTTTTCTCAGCAAGTAGACACTGTGTTCAGCTGAAACTTTCACATGTGACGTTTATCATTTTTCTTTATAATTTTACCTATAAATCAGCATTATAGTGACAAAAACAAATCTACGACCCTACCTTTAAAGTGAATGGAAAACTTTTCTTTTTTTCCTCTCAAAATTCTGAATTCCATTTACAAATCTGTCATTGATTACTATCAATCACTACCACCTTTAACTACGTACCTCAACAGAAGTAATGTACCTCATGAGTCAAAGGGGGAAACAAATCAAGCAAAACACCCAACAAAGATCCCGCAGAGATCCCGTCCTGGAGATAACATATGATCAATGTCAAGCCAGACGAAAACTTACTGGGAGAGCAGTGGTAAGGTACAACAGCTGTTAGAAGGTCAGGGGTCAAACGAACTCTCAGAGTTAACCGCCATGGGATAGTGTTGGTTTACCTGCTTGGTTTTTACAGTAAGATCCCTTCTGACGGGGATTGGGCATTTTGGAAATTTATCAGTTTATTCTTATATATTCCTGTCATTTAATTTCTTCACTAAATAATAAAAAGGTAACACTTTTTGAAAATGTTCAACATGTTAGACTAAGAGTTTAAATAAGATTTATTTCTTTCTTTCATATTTTAAAATACTAACATTGATAAAATGCTTTCTTAACCCTTTAGCGGCCACAAGCGGCTTGCACCAAAATGCCCATAGCGTCCAGAAACGGCTGAAAGATTTGATGCTATACTTCTTTTCAAAGGTAAATAGTGAAAGTCATTACATGTATATCCAGAAGTGACATTTTCCAATGTTTCCCACGTTTACATAATATTTACGTTTGTAAAACAAAAAATAATTTTTGTTTCATATTGGGTATTTTTTAGGCATTTTCACTGAACAAAATCAAGTCAAAAAATTAACAATAGTAGCCAAGTATGGGCATATTGTAATGAATACAGAAATGAATGGCCATTATATAGGGTTAAGATGTTTTTTTAAACCAACTTAATGATTTGTTAGCTGTACACAGTAAGAATTAGTCTTGGTTTAAGACTCTTAGTGGAACCCTAAAGCATCAAATTATCCAATGAAGTCCTTGTAAAGGAGACTAGAGAGCAGTGAGTATTTCGGTCCAAAATGTTCAAAGAGGCCTACACAAGAGCCTTGATTTATGTGTATTAGTGTCTGCTAATTCACTGGAATTTGAGTGAAGATTCATTTGCGCAAAACACATGAAAAAACTGACATCTTGAGGAAACCAATCAAAAGAGTAATGAAGTTCAATCAAGATATAAATAAATAATGAATTAATCTGCATGCGTAGCATACACAATGAGCCATTGAAAGGTTGTGTGTACGATGTACACATACATGTACTGCATGGGTATCAGTAAAGAGCTGCCAACATTTGCATCTTGCAATCAGGGAGGTTTTGTACAACAATCAGGGAGATATTTAGAATTTTACATTCAACAAAATAAAGACAAAGTTTTCATACAGGGAGATTTTCAAATTGGTTTCAACATCAGAACATGGAAAGTTTGGTTTAATTTCAGGGAACTCTCTGCAGAATCAGGGAAAGTTGGCAGTTCTGTGTGTACATAGCAATGTTTCAGACAATACACTTGCACTGTGCGGTAAATTTGAGAATTTTTTGTACCACTGTTGATGACACTACACTGTATATTTAACCATTGGTGACTCTAGTCGATAAAGATCAAACACACACAAAAATGCATTCAAGTCTGTACTTTTGCCCATGGTCTTCCTCCAAAGCCAAGTTTACAATATTTGGCAATTGACAAAGACAGTAGATCTTTCCAATGGTGGTAAAATAAATAAAGGTTTTTATTTTGCAATCCTTTCAAAGTGAAGTGGAAAGATCTGAAGTGCAAAGTGCCTTAATTATGGACAACAAATTATTAGATCACAATCATTTGTTGGAAAGCTAAGATCATGAACCTGGCTGTTTATTGACCGATCTCTTTGATTTCTGCATCAAATGAGGGAGAATTTTAATATCTGAGAAAGTTTCATCTTCAGAGTGATAACAGAGTAATTGCAAAATTTGCCTCAAAACCTATGCATGCTGTTGTGTAAGTCGGTGTGCTTCACGTTTGAGTGGTCAAACAATTTGCTCACCAGTGGTTGTTTACGATAAAACAATTTGGTAACAAAGAGGGTCAAGAATTGTTTTAAAAACAAAGAAGAACTTATAAGCCACAAATATTCAAAAGTTTGAGAGTAAAGAACAGTACACTAATGTGAGACAGTACACAAAAGAATTGGGTTGACTTCCAGAAGAATAGTGCAATTGTTGTGTAGGGTAAGCCACCTTATCGGAGCTACTAACCCAGGGCTCTGGTTTTGGCGTTGTAGACAAAACAAGAAACTGAGCAGTGTAAACATTACATGTTCCGGGTTGATTATGTCTGACCTGGGAATTTCCCCTGCAGCACTAGCAGCCAAATAGGCTCACAGGTTACAAATCATTTATAAATTATAAACAATATACGTATGCATCTAGGTACCATTTTACTCCTGGGTGAAGAGAAGCAATTCTACCTCAACATTACATGTACCTCAACTCGGATGACGTGAGAAAGTAGGCATATTGTTTGGTAGCTAAGGTATGCCACATACAGGCTGGCCACATACTTGTACATTTATTCAAAGAAAAGAAAGACATTCCTGCCAGTAGGCCCCTACATAAAGGCACGTTGGGGAATACTTGCCATTTACAAACTCGAACCACAGTTACTTGGTAGATTTTACTATTCATCTGAGAATGGCACCGGCTAATGTTCAAAGCTGTTTTGCAGGTTCACCCATCGGAAGATGAGAGACTTTTTGAAAGTCTGGAAAACTAAATTGCCAGAGTAGCTCCAGCGAGTTTGAGCAATTATAATTAAGTGTCTAAGTTCCCAAGAACACAAATGTCTTGACCGGGATTCGAACCCACACTCCGATGACTTTGTCACCAAGATGTAACTTGAGTTTGATGCACTATATATTGCTCAGCCATGTAATCGTTTAGTCTCCGGTGGAGACTTAAAAATCATTACAAATAGCCTCTGCTAGAAATTGAAACAGTGTAAGGATTTACCAAGGTCGTTAAACATTTTCGCTGGTTGTGATGTGACGTTCGACTGCTATGCCTGCCTTAATAAAGCCTGAATTCTTGGCTCCTTTTTAAAAGTACAGCTAGCTGATGATGATACGGAATAACGTGTTGGAATAGACCTAACACATTTGAATTGTGACGTGATCAGACAAGGGCGCCCTCCTAGGACGTCAGTCAGTGCCACTGCACTGACGTCCTGGGTATAAAGATCCTTTACAATGCGAACAAAATTTTGAGTAACATTTTAAAATAGTTTTACCTAATTTGAGAAGCTGAAACTCCATTCACTTATTCTTGGTGCCTTTAATTACACTTTTGCTGAGTTCAAAACCTATCAAATACATCCATGAATGACATTATTTCCGAAAATAAGTCCAAGTTGTGCACTGGCACTGTGACTCCGTCGTGTTGCCGCCCGGAAGAAAAAAGCGTTCAGTGTTGTGTTACGGGTTAGACAGCGCCCTCTTTTGTGGACTTGGTTCCATGTCAGTTGAGGTTGTCGCAACGAATGCGTCAATTTCCATTTTATTTTCACAATAATGTCATCCAAGGATAAAATTGGCAATTCTGAATAGAGCAGGCGTAAGGTTCAGGACACAAGGAACATGTGAGTCATGTTTCAGCTTCCTCAAAAAGGTAAAAATATGATAAAAAATGGTTATAAATTTTGTTGCAATGCCTGAGGTCCTTTATACCCTGGACTCCGTCGCGTTGTATGCAACGGAGGAGTCCAACCTGGGCTAGGCGCCCTCCCATACAAAGGTCTTTGGCCAGTCCTTTAAGTGCATTTACAACCAAGCTTTGACCCCTGTTTACAGTCTATTGTTTTGTGACTGTTTTATCTCTAAAAAGCCTAAGACTGCCTACTAAGAGGACTGTTGCAGAATGATATTAAATAATGCGTAAATATTTAACTTAATATTATTTATCTTCGAGCAAACTTGAATCCTCGATTCTGACTGGTCGATCCATAGCAACAAGTGAGTGTGATATTAACCTATATTTTACAATAAATTTACGATAAATTCATTATCACACTGCACACGTGCTCATGGAATACATACAAATATAGCACGTCTTCGTCCCACATCCAACTCGGCCTTTTGCCCATCTCATTTGATATGGAACGCAGAAGCGCTATATTTTTTCCTACTCCGATCACGCTGTGTGATAACTAGAATTATTAATAATTAGGCCTTTGTTATGTTAATTAATCGTAAGTTTGTTTACAATTAAGTATTTATAATCTGTTAACACAAATTTAAATTACATGTGATTTTTTGTCGTAGTCTTAGCAAGACTGCAAAGGGTGAGGAAAAGGATCGGCAGCTAAATAGCAGGGACATGACCCCCATAACCTCATGTGCACCTCTGAGGCTCTGAATAATAGTGTGTGAAATGGTGAAATGCATAGAGCCCACGCAGACGACACATGGCGAAGTCGCCATGATATGATAAACAAATGGGAATTTTTGAGCTGTGTACACTACAGACTAAACCTCGTGCATACCGTTGTTCTACACCCATTTCGTTCTCTACACCTACCTACCTACCTCGCTACTCCAATCTTGTGCTTAAATCCTCCACACTAGCCTCCAGATCTTCTCTGATAAACCATAGATTGTGAAATTCCCTTTACTTTTCAGCGCCGCTTCGTGAACACCCTCACGTTGTTTTGATGCTGAATTTTGACACTTGCACCATCCCGCTGGTCCCCTGTACGCTCAATGGGGAAAGAGGTGCGATTGAAATCGGGGACCACTGTGGATGATTGCGCTGGTCTGTAAGGTCACAAGAGGTCAAGCCCCTTTTGTCTTATTATGCAAATGAGACACCTGTTTCGAACTTTGTGACCTCTGGAAAGACAACAAACACGCCCATTCTTTTAAACTTTGAAGGAAAACGCTTACAAGTTCATCGTGGAAAACCAATATTATGAGTATGTTTGTATTTTCTAAAAGTTTATTCATGATAAACTATTGCTTTAGTTGGTATTCATAAAGAAGTTTGTGGAGGTACGTTTTGTATATTGTTCATTCTATAATAAAATATGTTCAGCATTAAAAAACAAAACAACAACAGTTAAAAGTTGAAATAGTAAAATATTAAAAACGCTCACGTTAGTCCTTGTTGCAAGAGGGCACCTATAATAAAATGAAACCAAAACCCAAAACTATAAACAAACTTTTCCTCCTTTATTCATTTAAATAATTTTCAAACTTGTTGAAGTTGTGCTGCCTGACTTGTCAACCGAAGACAAAGATAACACCTAGTTTTGTTTGCATAAGACCATGGAGGTAGTATAGAATTATGATAAAACTGTAATTTGAAATAACTTATAATATTCATATGAAATAATGCTCATCTCTCCAGTTGTTTTTATTCATAAAGTGTGTCGAAAACTGTATTTTATTTTATTTATTTTTTGAGGGGGGGTAAATCAGAGGTTGATATCATTCATTTTGTGGATCCACACATGCAGAATCTGTGGTTTTTACTACATGGTCAATAAGGCATTTTGCGTAACAAAGTTTTCACCCCCTTTGTACTTGTTTTATCTAGTGTTAGATCACCAACAAAACTTGTACTTGTAGCCATTCATGTTGGGTGGAACGAGAAGGAACTTAAGATCAGGGAAGGAAAACAAAAATATTCCAGTTTAATTAGGCCCAATATGTAAAGACCACAGAACCCGGAAAATATCAGTTCATTTTATATTAAGTAATTCTTTGAAAAACCTTGTCCCGTTAATTAGCATTGATGGAAACCCCAGAAACACAACATTCTCCTGAAGACGTTCAGAGTATACTGATCGAAACTTTGAGTCGCCAAACAACCGGTTCTTCTCAGGACCACCACAACTCATAAAAGATTTATGTAACGTGTCACTGCAAACTTCACTTGATTGTACTCCCACCATGCACAGTTTCAAATCCTACAGAAACACAACAAGCATTTGTTCTGGAACTTTTATTTATTCAAACACTGTTTGAGTGCCTTAAATTTTGTAAATATTGTTTTATTTCAAGTTGTATTTTTATTTCGGTGTAGATATTTTTGTGGCTAGTGCATCAAATCACCATCCAAAATTCCTCACTGCATTTGTGACTAAGTGATGTTTGAAGCTTTGCATGGTGTGGAAAATACGAAGTAACTATAACTAGTAAACTTGCGGGTACAACTTATTGTCGAATGTGATTGTTCAGCCGTTTTTTTTATCTGAGGGGGGCGCTGGTCACCTGTTCCTCCTTGCCACTAACTGGCTTGGTATTTTATAAAATTTTGAATATTTTTATTTATTTTTATTTTCTCAGTTATAGTTCTATTTTGTGGATTGTACCTTCTAATAACTTTTAGTATTTTGCCAGTGTGAAGTGTAATAAAAAAAATGAAAAAATAAAAAATTGTGTCCATCTCTTTTGGGAGGAGTTTTTGCTCCGGAAAGATTCGCTGTGTTCTCAATCTCAAAATGTGTTGATGAAAATATATAAATTTCATAGAAACAACGGAGCACCCCATCGTCTGTAGATCTCCATTTTTAAGAGTCTCTTTGTCATATTTGGTGAAGCAACTATTTATATATAGACCATGTAACCTTTGTTTACAAAACAAATGGCCTTGTACATTCCATAGCCTTTTTGGCAGGCGAGTTACTACATTGGTCATAAAGGAAAAAGACATTTTGTGTCATGATTTCCACTCAAGAGTTTTAAAAATAACAGCTGAAAAAAGGTTTTAAGATGTGCTCCCTTTCTTCATATCAAAATTTGATATAGATCAAATAGTGCAATCTCCATAATTGAGCTGTGTTCAAACCATGCCTATGTGGCAGAAAATACTGTCCCCCCATATGGCAAATGTGTACAAATTTCTTCTGATAGCGCCCTCTTTTGAATCGCCCTCCTTCAGCCCATGTTAATTTCCCATATGGAGGGCAGAATCTCCAGGGGACAGCTTTCCCTAGGACCTGCAGGAAGTCCAAACAATGTGATGTCACAGGTTACATGGTGTCTATTGGTATTGCAATATTCTGAAGAAAACAAAATGTTTGTAGGGGTAAATCTCATTTAACAATAAACACACAGTGGTATGATAACTGGATAAGTACAATCATCACGCATTTATTGTGCACTGATTTAAAAAAAAAAAAAAAAAAAAATCACAACGCTTTTATATTATGATTTGTACAGACAAGCTGAATCACACAAACAAGATTATCACACTTTATTTTGAGCGAGGATTTAATAATATGAACAATTACAACTTTTCAGTTCATGTCACTTAAAGGTAGGGTCAAAGATTGGTTTTTGTCAACAAAATGCTTATTTAAAAGCACAATTATAAAGAAAGATACATTAAAAGTTCAGCTGAATACAGTGTTGACTTGCTGAGAAAACAGCAAGAAAACTGTAAAAGTATTTTCAGAAGAACGTCAAATCCATTCACAATTAGCGAGGTGACAGCAGGTACAAACCGTATCTCTGGCTGTAGCATTTGCACTAAACGGACACCAGCTCTCAGAAATCTGAGAAACGTATCATGCATGAATTTATTCTCAGATACAAATGTTTTTGGGTGAAATATTATCCAAACCATCTTACTTCGAAGGGAATCCTTTCTCAAAATAATAATTTGTACTATCAACAGCTGCAATGCTTCTCACCAAGTAAATTTGTATGGTCAGTAATTTTTGGAGTATTTACCAATCTATGACCCTACCTTTAAAGGATGATTTCAACAGTTAAGCCAAAAAAGTATAGTATCCCATTTGTCAAGGCTTAAAGGTGCTATCTTATTGCCCAACCCTGAATAATTCAGTGCATCAATTGTAACCTTTGACCTATTTTAGAACTGTAGCTCTACTTAATCATGGTCGCCATATTACTCAGTGGCAAGTACCAGTCATTCACTAGCTTCAACTGTCTGAAACAATTTGAGCCACAAAGCCCTCAAGCAGGTTAAAGGTGTTAGTTTGACTAGCCGAATACTTGAGGGGAAAGTAAATGTGACAACACCTTTAAGGCTTGTTCACCCTCAACTCATCTAATGCCAAAAATGAGGCAAAGCATGAGGTATAAAAAAATCATGATTTCAGTGAAATATTTTTACACAAAATTCACTATTTGCATCTGGTATGAATTGCCTTTGTGCTGAACCTCGTTCATTTGAAAAATTTTGTTGATGTTTATAAACTTTTTTATATCAATTTTTTCAAAATTGTTTTATAAAATTGTGTCAAGAAAACCCCACAATTCTATTAGTTAGACGTTAATATTAAAGTTATGTACTACCGACTTATAAGCTGCTATTATATTATACCAACACATCAGACAATTTTATTATTTATGGATTTATTATTGATCACAAAACTGGAACACGGAGTACTAAAATAAGTATTTCTATCTAAAAGAAATGTTTTGTCCTAAGATGGTGTATTTACAGTTTGCTACTGTATACGCTCAACGCTAAAAAAAAAAGCTGTTGAAATCCAATTGTTAAGATTATACTTGCCACACATTATTTAGAGAGTGGAGTAATGCTAACCTACTAATGGATGCATGCAAAAGTGGAGCAAATGATCATAGGCACAATACAACATTGCGATTGAGCGGCCGAACGGTATAAAGCACCGAACTCAAGTTCTGGTGTATAGTTAGGGTTTGAGTTCCTTTTTCGGTTGTGGCACTTGTGTCCTTCAGCAACTTAGACACAAAACCATCAATACTTCGTCCTTCGGTTTGGACGCAAAGCTGTAGGTTCCGTGAGTTGTGTAACACACGTAAAAGAACCCAGTATACTTATTGTTAAGCGAAGGGGTTCGCCCTGGAGTTTCTGCCACTGTGGCTGCAGATTGCACCTTTAAGGTGCTATTCAAACATAGCTAGCCACACTTGCCATAAATATAAAAATTACTAGAATGGATGTGTTGTAGGTTCGAACCCCATCCGAGTCGCCTGTAGATTTTTTCCAAAACAGGATTTGGAAAGCACCGAGTTTACAATGCTTATCCGGTGCAATGGTAAAACCAAATTAATGTTTTTGTGTCATGTTTTCAATGCTGCATCATGCTCTATAGAAATCCATCTTAAGCCATAACTAATAACCAATTCTTAATGGTAATTTTACCAAACATTTTGTAAATTACGGCGCGATATATTTTGTTCTTCTTTTTTCAAGTAAATAGATGTCTGCTATATTTGGCTATAAAGCAATAATCAACCGATATTAAAAAACTATGATCTATAATTCTAAGAAAATATAACATTAATTAAAATTACTTTAAAGAGTATCACAAATATTTATGCAAAAAACGTTTATGAAATTATTGGGAATAGCACCATCAAAATATTGGCCATAAAATCCAAAAGTAGTTATTGCAGGGTTATCTGGGCTTCAAATAGATATTCATATATAACAGTGAATGTTGTTTTATGAAATAATTTGTCATAGCCGAGGTTTGCTTGTTTGCAATTTCTTTTTTAACCGCCCAAAACTGATTGGTTGATTGAGTTGTTTAAAAAAAAAAAAATTAGGAACTGGTATTATATGTCATATGCAATCAAAAATGTTTTGAGAAATGTTATTTTTGGGGAAAATTTACAACAACAAGCAAAAAGAAGACAAAAATCAAGCTATTTTTATATACAAGTCTGTCAAAATAGTTAAAAGGGTGTGATACTTGTGTACTGGGCATTGTAAGAATATTTGGTAGTCTATAAATCAGCAAAAGTAGCATAAACTGAATAATCAATTTCTTACTAAAGTAACACATCTGGCAAGTTTCAATGCACTACTAAAAATCCATTTCAACTTACCATCTCAAAGGCGTCGTACATTAGAGGAAATAAGAGTAAGGAAAACAAACAATAATTTTTTTTCACGTTCTAGCCTTTGTTGTTGAGATCGACGTACGTTTGATAGGGGTAGGGGTTTACCAGTGGCTGGGCACCAGGATAGTTGCAATATTCGCAGTAGCCGGCGCCACCCTGTGGACCAGAAGGACCCCTTGTACCTCGGACTCCACTGGGACCGCGAGGGCCTGGAGAGCCATCTTTGCCGTCCCTACCAATTCCAGGATCTCCTGGTAAACCTAGAAAGAAAAAACGTGAAAAAAAAAGGAAAGTAAAAATCATGTTGAAGGGGTGGCATGTATTTATGCTGCAGCCATTTTTCTATGTTATTCGTTGAGGTGTTTGTTCCTTTGTTTGGTTAATTTCCAAATATGACCAAAAATAAATGCCACGCAATTAACTTCCAATCCATCTTTCAATTGTCCAAATATATCAACATTTTGACCATCTTCTTAGGTCGTAAACAGCCCCTCCCCCCTTTCATACTTCCCCGTTTTGTATTACTGACCGTGAAAAGGTTACAAACTACGAACGGCCCCTTACTTTAGGTTCTTTTAGAATGAATTCCTGTACCTGGTAAACCCATGTGTCCTGGATAGCCTCTGTGGCCGAGACCCTTGTTTCCTTTGTCACCGCGAGCTCCTCTTGAACCTTAAAATAAAAACCAGAACAGCAATAAATGATGTGAGTCTATCCATGACTGAAATTTTTCAAAATGATTTACTATTCAACATCCTTGACCGTATCGTGGCCGAGCGGTCAAGCGGTCACTGGACTCTGGTGTTTCTGACTAGCAGAATGTGGGTTCAATTCCCGGTCCTCACACTTGTGTTAAGCAAGACACTTAAACCATTATTGCTTCCTCCTTCGGATGGGACTCAAAGCCGTAGGTCCGGTGTCTTGTATAAAGCACATAAAAGAACCCAGTACACTTATCGCTAAGAGCAGGAGGTTTGCCTCGGTGTTTTCTGGTATGGTCTACTGCAGATTGCGCCACAGCACCTTGTAAACTGTTACAGGGTGCTGTGTAAATAAATGGGTCTTTTATTTCGAACATAGCTCTGTATACTTTGAAGCAAAATAATGAGCGCTTTGAGACGCCCTCGGGTGTGACTAAGCGCTATAAAAGAACTGCGTCTTATAATTACAGCTTATTGACTTGAGAGGTATGCAACTGCATTTTGTCAAACTTTTAGGAGGTTAGGAAAATGAATATTCATGATTTTTTAAACTGGACTTAGGCCCGCTGGTTCAGTGGATATTACAAGCTCCTGTGTTACTTAAAGAAATATTCCGCAGACGAACAACTTTGATATGAATACGATTTCAAACTATCCTACCTCGTGGGCCATCGGGTCCGGTATCGCCGCGTTCTCCACGGAACCCTTGAGGGCCTACCTCTCCCTGGACGCCTTTGTTTCCTTGGATACCTGTCGGGCCTTGGTTTCCACGTAGACCTGGGCTTCCACGGAGTGCTAAGCCAGGAGGACCTGGAGGGCCGGTCATTCGAGAGGCTATATTTTGCATCTGACCTGTTCATAATAAATGGACGGGATAAAAACACAAAGTGATTGACTCAACATTTTTTTTAATCAGTGAGATCTGGGCACAATTTCATAGAGCTGCTTCAGCACAAAAAGTAACTAAGCACAACATAATTGTGTTTACCAGATTAAGGTTACCAGCCAAAATACCATGTCAGATGTACCATGTGTGACTGGTTGCCTGCTTACTTTTGCTTAGCAGAAACTTGTGAAGCACTATTGTCTGCCTAAGCAGCTCGCCTACTTTAACATCCCTGCCCACTCAAAAAATTGGTGCTTAAGAGAGGAAAAGTCAAAGTTTAAATCAAGTATATATTACACAGTTTATCAAAGAATTAAAGTACTTCAAGTTAAAAGCATTCTTCGCTTACACAGAAATTTTCCATTGCCTTGTAAGCAGAGAATAATTACTGTAAGCACAGATTTTGGCAGTAAGCAGATCCATTGGTTGCACGCACACCCATCACTACTTAAAATAACTGTCGCTCTATTAGAAATATCGCTCAAGCACAAAACCTTGTGTGGAGGGGGTGCTTAGTCACGATGGTACACAAAATATTGTGGGCTTGGACAGCAACTGGATGGTGTGTCGGGAGGGTGCCACCACGCGGCAGGGGCTGGTTGTGCCATTTTCCTGCCTCCGTCGTTGGTCCGTCCAGTTAGGTAAGGTAACGGATGCAGCGCCAAACGGCAGAGTAACGATGCCGCCTCTACACTTGGTATAAGGGGAGTAAGACTTAAGATGGGAAAAAACTCATGAATAATGCCCATAAACCTGCCCACCTCATAAAACTAAAAAAAACCTCTGCACTTACTCTGCAGTACTCTTTCAACTATTTTGGCAATATCATCATCTGATGGTGTACGACCCTGCAAAAGTAAATGATAACAAAATAATCCAAGTTATAAAACCACAAGGGGAAACTGACTGGGTACATTTTAAAGTAATTTAAGGTTAAACAAAGACAAATTGGCGAGAGCGGGACTCAAACCTGCGACCTCCAGATTAATGTGCCAGCGCTTTACCACCTGAGCCATCTAGCCCTAATGTTGACGGTCTAATTGGTGATTTTCAAATTAAATGCAGGAATATTTCTAAAGACATAAATCCTGGTAGACTTTGTTGAGAAGTGACTGTGTGCCAGATTTATTCAATACAAGATCCAAATAGCTCTTTTTTTTTAGACTGCAGAAAGATAATTTACTCCTTCATTTGGACAACAACCAGTGTCGCTCAACAGAGAAGCCACTTAAAAGGAAAAGTTTTCAAGAACCAAAGAGTGATTAGAAACAAAACTTGAACAAGCAAGGGATGATAATACAGAAGGTGAAACAAGAACTATACTCAAGAGGCGTTTCCACAGATGTGCCCCCACCCCTTTTTAGTCCGTCTCATTCACTAATTAAATACTTTCTTCTCCCTCCTCCAACCTTTGATTATGTCTTTTGTGTTTCCGACCGGTTGTGGTTAAACCAGCCCTTTCCCTCTAACCCTTTTTCTGTTAGCTGTGTGCCTCTATGTCTTTTCATTTATTTCCATTTGACTGCTTCTGTTAACACCATTATACTTGTTTATGTGTATTGAGAAAGACTCTGCTTGGGATCGAAACGTCAGGCCATTGCATTCACTATTTTTTTTGGCAAGAAACAAAAAAACTGAAGATTGGGACTTACCGGCTGACCTGGTTCCCCGGTAGATCCAGGGTAACCTCTGATTCCCGCTTCTCCCTTACTTCCAGCTGTACCTGTGGCTCCTCTCAGACCAGTCGGCCCCCTCGGACCTGACTGACCAGCGTCACCACGAGAGCCTTTCAATCCGTCCTAAAATAAAAAACAACATTAAGTACCACAGTAAAGCCATGTCCGAAGGAGCGGCTATGGCTAGATCGCCATAAGCCCTTAGCAACAGCCGCAGCAACAGCCGCAGCCGATTACCAGGGCCCAAGTTCATAGCGCTGCTTAAGCACAACAAAATTATGCTTACCAGAATAAGGTTACCAGCCAAAAGACCATCTCACATGTACTATCTGTGGCTGGTATGCTGCTTATTTTTGCTAAGCAGAAATTGTTTAAGCAGTATTTTCTGCTTAAGCAGCACTATGAAATTGGGCCTTAGAGCTTCAAAATGTGCTGGACCAATTTTGCAAAATTCAGTCGAATTGAAATCACGGACCCCTGTAGTACTAAACCGACAAACTCTTGACGAACCTTTCAGCCCTCTCCCCAGATACTACTTTTTTTTGGTTTCAGTGTGTAATCTCACCTCTCCAGGAGGACCTACTGGCCCAGTTTTACCGGACTCTCCATGCCGCCCGGTGTTACCTCTCTCCCCAGCAGACCCTTTGTCTCCCTTCTGTCCCTCTCCACCTCGTGAGCCCTGCAAAAAACGAAAAACAAATAGATGATAACGGGGACAGAATACAGAAGTCCGTCAAGTCATGAAGAGAATTCTTCCTTCATGATCAAAATTGTCAGCTATCGCTGCAGTGACAAACTGTATTCAGACTTACCGGAGGTCCTGCTATACCCATGGATCCCTTTAAGCCTGGTGGACCGATGACACCGGAGCTACCAGTCTTACCCTGTGAGGTACAAATCAAAACAGACAATGTCAGAGGCAGTGTTGTAGGTCTTGAGACTGGTCTCGATATCAAGACCGGTCTTGAGACCCAATTTGTTGAGGACTCGGTCTCAGTCTAGGAGCTAAAGGTCTCTGGGTCTCCTGTAGAGACCTTAATTTCATAATCGTCCAAAACATATAAAAATAGAAAAAGGGACCCCAACACTTAAGCGTAATTTTCAAGCTTGCCCTGTTGTGTGTGTTTTTATTTCCTTGGATGGCGGAAAGCGCTGTCGCCTTTTTCCGTGTATCACATAGTGGCAATGTGACAACCATAGTGAAGGCTGAATGAAGCCATCATACAGGGAAAAAGCAGTGGTTCAGCATTAAAACAACCATTGGAAATAAATAAAAAGTTGGCTTTAAAAATTGTTTTTATTGTTTACAGTATAGATTTTTCTGAGGTCTCGGTCTTAATCTTGGTCTCGGTCTCAGACATTGAGATCAAATGGATAATGACTTTACGTGTTGTTTTCCATTTACTTATTCAATCTGTAAAACCTTGCCCGACATAAATTGCCTTACACGCTGAAGGGGGTGTGAATATAAGAGTTCATACCTTAGGCCCAACTTGTCCCTTGATGCCTTGTATACCGGGTTGACCTCTCTCTCCCTTGGGGCCTTCAGGTCCAAACACACCAATCATTCCTTTAGGACCTTGTAAACCCTGATAGTGAACAAAAAAACACATCCATTTGCATAAGTACCAATTAGATTATCGTCTCCCCTTTAGTGTCCGGTGAATGCCGTGGGGGTTTGCGGAGCTCCGGCCCCCACGAAAAGGAAGGACAAGATGGGGCAAGAGTCCAGGGATGCAGGAAGACTGGCCGAGTGGATAAGTGGGGCAAGGGCCTGGCTGACAACATCATTTTCAAAACGAGAGACATGCCAGAAAGAAGTCACAAGTTCTGTTTAAATGTTTAGGAAAGAAATCATAGATGCACAAATAATTAAATGCTATATTTTTTGTTTACCCTTACACCGATGTGCATTAAGCACTGTATATACTCAGTACTTTCCCCCCGACTTCTGTAAAAAAAATCCACAGGCAAATCACCCGGGTGGTATTCGAACCCACGACCTTTTTAAAATGCTCTTATGTTTCTTTATGAAATAAACCTATTCATTGGCTTAATCACGTCAGTGATACTACTTTGATATCTGTTACATTCTGTTACATTTTTAATCTAAATTGTAAACTTATTTATTTCTTAAATGTGAAAAATAATCCATCTATTATTTGACCTTCCAGTTTATTTCCTTTGAAGAGGTGACTTTTAGTATTATACACTTGTTAGTTCAGAGTTTGTTAGGCTATCAACTATATGGTTGAATCTTGTTTCATTTTATTGTCCACTCAAAATATTGTTCACCCACAATATTGAAGTAAACAAATAAATAAAAAGAGAGGAATAAAAAAAACTAAAGTTGCACTCACAGTGAGTCCTCTTGGCCCTTCTATGCCGGAATCTCCTTTCCTACCAGGGTCTCCGACATCACCTTCTGGACCAGGGTCACCGATGGGTCCAGGTGGTCCCTAAAGAACGACAAAGCAAAACAAAATCATGGAATAGCCCATAAGGACAAGCGCCCTCTTAAAAATATACTGCAATGCATCTTGGGAAACTGAGTGTTGTTAAAGAATAAACCAAGCTGCCAAGACGGACGTCATGCTGTAGTTTACATGTACCTGTACCAGGTCTTATAGCTGTGTACCGCATTGCTTCAAAACCAGCGCGCCATGATGTTTGCCGGTGTTGCTTGGACTCACCGAATCATTTGTGCACCGATCATGCGTATTGGGACATGCATATGGGCTATTATGCTGATCTGAATAAATTACATCTTAAAGATTTAGACCTGCTGTAAAGCACAATTCTTAAAAATTGGAAACTGGAGATCTGAAATTTCCTTTGTAAAACTGGCAGCCTTTCAACTCCAGAGGGCAGAGTGTCTTACCATGTGTCCGAGAGGACCCGGTGAACCTCGTTCTCCGTCATCACCTTTAGCTCCCCTCTGACCGTCGATACCGTCTGTTCCTCGTGGGCCTGTAAGACCTGTGCTTCCCTAAATAAACGCAGATCAAACAATTATAAGTTTCTGTTAATAATAATAATAATGGCGCTTGTATCTGTCATTTCTAACACTCAGTCACAGGCAGTCACAGACGCATTTATTTCATCCCTTAAATGGGGACTGTTGTCATGATCCAGGGCTCAAATTTTGTGGGGAAATTCCACCAGACCGGAGGACCTGAAGCTGAAAATGTGTACTGCCTTTAAAATCACTCCAAAATTTCACCTCGTGGATAATTTTTTTCCCAAAGCTATGTGTATCCAAGTTAAAAAGTTTGCCAGTCCATCTGATGTGGGTAACATCTTGACACCAATTTTGTTCATGGTGAAACCATTTTCTGCTTCCTTTTTTTTATCCGAAGGAATCGATCTAGTATTAGTTACACACCTTTTCTCCTTTCATTCCGTTGAGACCAGGGGATCCTGTGTTACCAAGAGAACCCTGAAGAAAAAAAAAATCACAAAATGTTACTCTAAATGGTTGAGACAATCAAACAAATGGTCTTATATATCCCAAGCTTGATTTGATGCTTCAAAACTAGCAACATATCGTTCCTGTCGTAGTTGTATTTTCAATCTTCTGTGGATTCTTTCCCTGCCTTTCACCTCTGTGGACACTGGTTCGAATCCCACCACAAACCGTAGACATGCATGTGGATTGGGTTTTCAGTCTCTACCTGATTGCATGGGTTTTCCCCAGTTGGGCGTTTTCCTTCCACATCTAAAACTGACATCTCTTATTCATGCCGTTATTGGCATTTGTGTTGTCATATAAAATCATTTCTGGGTAGAATGAGGGGGCTATTTCCACTTCAAAGTTTCACAGCATACTATGTATGGTTTTGAATATAACATGATTTCCTATCTCTGCCTCTTTTTACACTTTCGTCCTGTTTTTATGGCGAAACAGCTTATCTCTGTACTTGCTTTTCTCAAAATGTCACTTTTCGAGTTATACTGTTTTGCCATGGAAGGGCCGATGGGTAAGGGTCCTTCACTGCTGATACAAAGGTCTGAAACAAGGCTCACAATTCTAGGATATAAATTGAAATGATGGCATTTCCACTTTTTGTTAACACCTGGAGATTTCAAGGAGCTTCTCGGAACAGTATTCTCAGCACTACAGAAGTAGATCAAACATCAGGATATCTGGATAAAAAACGGCTATTTTTTCACCAGGCATATCTAAAAAGTCTAAGTTGATATAAAAGCAAAAAAAAAACAAGGGAAACTGACAGGGAAAATATTTAAATAATTTTGTTGAACAAAGAAAGAATGACTAAAGCGGGACTTGAACCAGCGACCTTTGGATTAATGTGATGGCGCTCTACCTTCTCTTTGTTTAACCCAAAATTATTTGATAAATCAAAAATCAATTTACCTTGGCTCCTGCAATACCAGGAGGGCCTGGGGAGCCTCTTGGACCATCGTTTCCCTAAACACAAAAAACAGATCAGATTAAAAACAACTCGAGTCAAGATCCTGCGAACTGAATCTAAAAAAAATGCAAGTAAAAAGCTCAGCATTCCTTCGAACTAAACTCTTTCAGCGGGTCCGAGCCCTTTCTTTCTCTGGAATATTATTTCAGCTCAATACTCACCCTGGGTCCAACAATACCAGTAGGTCCTTGAATACCAATGAGTCCTTGAATACCCTGTGTGTAAGAAACAACTAAAATGTTACAGAAAGTCAAGCAAGTTAAATCATCTTTTTTACTGAATTCTTACGAGTGCACCATGTTATAACCTTTCTCGGAAGAAATTGATAGCTTTGAGAGGGATAAGCTTGTATGGAAATGAAAAATCCTGAACATTTGATAAAAGTTCCCACTTTATGTGAAGATAAAAAAAGCTGATAGAAGATTCTGAAGATTGGGTCACCACAAGGGTTCAGGTGTTTTTTTTTGTGATGGCAGTTTTGTCTAGTCTTTCAAGTAAATCTGTAGGTGCAGGGAGACCAATGAAAAATCCTGAATAAATCACATGCCTGCTCTGAAGAGAGCTGATTGGTTTGTTGTCAACGTCTTGACTCAAGTGCTCTTGCTGTCATTGAGGGACTCAATAGATCTTCTGAGAAAAAAAATCAACCTGCTCCTTTCAGAGTGACTGTCTCATCCCCACAATATTTTGCTTAGCACAAAAAAGTCTTGCTCAGGAGAAGTCGGTTACCATCCAAAAGCCATGCATTTTACACTGCTCCTGACTGGTTCCCCGACAACATCTGCTTAGCAATATTTTCTGCTTAACGGCTTTGTGAAATTCAACTCAATAAATGATGACTCTCCTTACCCTCTCTCCTTTGTCACCTCGTGGGCCGGGAGCTCCTTGACTACCCTTGACTCCCTGGAGGAAAAAAAGGAGACAACAAAAAAGAGAACATGTATTCTCAAAATCCATGTTTATCGACAATGTGCCGTCCGACGTCACGGCGAAACCAAAACATCAACTTTCTACCTGACGGTGAGCGCACGCATCGCGTTTTGCCTGAATCCAAAATAGCTGGTAACGTCATGGGACACATTGCCTTTGATTTATATGACCTTTAACCTCAATCTTTAAACGAATTTATGCAAAACATCAGGCAGATGGCAATAGAGGGCGCTTTAAATTAAACAAAGACAATGGTCTGCAGTTAATAAGAAACCCCAAAAATGAGGTAATCGGCTGAGAGTTTGCAATCCAACTCCTTTTCTCCTCTCACCATTTTTCCCGTTTCGCCGATCTTCCCCACAGACCCCTGGAGACCTTCGTCACCCTGTAAGGAAATAAATACAAACAAACAGATTAACAAAGAACAAGAAAACCAGCGTAACAGTTCAACTCAAATCTTTATGTCAAATAAAAGTCAGTTGAGCAGTGAGTTTAAAGCTTTGAGCATCTTCAAGTAGCATCTCCACTTCCAGCGCAGGTGGCGGCTCCATCTCGGCTTCTGCGAGTATGAGAGGTCACTGCATAAATACATTCATCTTGAATCAGAAAGTAGTGAGCCGTACCATCTCATGTTTGAATGGGCAGGGGTAGTTTTCCACAACCTGTACCTTGGTCTATTGATAGACCTTGATGTAATGTTTTTTCCAGTATAGTCCTTTTTATTGTATATTCAATGCTTTTTAATAGTTTTATCTTGATGTATGTTTTGACTGCTTGTTTATCTGTATTGTAATTCAGCCTGTTAGGCTGCTAAAGGCAGATTTTAATAAACCAATAATAATAATAGATACCTTAGCACCAGTTTGTCCCGGTCTACCAGCGTCTCCTCTAGGTCCGGTCTCTCCCTGCAGGAAAGAATATTTCAGAAGTATAAACAAATCTAGTGCCTTTCATTCATGAGATTTCATGCACAAAATACAATATTTTACCAGTATCTGCAGACAATGCTTTCAAGTTCAGTTTTGTGATGCACTCACTTTCCAATAGATAGAGCCCTTATGAAAGTGGAAATCAAATGCTAATCTATGCAGGGGCCAATTTCACAAAGCTATTAAGCAAAAGCAAAGGAAAATCTTGCTTAACAGAAACAGGTACCAGCCAAAATACCTTGTAATGTATACTGTTTGTGACTGGTTCCCTGCTAATTGTTTGCTTAGCAGAAAAAAAACAACTTGCTAAGCACAATTTCTGCTTAACAGCTATATGAAATTGGGCCCTGGTCATCTGACACAGGAATGTGACCTCTTTACCTGTATTCCTTGAACTCCACGAGGGCCCGGGGGTCCGGGTGGCCCAGGTGGCCCCTGAATATGAATAATAGGAAAAATAGTTATTCTTGATGTGAATGGAACAAATGATATGAAACGAATAAAGTTTGTAGGAGGGTGGAATATGGAAGATAATTTTTTCCAACTTTGAAACTCTTAAGAAATACAAGATGCTCTGGTGAGAAGTAACGGCGAAAATATAACTTAAAAAAAAAAAAAAAAACATGGAAAAAAGGAAATAAGGAACAAATGAGTTAATGATAAAGATCACAGTCTGTAAAAGTGTCAATTTAAGAGAAGGCTGTGATTTATAATTTGTTTTCTTTTACAAAAACATGTTTCATATGTCAAGTTATAGTTGCAAAATAATTTCTGAAAGTGTGAGGCTGCTTCTGCTGATGGTGTTCTACGTCTCAGGAGAAGACTAAGGGATTAGACAGAAGACTAATCCCCTTCAGTGGATAAGGGATTAGATCTACAAAAACTACTGCTGTGCTTTCTCTTTTTGTCTAATTTACGGATCAAACAAATGATGAAAATGGCAAAGATGGCGGGTGGATGATGGAATGGGGATAGTGACTTGTGTCAAAGGCCCTTTTTTCGAAACCAATGCTTTTGTTTAAGGCTCCGTCGTTAATTTTTGAAAAAATACACTTTGAATACGTTTTTTTTTTAACGGGAGGACGGCGCCCAAGCTAGAGCCAAAGCCTAAGCCGTAGTTTTGAAAATGGGCAAAGTGGTGCGGGCTTTAAATGTAAGGTCATAGATTTGTTTTTGTCAATGTAATGCTAATTTATGATTTATAGGCCAAATTATAAAGATGGAATACAATGAAAATCGTATGTGAAAGTTTCAGCTAAATACAGTGTCTACTTGCTGGGAAAACAGCAAAAAACTGTCACCATGTTTTCACAAAAACTCCAATCCATCCACAAACGGACACCACAAATCTGAGAAACTATTCATGAATCGTTGCTCAGATTCAAATGTTTTTGGGTAAATATTATCCAACCATGTTACTTCGAAGGAAATTCTTTCTCAAAATTGTCTCAATACTGTCAACAGCTGCAGTGCTTACCAACTAAGTTTTTACGGTAATTAATTTGTTGAGTATTAATCAATCTATGACCCTACATTTAAGCTAGGGATGTATATTGTGAGTGGCTTTTAACTTTAAAGAAACATAAAAACAAACATAAAACGACTAAAAACAGACGAAAGCAGCAGTGATTAAGTAATGAAGCAGACATGGCAAAGGGTTGATGGGAAAAAAGACTGCTCCACTAAGCTCCGCCCCCTTGGCACATTGACCAATCAAAGCAAAATGTAGATGAAAAAGTCCAACACTGTTTAAGTGTAGGTGATACAGGGGCGGGGCTAGAGGAGGTCCTCAGTTGGTGGTACCCCAGAGTGGGCGGGGCTTATTGGACCAGTCTTTTCAGCACGTGTTCTGGGGATAAAAATAACAGTGCAGTGAATCTAAAGAGGTTCTGCGCCAAGTTACATCTGTCAACAAACAATACCACACGTACACCAAAACAAGTTTGTGTTCAAATTTCTCAAGCTGGAATTTTATTTTTCAATGACTTCTTTTTAAACTGTTATTATTATTTGTTATCATAATAAGTGTATGGATTTTTCATTGCTGGAATAGATTAAAATACTTTTTACAAAAACTATTGAGGTTTTTGTGTATGTTGATGTACAACAAAGTTGAGAATTTGTTTTGCTTGCGCACCAAATCTTGTACCGTGCCAAATTAAAAGACATCTCTAGAAAAAAGTTTGTACTCAGAAAAGCAGAAGTAGAAATCAGGCGAGAATAATGTATGAGGTGATGGAAATGTACAATGATCATGGTGTGAGAAATGAAAAGTGGAAAGGTCATTCTTTGTGATGACCCCATGTCAAAGGTCAAAGTGAAGTCGATGATCACCGTGAGCACACTTGACTATCAAATATACTGACCACAATCTCTGTCGGCCCTTGTGAGAATTCTGTGTCAGTCCCCTAAACAGACAAAGACAACCAACACAAGTTGTGTGTTTGCAGGAAGGGAAGTGGGAAGAAGAAGAAGAAAAATAAAACAAGAACTCTCATTACACTGGGTTACAAAAACGTCAAACGTGGAATATTTACCACAACATTTGATGAGGAAGACGAACCCTCTGCTTTGCCCTAATTAAACATAAGAAATAATCAAATTAGATACATTGAAAGCTCCGTTGGGCATTGCAAAGTTAAGGACTCTGTATTTTACCCTCCTACTGTTTGACCATTTAATAATCCATGTTGGTTTTGAATGATAGATGAACTATGCCAGCCTGCAATATGGTATCATGTGGAGAATGCATTTACACAGTACACAGTTAACTCTTCTACTGTCTGACCATTCATCATCCATGTCGGCACTATGCCAGCCTGCAATATGGTATTATGTGGTGAATGCATTTACACAGTACACAGTCAACCCTCCTACTGTCTGGCCATTCATCATCCGTGTTGAATTTGAATGATAGATGCACTATACCAGCCTGCTATATGATATCATGTGGAGAATGTGTTTACACAGTGCACAGTCAACCCTCCTACTGTCTGACCATTCATCATTCACTGCGGTTTGAGATAATTAATGCACTCAGCCAGCCTACAATATATCACATAGTGAATGCATCAACACAGTACACAGTCAACCCTCCTACTGTCTGACCATTCATCATCCACTGTGGTTTTAAATGGTTAAAGCACTATGCCAGCCTGCAACATTATATTGTATGGTGAATGCATCAACACAGTACACAGTCAACCCTCCTACTGTCTGACCATTCATCATCCACTGTGGTTTCAGATAATTAATGCACTTTGCCAGCCTGTAATATGATATCACATGGTGAATGCATCAACACAGTACAAAGACAGTTCAGTGCACAGTTGTTCCACCATACACAACCCACGCAATGGAATAATTTTTGAAGGTTGGTCAACGCACAAGCAGATTACCACCCAACATACCAAGTCACATGTGCTGTTTGTCACTGGTTCCCCGTTTACTTTTTCCCGAGTAAAAACTCATTAAACAACATTTTGGTTCTGAATTGTTTGAAACGCTGCAGAAGTAATTGTTATGCTTCCAACAGCTGTGTGGATTTGATGCAAAATAATGTCCTACCGGTCTACCAGGAGGGCCGGGTGGGCCTTGAGGTCCGACGGGTCCCTGTACGCCTTGAATTCCTGGAGCTCCATCCTTACCGTCAAGACCCTGAACACCAAAAACAAATACACAACCAGGGAGGTTTAAGGATTTACCTTGTTGTTGTCGAACGCTTTAGAACAAAAAACTGCACACACCCTGGCAAGGGTGCAAAAGTTGGCGTCAGAGAGTATCACAAATTCAACTTACGATTGGAAAGAGCGACAAGAAATCCAGGTCTTAATTAGAAAAAAAGGCACACTGCGCAATGACACCTGTACTGTAGCTGACAGCACAAAATCACTAATTAGTTAACGACTAATTAATTTTGTTATCAGACATTTTTCATTTTTTCATCCTGAAATTCATCCAAGAGATTCGACGTTGGACACAACAAAACTTCCTGAAGTTAAATGATGATAAGACAGAGTTCCTTCTATTTGGGTCGTTAACAAAGGTTTCAGTGCCATACATTTCGATTCATCGATGACACTTCAACCACACATCAACAACATCGTGTGCCACTGAAAAGGTCATTCATGCATTATTCTGAAACAACTACATTGGCTCCGCTGATGCTCATTGTCCACAAAGCACTTAATGGCAAGGCTCCCCACTATATTTCTGAACTACTTCAAGTTGATCAAGTTCCATGCTTCTCCTCGTTGAACCCAAGTCTCGACACTCATGGGGTGACAGGTCTTTTAATCTTAGATCTTGTCTTTGTACCACAAAATTCAAATCTCTTCTCAAAACTTATCTTATGTCACAGGTTTTCAAGGACTAATTTTGTTGTGTCTGTTTTGTCTTTGTTTTGTTTTGTTTTATAGTCCATCCTCATATCAATGCAAACACACAGGAACAGTTTCATTGTCTGAGAAACTTTGTTCAGTCTGTTCAGCTGTTTGAATGCTTCCCCCCAATGCCTTTGTTTACAAAGCCCTTGAAAAAAACAGCTAGCCTCTCAAGAAATCCTTTCAAAAATTTCAAATTTCTTTTCATAAATGATATCTGCAGACCCTCAGAAAAGAAAATAACTTAAAAAGATGTAAAAATATGTTTTTGGTAATAGTGTAAACAGCGCGCTTTCCTTGCTACTGTCAGCTACAGCACTCCTTTAGAGTTTGTGTAGTGAAATTTGATATCGATTATACTCGCAGTTAAACTCTTTCATGCGCCGACCAGTTCAAATCCCTTCAGAAAAATAGTTGTAAAACAAAAAATAAAGATTGCTCGGCCACACAGTTTGCAGAATGGGAAAGAGGACTCTTGAGGGTGCTATTGTGACCTGTTTTTTGGGGGGTCGCTCTTTGCAAAAAAACGAGTAAACAATTAATGTGTCCATATGATCAATTTATCACTAAAATAAATGGGGCATGAAAGGGTTAACTAAGAATGATTCAATGGGAAGATTGCTTACAGCTGCTCCCTGTTGACCTCTGCCTCCACGTGGTCCACGTCCTCCGTTCTCACCCTGAGTAACAGAGAGATAAATTCAATCATCAGGAAAAATGTTTAATTCACATTCTAAATTTCTTGGCGGCATTTGCCAGACGCTCTGCTGTAAACTCACACTTCATTGCTGTGTCCCGTAGAAAATAAGTGCACCGTAAGGCTTGTCTGTGATAGTGTGCTTGTTAATTCGAGTTTAATCTGATTGCCGCAATCAAAATAAGCAAAATGGTTATTTAGAGGTCTTGAAATGCTCTCACCTTAACTTTTGACGGTATTGCAGTTTGAAGTATTTCTCTGGAGGATTGGTTCTGGTATGAACTTTATAATCAGTGAGCTTTCAGAATGAAACTAATCAAGATTTTTCTTCGTCTACAAATGTGTCATCATGATATCAAAAGTATAAGAGCAGTCTTGCACCCAAGAGTCTCGAGTCTCTATGTTAATTGGCAGCTTACCGGTACTCCGTTCAAACCAGGCAAACCCGGAGATCCCTGTTCACCCTTCAGGAGGCCAAGTTCTTTCACAAGATCCTGTGCCAAAAAACAAAAACAGGCAAAAACTTAACTGACGCAATAGTAATTCAATTGTGAAGAAATAGCCCCCTTGCATATGTCGCCGATACTGAGGTCAAACAAGGGTAACGCCAATATGCGAAATGCACTACTATTAGCCAATCACAGGTCTTTCTTTGACCTCAGTGAGGGCGCTGTTTGAGTTCCTGACGTCACATGCAGGGAGTCTTTTAGCAGTGACCTCCCCGAACAGCGGTCTGTTGGCCAAAATGCCCGAGGATCAGGGCCCAATTTCATGGCTCTGCTTACAGCAAAATTCTGCGCTTGCGATCACCATTCTCCGCTTACAGGGCAAGCACCGAATTTCTGCGCTTGCTGTGTAAGCGAAGAATGCTTAGCAACATCGAGTACCCTGCAAATCTGTGAAATACGTTTGACGTAAGCGCGGAATTCCCTGCTTCCTTAAGCACCAATTCTTTGCAGTAAGCTGAGCCATGACATTGGGCCCTGGATGGACTACTGCCCCGATTCCCCCCTGTATTGCCCCACCGTGTGTGTCGCATACATACCTCAATGTTGGTGAAGTCCCCAGGTGGTCCCTGGGGGCCAGGCTGACCTGGGAATCCTGTTTGACCCTGTAAAGTAACAAAGAAAACCTCTTCATAACCAGTACTGCAAATTGGCAAAATATTCTGAACGATACCGGCACGGTCTTGCAAGTGACGCCTCTTGATTTAACAGTCCTGCTGCACACAATGCACAGTTACCCCTCTTACTGTCTGACTATTCAATATATAGTCCACTGTGGTTTTGAATGACAAACTTTGCCAGCCTGCAATATGGTATCATGTGGTGAATGCATCTACACACAGTACAGTCAACCCTCCTACTGTCTTGACCATTCGTCCACTGTGGTTTTTAACACACTTTGCTAGCGTACAATATGTCAAGTGGTGAATGCATCTACACACAGTGCACAGTCAACCCTCCTACTGTCTGACCATTCGCCCACTGTGGTTTTTAACACACTTTGCCAGCCTACAATATGTCAAGTGGTGAATGCATCTACACACAGTACACAGTCAACCCTCCTACTGTCTGACCATTCACCCACTGTGGTTTTTAACACACTTTGCCAGTGGTGAACGCATCTATACACAGTACACAGTCAACCCTCCTACTGTCTGACCATTCGCCCACTGTGGTGTTTAACACACTTTGCCAGCCTACAATATATCAAGTGGTGAATGCATCTATACACAGTGGATAAATGTCCACAAATAGCTCTGTGTACAGTTTTTCGACCATTACACGACCAGTACCATTGAACGGTTTTCAAATTCACTGGTAAATGTTGCTGAGAGTAGGAACAATAAAGAGAAGAGACGTTTCCACACCACAAAATAACATTAATCACCAAGAAAACCTTACCCGAGGCCCTTCCGGTCCGGTTAGACCAATGAAACCTTGTTCACCCTGAAACAAATGAAAAATAAATAGTTGATTACATAAAGCAACTACCGGAGGCCAAAGCCGTCAAGCCCAAATAATTTCATTACATAATCACCACATTATAAAAGAAAGCAAAATAAGACCACCTTGTATTTGCACCATAAAGATATTTGTGGTTTTTCATTCCTCCACAATTGCCAACAAAGTGAACAAAATTCAAAACAAACATTTCCTTTCTGAGGTCAGGGTTGCTTTGGCAATGGAGTGTCTCACCTTTTCACCGCGACCGCCATTGGTACCATCTATACCCATTGGTCCTGGATCACCCTGTTAAAAAAACAAACCAAAGAACGTTGACTATTAAATTTTCTCCTTAATCCCCAATTATGACACAAATATAAACATCATACGTCTACTTCAAAAACTGAAAATACTGGATGTACAACATCTGGGTGGACATGGAAAACAGCAAACTAAAACATCTGACAAACCAGGGCTTGTTGGCTCTGAAAAGAGCCGGTGTGGTCTCGATCTTTCAAACAGTATACTCTGCTCATCTTGAGGAGACGAGCATAGTATACTGTACAAAACCAGCCCTTTTTCAGAGCCAACACTCCTCCAAAAGAGATTTTACAAATGGTTGTACCCGCAAATTTACTATTTATAGTTACTTCTTATTTTTCCACACCATGCAAAGCTTCAAACACCACAAAACCAGGGTTTGCCACTAATCGTTTTTTCCACCAGTGAGCTGAACAAGGAACCTTGCTTCCTCAAAACTGAAGTCCGTTGTTGGTTTTTTGTTTTTTTTTAAACAGATTCCTGTCTCAACCTGTTCTTACTGCTCCTCAGATTTGTTCTTTTTGTAATTCTGTTTTACTTCAAGCAGATGCTTCAGCAATGCAGGTATTTCAGAAGAGTTTTATGGCAAACACGCCTTCTCACACTCTGCTGCTGAACTTTGGAACAGTCTCCCAATTAATGTCCGTAATTCTTCTTGTGTTGTTACATTTAAGAAAAAACTTAAAACTTATCTCTTTCCTAAATTGTAGATTTATGATTTGCTCTAGCTTGTTTTAATTGATACTTTTCTTTGTTATGCACTTTGATCATGTTTTGGAAAAGCGCAGTATAAATACCTTTTATTATTATTATTATTATTAGAAGGAAAAGAAGGAATCTAGAAATGGCTTACCCTTGGGCCTGGTTGTCCTGGTGGGCCAGATGTACCAGGCTCCCCCTGTCAAGACAAAATTCAAATATATATATATATATATATTTTCAAGCGAAAAGATATTTACATATGTAAATGAGCCCCGTCTTCTGGGCCCAATTTCATAGAGCTGCTTAAGCACAAAAAGTAGCTAAGCACAACATAATTATGCTTACCAGAATAAGGTTAACAGCTAAAATAGCATGTCACATATACAATAATGTGACTGGTATCCTGCTTGTTTTTGCTTAGCAGAATAGTGTTAAGCATCATTCTCTGCTTAAGCAGCTCTATGAAATTGGGCCCTGATTTGTGCAACACACATTTCATCGTGGTGTGGCTATCTTTATCTGGTTTCCTGGTTACACAATGACTACAGTAGTTAAAACTCTCACTCTGTAGCAAGGCACCAGACTATTTACCCATCCCGCCTCGATTTGGTTGAATGGGAGAGGAAAAAAGCGTGTCATGGACAAGCGGTTTAGAGCATCGGACTCAAGTTCTGCTGGCTGAGTCATCAGGGTGTGGGTTCGAACCCCGGTCATGACACTTGTGTCCTTGAGCAAGACACTTAAACTATTATTGCTTCTCTTCACCCAGTGGTAAATTGGTACCTGTGAGGGCAGAGATGGTTCGTGTGATTGATTTAGCTTAGTGCTCTACATACTTGGCAGCACAGGCTGTATACTCCAAAGGGAGATGAGATGGTTTCAGGAATGAAATAAATGGCCCAGTGACAAGGGGTAATAATGTTGGAAAGCCATGAGCGTCACTGAGTGACGGACTTGAGCGCTATATAAGAAGCCACTATTATTATTATTATTTAATATGGCCACATCAGGATAACTCCGTTGAGGGCGGTACCTACCCTGAATCCGATTTCACCCTGTAGTCCATCCCTGCCTTGTTGCCCTGGGCTTCCTGGGGCCCCTGGTGCTCCAGTCTGCCCTGGACGTCCAGGTGCGCCCTACGTTCAAATTAGACATGATAAATTAAAGATTATACAATTCAATATAAAAGAAGATCCACAATACAAAATACTAGAGTGAGAGTGAATACGTACTTCTCTGAGCTGGGACTGACCTGACAGACAAACGCAAACAGGATTAATAATAATGAAAACAGATATTTATATTGCAGATATCAAATAATAAACCACAAGGGAAACTGACTGGGTCAATTTTGTTAAGTCACATCCCCTTAAGGTGATCCCTTGGCTGCTGCTTCCCAGGTTGTATCGTAAACTTGGGTGTGATCCCTGGCTACACGGCATTTAACGGTTGTATGGCTTCTGACTGGCACCCCCGAAGAAAGATATTGCCAAAATAGGGAGACCGCCAACAATTGGCTCAGTTGGTAGGGCGCCAGTACGCTAATCCGGAGGTCGTTGGTTCAAATCCCGCTCTCGTCAATTTTTCTTTGTTCAACCCCAAAACATTTTTATTGCGCAACACTTATCCGAATATATACTCTACTGTGCATTTCAAAAACCAAACAAAAATTCCAGAAAACAAAATACAATTTACACTTACATGTACTAGAAAGAATTAACTGTAAAAAAATGTTTTTATTATTTTGGACTTAAATACATCAAGTGAAGATGATTGTTTGATACAAGGAGGTAGATTATTCCATAGTTTAGGAGCAGCGTACACAAATTCCCGATCAGCGAGGGTAGCCTTTGATCAGGAACAGACCAACAAGTTGAACCATGACAAGAAAATAACAAAGATATCTGGGAAAATGAATAGTTGAGGGACCAATAAAATAAAGTAAAACCAAAAATAAATAAATTTTCAATTAGAAGAATTATTGTTTGAGCTTACCACTGGTCCCTCTGGTCCAATTGGTCCTGCAGGACATACTTGTTCACACGACCCCGTCTGTGAATGGACGTCAGGAAAATTGTTAATTTGTCAAAAATACAACTGTTCCTTTTAGTTTATTTCCATCGGCAAAATGTATCTTGTAAACTAAACAGTTAACGCGACAAAAATATGATGCTAAATACCAGAATAAGGTTACCAATCAAAACATCATGTAAGATGTACCATCTTTGACTGGTTTCCTGCATCATCTTTGCTTAGCAGAAATTAGGTCAAGGGTAATAACGACTTTGCTTTGTTTTATTTTATTTTTTATAAACACTGTTTTTTCTTTAAATCAATTTCCCAACTTTCTTTGCATACTTCACTACTAATGTATCAATGCATCGATTTTTAAATATCATAAAAACACTTTATAATGCAGCTTACCGGACCCACTGGTGGTAGCTGCAAACAAAACAAAAAGACCAAATATTACTCAAGTTTGAAAACATAAACTGTAAGTTCTCTTAAAAAGTCAACTTAAGGAATGATTAAAACTGGGTCTACTTTTCTTCAGCAGCCACATGAGTTGGATGTTTGCCGGAATTTGAGAGGTGGTAAAATCTCAAAGGTTGGTACAAAAACCCTTGAGTGATTTACAGGGATTCTTTGTTACTCTACCAAAATCCAACACCATATGGTAGCTCTGATTGTGGTGGTATGCCTGATCCAATGTAAAGTGCAATCAGTTGACTTGAAGAAGTTAACTAAAAACAGTTGACTAAAAGCAGTCATTAGTCCAACAGAATCGAACAAAACATGCGGTTGAATTTGTTAGTTCTTCTTTCTTTCTGTCAAGCCTATTTCACTCTACTGCAGGAGGAAAGCCTCCTCACCAATTCTCCATTTCATTCTAGCCTGAACTGTCTGTTGCCAAGCAATGCCCGTATACGTACTTAGTTCATCTCTCTATTTTTTAAGTTATTGACAGTTATTTCCCCATCTAGGGTTGACTAGGATTACAAATTCTCTTACCGGTAGCTCATCGCAGTTATCTCGCTCTGGTCTTGAGGGATCACAGTGGATTATCATCCACTGTAGCTCAAACTGTGGTAGAGAGAGAGAAGTCAATTGAGATATGAAGTTACAAAATGCAAACTACCTACAGAAATGTGGACAACATCTAAGAGCATGGTCTTATTCAGTAAACAGAATGCTGTGAGTTCTGAGCAAGACACTTGACCATTATTGCTTTGTCCTATGGATGGGACGTTAAGCCGTAGGTCCCGTGTACCAGGATTGGTAGTGCACGTAAAAGAACCCAGAACACTTATTGTGGAAGAGTAGGGGTTAACCCCGGTGTTTCTGGTTCACATTGCAAGCACCCTTGTTCACAAATTTCCTCAGGCCTGCGAGCTACAGTGATTAAGTTCACTCATGAGGCATCCTTGCTTTCATTGTCAGAGCTAGGCTACATAAGATAAGTAACTCCTGTACGGTTAGACCAGGAGAGGTTGCTGGTTGCATCTTACCGGGACAGGTTGATCATCCTGAAGTGTCCTGCCGATGCTGATTTTCCCTGTGTAGTCAACTACGCCACGCGGGGAGATCAAGGTGGACGAGACGATCTTGCAATCGACAAACACCGTCACACGGTCGCTCAGCATGATGATGTGTAGCTTGTGCCAGTCGCCGTCGAACAGCGCTTCAACATCCCTGTAATCAAATTCACAAGGAATCATCTTTTAAATTCAAAATTTCACAAGAAATATTTTCAATTATACTTTTTTTCAATTTTGCTTTATAGCTTTGCAAGCATTCCAGATGTCCTTCAAAAAAATGTGTGAGGGATTTTGATGATTCTTAACAGTTTCACTGGGATTCACCTGGCAAATCTTCTGCCACTTCCACCATAAATATCCCATTGCTAAAACAAGGAAGTGGCCATCATGCATAACTATATTCATATCAATCTTGGTACTTTCTCAAACATTATAAACATTCATTTATACATCTGGGTGCAGAGAAGCAAATTATGGTTAAAGTGTCAAGCCAGACACACAGGCATCGCAGCCAAGTTCTAGAAGGCTGACCTGAAGCTGACGCTCTGAAGCTGTCTCATACCAAACTTGGTACTTTCTCAAACATTATAAACATTCATTTATACATCTGGGTGCAGAGAAGCAAATTATGGTTAAAGTGTCAAGCCAGACACATAGGCATCGCAGCCAAGTTCTAGAAGGCTGACCTGAAGCTGACGCTCTGAAGCTGCCTCTCCGTGTCCACATAGACAATCTGAAGCGCCTTCTGCTCGCCGTTCAGTCTGAAAGCCAGCTGGGGAACCTTGGCTCTGTCTCGGATCTGCCACAGGAGCCAGTCTTCCTCCCGAGCTGCTGGACTCATCTTGAAGGTAGAGACAAAGGAGAACTCCTCAGGGATGCCATCTGGGAATAACGCACTGAGATGGAGAAAAAGAAACCATCATCAAATCATGAAGAAAGTAGGCCCCTATTGTATAATCAGTGAAGCCAGGGCTTGAATTTGGGGAAATAATCCACAAGACCACAGAGCTTGTGGCTCAAAAAGTTTACTGGACAATAATTCTTTTTACAATACCAGAATCAAAACAAGAATAAACTTCCTGACCCAGTTTAACATGCATTAAAGTTAAACTTTTTTTATTTGAACAAGCACTAAGACATGTAAGAGAAGATTGATTTCATTTGTCTTTATGAGTATTAAGTATACTTCATTATGTCATTAATCAGTAGAATTGAAAGGTATTTTATCAGACTCAAAGTCTACACAGTCATCAATAATCTATTAAAAAAACAAGACCGCCAGACTTGTCCGGTCAAAAGTTTACTGGCCCAACACCAAAACTACTGTCGCCCAGTGTAAAATCTGAGTCCTGGAAGCTACAACACTCCTAAAAATGTGAAAAGATATTGGGTGTTACTTCTGCAACCCAGTCCCTCTCATAACAATAATACTTGGTTCTTATATAGCGCACCTATCCCAATAACTATCAAGAAGGTACTTGTACCATTCCTCAAATTGTTTCAACTCCCCAGGGAGCATACAACCCCAAGCTGCTCATCTCAGTGCTAAGGTGTTGTTAATCTAACACAATACTGTCTCAGCCTTTGCAGATTCTAATTTATACAGAGAAGCATTTTATGGTCAAGTGTCTGGCTCAAAGACACAGGTGTTGTGACTGGGGATTCGAACCCACACTTGGATGACCAGGCCATCAGAACTTGGGTCTAGACCGCTCGGCCACTTCACACCACTCATCAGCCCTTTTCACACTGGTGAGCCAACTCTCATGAAATAAAACCCTGGAAATGCCCAGGAAAGATCTTGTGTTAACTAGAAGAGATTTTCACAAAATTCAATCCCTAGACTGAGTGCATTTTGGCAGTTGTAACCAATAACGGCTGAATTGGCCATCGGTTAATCACTGGCCATTAAGTTATTGGTAACGACCACCAAAACACACCCCTAGTTAGCCGTAATCCAGCAGATGGAGGCAAGGCAGCCTACTTGTGAATATTACCTGGTAGGGAATCGAACCAGATCACTTTTTTTGTTGATTTTATACGCTGTCTGATACTCATTAGACCCAGGTATTTCTTTAATTCCAGATGCCTGGTTGTCTAATGTGAACAGTCTAATCACGTCCCATCCTGCAAAATTCGAAACACAGTAAAATAAACAAAAGATCTAACTTTATAAAAAATGGTGGAAAAGATACAAGGAAAAGAATTTGACTACCACTAATTTAGCTCATTTGGGAAAAACAGGTAAATCTTAGTCTGGAATATACATAAAACTAGACCCAGTAACTGGGGCGCTGTACTTCTAGTTCTCAACTTCTACTTCGTTACTCGGCAGGATCCATATGTTAGGACATAAATGCCAAGGAGCAATTATAGTTAAGTGTCTTGCTCAAGGACACAAGTGCTGGGACCGAGATTTGAACCCACATTGTGATGACTCAACCACCACAACTTGAATTCGGTGCGCTAGACCGCTCGGCCACGACACGCTAACTCCGTTTTTTTTCCTCGAAATTTTGACATCTGCGGTCGTCGCAAGTTCGACCGCAGATGTCAAAATTTCGAGAGAAAAAAACAACCGGAGTACAGCGCCCCAGTTACTGGGTCTAACATAAACCCATGATTATGCTTTGAGAAAGTAACTGATTATGTAACTTTTTCGAAACTGAAATAATAAAAACTCTAGTTTTACACTCGAAATCATTATGATTAACTGCACTCAAATCTGCACGTCGTCTGCACATACCTCAAATTTATGTACACAAAACGTGTGACCAGTTTCGTCCATTTGCAGCAATCCTTTTGTCGCCAAAACAAACTTATCCATGATGTGAAACAGGCATACATCTTTAAATGACATGATAACTGTAACACGCCGAGCATTCCCTTGGATTTAGCATGGAGTTCCTCCATGGTTTGGGTCGAAAGTTTGCGGGTTCTTCCACTTCGAAATGCATCAAACTAACTTGCTGTTGTTTATTAATTTACAGCGCAGGCAACTGGCGCCCTCAAGAGGCGAAACTGTTTCTCACTATCAACTTTGTGTACTTGCCCCGCCCCCTCTGTCCAACGCGCTGGGGAATCATATTAATTTTTAACAAACTAATACCATTCATTTTTAATAAATTATTAGCAGGGTAGAAAGGCGTCTTATTCGGAGCACTTAAATACATCATGCGCCAGTCTGTAGGCCTACAGAGGCTGCTGCGCATGTTACACCATTAAAAAAAGTGTGTGGGTGTTGTGTGGGTGGGCTGGGCTGGGGGGGGGGGCTGACTTTAGAAGAATGTATGGATTACGAACAAAAGTTGATTTATTTTACCAAAATACATATAGACGGTAAAGGCCACTGTTCGCTATAAACAAAATAATCTGTAAATAATATAATGTGCCCAAGATAATGAGAGACTTTTAAGACGATAGCGGGCGTCCCAATCATCGGCCAGTGTTCTCAATAATTGTTCTCAGCGACAAGAACAATACAAAAAGACTGGTAAATGGGACCGTCCCTGCTATCGACTCAAAAGAATCACATTGTGTGCTAAATGCCGTGTTTGTGATGTCAAAACGGACACAATTTGTTTGGAGTTGCGGGTGTCGAATTTGTGACGTCATTAAGAAAGTTGCTCTTACCTGGTAAGTCATTTTCCCCGATCCTGATGTCATCTGGGCACTCCAGAGTACTCAGTTGCTCTGCCAAATACAATGGGAGGTTAACTTTGCCTTCGGAGGTGTCAATTGAGTTAGAGTCACGTGGCAACAACGTCACACAAACAGCAGCCAATCAAACAAGGTGATGTGATGGTGATGGTGGTGATGGTGGGTGATGAAGGGTAGCATCTTTGACAGCAGGATGGGTGAGGTTGGTTTTGGGTGGTGTAGTGGTCAGAGCAATGGGCAATTCGTCAACAACAGGCAAAGCATCAAGGTGGCGAGGAAGCCGCCGCAGTGTGTTTGAGGGGAGGTTGTTGTTTTGCGGGGTTTTTCAAGGAGGAAGCCCGTCGTTTGGAGATGACACATCGTGGAAAGATGAAGCAAGTCATCAGTCGTTGATGGTCCGTTCCCGGCAGGGGGGATGCATCAGCGGCGGTGGTAGTGATGGCGGCATTTTTCAGCGAGGAAATGAAAGGAAAAGGGAAGAGATAAAAGAGGGAAATATCTCGACATACGGGAGAGAATTTGGTATAGGGAAGATGGTTTGGTGATGGAAAGTCAGTGGAATTGGGAAAGGAAAAACAGGGAGGGGAATGGAAACGGACGGGGAAAATGTCCACGAGGAATGGGTTTGAAAAGGGACGAGTTTAAGGAAGTATGATGAGATAGAAAGAAGGGAAGAACGGGGAGGAGGTCATGGTGGAAGGAGAGAGATGAGGATGATAAGAAGAAAGGGGAAGGCAACCAGCAAAGCGGGAAAAGCAAGAAAACAGGCAATAAGCAAACTCTGGGTAAATGCTTGCATCATTATAGACCTTTATCATGCTGTGGTTATTAAAGTGTCAGGTACCCTGCATACAACAGTGACAATGGCAGTTCTAATTCTCACATCATGAAAGGAACCAGACTGTATTTTCCTTCCAGCCTCGGTTTGGTTACATTGGGTCGAAATACAGAAGAAAAGCAAGATGGTCGCACCATGATAAAGGTCAGCTATGCACAACTATCTGCATTAATTTGTAACTCTGAATGGTAATGACCAATGCCAAATACAAACATGATTGTATGAATGATGAACACCACATGCTTTCCGGTCAAGAACGGATCAAAATAACAATCGTGGACAGAACCGTTTCCCTCTGCCTATACTACTCAGTGTTTACCCGGTATAAGAGCGTTTTGTCTTGGCAGCAAGTATAGGCGGTATTGGCACCGGTAGTAGTGGGCAAGGAGACTGACCGATTCTGTCCAGGGTTGTGGTCAAAAAGTACGGCAGGGGAAACATGAAAATCACGAACACCTCGGGGTTTTCTTGACCCATTTTGAGGATATATAGGCCTACTTTGAGAATAACAGTATACACATTAATGATTATGACAAACTTGTACACACGTCAACTCCATAAAAGTTCTTAACTATGATATCCACTGTCACCGATGAGGCAGACAGCAATAATTTCCGTTCTACTTTGTTCCTATGAGTCAGAATTGACCCGGATTCAGACCCAAGGGGCCTCAAATAGTTCCAGGTCAGCATGACCCATTCCCAGGTCAGCATGACCCATTCCCAGGTCAGCATGACCCATTCCCAGGTCTGTACGACCCAGTTCCAGGTCAGCATGACCCAGTTCCAGGTCAGCATTACCCAGTTCCAGGTCAGCATGACCCAGTTCCAGGTCAGCATGACCCAGAATGTGGATCAACTTTATCAAAAATCAGTCACAGCAACGCAAATCCTCGACTCTGATTCTGTGTCATTTTTGTTAACCGGATCGGGTTTTTTAAACGTAACTCGTGTCAGCCCAACCGAAGTAGATGGTCTAGTTTGCCCCAAATTCAAGACCAATTCTGACCCAGATGTTTCGAACATAAGTACAACTCGCTCATGTATTTTTAATCTGACTACAATTTTGGAGATATTCCTTGACTGTTTTTTGTTTCCATTTTCAGCTGGTTGACCTAAGCGATCCAACTAAGTGGGCGAATCAAATTATATTAAAATCCACCCCTTCGGTTTAATCCCCATGAGTTTTGGATGAATGCAAAATCAAGATAATAAAGGCAACCTGAAACTTTGCATCGCAAAACCTGCAGCATATAGCACCACATAGTGTTGAGCAAAGAACCCGACGTTTCGATCAGTAGTATCTGAGTGTCTTCATCGGGGCAGATCAGACAATACAAACTGGAATCGACTTGTCACAGATTGGTTCTTTTCATAACTTTCTCAACTCTTTTGAATATTTTTTTGTTCACAAGATGCTACCTAAAAAATTTCCTCAATAACAAGATTATTTTTGTTGGGAACTTACGTGCAATTACTCCATAGCCATGTAATAAAGTGAGGACAAGTAAGGATTCTACAAACAACTGCGGCCTTGTCGGCCATCTGCAAATAAACCAAAACATAATACAATTATGTAATTTTTTAGGGCCACACTTCAGCACTTTAAAATACATTTCCCGCAGTCGATATTAATAAAACTCCAATTTATATTATATTTCAAGTTATTTAGTTCTTAATAGCCTTGGTTTCGATAGATATTGATCCAACGGTCTCACTCGAGATTTTGTCAAATGTCACTCAAAACCCGAGCGCAAAAATAAACCTAAAGGAGTTTTCTTTCACGGGTGTTTTTTTCTTCTTTTTTGGTAGGATTTATTTTTCGTTTTACAGTTTTTCCCGAGGCAGTGACATTTATGTTGAACCACCACAAAAGCCTGTCAAATAAACATGAAATTCCAGATTCTACACGAAACAGACTGTGCACAGAGGGTGGCCGAGTCATACCCCAAAATTTCCCCTTTTAAAGGTAAGGAACCAGACTGAGAGTACATTCATTTCAATCCTCCAGTTTTCTAGAAATATACTTCAAAAGACTGGTACAGCACTGCTTTTTGGGAGAGTAAAAGAGCATTCTTTCCAATCATCTAGTTTACAAAAAAAAACCTATACAAAGTGGTGATACATTGTTGGTTTGTGGGAAATGACAGTTTCAACTCTCCTTTTTTCAAGAAATATATCACTATTGAAACATCATTGGGTTTTTGAAGAGTACAATCGTTCAAATTTTCTTGTTTTTCGAAAACCACATCACAAAGAATTTCAGCATGGGTTTTGGGAACACTCATCATCCCTCGACCTGTACCAATTTCATAAAGCTGTTTAGCAGAAAATACTGCTCAGTAAACTTCTTAGCTAAGCGAAAAATGAGTGCAGCACCAGTCGCAACAGCGTGAACTTTATGGCAGTTTGGCTGGTAACAAGTTTCTTCGAAGCAAAATTTGTCTGTGCTTAGCAAGTTTTTGTGCTTACTTTACAGGCTTTATGACATTTGGCCCTGGGCCCAATTTCATAGAGTTGCTTAAGCAGAAAATATTGCTTAACTTTTTTTCTGCTAAGCAGAAATGAGCAGGATACCAGTCACAAATTGTACTTACGACATATAGTTTGGCTGGTAACCGTATTCTGGTAAGCGTAACTTTGTTAGGCTTAGCTACTTTTTGTGCATCAGCAGGGCCCAATTTCATGGCTCTGCTTACCGCCGAATTCTGCGCTTGCGATCGCCATTCTCCGCTTACCGAGCAAGCGCCGAATTTCTGCGCTAGCTGTGTAAGCGTAGAATGCCTAGTAACGTGGACTACGCACGCGCACAAGCAAAAATTCTCCGCTAACCCGTGAAATACGCTTGACGTAAGCGCGGAATTCCCTGCTTCCGTAAGCGCCGATTCTTTGCTTACGGTAAGCAGAGCCATGAAATTGGGCCCAGCTCTATGAAATTGGGCCCTGCATGGTTTTCAAGAAAGGGGTTGTACTGCATGGGTTTTTGGAAGAGTACGTTTTTCAACCAGATAAAATAATTACACCGCAGTAACTTGTTGGGGGTTTTTTTATAGGAAAAAGCAATATCAAAGACCACTTTAGAGGTGTAGAGTTTAAACAAAAGGCACCCGTAATACTTTGAGACATGAAAATTGCCAGAGAATAATTGCTGGGAAATTTTGAGAGTGTGATAAAAGGTTGCGTGAATCGAGATTCACCCGTAAATACTCGCTATGAAGCATCATCTCGTGTGGTTTTGAAATCTCCCGTAAGTTGTCCCCTAATTAACGTACCAATGTGTGCCTACGTCAGCAGTTTATGCCAACCCATTAAAAAAGTCAAATGGCGACACTGTGTGGTGCATAGCGTCACCTGTTCGGCTCAACATTCCAGGTGTTTCTCACCTGCTGGTAATCATATGCAGCATTCATATACGGGAGGTCAAAGGTGAGCCTTGGTTGGGTCAAGGGTCACTATATGCTCGCCGCAGGCATTTGATTATGTAGGTAATGTTCATACAATGAATGGCATGTATGTAATTTTCAAATCACACCGTCTACAAATCTATATCAGAGCTGCCAACATTTGCATCTTGCAATAGGGGAGATTTTGTCCAACAATCAGGGAGATATTTAGAATTGCTTTCAACATAGTAAGACAGAAGTTTCAATCATCAGGGAGATTTTTAAATTTGCTCGTCAGAACATGGAAAGATTGGTTTATTTTCAGGGAACTTTCTGCAGAATCAGGGAGAGTTGGCAGCTCTGCTGTATCCCTTATCGATAACTTTATAATAAAATCCATGTACAATATCCAACTTAATAAAAAATATATAAAAATAAACTCTTCTAAAAGATCTGTTGTTATTTAAATCCTTAATTTGATTGAAATCCGATTAAGATGTAATCTATAAAATAAACTAGAAGAGAAATCCCTTCATTCTACAATATGACTTGAAATAATTACTTGCTTAGTGCAGTTTAAAATGTTTGTAAATATAATAAATGGAAACTGCAGCAGTCGGTAAACAGTTTTTAACAGCTGCTGTTACAAACTGCTTATCACCAACCAAAATGACCTGCTGTGGTATTTAATGGCCTCACGTTTTGACCCTAGCAGAGTCTTTAGCCTTTGAGAAAGACTCTATTAGGGTCGAAACGTGATGCCATTAAAGTTTTTTAACTATATAACATTTTCCGCAAAGGGAGGCAAGACTTAAACCAAATCCTCTTTAAAAAAAACACCAAACTTTTTGTACACTTGTTTTCTTTAAAAGTTGCAGTTACAAAGTTTTGTGTTTGGAAATATTCACATTAATAATGTGCGATGGCCGCACTTCGTGCGTTAACATTTCTCAGGTCGCATAAATAGTGTAATAAATAAATTCGGTGGATTCTGTTTAAAATTCGAAAATATGGTTTTTCTCTTTTGAAAGTGCCATCACTATTCAATGAGTATTCTAAGCTAAATAACAATAATTTAAATGCTTAAATTTTACACAGTGATCCAAACACTATATCTGAAATGGAATACAGTAGTTTTCCGGCCCATAAAGGCATCCCAAGACCATTGCACGTAACTTAATATTTCCACAATTTTAAAACACAACAATAATCACAACTTTTAATAAAGTGTGAGGTAAAACATAACTAAGTTTGCTGTAATGAAGCATCACTTATTCATTTCAAAACAAATACTGTCGGTTTTTTCGTTAAAACATTTTTTGTTCCATGCATAACAAAACCGATTTTTTTTCTGCTTCTTCTCCTAATTCGAACATGACGTCCGTTCGGGTCAAGGCAAGTTTCTTAATTCCTTCCACAGATTATTAAAAGAAGAAACCAGCTCGGAAATAAACACACAGCATGTAAATTCGTTGTTTCCCTTTTGGATAAAATTAAAGCTGTATTTATTTTAAGCAATGAGTGCCGGCCTCAAAACTAGTACACGGCGACATCGATGGTCTGGTATTTTTCCGGGGTAACCTTACACCGGGCACAGCTCGGGATGGACGCCCCGCCAGGCACGGACGTTATACGGGTCCGCTCGGCGTGGCGTCCGCACGCAAACTTTCCAACCAGCGATGTGCATTTTCCGCAGTACTCACATTTCGAGAGATTTTGTGTACGTGATGATATGAGAAGAAAAAAAAATTGTCAAAAAACCATTCGCTATTTTTTCCATCTAAACAACAATAATTTAATTATAGATCTTTTGATGCATTTATACTTGACATAACCTAATAGAAAATTGACATAACGTATCAGCTATACAAATAAGTATTTAATTTCGTTCTACTCAATTTTATTGTTAACGAAAACATTCATAAACAAACATTAATTTGACTAGTAAAATGTGGGTTTTAAAGTGTTCGGGAATGTTCTACACCAAAATAACATGATTAACTTGTTTCTTCAAGATTAGAAGACAAAACAACACTGGAAAAAAACTAGAAATTGAATGTTTATTTTGTACGTGATATGTTGCCCCGAGCAACACGAAAGAAACAACTCAAGCAGAAAGCTGAATGTTGAGTTTGTGTTCTTCTTGAAAAATATATGAAACATGCACCAGATATATGGAATTCCAAAAGAGATTCAGAGTGTTGGACAATGGTGGTATAAGAAAACTAGGGATAGTTTTTAACAACTGAACAAAGTAAATTGACACTGTTTCCCATTGGGAGTGGCGTAGTGTTTCCCTCATTCAAAATGGGCCTTTTCGAAATCACGACTTCGTCTTCATTTCTGGCTCAGGCTCCGTCTGTAATCTTCCAAACGTGCGCTTTTGGTACGGGGCTTCAACCAGGCAGACGGAGACTAAGCCGGAGGCGAACTTTCGAAATCGTGTTTTCGAAAAGGGCCTTTGTAACCAAAACCAAGTCTGGTCCCCTTTTTGATATACTGAGAATCAGTGGGAAATATAAATAGTCTGATCCCCTTTTTGATAACCTGAGAATCAGTGGGAATTGGAAATAGTCTGATCCCCTTTTATGATATTCTGAGAATCAGTAACCATGATTGTTGGAACATGCAGGGAACACGACAAAATGGTGGCAGGAAGGAACATGTTTTACGAAACAGTTTCTAAACAACGGTTGACATTACGTTAAACCATTGATTAGGTCTCGACAGATTACTATTATCATGGTAAGGCCATCTTGATTTTACTCCCATTCAAATCATTGTAATCAAACCGAGGCTGGAAGGAAAAATAGTCTGGCTCCATGTTTTGTGCAATGATTATTAGCATTCATTACTGTGATTGGATACAGGGAACATGACCAAAATTGTGGCAATAATAATGGACTGTAGTTTTCAGCGAAGTATGTGTGTTTAGGACTATGATAAATAAATTGTCTTACTGTGATTTGACTACTGCGTGTTTGTAACTGACCGGCATTCGAAAACATGTTCAACATTTTTGAAATGCATGGTGTGATAGTGCCATAATTTGAGAATGTTTCACATCGTAAATGATCTCAATTAATGTCTCATGACAAGCAATATTCAAACTATTTTTCACCGAGATATGTATTTGGCGGGTTTTTGGAATTGGTTTAACAGAAAACGCATGTTTCTTTTGGAATAATACAGCCGTGAAAAGTGATGCTAAATTGGGACCACATGCTCCAACGGGCCCTCTACACGCGCATCTGTCATGGTTACCAGCGGAGAACAACGGGTGTTCATTACTGTACTCACTTGGCGCTAATTCTAATAAAACATGCGCCGTGGCTGAAGCCGTACGTACCGCGTGAGTTTAGTAGCGGGTCTGGCGAAGCTACAAGATTGAAATTTAATTACCGGGGCTTGTTGAATGTGTCGTCTGTGAAAGGAGGAGAGAAGAAGAAAAAAAAAATGGGTGGGTGGAAAATGGTGAAAAGTGCATGAGACCTCGACTCCCCTGAAGGTTCAGAAATTGGGGGTAACTGTACAGTATAGTGCTTGGTTTGTTCGGGAAATGTGGAGAGATATTTATTTAGTGCAAGATGGCGTACGTGCTCCTTTAGCGAGGGAAACTGCGAGACGGAGAGCCAAAGTAGAATACAAATTATAGTAATAACAAATGAGACGGTATGCGTCCTCCATTTGCTTTTTCGACAGGTGACTGTTACCTTTACAAAAAAAAAAGTCAATTGAATTGTGATATGAAGTCAAGGACGGATGTGCAAAGACAACTATTGTGTCGATGTTACAAGTGAACATCCGGGTATCAACTTGACACCATCCCCACTTTTGCTTCGAACCCAGGGTCTGTTTACTCTGCTGACTCAAAGTGAGTCAAAAGACCAATTAGGGTCAGAAATGTCTGACCCGATTTTTGGATTAAATTATATATACAATAATTTTCCTCAAGTCAAATGTTTAAATTATGACGAGCCGTCTGATCACAAACAGCTGGACCAAATTTCATAGAGCTGCTTGTAAGCAGAACGTGTTGCCTAACACTTCTCTGCTAAGCAAAAAGAAGCAGGATACCAGTCACTGATTGTACATGTGGCATGTTTCGGCTGGTACCTTATTATGGTTAGCATGATTCTGTTGTGCTTCAGCAGCTTGTTTTTGGCTATAAGCCTATGTCATAGAGCCGCTTAAGCACAAGTAGCTGAGAACAATAAAATTATACTTACCATAAGATTATTAGCCAATTATATCATGTCACGAGTACCACCTGTGACTGGTATTCTGCTAATTTTTGCTCAGCAGAAAGTCGTTATAAGCAACATTTGCTGCTTAAGCAGTTCTACAAAATTGGGCCCGCCTAGAAACAAAATGGTGGCATCCTGCGGATGTAGCCCACATAATTTGGTGGAACATTCTTCAATTATCATTTCCCATGTCGACGCAATCCAAGGCTCATTAATCACCACATTACCAAAACCAATTAGGCCTAGTATGTTATTTTGCAATCGTTCGTTAAGATTGAGCAACATGTCGCAAATGATAAATATCACTCGAGTAAGGGAACGACTTCCGACGCCACACACGCTGCGACTCTTTACCCGTGGAAAAAACACCCTGAAATCGTGGCTTTGTGACGGCGGCCGTGAAGCGACCAATCCCGCATTGAATTAAAAACTGTCGGTGTTTTATATGCAAAAACTGACCGTTAGGTCAAGCGAAGGTTACAAATCCATTCGTATTTAGTGTGAACTTTTGCTGAACCTGCAGCCAATCAGACGGGGAAGTTAATACAAAAGTGAGAAGATAATTTGTGTAATATACCACCCAAAGAGTTTTATTTAAGAAAGGGAAAACCCGCCGGTTTGGGGCCCAACGCTCCTCGCAAAAATTCTGTGCATAATCGTGGTTTATAATCTTATTACTCGGTGTTGGTGAAATGTTAATCTTAAAGGTATCGTACACGTTTGGTAATGACTCAAAACAAATATTAGCATAAAAACTTACTTGGTAACAAGCAACGGAGAGCTGTTGATAGTATAAAACATTGTAGGAAACGACTCCCTCTGAAGTAACGTAGTTTTTAAGAAAGAGGTAATTTCTCACTAAAAAATAATAACAACTTCTTGCAAGAAGTTTTTATTCCTATCTGAAAGCACATACATTTGTACAACAAGGGTGTTTTTTCTTTCATCATTTTCTTGCAACTTCGATGACCAATTGAGCCCAAATGTTCACAGGCTTGTTATTTTATGCATGGGATAGGAATAACAACTTCTTGCAAGAAGTTTTTTTATATTTTAGTGAGAAATTACCTCTTTCTCAAAAACTACGTTACTTCAGAGGGAGTCGTTTCCTACAATGTTTTATACTATCAACAGCTCTCCGTTGCTTGTTACCAAGTAAGTTTTTATGCTAATATTTGTTTTGAGTCATTACCAAACGTGTACGATACCTTTAAGTTGTAACCTTTTAACTTTTACCAAAATAATTTATCATATTTTTGTTGTTGCATAAAAGACAAAATACTTAATCAATTAAACAAAAATCACTTTAAATTATCCTCAAAAGAAATACCGGTATCGAAAAAAAAAAAATTGTTGCAATTGTTATTGTTATGATTTACTGTGAGTTATTATTTTATTACACGAGTCTATTCTATTTCTTATTACATTGCTTTTCCAATTACCTCTGGCATGTCCCTCACATATTTTTGATTTCAGGGGGAATTCCTGAGCTGAAAACAAAATCCCTGTCCGTCATTTTGTAGGTTTGGGTCAACCCCAAAACCATGGTCAGTGCTCAGGAATGGTATAAGTTCCCATACAAACATGACCACCGACTCAGATGTGATTTTTAGTATACCATACAAAAACAAATAGTGATATATTGTAGCACACCATACAGCAATTCTATGGGCTAATAATACGCTGTGTGAATGGAGGTGTCGCCTGTGGCATTGTGAATTCTACGCACAGCATGGTGTGTTTTTCTACATGAACTTCGTTACCAAACATTACATGATGGTCACACCCAAAAAGGCACCCTCGTCTTTTTGTTTGTTTGGGGGTATTTGTTGTGTTGGCGAAAGGACGATGAAATAGAGAGACAAATATTTTTCAGCGTTTCTTAATGTAAAATACGAAGCTGTAACGAGATATAGGCATTAACACGCGTAAGGCTTGCTCTAAAAAACAGAATTGAAATAGATCGAATATTTCCGGCACATTGTTTAGGTTTTGCGATCCGTCAAGGAACATACAAAAATAACCAGTGTTTTCAATTAAAACTGGCGAACTGTTTTACTTTTGTTAAATAAACGTTTACATTTCTTATCGAGGAAATCTTCTACAATTAGCACAAAGATAAGATCGGTTTCAAAGAGGTCTGTTACATTATTGTTTTGTGGAAAAGTAAAATAGTTCTAGTTTGCAATAAACACATATACTCATACTACCAAGTGAACATTAAATTCATCGAAATCGATTGCTGTATGCAATTGGAATGAAACGATGGCGATTTTGAGGGAGGTGGGGGGGTCTTCAAAATAATATTTCCTTGACCTTGACTTTATTCCAGACGAACCTCTTGTGGGTCGGTACTGGTGTGAACTTTATTGTCAGTGCGGTTTCAGATTGATTCATTTTGTGTTTTTCTAGAGTTCCCAATCCTTAAGACTATAGTCTACGTTACACAGCTCGGGTATTTTTGATCAGCAGAGTGTGGGTTCAAGTCTCCGTCTTGACACTTGTGTCCTTAAGCAAGACACTTAACCCTTATTTCTGCGTCCTTCGGATGGGACGTAAAGCCGTTTGTTCCGTGTGCTGTGTAATGCACGTAAAAGAACCCAGTTGTACACTTATCGCTAAGAGAAGGGGTTCGCCCCAGTTTTTCTGGCAGTGGCTGCTGAATGCGCCTCAGCACCTTGTAAACCCTTATACGGTGCTACATAAATTGGTCTCATACTTTCAAATGAATACCTTATTGGAATGTGCGCTATATATGACTATATATCATTATTATACAATGAACCCACATTGCTTATTTTCCGCACATACTTTCGACCGGTGGCACACACAACTCAAACAAAAAATTCTGCAGACGTTGCACATGTCATAATTATATGAAATACTTTCGGCCAAGGTAAGCAATGATGTTCCCGCCCTTTATTTCCTCTGAAGGGGTTAGAGTGGAAGGTTCGGGTAACTTTGAGGCTCACTGGAGTACCCCGCGGTGAGCCTCATTGAGGCGCTGTCTAACTTATGCTTAACACCTGGGTAAAGGCATGGAAATTGGCTCCATAAGGACCAGGGGAAGAAAGAAAAATCTTGGCTCTTTGGGAAAGTTCAATTTCGTTCAGTTCCCTATACTGTTGACTTAGAAAGCACTTCATGGTTTTCCTTACATAAGCTAAACATTTCTTCATCATCTTCTCTACATCTTGAGGCCTACAGGTCCCAATGCTAGTCTCTTTTGCGAACCCATTCCTTTCATTACCAAAAAGATTTAATAAAACAGATTTAAAGGCACTGAACACGTTTGGAAATTGTCAAAGAACAGTGTTCTCAGTTTGTGTATCCCAACATAGGCATAAAATAACAAGCCTGTGAACATTTGGGTTCAATTGGTCATCGAAGTTGCAAGAAAATGATGAAAGAAAAAACACCCTTGTTGTACAAATTTGTGTGCTTTCAGATAGGAATAAAAACTTCTTGCAAGAAGTTTTTATTATTTTAGTGAGAAATTACCTCTTTCTCAAAAACTACGTTACTTCAGAGGGAGTCGTTTCCTACAATGTTTTATACTACCAACAGCTCTCCGTTGCTTCTTACCAAGTAAGTTTTTATGCTAATATTTGTTTTGAGTCATTACCAAACGTGTACGATACAAATAACTAAGTAAAATGCATTAATACACTAAAAATGCTTTATCGTATCCACATTTTCTACAAGGCCTGTTTCACTCGCCCTTTAATACCAAAAATAAATTGAATCAGATTTTCATCGCATTTTTTTCGAAGATCTCAGGATTTCAGACGGAAGCAGTTCCGGTTAAGATTAATAACGGTGCCAAAATTTGATAGATGAGCTTTTTGAGATAATTAATTTTTCCCGATAGCGATCCAAACTGTGCCATGTCTTTATTACTTGGTGGTACCATGGAGAACGGGGAAACTCCGTTTCATGTGGCATAATCGCATTGGACGTGATTCAAGTTTGATAAATTCTTAAAGGAAAAAAGTACATCATTTATTTTTAAAGCTAGGGTCATACTTTGGTAAGACACCGAATAAAAACTGTGTATTGTTTATCCGCAAGCTTATTATAAAGATGGAAGTGTTGGTGCTTCCTGCGGAATTATTTTGTCTCATATGCCCCCGTTGATTAGAAATCAATAAAAGAATAGACAAATTTGAATGTTCAAAACTCGCCTTGAGGTGAGTTTTGGAGACTCAAAATCAGGAGGGCCTGATCTATTTTTGGGTCAGTTTGATCCATAATTTGTTTAAAATCCGACCTTTGACTCGGATTCCGGGTCACTTTGACACGGATTTCGGGTCAAACTAAATCAGGAAATGGATGTGGCCCCCTGGGACCCGGAATCCGGGTTAATTCAGACCCGGAACTTTTTAGAGTCAGGAACGAAAAATGACAACATGTCAGACCCGAGAACGCCCCAATGTGTTCAAGTCAATCGTGTTGTATCGATAGCATTTCGGAACTCAGGAATGTTAAAGGGGCAGTTAAAACAAAAACTGGAGAATATCAAGAAAGTCTCATCAAAATTACCGAATAAGGATTTTTATAGATAAAATTGTAAGTATTTGTTTTAATGAGATGTTACATTTGCATCGGGGATAAAGAATATTATTTGCGTTTTTGTTTGTTGAGTTCTTTCCAGTTGGTAAGCCAAAACGTAATTACGAGACACTCTATGCCGTTGTTTACAATACAGCCGTTATTAGGGGATGCTATAGAAAAACACACAGAACACTCAGACGTAATTACGGGATATTGAGACGTAACTACGAGTAATAGGAAACAGTCTTCACAGAACGATATCATAATGCTGTCATGGGATTCTCTCTTACAATTACAATATACTTCATGATGCAAATATATAATATGGTTAGACGTAATTGCGAGATACTAGAGTTTTAGATGCTCGTATTTACGCGTACGCGAACGCGAGCATGTGTTCTCGTGAAATAAGGCCTACAATGCAAATTGCTTTCGTTCACGTATTTCCACACGTAACGTGCTTTCAAATTTCCCTACTATGTTGAAATTTACGATTACGTTACAGCGACTAATAATAAACCGACGTTATAACGAGTATATCGTAATAACAAGACAAACGACGTAATTACGAATGTGTTAATTGACACAATGTTGTTCCATCGCTTTAAAGGCAGTACATAATAGCTTTATTGTTTCCTGGTATTCAACACTAATGATCGTATAATCGCCAGCCTCCTCAACACGCAAACGTCGAATCTACTACAGCACACATTGGAGATTAATGACTCATGCGCTCCGGTTCGAATCCATCAAAATTAATGTGACAACTGAAGACGTTATCATTCTACTCGGACAAGCAACCGCGGAATACAAACTAACTAACGTTGCTATGGACTCAACATTTAAAGATTTACTCGAGGATAAATCAATGGGTGTGGTAAGTGTGACCAAGTACATACTTATTTATTCACTTATTCATAAATAAACAATTTTTGTTTATTACTTGATATTCATAAATAAACAACTGAGTTTTATTTTGATGTTTTTTTTTCAGTTGAAAATAATAATTGGGATATATAAATTTGAGATGGCATTCCATAACATATCAAGAGGCAATTGGTAAATAATTGGTAAACATACATTTTATTATAAAAGCTCACTTGAGGTTAAGTTGGTATACCAAGCATTAATTCTGTCAGAAATATCGCCAGTTTGGAAAATAATGTAAAGCTAAAATATGTAAAACTAAAGTTTGCGGGTGACAACCATGTTTCAATTAAACTCTTTCGAGAAGAATTTTGATACTCATAAAAGAACCAGTGTTGAGATGCAAGGGGTCACGACGTTTCGAGCAGTTTATTCTGCTCGTCTTCATCAATAGAAAGGACTCGTTTTAAAGTATATCCCTGCGTTTTGTTTTAATAAGACCTGTGACAAAACCGTTCAAAGCAGGGTCTTTTCGCGCGTGTGCTCGTCTAAATTTCAATGGAGTTTTCAGAAGTTATTTTTTTTTATCATACCTTCTTGATAACAAAAGGGTTGGAACTTCTTATTATAGTAAAAAACCCCCACCTTTATTCTTATTAATTGTTGTACCTAGCTCTTTCATAGCTCTTTAAAGGTATCGTACACGTTTGGTAATTACTCAAAATATATATTAACATAAAAACTGACTTGGTAACGAGCAACGGAGAGCTGTTGATAGTATAAAACGTTGTGAGAAACGACTCCCTCTGAAGTAACGTAGTTTTTGAGAAAGAGGTAATTTCTCACTAAAATAATAAAAGACTTCTTGCAAGAAGCCTTTTATTCCTATCTGAAAGCACACAAATTTGTACAACAAGGGTGTTTTTTCTTTCATCATTTTCTTGCAACTTCGATGACCAATTGAGCCCAAATTTTCACAGGCTTGTTAACACTGGTCTTTGACAATTACCAAACGTGTCCAGTGCCTTTAAAGTAAGTGTACAACAGTTTCTTATAGTTGAGAACTCCTTTCAAAATAATGTTTACCCACAGAAACGGAATGTTTTTAAGCTTGGCGTGTGTGGTTCTATTTTTCGAACTGTACATTGTTCAGTGTTGTTATGGCGCAACAGGAAATCTCTAACACTGTTATTGTGTACGTTCTCTAGCGGAAACTATAGATCACCGGCCGGTTATCTATTTAAGATTTAAATACATTTGGCAATGTTTCAATAATGATGACATGTCTGGAATAAAGGATTGTATATTTGAACCCTGAATGTACCCCAATGGTGTAGAAACATGTTTATGTGTTGATTCGAAAAAGAAAAAAGAAAAAAGAAAAACCAAGAGAATTGTATCATCCCGTAAGACTGAGTCGCCACTGCAGTGTAATTGCACCTAAATATTTTTTTTAAAAATACAATTCAGAAAAAAAGGAATAACATTTGGCAATTAAAATTAAAACTTCATTTGTTGATAAACATAACTGCTGTAGGGTTTAAGATTTTATTGTTGTGCCATTTATGATAACAGTGTTCAAGTAATTTAACACTTTATCAATATTTTGTAGTGAATATTGAACATTTTTTTTAAAATGATTTTTAAAATAAAAATCTTATATTAGCAGCTTGGTAAAAGATATCAGACGTTTATCATACGGCCATTTGTCTCTATGTCGTGTTCCCTTTGTATACAATAACAATGGCTACTGTTTCCAAAAATGGGTCCACAGACGATTTTCCCTGCCAGCCTCGATTTGGTCCAATTGATGGATAAGGGATGAACAAACAAAATGGAATCAGAAAAGTACCTTCATATAAATGTGCTTATTTTTTATTTATTTTAATTTTAAATTTAACGGATAGCCTAGGCCTAAATAAAACACAAATATCGAAATACCATTAAGGAATTATGAGTTTTATAATTATGAAATATCGATGACAAAACACGTATCAATATTTCTAAGGAATATTGATATATCCCTCTTATGGTAAATACTTGCATTAACGTCACGGTGTGAGCTACCGGTATCCAAGGAATGCGAGTTTCAAAATTTGTCCCTGAACTTCAAAGATACGTGAATCTATTTTTGACGTGCATCGAAAGTTAGAATTTTTCTTTCCTTTTTACAAAAAGAGTTTCGACCCTCGCAGAGTCTTTCTCAAAGGCTTAAAGGTTCTGCTAGGGTCGATACGTCAGGCCATTAACTTTTGTGTGTGTGTGCATATAGGTCCGTTTTGTTGTAAGCAGTTTGCAACAGCTAATTCTATTTCCTCAATTGTTTTTTAAATAAAAATGTAAATGGCATTGCTTAAACATAGCAGCCGTTCTAGCGGAAACGTAAACAGGCTAAGTTACACTGCATAATAATTGCTTACACACTTTCTCACCTAATATTTCTTTGTTTTTGTACAGTCATAATTTGTAAACTCATCACTTATAGCCAGTGCTTCTGTTCAGAAAGCCTCGCTGAAGCGCACACGCAAACACGCTATAAAGAAAGCATTACTGATTAAATTGCCAATTTATGCGACCGTGCCCGACCTCTAGTTGAGCGTCTAACCATGGAGGTGTATTTCCTTCCTCCATGGTCTAACTGAGCGTCCATAAAACTTTCGATGCTTGAGCTGCTGTTTATTTTGCAAAATAAAACCAACGAAAACTCCACACTTTCTTGAAAAATAGAACTCCACGAAAAATAGGGCCTACTTCAAATCTATAAAGTTGATAACTTTAAATATTACTTCATGCAAAACGAAAACGATCTCAACCTACCTTGAAAACCCGTTAGTCCTCATTTGATACAAACACGGAGTACACAAACTCCAAACTTGTTAAAGTTCCAAAGTTTTTTTTTTTATCCCGACCCTAAAGAGTCCAAGCCTCAGCTTCTCAAGCACACACTCTCAGAATAAAGTTAAGGTTTTGTTGAGGGGTCCGTTTCCGATAAACCACGGGGAAAATATGACAACCTCTTCGGCACAGCGCGTTACGGACTCCCGTGTACCGGAGGCGGCTCGCATTTAATACCAGTTGCGTTCGCCTTTCAGACGGGTCAGCGGGGCGTCCCGGTCGGCGATTGGGCGGTCGCTAACGAGAAAATCTGACTTAACTTACGGGCCAAATAAATATCGGTGTGTAAGGTTGGGTAAGAGATGGGATGGCTTCCCTATACGCCTTGACGCTTGATAAAGTTCTTATCCGGGTTTTTGTTTTCTCTCTCTCTCTAACTCTGATGTCAACCCGAGGTCCCGTTACGAAAGAATCGGGGTAGTAAAGGTATCACGGCTACTTTAGAGTCGCGCATGGCAAGTACACCATGCTTTGATTTAAACTGACGCAGTGTGCTTTAAAGATGGCGGGAGAACATTCAGTACCACTCAAACTATTTATGCTTACTGGAAAATTTCCAGTAAGCACATTTTTGAAAGAACTTTCAAAAAAAGAATTCCGTGCAAACATTGATGTCGTCGAAATGTATTTACTCATTAGTTGTTTCTGCGAAATTACAAGATGGATTCTGCGTAATCTTTGTTCCGTTACGGAGGATGCTAATGAGAGTTTGATAAATTCAGGGTTTTTTTCCGGTGGGATATAGGTTCTTCAACGAAAATCACAGTAAATGATTACCAAAAGTCACCATCTGGGCAGCATTTTAGTTCTGAAACATTTTCTCCATTGCAATCATTTTCCTCCATCAAGTCGACCAATGCCATGACCGTCCATCGTGAACTGTGACCTACATTATGACGTAACTTCGGAGCAGACATCTTGTTTCCCTTTAATCATACGGACGCACTGTATAACCAAAACGAGGCTGCATGGAAGGGACTGCTAGTCTGGCCTCGATATGAACTTGAGCATTCCTGATTGCGACTAATGCATGAAACATGACGAGCCTGGTCTGACGAATGTCAAAAGGTCTAGGGGCTCTTTTATAATATTTCAGCCTCAACATTATATCGTGAGAAGTCCCTCTGGATCACTGCCCATCTCGGATCACAACAGCTTCCTGTGCCGTGAAAGGCGTTGCCTTTTACAAGAAAATTTGCTGCGTTTGAAATGGGAGTCAATGTTTCCGCATCTCTTGATACGTCTTGTCCGTGCTCATTCCAAAATGATCATGGGGGCCACAGCTTCGATTGCCCCCGGGCGTTGTTTCGCTGAGACCACGGATAGCGAATACTTGTCCGTCCCTCATCACACACACTCTGATTTATAATGTTATTCAATGGGGCTGGGCCGTCGTTTATTGAACAACATACACAACAGGGAGGTCTTCAGAAGGAATAGGGCTAAAAAACAAAAAACAAACAAACAATCAAAGGATAGTAGTTGAATAACACTGTTACTTTGCAACAAAAATGAATTCTACAGTTTAAAACTGTAACTCTTGTAATTTCCGATCGTCGATAATGGATAAAGTCGATAAAACTGCCAGATTTTCAAATTAGCGAACTTGGCATAAATCCACGTGACTGTAGTGAAATCAGCCTTTCCCTGGAGACGGATCGTGTTTTTGTTATTGCAGGGCTGTTCGAACTCTGTCCACGATGCACCAAATGGTTTTTTTTTAAATCAATGTGATCATATCGAGGCTGAAGGGAGAAATAGTTAGACGCCATTTTGGTAGTGTTGAGAATCCTCACTGATTACTGCTGGTGAACGCAGGGAACACGACGGGTGAACATGGAGGCAGTGGTGATAGTTGCTAGTTTGATAGATAACTGAATTTCCTATCTATTTGTAAACATTTGTAGATGGTGCATTTTAAAGGTCGTTCAATTGAGAAGACAATAATTGGCACCTAAGCTATCCTGTCTGTAAGTGTCAAGCTATTCCATCGTAAACCACGCCCACCTCACCCCCCCCCCCAACAAAGATTATGTCCAAGTAGTAACAGAGGCCCGTGTGAAGTACATCTTGCTAGATCAGGAATTTGTGCACAAAGCGTCGGGGTTATATCGGCTGCGGCAACCGAAATAAGCAACAGTGATTCGTATGGATTTTCAAATGCTATTTTCTCAATTTGGAGAGTATTTCAGACGGAACTATTTCGCTGGAGGTTTGGTACAGGAACTTTATAATCAGTCAGATTTCAGATTGAAAATAAACACTTTTTTTTCATCAATTACAAATCTATACTTCGTCTTTATAGCACGCGGGTAACATTGATGTTTATCAAAGATCGGTATCCGCACTTTATTTGACCCAACATATACATGAAATAACAAACCTGTGAAAGTTTAAGCTCAATTGGTCATCGGAGTCACGAGAAAAATGTGAAAAACCCATCATTGTTTTCACTGTTTTCAAACATCGGATTTTGGACTCGAGAGATTATTATGTTCAACTCATTTCTCAAAAACTATAGCGTTTCCGGCAGAAATATTTAAAGGGAAGTGTCCCACCACGACCAAAGTTTAAACCAGTGTAAATCTTTGAACATTTATATTTTCAATCTTGTATGTTGTAGATGTTAAAGGCACTGGACACGTTTGGTAATTATTCAAAATATTATAGAGTATTAACATAAAAACTTACTTGGTAACGAGCAACGGAGAGCTGTTGATAGTAAAAAACTTTGTGAAAAACGACTCCCTCTGAAGTAACGTAGTTTTTTAGAAAGAGGTAATTTCTCACTAAAATATTAAAAGACTTCTGGCCAGAAGCCTTTTTCAGGCATCTGGATGTACACAAATTTGTACAAGGGTGTTTTTCCTTTCATCGTTTTCTTGCAACTTCGCTGACCAATTGAGCCCAAATTTTCACAGGCTTGTTATTTTATTCATGTTGGGATACACCAAGTGAGAATACTAGTCTGTGACAATTACCAAACGTGTCCAGTGCCTTTAAGTGTAGCAACGGGTCATGAACCTATGAATTGCCAGCGCGAAAGGCGACTGTCGAGTTGAATTGCGTGTGTGGCGCATCAAACCGCACTTAATCTGAATCAATGAATCATCATGGATCTTCGCGCATCAATGTTGTTTGTCTAGTTATAGGAAAGGCTAGACCCTTGTTTCTTGGTTGGTTTCTCGGTCGTGTTACCAGGGGGTGCTTGGTTTATGGCTGTCTAGTTTCGAGTCCACATGTGAGAACATCACCATGTGAATGACACAACATGACCAGAAAAACAATACTGTACAAAATAATTGAGTAATAAACCACAAGGAAAACTGACTGGGTAAATTTTTAGCTTTGGATTGAACAAAGAAAACTTGACGAGAGGAAACATGACTATGGGAGCTCGACTTCCGCTCGTCAAGTTTTCTTTGTTCAACCCAAAATTAGTACCGTAATAATTGGAGAGCTTTTTCGTAGATTTTTATAGTATTATCAATATTAGGCCTAATCATCATGCCTGTGTTAAAACCTGTATAATGATGATTCAATAGGACAAAACATTTCAGTGTATACGAGCATAGAACACGCATTTATAGGGTCTGTATACCTTTGGTAACAACTCTGAAAAGTAATGGCAATAAAAACTTACTTGGTAAGAACACAGAGAAAGGTCCTTTCTCTATGGTAAGAAGTACAGCAGCTTTGGATAGTATAATGCATTTTGAAAAAAACATTCACTTAGAAGTAGGCCTACTGCGGTTATGGTAAAAAATATCACTTTTTATCCCCGAAAATTCAAATCTGAGGAGCGTTACTGACAGTAACGTTTCTCAGATTGTGTATTCCAAAAGCAGATTATTCTTCCTGCGTGGACATAACCGCTCCAGATTTTCGGGAATATCTCAAAAACGCTACCACCTTTTGAAATGAAATTTTCACAGGTTAGTTTTATGACGGTCTGTACAACTATAAAGAATTGAAACAAACAGTGGGTTCCAATTACCAAACGTATACAATCCCTTTAAATTATAACAGTATAATTTTCGCTGAGGAAAACAGGATACCAGCAGATATGACATTACGTCGTGTTGCTTTTGTCTAACTCTAGGCTTTTAGTTCTATAGGTACTTATAAAGCAAAATTTGAGCGGCACTGACATTCAAAAACCTGAACTCATATCATTTATTTCCCACAGTACAATCTCCCGGATGAACAGTCATTACTTTGATGTAACTGAATTTTTGTTGTTTTTGACTCACAATAGCGATTCTCTCTTTTCTGCTTTGTGTATGACATTGTGATGTCATGACTCTAACAATTCTGATGATCAAACTTGTGATATATCTCGGTGGGACGGTGAAAGTCACAGCACCTGGACTTTTTATAACAGAATCGTGTTTCAGTCGAAGAAAAATCTATATCCTTTGCCAACTCGCAGGATGGTCTGGTACGGACATAACGGTACATTAAAGGCACTGAACACGTTTGATAATTGTCAAAGACCAGTGTTCTCATTTGGTGTATCCCAACATAACTATAATGCATACAATAACAAACCTGTGAAAATTTGGGCTCAATTGGTCATCGAAGTTGCAAGAAAATGATGAAAGAAAAAACACCCTTGTTGTACAAATTTGTGTGCTTTCAGATTAGGAATAAAAACTTCTTGCAGGAACTTTTTATTATTTTAGTGGGAAATTACCTCTCCCTCAAAAACTACGTTACTTCAGAGGGAGTCGTTTCTCACAATGTTTTATATTATCAACAGCTCTCCGTTGCTTGTTACCGAGTCAGGTTTTATGCTAATATATATTTTGAGTCATTACCAAACGTGTACGATACCTTTAAACCGGCCACTGAACAAACAGCCGCCACCGTCAGTTACCAAACAGTCCAGCAAAAACTTTTTTTCCCCTTCGAGAAAACACGGTTAAATACCTCAGGCCTCTTCATAATCTGACGATGATAATATTATAGCTTGTTATGCCAGAGAGTAAACGTTCAAGGGCATTTTGTATATTCCCCCAAAAATGATACTTCAGCCGTAGGTGCACAAACTTAATGTCACCGTGGCTATGTATTTGGAGATGGAGTCTGCACTCATGCTCTAAACCAAGATTTCGGAAGTTTTATTTTCTGAAAGTAAAGGTTCCGGTCTGTCTGCAGACTTTATAACTTTTCTACATTCTAAATTCGCAAGTCAGAATTGGTGGGGGCTTGGGGTCAGTATGACCCGGAATCTGTGTCAAAATGATCCAGAAATGGGTCAAACTGACGCAGAATTCAAGTTAAAAATCCCATTTTTGTAAACCACTTTCCGGGGTCAGCCTGACCTGCGTGGGCAATGCAATGTTCGGTTGTGCGCGAGACTTGTTTAAATTATAATATGTTTTGAATACAACAGAGAGATAATCATAATGTACAGGTGCGCTTCCCCTTTATCCAGAATAATGGCTTAGTCAGAATTTGGAAAAGTGTCTGTTCTAATTTAATTTAAACTGGAAAAGGGGCATCTTGCCAAATCTCTCATTATTTCATGTCTCCTTTTCATCGTGTTTGACAGATATAACAGGTTGTCAAAAGGAGCATCAAACGGAGTGTACCCTCAAGAAAAAACCATTGCGTTTAGAAGTATAATACAAAAAAACCCACAAAACAACAAAAACAACAAAAAACAAAAACAACAACAGCAACAGCAACGGCAACAGCAACAGCAGCAACAGCAGCAGCAGCAACAGCAACATAGAGAGCAGCAACCGCATCAGCAGCAACATCAACAGTATCAGCATCAGCATTAACAGCAACAGCAACTGAAGCAACAGCATCAGCAACAGCAGCAACAGCAACAGCACCAGAAGCAGCAGCAACAGCAACAGCAACAAACAACATACGACAAACAACAACAACCAACAACAACAACAACAACAACAACAACAACAACAACAACAACAACAACAACAACAACAACAACAACAACATAGCTATGTTAATTGTAATTGATGAACTGAACTCTCGTCTCATGTTCGGTGCTGTAATGAGGGGTCGTGGGTTCGAATCCCGTCCATGTATAATATGTTTTGTTTTACCAGCAGGACTTGGGAAAGTACTTTGTACACACACATCGGTGTGAGTGTATACCCAAATATTAAACGACGATGTTTATCACTTTGAAGGGTTTTAAATTGTTGACAATAAGATTGAGCCCTCCTGTACCATGAACCAGAATGCACCGATGTGCAGTTGTCTATCTTTCTCCCTGTCCCTCTCGCTTTCCGACAGTCATGTTGTCTTATCAAACATTTTAGAAAACTGTCTAAATTCCTTACAGGCCCACTCTGATATTTAGGTTGGCAAATGTCAATTATCCGAATGTTATTTTTGTTTTTCCACGTTACATGTGTCAGCAGAAATAATACAAATCAACTGAAACCTTCCAGAATGTTTGGTGGCAGTTTCCCCACCGTGTTAATGGGGTATGTTACGAGGGACTCCCTGCCCTCGGGGTTACACCACACTGGTGGAAGTCTACCCTCGTCTTACCCTCTCCAACCTGGGCGAGTGAGACCATGGAGGAAGGTGAGACTGAGACACCATGCCCCCTGGCCATTTTCTTGTGCTGTTTTCGACAAGTTTCGAATCTCGGCCACAACGTAGCATTTCCCACCTGCTCTGAGCAGAGTGTTAAAGGATCAGTAAATATTTCAAGTAAAAAGGGGAAAAAAAACAATTTATGAAGTTACATATTTCGTTCCGCCGGAAGTTACAACGCCATTGGTTCGAGGAAGTCTTGATCGGTTTCGTAAGCAGAGATGTACCATCCCTGATATGTGGCAGAGGGTGCCCCCTCAATGTTCCCATACTTTACACATCATTTTTGTCTCATACAGAAGTACCCCCACCCCCTAAAATCCTCCAAAAAGTTCCTGAAATTCCAAGCACACAATGAATACACAATAGGATGGCGGGGCGGGGGGGGGGGGGGTACACGATACTCCATATCGAACACCAAATGGAGATGAGTGGGAACCAGTCTTAAATCTTCATGACGGGTACCAGTTCTGCTTTGTAAATGCTCGGCCAGTTTGTTCTTCAGCGATTTTGATAAAATCAACGTTTTCTCATTAGAGTCCGGTGATCATATTTTATTTCCTTTGTTCAGTATTAACATACACATACAGTAGGTCTATGAACGACATCAATCACCGATAAGTAATGAAACAAAAAAAACATAAATTAAATCATAAAATTGAAAATAACAACGCAAGAGGAGAGAAGAATCGAAATAACATTTACGTATTTTCAAAATGAACATACTATACATTTTTGGTAAGTTGTGTCAAATCTTTCAACCAGCACAACCTTGCCCACGCATTGTTTTGTAGTCTGCATGAGTTTTTTATTTGTTTTATTAAACCACAAATCTGAATTTCAGTTTTGTTTCTCGCTTTTTTCTCAATCTCCCTATGGAAACGTTTACAGTGTTGGTTTTTCGAGTAGAGTCACGATGTGTGTGGACCCCCTATCCACCCTGTAACGCAGGGAATGTCGGATTTGTGCCAGTTATAGTGTCGCATGGAAGTTTGTTGTGCTTTACACAACCGGCTGGGCAACAGCCCACCCTTGGATATCCCCGCAGATTCCCTCGCAGTAGCAAAAAGCAAAAAAATAGAATGAAACAGTGGAGAGAATTCTAGAAAAGACCACAGCCGAGCCGGGGAACAAACCACAATCCTTTACAAATAAACACGATGACTGGTTTCGTTGATTATTCTTTTCCCACACAATTACCGTGGCCTAAATTTACAGCATTCCAGAAAAATTAACTTATTTCAGTACAGCGCAGTGGACCTAGGGGTTAGCCAAGTTTTGAAGTTTGGCAACTCCCCCACAAAAACAGATTATACACAAACAACAATATTGCGAAAAGATCTTTGGATCGACATTCTGATGTCAGATGGCCTTGAAGGGGTCCAGGCCCTAGTTTGTAAATATAGAAGGTTAAAGCTGTGTATGATTAATATTATTTTCTTTTTAAAAATATAATTTTTTATTTAATTCATTAATTTATTCATTTATTCATAGGTTTTTCCTGCCAATTTTCAGCAAAATTTCATTCAATTTCATTAACACGCATTCAAATTCACGCATTTTCTCCTAATCCACTCAAACTAGGGTTTCTTTTTAGCTATTAATGCATCCAATTTCCTTTTCGTGCACACATGATTTCGTTTTTCTCGTTCAGATTTGTTTCAGTCATTCTATTTCATTTATTTGGCATTCAAGACTACACTTTGACCATTCTTAAGTTGAATTTCTACTACCATATTTACACTTGATGAAATTGAATGGTTGACCAGCTCTTGCTGCTGGCTTTTACGAAATTGATTGAGTCTTGCGGCCTAATGACATTGAATGATCTTATTATTGACCAGTGAATGCTAAACTGGTGAAATTGAAATACTGCTGAATGCTGATTCAACGGAGCATTCATTTTCAAACGAAATGGAATAAGCCGGGTGTTAAAATGACTTTTTCTCCTGTGAGACGAGCAGAGTATACTGTTCGAAACGTCGAGACCACACCAGCTCTTTTCAGAGCCAACACTCCTACAAAGAGAATTGTGTTTTGTTGAAATTGGCCGGGAAAACCTGTACTATTATTATTATTATTTTGTCGCCAAACCTCATGAATAAAATGTAAACCAACAGCTTTTTCTGTAAAACAAAGATTTGACGGTCATGGCTTTAAAGGTATCGTATGCACCTCTGGTAATGACTCAAAATATATATTAGCATAAAAACTGACTTGGTAACGAGCAACGGAGAGCTGTTTATAGTATAAAACATTGTGAGATACGACTCCCTCTGAAGTAACGTAGTTTTTGAGAAAGAGGTAATTTCTCACTAAAATAATAAAAACTTCTTGCAAGAAGTTTTTATTATTCTATCTGAAAGCACACAAATTTGTACAAAAAGGGTGTTTTTTCTTTCATCATTTTCTTGCAACTTCGATGGCCAATTGAGCCCAAATTTTCACAGGCTTGTTATTTTATGCATATGTTGGGATACACCAAATGAGAACACTGGTCTTTGACAATTACCAAACGTGTACGATGCCTTTAATAGAGATTAACGTTGAACAAGTGTCAAATTGTGTGCCCCTGGGGCTGTTGACATTCAACCCGGGGCATTTGGGGTAGGGGGCCTACACTAGCCCTCTAATAATTGCCCTATTTTGCTAAAAAAGTGTTGTGCCATTTTACGAACATGGAGTCTGGCCAGTTTTCTCTTCAGGGGTGTTCAATATTTTGGACGAGCACAGCAAAACAATTCAACGTCTAACTAACTAAAAATTGAAAGGAACAAATAAGTTTACTTGTCAGCAAATATATTTATTTTTATTTCAAGAGGCTTTAAAGTACCTTTTTAATATTTATTGAATATTTAGCACCGGTTGATATTGGGAGCTAGTGTGGTGCACCCATGGTACACCACACTATATAGGCAAAAATTCATGCGCCAAACTGATTATCATAATTTGTAGGCCCTCAAAATTATTTGAATACTAATGTTTGGGGTCATGCAATTAATAGATTGTGTATATTACAACAATTTACCAGAACCTGGGGGTTCTGTGCTTCAACTTCTGAGGAGATTTGATAAATTTAGGCTTTAAAGTTGGTCCTATTTGGCTTGCGAGTTGGAAGAGTGCCTCATGAAAACTGGCAGCAAGTCGGTTTGGGAAAAAAAAACATTTTCGGTTTTTTTTTCTGGGGTAATTAGCAAAAATTCCAAACGGCTGACCTGCCAAAAATTGAAAGAAATCTGAAGTTTAATTGTCTGAAAATATATTTACTTGGTTTCAAGAGGCTGAGAGACTTCAAATATTTGTTGAGTATTTTTGAATATTTGGCATTGGCTGCTATGGGAGTTTATTTAGTGTGGCGCACTCCTACAAATATTGTACCGCCCTCTCTCGGTGCCAAGGGGGGGTAGAAAGGTTCACCTTTTACACGTCATAAGTATAGCAACTCGGATGACGTCTAGATTGGGGACCCCATCCCACCGGTGTGGCACACCGGTGCACCACCGAAGAGTTTCCCCGAAATATCTGGCATACCTTCTCGTGTTAACCTATGTCTGTTTGTTGGCGAGGAGAATAACTCAACCAGTGGGGTACTTCGGTTTCGGAAACATTCGACTAGGCTTGTCAAACGCCGTTGGAAGTTACAATCACTGGAGGGTGGTTATTTACGTATTCTACCCCTCGTGCGTCACTCCCACATAACTTGTTTTTACCCACAGTTATTTGGAGTTTCTGTCTTTTTTTCTACTGCGAAACTATGCTATGAATTTCTGATTTTTTTTCTGGATTTTTTTTTACAAAGTTGTGGATAAAGTTCAATGGTACAACTGATCATAGTTAGAAAGATGGGATTTCATTTGATTCTGGAAGTAAAAATTACACCGGTTTATAATAAACACTGTATATTCAATGTCAAGTACTGCGGGAAAGCAAATCTACTCGGGTGGGATTCGAAGCCACGACCTCGGCATTCTGTAGAGATAGAAGTCTTCACCGCTGGACCGCACCGAGCGTGCCCACAGTGACGAGAGTTCAGGGTCCGATTTCATGGCTCTGCTTACTGCGGAATTATGTGCTTATGCCCTATTCACATAATTCAATGGGGCGTAAGCGCAGAATTCCGCGGTAAGCAAAGTCATTAAATTGGACCCAAGTCGAATCCTGTATCATCAGTAGCATGTACCACAACATTTTGTGAATAATTTTCAAAAAACGCATAAGGGATAACGTCATATTTAGAATATCATCAACCTACTGTGTCAGGTTTTAGAGAAAACGAAGAGAGACGAGATTCACGTTTTTGTTCAGGGACTTTGTACACGTTCACACATACATAGCGGCTTATCTCGATTGCAGCAATCTTTGGTAATATTTTGGGGTTTCAAATGCAATATTTGTTTCTGAGATTGACAAGATTTCTGACGGAAAAATTTATCTGGAGGATTGTAGGGGCTTTATATTACAAAGCTTTCAGATTGTTTCGTATAGTTACCGACTACCGTACTTCGTCTCCAAGTTCAGGTAATAAACCACAAGTGAAATTGCCTGGGTAATTTGTTTTTAATATAACTTTGGGTTGAATAAAGTCAAGAAACAATTACTAGAGCGGGACTTGAGCCTGCGACCTCCGGATTAACGTGCCGGTGCTATAGGCTACCAACTGAGCTATCTAGCCGTAATGTTGCCGGTCTCCCTATTTTTTTGTGTGTGTCAGTATCTTTATTCGGGGGTGCCAGTCAGAAGCCAATCAACCTGTAACTGTCTCTAAGTTCATACGCGTTGGAATTTTTAGGGGTGCTTTTATAACCTTTGACAAACATATGGTTTTTATAATATCGTTCCTTATAATTGAGTTTTATAGATAATAATTGGTATTGTATTGTACTGTACTGTATTGTATTGTATTGTATTTTATTCCGAAACTGGAACCCCATAACCCTGGGGAGGAAAACATTCTGTATAATAATAAATAACAAATAGTGAAGAAGTCGTAACGGAAAGATAGGAGTGTTAACATAGAACAAAAACATTGGTTTTAAACATAATCACACAGTTTGATTTTCTGTTAAAACAGTAAATAAAAAAATATATTTGGCAACACAATTAATTATAGCTTCATCTTAATAGTACCCACCATTGATACGTTGATACCCACCATGCAATGCCTCAAATCCTATAATTCATCTTAATAATATTATTTCATTTATTAATTCTGGTTGTGAAGCCAAGGATTCTCAGAAAAGCGAACTTAATCACTATACTAGCCAAGAACCCAATGGAGAGAAGACAAAGAAGGAAGTTTCAGTTTTAGATGTGGGAGGAAAACCCCAGAGAAATACCGGTACTCCATGGAAAACCCACACATTCAGGTAGGGACTGAAAACCCAATCCACATAGTGCCCCCAGTGGGATTCGAACCGTGGGGTCCTAGAGGTGGAAGGCGAGGAAAGATACCACGACACCAACCCAACCGTCCAAATAATAATAATAACTAAATAAAGGTGGAGAAACATTATAAGTTTACTGCTTGATAAATGTATACAGAAGAAACAAATTGACCAGAAATGGTGCGTGCTGTTAGACCATTACTCCACCATGGGACGCACACGACAGCAAGATCCCTTCTCATATAATTACGCGCACATTAAATTCCTATAATATATCGAGATATCATGTATCAAAGTCAGCCCTCTGATAATCAGGAGGTCACCTTGGACAAAGTGACCCCTGGACGAGACGCCATACCGGGTTGTCATTACACCAGACAGCTAGCCGCTGATTCTCCCGGACTAAAAATAAAAAATAAAAACAGACTCCAACTTCAATTTGTGGCTTGACTAATCGAATTGAGTCCAAAGCGTGCACGGCGTTATTTTCACTGCGCATGAACTTTAAACCTGACTGAGGAATTTTTAAAATATGAAACCTGAGACAATATCCATCTTGTCGTGGTGATATGCCCCGACATTGTTCCGAGAAAAGATTCCCTTTTTAAGCATGCAAAACAGCGATCGTGAAATTAATTGACTGATACTTGAGCTTTAATGTTTCTGAAGATGATAAATACCCTGGTATAAGAATGTACATAAAATGGTCACGGGTTTTGATACATAATAATGCCCATAAGAATGAATTAAAACCCAATAATTATTCTACTTGAGTAATAATAAAATAATGATGTCCAACTAAATGTTTTAGACATGCAACTTTGTTATTGCACCCCCCCAAAAAAAGCATGCTAAAACTAATTTCTTTATTGTGATTTTCACTTTCATATAATGGCACAGAAAATACAAGAAAAAGAAGAAGAGGAAATCAGTTGATCAGAATGATGATAAGTTGCATGTCTGTATTGAACAAAACTTGGTCAAATAAAATAATGGTGCCTTTAACAATGTTCACTAAACAGCAATGCCTATAGTGCTAAACGGTGATGCCCAAAATGATTTCGCTATATGGTGGTGCTCACAATGATATTTCCTAAATGGTGATGACCAAAACGATAATCACTGAATTATGCAAAAAATGTTTATAAATGTTCACTATAAATAAAACATTCACCACGCCATGAACAATTTTAATAAACGTTGCCCGTTTGCAAAATAATGTCACATGCAATGTTCACATTAATGCTCTAAACAATGTCCCCATCTAACTGATGTCTGACAGGAAGAGTCTTAAAAAGTCAGACAAAAAAAATGGCACCATAACATTGTTCATAAAACAATGCTTATTAGTTTAAAAATTGCAACCTCTCCTGACATTCAACAACAGAGGGCGCGGTTTCCAAACGAACTATAATAAACAGTTTTCATAGTATAAAGTACTGAATGTTAATCAGTTGTTCTAAAAGAATAAGAACCACTATCGAAATAATGCATTTTTTCGATTTATGCGACGTTTGAATTGTGTCCTGCGTTGTGAAACGTATTGAAACCTATTTTCTAAAAGAACTTCCTTGTGGGGGGGGGTCCATTGTTCATGTGTTGTTGGCATGACCCTCAGGGTCACTATTGTATAGACACTTGGCCACTGACGCGGGACAAAGTCTATTGGGAACACAACACTGGAGCAAAATTTAGCAAAATGATTGACGAGCACAAACCAATGATCGTGTTCCCAGTGGTAGCTACAGCACAGTAGTCGATTGAGCTAACCAGGCGTAAAGTTTAGCCCCACTGGCGAAGGTGTTCGTCCTTCGCCACACTATAGGGGCTCAAAGTTGATCCTTTTTTTCAAAGAATTAGGTTGAAAGAGTGGAAACGAAAATGAAAGCCTGGCTTAAATGTTCACACACGAAACCCATACTTTCCTTCGTAGCTCCTAACCAGTGATGGAAGAAGGTAGTTTGATTAGTGTACTTAATGGACACGAGGTGAAAGTAAGCCAAGCCAACACTACAAGTAAAATAAGACTTATTGGCGGTATTTCCCTGCAAGGTACTGTGAGAATCAGCGGTTCTAAAAACGCCGCGCTACCTTTGATGTGTGCCTGCCTTCTGACGGATGCGCAGGTCCAGCTAAACAACGTGCCAACAACACTCTCTGATGTACGGACACTTGTGGAACTGCTTCGAGAGATTGGAGTCGATGTCACTTTGGAGGAGACATGTACCGTCCTCCTCCGGGCGCACGGGATAAAAACTCACACCGTACCCCGGGAACTCGCCTCGCGCTTCCGTGCCAGCGTGTACGTCCTAGGGCCTCTTCTTGCCCGTTACGGCAAGGCAGAGGTACCTCTTCCCGGTGGGTGTGCCATCGGAACTCGGCCTATTGATTTCCACTTGCGAGGCCTGGAGGCTATGGGGGCCAGCGTTGAAGTACGGGACGGCTCTGTCATTGAGATCGCCCCGCACGGTCTCAGAGGTGCTCCGATTGAATTGAAGAGAGTTTCCGTCGGTGCTACGGGCAACCTTATGATGGCGGCGTGCCTTGCTGATGGGACAACCACGATATCAAACGCAGCACGGGAGCCAGAAATCGTCAACTTGGGGGAGCTACTTATCAAGATGGGTGCATCTATCCAGGGTTTGGGGACATCAAGAATCACAGTCCACGGTGTACCCGAGCTGCAAGGAGCTTCCATTGACGTCATACCGGATCGTATCGAGACCGGTACTTGGATGATAGCATGCTGTCTGACCAGAGGCTCTCTGTACCTTCAGAACACACGGCTTGATCATTTAGCAGCGCTGGTCGAACTATTACAGCCGGCTGGCCTAAACATTAACACCGAGGAGGAAACATGCGGTATAGCTGTAAGTTGGACAAGCGATTGTGCCATGATCGGCAGGGCTGATATCACCACTGCGCCCTACCCCGGTTTCCCAACCGATCTCCAAGCGCCATTGATGGCCCTCCTTACCCAGTCAAAAGGGACGAGTGTCGTAACGGAAACACTATTTGAAAACAGATTCCTGCACGTGCCCGAACTGCGCAAATTCGGAGCAAGCATTCACGTGGAAGGCAACCGCGCGATCGTTACTGGAATCTCAAAGCTTCGCGGTGCGGAGGTGACGGCGACCGACCTGCGGGCTGGTGCCGCCCTCCTTCTCGGGGCACTTGTTGCTGAAGGGGAGACGGTCATAGACGGGGTCGCTCATCTGGATCGAGGGTACGAGCGCGTCGTAGAAAAACTGGCAGCATGTGGAGCTGTCATTGAACGAATTAAATGAAGCAGCACATACACATTTCGAGAAGTTTTCACCAAACGTACTCATTAAGTTCCACAAACAGTTAGACCATGGAGGTAGAATTAGACTTTTAAAATTGTGTAAGTATTGGAGGGAACCAAGTTCAGTCTCTTCAATAGTTTATCGTGTTTTATCATTACGAACTTATATTGCTTCAATGCAAATTGTTGTGATTTTTCTAAATCAGAACTAGCATAGTGGATACAACTTGTTGAACAAAAATATTTTTAGGAATTCACCTGGTTTTCTCTTTAATACACCTTCATCATCATCAATATTATATTCAGCTATACACACAGTAAATCCAGCAATATATTACATAGAGGTACATCATTCAAATTTACACATTTTTTTTCCTGTACGGAATGTTAGACTATCAAACTAATACTCCTATTGACGTCACAAGCCCAAAACAGCGCCCTCGCTGAGGTCAATGAAGACCTATCATTGGCTGAGAGTTGTGCGTGGCGTGTAAACGCTTGCACCTTTCTAATTTTTGACCTCAGCGATGGCAGCAAATACAATGGGGCTATTACCCCCCCCCCCCCCCCCGTGCACGCATGTCACACGCGGTGACTGTTCTGCACTCATCATGTTGTGCGTCAACGGGTAAGCGTTGCGTCGCCAAAAATGCGCACCCAAAATTACCCCCAAACTGGCGCAACCAAGATTGTGGTGATGACGTCAGGTGAACTGGGTCAAGAGACTTGTCTCTGGGTGCATCCATTTAATTTTCCTTTCAGTAAACTTAACGCAACCAAACCGAGGTTGGAAGGAGAAAATAGTATGGTGCCTTAATAAGTAGTGACAATTAAAACTGTCTTTGCCAGGAACCAAGCAATGATGGGCAAAGAGTGACAAAGGTCTACAAAGAAGATTCAAATAATTGCTCCTTCAGTAAAACAAAAATTAATTAAGGGGATTTGCGGAAACCAAATATCTTAATACAATGAAACGTATGCCCAGGAATGATATCATTTAGTCAATGTGATCTGGTACCTTTATCATATAGCACCCATCTTAACATTATTGCATGGTAATGTTTATTTTAAACAAGGCAAGGGGTCCAGACTATTTCTCCTCCAAGCCTCGGTTTGGGGGTGTCCTTGATCCAAATGGCTGGGAAACAAAATGGCTGCATCATAAGAAGGTCTACACCTGACATTACTCACAACCGAGATCTATAACTATTGCTAAAACTTCAGACATATACAGAAAAGGGATAGTATGGTTTAGATCATCAAGTAAAAGGTTCATAAATTAATATAAAACATTTTTGTCGTTTAAGCACACACTGACAAAAAGTAATAGAAATCTGAATACATTTTCTCTAAAGTAAACATTTAATGTTAAGTTAATTGGTTTCACTGGAGCAAAGGTCAGGGCTTAATTTTATAGAGCTGCTTAAGTACAAAAAGTAGCTAAGCGCAATAATAGTATGCTTACCAGGATAAGGTTAACAGCCAAAATACTATGTCACATGTACAATTTGTGACTGGTATCCTGCCTTTTTTTGCTCAACAGAAAAGTTGTAAGCACTGTTTGGACCCAGGGCCCAAATTATTTTGCTGGACAATTTCCTGAATGGTCTGACAGTAGGAGGGTTGACTGTGTACTGTGTACATGAATTTAACAAACTATATCGTATTGCAGGCTGGCATAGTTTATCTATCATTCATAACCACCGTGGATGATATTGAATGGTCAGACAGTTGGAGGGTTGACTGTGTACATGAATTTATAAAATTATATCATATTGCAGGCTGGCATAGCTTATCTATCATTCCTAACCATCGTGGATGGTATTAAATGATCATACAGTAGGAGGGTTAGATATGATAAATCTTACACTGATGTGGAACTGTTTTTTATATGCCAAAATCCATTGTACCCAGATTCCTCAAAAGGGCGGGGCACATACAAAATGACGGGTGTGAACACATGCGGCTTAGACTTGACTTAGACTGACTACAATATTTCTGCTGTTGATGTTTTTGCAAGGGTTTGCATGATTGGGAATAAAACAGATGGAATACTTGGATTTGAGAGGCAAGATGCATTTTCTGGACACGAGGGGTTCGACATTTTTTTTCACAACAACTGGTTAAAGCTGACTCTCTAAAACCTCACTTCACTTGGAATAACTGGAGGGAACCTGGGATACAGCTTTGTGTTCTTCCAGACCAAACCGAGGCTGGGGGGAAATGAACACAGTCTGATCCCTTGGTAGGTATGATTACCAGCACAGAATCTTAATCACATGTAAAGGAAACCAGACCAAACTGGCAAGGGTTTTATAAAGTTATCTACATGTTGTGAAAGAATGGACACTGAATATTAAGTTCCATTCATTGGTGCTCAAACCACGATATTTTGAGGTCAAAACCTTGCAATGATGTTTTTTTTTTCATTTTTTTTTTTTTAAGGGATGGAGGTGGTGGGAGAACTGGGCGGTGGGTAAACAAATTATACATAAATATGATCATACAATCAATGAATTCTGCTTTAGAAAAAAATTATTAAAAAAATAGTAGTTAAATTAAGTACTAAGGCACATTTAGCCTAAAACTTCAAAGTCAAAAGGAGAAACTACCAAAAGTTATAACTGAGCTGAAGAAAAGAATCAAGAAGAAAAATAGTCTATAACTTTGTATAAATAAAGGTTTGGGGTCACTTCATGTTAGGTTTGTACTCTTGATTATATTTTTAAAGGTAGGCCATGAAATAATCCCATGGTAGCTACGGCAGCTGCAAGACACTGCTACACACAATTTTCAAATATTTTGCTAATGTCATTTATGGAATGCAAATCCACAAACGATTATGGCAACTTGCATTTGGACGATAACAACATTTGGAATGATCAATCACAGTTAGTGGTACAGCTTAAAAAAAGAAAGGGCGCCCTCAACATTGGTCTTACCTCTTTCGTTTTTTAAGGAATGTTTTTTCTTCTTCATATTCTTCTCGTAATCTCTTTCACCATTTCATTGTTTTGATCTTGGCTAATCCACTTGCTGTGATGGTTCCGTGAGCCTGTGAGTAACTCCCTAACGCGGACTTGGGGACGCCAGCGGAAGGCGCGTTCTTGACGCCGTATTGTTTCCGACCGTAAGATGGTATGGGTTTGTCTTCTTTTGCCGATACGGGTCTCCGGCCAGGGACCTAGAGGAAGTAAACAAATTTCCTTTAATAATAAGAATTGTTGCTTTTAAGCTTTACCCCATATCTGCCTAACTATGGAATATCCCTGGGAACACATCAAACTGTGACTGCCCAACTAGGGGGAAGACCTGTAGATGGTCAATAATTTGTGTCTTTCTTTATACTCTTGTTACTGGTGGTAACAGATGGGATATACATTGTATGGCAAATATAAATCACATTGAGGGGAATTAGGTTCTCTTTCAAACAGTATACAGTTTGTTGGGTTTTGTTTATTTGCAAGGCAGTAAATATTAAATGTTTATTGTAATGCAGCAATGAGCACTGCATGGGCTTGGGCAGCAGTGTTTATGTACTGCGACCAGTTAGGCTGATAAGGCGTAGATTATGATGATTGGGCCACACACTGATAATGCCCGAGGACCGTATCCCAAAAGAGGCTCTCCGCTGGACTCCAACAGGCAGGCGAAAGCCAGGCACACTCAAGACGACTTGGCGTAAGACAGTAATGGCCGAACTGCAGGAGATGGTACTTATGTGGGGGCGAGGCCTAAAAGGTTGCCCAAGACAGGGTCAAGTGGAGAGAGATTGTTACGGCCTTATGTCCCTCTAGGTACGAAGAGGATAAGTAGGTATTCAGAAATAACTTACCACTCTTGAGCTGGTGACTGTGAGTCCCAAACCACCCCTGTCAATGTCCCTTGTGATCTGCGCGTTACGCAGACCCGCTGAGAATGATCTTGTTCGATGGTGACCCGCTGAGTGACGCGAGCTGTGATTCGGAGAATGATGTGCCGGATTTTCATTGGTAACCACACCCTATTCCAAAAGGAGACGGAGAAAATGTTACTGATCTTGAAGGTACTTGTATAATTAAAAATTTGTCTATTCTTTATAAATTTACCGATGAATCAAATATAGAAATAAAGTCTAATAAAAATACATGTTTATAACTGTATTTTTTACCACATGATTGAAATAATTAAAAGGGGTAGAAAGGGGGCATGAAAATAATCATAATACTAGCATTCATACCAGGCCTCATCCAAATAAATTCACCCCGACAATAACAAGGAAAATTACTGACAAGTTCATGTACAACCAATCATAAAATATCAAGAATACAGAGCAAGGAAAACCATTAAGTTGGAACAATTTAGAATCTGAATAGGAAACAAACGCTGTCTGACAATTTAAATATGGGAAGAATTTCAGAAACAAACATTCAAAGAATTAAAGGGATAGGGAAAGGCCCATGAAAATAATCATATTATTAGCATTCAGACAATGCCTCATGAAAATAGATTCATGAAAAATATTGACAAGTTCAATTACAATCAATCGTACACAATTTAAAGTATATATCAAAGATATAGAGCAAGTGAAATAAAAAAAAGCTAGAAACATTTAGAATTTGAAAGTAATCAAATTATTAGCATTCATAAAGTAGATTCTACCTAGCAATAATGGTGAGAGATGTTGACAAGTTCAATTACAATCGATCGTCCACAATTAAATAACAAAGATACAGGACATGGGATATAATGAGGGTTGGAAACATTTATAGTTTGAATAGGAAACAAATGATGTTTGTCCATCGAATGATGTTTGTCAATCAAACAAGGTGAAAATATAAGAAATAATCAATCATTCACAATTTTCAAATATATAACAAAGATACAGAGCAAGGAAAATATCGAAGTTGGAAACATTTATAGTCCGAAGAGGAAACAAGCACTGTTTGTCAATCGCACAAGGTGAAAATATAGGTAATATTCAATCACTCACAATTTCAAATATTATAACAAAGATACAGAGCAAGGAAAATAATGAAGTTAGAAACATTTCGAGTTTGAATAGGAAAACAAATACTCTCTGCCCTTTGCACATTCTAAAATGTATGAAAAAAATCAATCATAAAACAACATACTGATTAATGAATATGAAACAATCGAATCTAATAAATAAAGTATGATAATTGTAATATTGCAAAACACACAACATTCTGAACTCCGTTACAGCTTCACAAGAAGAGGTTGGGTCATACACAAATGAAAAAATAAAAAAATGTATATATAAGAGTATCCCATTACGACAGGTTTGGACACAATGTGGACTATTTCTTTCTCCCTTTTGGTGACCGCTTTAATTCTTTCCAGAAAATTTGTAGGCTCAGGAAGGTTTTGAGAAAAATCCTGAAATCAGGAAAATTCCTGAGAAAGCACACGCCTGCAAGGGTTGTTTGTACTTCCCTAGGTCAGTTCAAGAAAATTTGAAGGCAGAGAGAGGCATGAAAATGACTGAAATGTTTTTTTTTTAAATGAAAAATCACCGGATGGTGCAAGTAGACAAAAAATAATAAGTAAAGAGTGATCAAAACACTCTCATGTCCAATGGTAATGTATCACATTCTACTCACAGCATTGACGTTTTCTAGACTTCTCTGTCTTGTAAAGAGCCTTTCCTTAGCCTGGGATGATGTCCTTGATGGACTGCCTGCCTGTGGTTGATCTTTGGCTGTCCTCCCAAAGGCTACCCCTGAGGGAACAGGAGAAAAATATTAATACAAATAAAACCAACAGTACGGATGACAATATTTGTTTGTTTGTTTGTAATTTGGTTGGGGAAAGTAAACAAAAAATAATAACACAAAAGACAAGATTTGAAAAGTTCTCCAACTTTTGTTTTATGAAAACATTTTGAGGTTACAACTTGCACAACATTAAATAGCACATGTAGCACTGCATAATGACAAATAATAGCTAATACAAAATGTACATGAGGAAGTATATACAATCATTTTCAATAATTTGGGGTTATATACAATTATTTTCATTCACAGTAAGATGTGATAAAATACTTTCATCTGTTCTTGAAAGCTGAGACAAATCTGTAAGAACTCAAGGGTATCTAGTGAAGATTAACCAGTAAAAGTTATAGAAAATACAACACCAGATTTGACATGTTTTATCTGAAAACCAAAGAGTTAAAGGTAGGATAATACTTTGGTAATGACCCAAAAAAGAAATTGTGGAATTTGTATCCAAAAGCCTACTTGTTTGATGGTAATGGTCGTTAGGAATAACATCCTGCGAAATTATTTCGGCTGAAGTGCCCCCGTTGATTAGAAATCAATAAAAGTATGTCAAAGAATTTGAATTTCCAAAGATTGCCTGCAGGCGACTTCTGGAAATTTCTGTGGTGTTTGTTTGAATGCTGCCCTCAATGTTGGTACCTGCTGTTACCTCGCTAAACGTGGATGGATGCAACCATCTTTGATGGAAATACCCTGAGTTTTTTTTGCTGTTTTCTCAACAACTAGACACTTCATCCTATTGAAACTTTAACAGATGACTTTGATTGTATCTTTCATGATAATTTTGCCGATAAATCAGCATTTATGCAAACGATGACCCAACCCTTTAAGTAATGTTAAAATATTTAAAGTAGCTGAAACCAAGGATGTCAATAATAAAGTTTTCTTAAGAAGAATTTTGTATGGGGTATTTTCTCATGCTTTACCTGCTTGGTATAAATGACCGTTTGCCATGACCAATGGCCTCTTGTTGGGCAGGGTGGCCGAGCGGCTCCCTTGGGCAAGAGGCGGTCTTGTTGACCGACTCCCTGGGGGTGTGTGTAGGGGGGGTTGAGGGGGGCAGGTGGCAGATACACAAGCAAAAGGTAGAGCACACAGAGAGTGCAGATACCAGCACACAACCCACAGCACATACAGTGACACAGGCAAGGGAGGAGAAGAAAACAAATTAAAAAACAAATATCAGCAACATGCCAGGAAAGAGGAAATAAAAATTGCACATAAAACAAAGCATGCTTGAGAGTAGATTTAAGCAACTCTATGTGCGAGACAACAGATATTTAAGCTACACAGTCTTTGAGGATATTTCTATTTATCACTATCAATTAATCAATGCTTTCACCACTATCACATAGCACAAATATCAACACTAATAGGCCATTCTAAAAAGACATGGCCACCATAGAAACTGCAAAGTGATGTAAATTTACATGGGATGGATTTGTGCAGGGCCCAATTTCATGGCTCTGCTTACTGTATGCAAGAAATTGGCACTTACGGAAGCAAGGAATTCCACACTTACGTCAAGCATATTTCACAGGTTTACCGGGAATTTTAGCACTCCACATTACTATGCATTCTTCGCTTATGCAGAAATTCAGCACTTGCCTCGTAAGCGAAGAATGGTGATCGTAAGCGCAGAATTCGGCGGAAAGCAGAGCCATGAAATTGGGCCCAGTTCTACCCATGGATAACCGAGCAAGCAGACTACGCCACACACAAAATGCACAACACAACAATCCAAATGACGATAGCTTGTTTACATTCTGGTATGAGATTTCAATGCATCCCTTTCAGCCCCAAAGTCATAGTTGTGATTTGTCAATGAATATAGGATTAGAGCTTCATGGATCAGTGTACTGCCAACAACCTTAAGGCACTTTCAAAATCACGACTTGGGCTCGGGCTGGAATTGGGCTCCAGCAGTTATTTCGAAAGAGTGTGCTTTCCTTACGAGGCTTCAAACAGGGTGACGGAGCCCAAGTCTAGTTTTGGAAATGGCCCATTGACCCCTTGCGCGATGCGCAGCGCACTTATACACGCCTATCCTGTCTGCCATTATGGGAGTCAAAATGTACACAAAGGAATTGACTCCCAAAATGGTGGAAATGCGCATTGTGGGGAGGTGCGTTCTGCGTTGTGCAAGCAATCAATAGTCCATTTCTCTACTTAATACAAGATAAAACTACATGTAATTACTACCATAAAAGAACAAATAAATCTAAGACACTTTGAACATGCCCAAAACAAACCCTACCTGTATACCCTGGCGGAGGGGCAGCTCCACTGGCGCCAACTACTGGCTTCACCTTGCCAGCTACATGGTTGTTCTGTGATGGGGGTAAGGCGGCAACGGGAGCTGGCTCTGCGGGCGGTGGGATCTCTCTGGGGTTGGTCTCGTCTCGCAGACGTGCTCTGTGTCGGGCTTTCTTCTCTTTAATCATCTAAAATGTTCAAATTATGCGATGATCAAATCTCGAACTATAGAACAACAAACTTAAACCAGTGAAAACGCTACGTGCAAATCTTGAAGTCCATTGACTTTGTGTGTGCATCCGGGCTATTTTAAGCGAGATACAACCTTTTGACATTCTTGCATTCCACGTAATTTCTATTTTAGGAGACACGAACTTGTTGCATCGACACGACAAATAAATAGTGGAGTCTGGGGTCACAACTCGTCCACAATCATCCTTACCTCATAGAGCTTCCTTCTGTACTCTCCAACGGATAACTGGACGTCATCGTCCAAGGGAGGTACGACGTCGTAGTCTAAGACTTTCTCTTCTTTCAGATTCTGAAACCTGTAATCATTGACATCATCGTTTAAACTGTCATTGGAGAAGTTCATAATCAAAAAACGACCAAAAGTCAGCTGCATCTACAATCAGGGCCCAATTTCATAGAGCTGCTTAAGCACAAAAAGTAGCTAAGCACAAACAAAATTATGCTTACCAGAATAAGGTTACCAGCCAAGCTACCATGTCACATGTACAATTTTTGACTGGTATCCTGCTCATTTCTGCTAAGCAGAAAATTGTTAAGCAATTTTGTCTGCTTAAGCAGCTCTATGAAATTGGGCCCAGGTAAAAATATTTCACTGCCCGAGGAAAACCCTACACAAGAAATTTAAAATGATTTTCTCTTCTAACACCTCTACTCTCTTTTCATTTCAGACTATTATTCAGCCAAGATATCGCAGAACTCATCACCAGCAACAACACAGAAACATGCAGCTTGGCTCCAGGGTTCATAGAGCTGCTTAAGCAGAAAATATTGCTTAACAATTTTCTTCTTAGCAGAAATGAGCAGGATACCAGTCACAAATTGTACTTGTGACATGGTAGTTTGGCTGGTAACCTTATTCTGGTAAGCATAATTTTGTTATGCTTAGCTACTTTTTGTGCTTAAGCGGCTCTATGAAACTGACAGCTACAAACAAAGTTTCTTCCCAAGAACTCTACGTTCCCCCAGAACATCACTGAACTGCTCCAAGGGAGCCATCGGTTCCTGAAGACACATGCTACTTACTTGCACACCATAAAATGAGAGCATCTTGCCCAAGGGTCCACCATTTAGGACACCACACCACAAAGTGATTTACCTTAATACATAGGGGTGTTTTAATGCTTGCTCGGCTGTCAGACGCTTCTCGGGATTGAAGTGAAGTAGTCTCCTCAGCAGATCGATCCCATCGGCAGGTGCATTTGGAAGGACGTCTTCAAAGGTCTGCCTATGTCTAAAAAAGAGGACATCACAAATAAAAGCTCCCACAATTAATTTCACACTCCCTAAACTTTGTTCATGATGGGGAATATAAAGGCACTTTTAAGAGGAGAAAAATGTGATATTGTCTAATCGACCAGCCTTGTCCGTGAATTCTACGACCCCGCAGAAAGTTAGTGACATCCGGTTAATACTCGGTCTTGATATCACCAATAAACTCTCCTGGGACAAGTACATCTGTGGTATTGATAAAGAGGCCCCTCAGCGTATAGGTACCCTGTGCCCTGCACAGCAATACCTCCCCCCTCTGCCATTCTGCACCTCTACAAGTCTACTACTTCCCCTGTGACAGACTGTGTCTAAACATTCCTTGCAGGTCTTTAGAGTGTACCCAAAACAATCATTCCTGCATTTTGAGAGTCTTCTTTTCAGAGTCTACTTTCATGGCTCTGCATACCGCAGAATTCTTAAAAAAAAAAAAAAATTCTAAGCATACCGGGTAAGCCTATAATATTTGTGCTAGCTGTATAAGTGAAGATGGCTATTTGATGTGAAGTATACAAGCATGCAATCAAAAATTCCTTGCCAGCCTGTGAAATACGCTTAAGAACGAATTACTCTGCAACTCTAGTTCAATTTGCTAGAGGTCCAAGGGTCGATTTCACAAAGCACTAAGATTCATATTAAAGAGGAAGGGAAAATGTCAAATTAAATTTTGTGATGTAGTCAGTTTCCAATAGATAGAGTCGTCATGTGAGTGGGGAAAAAAATACAAGTCTGTAACCTCACGTTAAAATGGTGTAAGTTGCCATTGCATTCGATACCCTTCCAGTGCTAAACTTGTCAACATCCAAAACATCTGATGTTATCATTCTGAGAAAAATGAATTTGTACATTTTGGTACAGGGATGTTTTGATCTTAAGATGTGTACAATCTTAGTTGATTAGCAAAGTGTGACGTCAGAATACAAATCACCGCAGTAATATTAACAACTCATCTTTACATGAATAAATAATAATAATAGTGGCTTCTTATATAGCGCACATATCTGTCACTCAGTGACTCTAAAGGCGCTTCAACATTCATTATTTTCTGCAAGGTATCGTGGAGCTACATTTTTGAAGTATGAGACCAATTCCTTTACATAGCACCATGTCATGGTTTACAAGGTGCTGTGGCACAACATGCTGCCGATCAAACCAGGAACACCGGGGCGAACCCCTTCTCTTTTCGATAAGTGCACTGGGTTCTTTTACATGCATTACGCAACACACAGGACCAATGGCTTTAAGTCCCATCCAAGGACGCAGCAATAATGGTCAAGTGTCTTGCTTTAGTGGTTTGTGAAATCCAGCCCAGGTATCTACATCTGGTCATGTCTTTGTAATGTATCATTTTAAATAGTATGTAAACGAGTGATGTTCTGATAAATAATTAAATGTTAAAAAAACAAGAGCAATAAAAGGCCTGGAAAGGGCAAAAGATCAAATTTAAAAAAATCTACATCTGGTCATTAAAACTAACCTGACAGATGCCTTATCTAGAATAGACGAGACATAGTTAGAATCGATAGATTCCTTATCAGCCTTGGACGGAGGGTCAATAATGTTCATGATCCTCTCCACTTGATTCAGGGTTGATGTGCCGGGGAAGAGCGGTTTACCCTTGAGCAGCTCCCCAAGGATGCAGCCGACACTCCACATGTCAACACCCTTTGTGTATCTACAATAATTATATACAAAAATAGAAGTTAATGGCCTGACATTTCGACCCTAGCAGAGTCTTTCTCGAAGGCTATGATAATATACAGAAGCAAAATCAAAACAGATCTTTACTTATTTATTTATTTACTTGTTTTTTTTGGGGGGGAGAAGGTAGGGAAGAGGAATAAACATTGTGTAAATAATAATTCGCCAAAGTTTCTATTTTGAAAGTCTGCCTCAGCAAACAGTTACAATTAGTCTGGTTACCTGAATGAGAACGCTGTAAAGTCATTAAGCCATAAGCGGGCAGTGGACAAACTCTTCACTAATTGGTAAATTAAGGCCGTATCCGAATTGGCGGCTACAGCTACGGCTACGACTGTTGCCGAGGGAGTTGCTGAGGATGTCCTGTACTTCCAACGCATGACGACACGGTGATCCAGTGGTAGCCGTAGTTGTAAAGGCCAATTCGGACACAAGACTACACGCATATCGTTGTGGCAGTGCAAAAAAAGTTGTATCTCCTAAAGTAGCACTTATGTTACGTGCAAGTTTGAAATTGTCAAAAGGTTGTATCTTGCTTAAAATAGCCCGGATGTACACATAAAACAAGTATGCGCCGAAATACCACTTTTTTGCACAAAGCATTTTCATGCGAGATATGGCGTTTTTGATATGGCATTTTTGCTCAGTTGAGATAAAACGTTTTGCACGCGATGTTAAAAAACTTTTGTATTCAGGAAATCAGACGATGGCAAACTTGTGAATAAAGCCATTAGACCTTTCTGATGGTGGAGCCATCTTGTGTTTCTTCCATTCAAATCAATGTGTTCAAACCGAGGCTGGAGGGACAAAAATAGTCTGGTGCAATGAGAATCAGTGTTCATTATTGCTAATTGCACATGGGGGAACAAGAACAAAGACGGTGTCCGCATGATGAAAAGGTGTGTAGCCCCAGCTGGGCTAAACTCCTAAGGAACTTTGTCTCACCTTTTAGAAGCCAGCAGTATCTCTGGCGCTCGATACCATCGGGTGGCAACATACTCTGTGAGTGCCGGGTCTGTCTCATTCGGTTTTGTCTCTAGTTGCGTTATAGATCTTGCCAGACCAAAGTCGGCTACTTTGACAAAACACTCACTGTCTAGAAGAATGTTGGAAGGCTGCCATGGAGAGAAACAAAAAATGGACCCCTTGATATAAACTGATAATAGTTTCTCACTAACGTGGTATTATTTATGCGAGAAGCCAAAGTGCTACATGGCTTTTGGTAGTCAATTTACACTTCCAGTTGTCTAAAATCTTGGATTTATTGACTAAACCTGTCCATCCATTTCCCCTAACCTTACGGACTCTGTGGATGACGTTACCAGAGTATAACTACATAGTGGAATTAATTAGTTGATAGGTGGATGAGAGATACCCACTTTGAGGTCTCTGTGGATGATGTTACCAGAATATAACTACTTAGTGGAATTAATTAGTTGATAGGTGGATGAGTGATACCCACTTTGAGGTCTCTGTGGATAAGGCTGTTATAAGATATTGTGGAATTAATTAGTTGATAGGTAAGTGACAGATACTAACCTTATGGTCTCTGTGGATGACGTTACCAGAATGCAGGTACATTGTGGCGTTGATTAGTTGATACATGACATATCTCTGGTGGACGTCTTTCAATATATTTCCATTCTTTATTACTGCGTGGAGGTCTGTATCTGTATACAAGCACGACACCTTAGAATTAGTCAAAATCCTTGGTTCAAGAAAAGGCCTCATGTTTAAAACAAATGTTTTTTAATACTTTTTTTATGAGAGATTGCCCAACATCACAAGGCCGTATGAGGGCTACACTAAACTGATTTGGGCTATCGACTCAAATCAGCTGTCACCAGGGGCACGTTGCCACCTACTCCTGGGGCTGAAACAGGGTTACCCCCTTCACAGTCCGTAAGGATGTAGGCATGGGTATCAACCACTAGGAGCCTGGCTGGTAGAGCAGAATGCAATACCTTCCTAACATTTTACGAAGCAATTATGGTTAAGTGCCTTGCTTAAGGGCACAAGTTTCATGACCGGGATTCAAACCCACACTCTGCTGCTGACAACACCAGAGCTTGGACGAGTGAGAAAATCAATTTAGTTTTCTACTTACCCATGTATTCAAACACTAGATAGATGTCCTTGTCATTTTCTGCCTTCATAACGTTCAACAATTTAATGATGTTCTTATGATCACCAAATTCCTGTAAACAAACAGATGAATTTAAATCAGTTTGGCAAATACACCTACACTTTGAAACTCTAACAAAAAGTTCCAGGGTTTTATTGTGCACACTTGCGATTGGAAGCCATTTTCGGTCCAAAAGTAACTCATTTGCGCACACAGGGTGCCAGACCAGACTGCACATTTGATTGGCTACATTTGGACAGAAAGTGGCGTCCAGCACCCACGTAACCAAAGAAAATTGGTCCCTCCTTGTCAAAACTCTCTCAATACACAGCTCTGCATATATACAAGGCTCCGGTGAACCTGAATGCCTAAGAGACCCAAGACCAACACCACCATTCAAGGTGAACATGCAGCATACCTGGAGGAACATGATCTCTCTGAACGTTCGCTGAGCATCTGTCTGATTCCTGAAAGCGTCAAAAATCTTCTTCAAGGCAACCACCTCCCCCGTCCTTCTGTCAATGGCTTTCCAAACGATGCCATAAGCCTGATGACAACAAATCAATTAATAATAAGTAATTAATAATAATAATCCAAGTCTGTAAACTAAGGTGTACCAAGGCCGAGAGGAAACAAAAACTGCATTCAACTGACGCGATCTGGTTTTCATTCCCATGTTGTTGTTTTTTTAAATAATTTTTAATCCCTCAAAATAGGAATATTCATCTTTTATTATTAAAAAATCGTATGGTTTTTGTTTCCTCTCGGCTATGAATGTGCACGGAAAACTCAGTAATTTAGTAATAGGTCTTCCTTTGAAATGTCAGCTAATTGTAGGTGTATTCGGAAAAAAGGATGCTTTACAAAGTTTACTATATTAAAATTTTAAAGATAGCCAGAGCTGGCAAAAACTTACAGTAGTACGTAGAGCACACCTTATTTTTGAAAGTGAAACATGTTTTTGAATATAATAATAATTTATTAACTAAGACTAAGTAAGTTAGCTAAGTTGCAATGAGTCATGATATTTGACACGTTAGATACGAATCTTGCATGTTTCGATGACACATACTGTGCTTGAACATTATGCACAAATATCAGGACATGAATGAAAAAAATTATCAAGAATTTGTGAAGTTTTCATAGAAACCAAACGCAGCAGCACGGGAAGGCGCCTAAATTCGAATGTCACAGCTTGTATTTCCGACACCTCATCCATATTGCAGTTTCTAACGTACATACTGAACATAATTTCAAGAATAACAACGTCCGCAATTAAGAAACTCAATTAAATACTCACCCCTTTACCCAACCTCCGTTTAATCTCATACTTTCGTAGGATATGACTTTCTATATCGGAACTCATTTTCTTTCGCACAGAAATTTCAACCTGGCGGAATGTCAGACCGGTGCACGTATTTACATATAGAGTATTGTTCCCTATTCATCTGAACGGTAATATAACGTACCATGGACAGGATATCCGACTACAATCAGTGTGATTTTTCACAAGTAGACCATGTCATTAATCACGGGGGGGGGGGTGGACGGAGCTATAATTGCCCGAATTCAGTAGTAGATATTGCGAAACAATAATTGCTTTTAAATGAAACAACTGTTCAAATATACATTTGCTCTGACTTGGTTAAAAGATGACCAGCGAACATTGAGCTAATGTGCGTTCCATCTTTTCTAACACGAACTGCACGTTGATATTTATCATCACATTGTAAAGGACGGCGGTGCCACGGCAACAGACGCCCGGTGATGCGTCTCATTTTCGGACACTTTTTTTTCTCATTTAATTTTCCGGGAATCCATAATTTAATTGATTCATTATAGGCCTCTCCCACACTCAAAACTTGAAAACATTATTTCCTATGCAGTGACGATCTTGGGTTGGGTCATCATACTCAATCCGTTGGACACGGGGAGGCGGGGGGGGGGGGTGTTGCAGTGGATAAGGTGTATAGGGGGTGAAAACTGGATGTACATGTTTTTAATACTCAATACATACAATATCTTAAGGGAACTTTTAATTGGTTACAAACAGCCAAGCAGAACTTTGGTTTCTGGTCACAGCTAAGTTTCTCTTTCATGCCAATGACTAATAATGATAAAAGGCCTTCATATATTTTCTCTTTCGTTTTGTGTTTTTCGGACAGTTTCTGTCACTGAAGATTGTCACAGCTAGACCCAGATGGAAGTTTATGTTTATTTAGCGAATTGCATTCTTTGTCCACAAAGTGAAAGGCCATAATTTGCTATTACTGTTCATTTTTGCTGAAATTGCTATCCGTGCAGCAGCAGCTGGTGAGTGTTGTAAATAGTCTTGGCAAGTGAGCAAAATATGTTAACTTTATTCGTATCTTTTTATTTGACCATTTCAATTTTAATATGTTAGTTTATTTATTTCAGTAGTAAGACTGTTAAAGTCTAATTTTAACGACTTGAACAACAGTTTCAGTTGTGAGAAGGTGATCGGGTTGAAATGTGCATGATACATAATCAGCTTACATTAATTTGCATGTCTTGTTAAACCCTCAGCCTGGGGGCAGTTGTAGGTCCTATATCACACCATTCAAACACAATTGGGATATGAAAACTGCAATGCAGGGCATTCCAGATACAAAAGAATACACATTGATTCGGTTCAATAATCACTTCAAAAAGCAACGAGAGGTGTTCAGGAAACGATTTTGTCGAGTAACTTTGCATTGCAAAATATTTAGACGGAACATGTTTTGTGCACACTGAATGTTAAATAGGCCCTATCTGAGTGGCAAAATGATGATTTTTTAGCAGCAACTGATATAAATCTTGTGTAGCATTTTGCAATGCTAAACAAGTGAAAATCGTTCACCGTGTTACACGGAAGCGTCAAAGGGACATTGAGAAAAATTAAAGAAAGTCAAAATTATGACTAATATATTAATTATGACTTAAAACACGTAATTATGACTTGCGTCACAATTTGTCATAATCATATCATAGGCCTATAATTTATATCTCATTATCATCACGAGTTAGCATAAGTCATAGTTATTTTATGACTTGTGCCAATTAAGAAATATTTATGAGATATATCAGTCATAATTACTACTTGTACATAATTATGACTTCTTATGAGATATAAGTCATATATTATGACTAACTTGTACTCAGACATAATAATTATGAGATAAAGTATAATTATGACCTTTATTTTCTTTCTCTCTCTATGTCCCTTTAACGCTTCCGTATATTTCCTACCTTACAAAAAATAACAATAATGGAAAAGCTCTCGATAACAATACAATGCTTCGAATGTATTTATGCAAGTCGACCATGACACCATCTCCCACATAGGTATGCGCTTTATTCACAGCTACAAATAGAAAGCGGGTTTTTACACTATTATAATGCAGAAAATTCCAAATCTATATAGTCAGCAATCATCCAACCAAGGGTGTGACGTACATTGCATGTTCTGCCATAGGGGCCTACTATACATCAACAAGACTGGAAAATACTTTACCTAATGGTGAAACAGCAGACCTTCTTTGGAAATTCAGGTAGGTTTTACATGAACTTGTTATATCGGAACTCGGAACCAAACATTGATGAAAAAGTTCTTTCATAAAAAGAGAAATCCAAGTCAAAGTTTCCTTACATTACGTCTACATCTAAAATTGCAATTTTCTATATGGAATGACGTTAAGTCGGATTTTGCTTTCCATTAGATACGGTGCATGCTGGTTTTGTTATTATTTACTTTCAAAGGAATATTAATATTTCTACATTTAGTACAACAGGCTTCTCGAGTCTTGTTAAAACTTTTCACCAATACTTTAGTAGAAGTCACATCATAATCAACATGACTATATAGTTAAACATGCTCTAAATTACGGCACATTGTGGGCCGAATCCTCACTGGAAAGATCTTTATTCCCCCCCATGCCCCGAAGTTATTGATATTTAAAATGATTTCTCACAATTCTGTCATAACCCCTAATTCATCTTTAATGTCTATAATGGTGGCCCTGAGCTGAGGCCACACATCGCAAACACTTTGCGACTGTCGCAGAATTATTTGCATAGAGATTTACGATGCGTGGCGTCCCTTCGCAGGACCACTACAATCATCTTCCGTTAATTCTGACAATATTTCTAAAAAGTTTTGATATACTGGCTTCAATTCCTGACCTGTCATAATTTCTCACCATTAATGTATCTTTCAGTGTTGCCAGTAAACGTGATTTCAAATATTAAACTGGTTCATTTTTAGGTTGCATCACTTTCAAAGGAGTCCAAGAACCATGGCAGGATCATACCAGGTTACCAAAGCTGAGTGCCTCTGCTGCAATAAGAGTTCGAGAAAATTACACCTCTTCGTTGAATGTCAGCACACACTTTGCTCGAAATGTCTGAAAATTATCGGTGTGGACCACCTGGATAACAAAGAGAAAAATCCCAGATGTCCTTTTTGCAAAGATGAGAAGTTAATGAAAGACGTCGATGTTGCTAAAACTTGGTATGGGCAGTATAACCCGACTATCGGGAAGCATGCTAAATTTCACTACGGAGAGGAAACAGTTCTGAGATGTGACGAGCATAATGAGGAACGGAGCATCTACCGTGAAGAATGTAAGACGTTGCAATGCCCGAGGTGCATTTTACTGGAGCATTCCACCCACGTCATCACTGACGTAGACGGATATTTGGCCCAAAGCATAGGAGAAATTCAAGAAGTGGTTTCAGCGGTGAAAGCAAACATTGACAAGCTGGAAGGTGAGTTGAAAACATCGAGCAGGTCTTGCACGGCATTACGCTCAAACTTCGAAGACACCAAAAGAAAAATCAAAAGCAAGGCTGACAGGGAGATCGGCAGAATCATAGAGAGAGAGCAACAGTTGATGAACGAGGCAGAGACTGTTTTTACAGACGTGGTCAGCGTGTATGCAGCGGATCGTGGCCGCAAACTCACAGTGATAGGTCAGTCGAAACGTCAGCTGGATCAAGCGAGTAAATTCATAGATGTAGCAAAACGCTCTGCGATTCCACATTGTAGAGGTAAAATCTTACATGACCTTAAAGAGCTCAAAGAAAGATCTAGACCCAAGGAATCGCCAGATATGACGTCTTTCATGGACTTCGAAGAAGCTGCTGAGTCACTTGGGAGACTGGTGCTGGATGATCGCCGTGAAACAACAGAGAAGGCACCAGGCTTAGACCCTCCTGCAGTATATCCCACAATGGAATGGAAGCTGAAGGCGTCTATCGAGAAATACAAGCACATGGAGGAGCGAGGTTTTAATTTCGCGTTCGATGTGGCGGCATTTTCCGATGATGAGTTAGTGATTGCCGACATTGGGAACAGTCATTTGGTCGCCTGTCCGTTGCAACCTCTCCAATCAGCATCATCCACACCTCAGTCTCTTGCCATTCCAGAAAATCGGTCAATTAAAGGTTTTTTTTATCCATGTAGAGTGGCGGTGAACTTGAACTCAGAGTTAATCGTGGTGGACAAAGACTCGGTCAAAGTCCATAACAGGAAATATTGCCCACTTCACAAGATCACACCGGGCAAAGACACGCCATTATGCCTGGCAGTGACCGATTACAACCTGATAGCTTTGGGTTATAAGAACAAGATATGTCTATTCACTCCGAACGGATCAAAAATAAGAACATTTCCAGCTCCTATGATCGGGGAATATTTGACTTCTTACAAGACGAGCCTCATCTACACAAACCCACAGGAGGGCAAGCTAGAATCGTTCGATCTGAAGGGCAATAGGGTGTTCTCAGTGGATTTAGCAGAGTACTGTCTGCCCCGTGGGGTGTGTTGTGACAAGGATGGAAGCATCTTTGTTGCCCTTGGGATAGGGGTTAAATCGGGGAAGATTTTACAGTACAGTCCCGATGGCAAGTTCATCGGGTGTATCATTGAGGAGTGTGGCGAGCCATGGAGTATCACACTCTCACCGAATGGTGATTTGGTCATTGCTGCTGGGAAGTCTGTCAAAATTTACCACCGTTCTTAAGAACACTGTCATGGTGGGGGACAGCAGAACAAAGGAACACAAAAGGAACAATGCTGTCCTGACATTGGAAGTCTTGGTACTTGTTTGTGTCCTCACATTATTTCCGTATATGAGAGAGTGTTATAGCTAATGGGACAGTGATGGCAATCAATTAATATGTATGTAGTGTAGCCTACCTGTGGTATAAATCTGCATCTTGGAAACTGGTTGGGCTGTGTGTGTGGGTGGGCATGTCTACGCATTCAAACCGAGGACTTTAACAAAAGGGATCCGGGGAACAAGGCTGTCCTGACATTGGACGTCCTCGCTTTGATTTCGTGTACAAAACCAATGGGGACGTCGCTGAAAAAAACTATCTCCAAACAATGGGAGAACAAAGAGAAGTCCTCGGTTTACACCTTACACATACATGTGTGTGTGTGCGTGTGTGTGTGTGTGGCGGGGGGGGGGGGGGTGTCAATTAAGTTGTTAACCTAGCAGTGACATAAATGGATCGGGGGGGGGGGTATTAAAACACCCTATAACTTCCTGCGGCCTTGCACTTTCGTATTATACTATACAGTGATTATACTACACTACTACACTAGACTGTATCTGTGTACAACACAGAGAAAGAGTCCTACATAGGGCTACCCTATAGCCTCTGCTTTTTTTTTTAACTTAAGGTGGATTAAAAACCTCATATTGTTTTCATTGTATTGGAGATGGAAGTCTTTTGAGAAGGGGTGGTCATTCCAGACCTCTCCTTTAAAGGCCATGTCACACGAGGCAATTTTCAGGCAACCAGTTTCAGGCAATCTCCAATAAGAAAATTCATTCACATTTCAGTTTTCTAATTATTGTCTCTGGAATAGTGAGTTACAGCTCGAGGAACGTCTCTTGTGCTGCTGAAGTGTTAATTTTTGCATACAGTGCAAGTGGTTGCCTTCAAGCTGCCAGGGCCCAATTTCATAGAGCCGCTTAAGCACAAAAGGTAGCTATGCGCAACAAAATTTTGAGGTTACCAGCCAAACTACCATGTCACGTGTACAATTTGTGACTGGTATCCTGCTCATTTCTGCTAAGCAGAAAATTGTTAAGCAATATTTTTTGCTTAAGCAGCTCTATGAAATTGGGCCCTGGAAAAATTGCCCTGTATGACATGGACCCAATTTCATAGAGCTGCTTAAGCAGAAAATATTGCTTACAAAGTTTCTGCTAAGCAAAAATTAGCAGGATACCAGTCACAGATTGTACATGAGAAATGGCATTTTGGCTGGTAACCAAATTTTAGTAAGCATAATTTTGTTGTGCTCAGCTACTTTTTGTGCTTAAGCAGCTCTATGAAATTGGGCCATGGCCTTATTAGAGATCAAAACAAGGTTGCTCTTCATTGGCCCATCCTGTACGCCGCGCGTAAAACTTTCCATACAATCATCCTCGTTCCCAATGGTGTATTGATCTCGCCGCGCCATTTCCCCCCAGACTCATTGCTCGACCGACAAGCATAGACACTGGGGATAGATACGACCATTGATCTATATAGAGATCGACGCACTGCCCTTTGCATGCTTTGGAACGATGCCGTTTTATCTGTACGCATGACGACATCAGAGGCATGCGTTTTCGAGAATGTTCTATTTACTCATCAACACCATTGTGACGCACATACGCGTCTCGACGCGAAACAACTTGGAATGTTTGTGAAACTATCAGCGATGTCATCCAAAAACAAAACAAACGGTCTTCAGTTACCGCTGAGTTATCGAGAGTGAAAGCTGTGCGAAGCTTTTCAATTCCGATCGTTTTTTATCGTTCCACGATTATCAAGTTTTCAACTAATATCGAGTGCATCACCAAGAATGAAGTAAGTGTCACAATTCTGAATGTTTGATTCATTATTTTTGTCTGCTGGATTTTACATTTTGTGTGTGATTTTAACCATTTTCTTGACATGGTTTTAAAATTGCAAACATGCGTGAACTTTCCTGGTGCGTCGAATACAATGCACTGAAAAACAGGAGCCCTGACGCTGCATGCTATTACAACATCTGTTAAAAATATGATTTTAAGAGATTTATTTAAAACAAATTATGATAAGTATCATTTGCTGTCATGGTCTGAGAGTAAATTCTGTATCTCTCGTAAAATAGACGTGTGTTGACTCGAGGTTCAGATATTAAACGTACGCTTTGATAGCCTCACCAAAACATTAATCTACGCTTTTGACTTTTGTTTTACACATTAAATTAATCAAACAAAACAAAATCATAGTGTAGCCATCTTGATTCTTCTCCAATCCAAAGCATTCCAACCAAACCGAGGCTGGAACAAATTTTTTTTAAGTCTGGTTCCATTTTTCCCCCAATGAATATTGGCGTGCATTACTGTTAATTGGATACAGGGAGCATGACCAATATGAGGGCGTTATGATATTATAAAAAAGGTAAAGAATGATTCAGAAGGAAATGTTCACGATACTTACTATTTTTCATCAGGTCGTTGTCGATCATTCTTGCCGCCGGTGCCTTAGGTGCCGGCATTGCCGGAGCAGCTGTGTTCTTTAAGACCCGAATGCAGGGTAAGACATCTCCTAGATCTCAAGAGGAGATCTGTATGCAGGAGGCAGTCAGTAGAGTCACATGGCAGGACATCTTAGACCACGCTGATTGCCCACCTACGGGAGGGAAGGATACGAAAGGGATCCGATGGTAAGAAAATGTTGACTCATTGTACTCAATCACTTCATTAAAGTCCAAGAGCATTAGGTCATATATGCCAAAACCCGCCATAACAAGCTAATTTTATCAAGATAGGTCCAAGAATATGTCGAGAATATCATACTAAAAGTTCCCGAAAATCCCCCTGGAGCTCACTCCGAAATCCAAGATGGCGTCCAAAATGGCCACCATTTTCGAATCTTATCATAAATTCACTGCAAAATTCAATCATGTGTTAAACACAACAAATACAGGAGTTACTGTAATTGAATACTTAGAAACAGGCAGCCCCAAAGTACTAACAATTAAGAACAGGAACAAGTTCTTCAAAAATAATAAATTATTAGAATATTGAAATTATGTCTAACATCAATTTATATTTCAGTTGCCGTCTTTCTGTGGTTGACATGAGAACTGATCCCCACCCTTCTGCTCCAAGAACCACCAAGTCTGGTTCTTCTGGCCCCGGAACCGTTGGCCCTGGCTCGTCTACAGTAGATGAGTCTGGTTCCCCTGACACCAAACCCGTTTCGTCAACCTCTGGAATCCTTAAGATTGGACCATCTATCGACATGGTCCGTGGTTGTTCTGACTCTGAAACGGTTTCCCCAGAATTCGACCTAGAGTCTGTTTCAGCTTCCTCTGGGGTGTTGGAATCTGATTCTACGGCCCCTGAAATCACCGGGTCTGATCTTTCTTATATGTTGGACCCCGTGGTGGATCCTGCAAGTAGTGCATCGGAGCCAGGAGATGATGCCTCCCCTGCTGCAGCCAACGCTGCCAAGGATGAAGCAAGTGCGGAAGAATCTGGTACTTCTACCACCAATTGGTAAGTTTATAATTCGGAATATTTAAAACATAGTATCTTTATATACAAACAAAATTAATTAGCCTATCAAACCCAACCCCAAATCTGATCTTGTATTAAAACTTTGTGAGAACAACCATTAGTAAACTTGCGGGTACAATGTCTAAACTCTTCTCTGCTGGGAGAAGTATTGGTTTTCAGAATAACCGGTTTGTTCTCGACGTTTGGAACAGTACACTCTGCTCGTCTGCTCTTCCCCCTGAAGACGAGCAGAGTATGAACGAAACGTCGAGACAACATCGGGTTCTTCTCAGAGCAAACACTTCTCTCAAAAGAGTTTATACGTGGTTGTACCCGCAAGTTTACTCTTATAGTTTGTCTTATGATCCACACCATGCAAAGCTTCAAACATCACTTAACGTGTGTTTTATGTCCAGCTCTGCTTCAGGTGCGGTCAAAGATAGGGTGATATTTGTGTGCAAGATCAAGAAAGGTTGTATGGGCCGCATCATTGGCAAAAAGGTAAATATTATGTTAAATACGGAACTGATAAAACCCCCAAAACTTCTTCTACAACTCAATAAAATCACCAGTAAAAACACTTTTTTTCTTCAACAGGGTTGTAAACTGAAACAAATCAAGAGCGAGCTCCATGTTGATTACATGCATGGAACTTTGGACGAGAAATATTCATTCTTACGTCTTGAAGGTATGCTTCAAATTACAAACATATTGTTTTCATTGTTATAAATTTTTAACATCGGAACTCGGAAAAAAACACCGTGTAAACTTTCTGAAAGCTGGATACCCATTTCTGCACTTCTCAATTAATCAATATATTTACGTTTAATATTACGGTTATAATTTTTCTCCAAAAGGAACTGCGTATGATGTGGATGCCGCAAAAGCAATGGCTTATCAATGCATTCAGACGGTAATTATGCATACCTTTGTTTTAATGGTCTGACGAAAGTTTTGAAATAATATAATGATGCATTTGTACTTGTCTTATTATACAAATAACAATAAATTACGTGTAGTGGTTTTGAAGTGCAAGTGACCCGTGACTGTCGTGTATACGGTAAGGTAGTGCATTCTGCTCTACCAGCCAGGCTCCTAGTGGATGATAACCATGCCTACATCCTTACGGACTGTGAAGGCGGGTAATCAGCCCCAGGAGTACGTGGCAACTTGCCCCCGGTGACGGCTGTTTTGGGTCGATAGCCCAAATCAGTTAAGTGTAGCCCTCACCTTGAAGTGGCCGTTCGGCCTTGTAATGTTAGGCGATCTCACATTCAAAATAACAAAATAAATAAAACATATGAATTGCTCTAAAATAATTGTTTTCTGTCTCTTTAAAAAACAACAAAAACAGGGCATTGTTGAAATTGCACCCAGTGACATAGAGACCCGTGTAGTCAACGATGACGACATTGTGACGTAAGTTCAATATAGCTATTCGAAAGTTCTTTCATGTTCAAAAGAAGATTTCTTTTGAGTTGTGCTATGTCCGATGTAATAAACCTTTCGGAGTAAAATCTATGCTAGGTTGTGAACCACATCATGTGCGTGTGACGTACCTTTAAAAATGCAAAAAGAGCAGGGTCGATTGCACGAGTCTAATGTCACCATTTGCATTTATACTGCAGTGAAAACTTGTACCACATACAGACACAACATGGCAGAGTTGTTGGACAAAATGTAAGTATTTATGATAATAATAATGGCATCCGTTAATAGTGCTCAAACCCATAACTCAGTACCCTCTAACATTACCCCTTGTCACTGGGCCATTTATTTCATCCCTTTAACCATCTCAGCTCCCTTGTGAGTATACAGCCTGTGCTGCCATAACAATGTAGCGCACCAAGCTAAATCAATCACAAGAACCATCTCTGACTTCAAACCAAAACTGTTAAGCTCTAACACCTTGTTGCCTAACCATCAGTATGCATTAAATACATTTACTAACAATTGATAACCAATGAAAGTGATAAAGATTCTTTACGAGCAAACTTTAATTGGTTTGTAAAACAGAAAACACCACATCGGTTTTCCTTTTACTAATCTTTAAAAAGTAATGAAACATTTGAAAGTGGTTTACCATCCTTTTGAGCACTGATAATCAATGTTAACGATTTTATGACAATGAGGGCAGTGTTCATGTTACTGGAACAAATTTGTTTCTATTTCAGGGAATAAATTTGAAATTTATGAGGAGTCTGGGGGTCGCTGTTAGTACCTCAACAGAGCACCACCTGAAAGTTCTTACTATCAAAGGTATGACGTGTGGCCAATATATTTTGTATTATGCTTTAAAAACAAGTAATGCAAAAATTAAGTCTCATTGAAAATTTAAATTAATATACAACACTTCCAGCAGGCTGAATAAGCTATGTGTATTTCAACTCGTATACAGGTACCCCCGAGAGAGTGCAAGATGTCCATAAGTGGATCAAAAACAACATTAATGAAGAGAGGAACCTCTTTGTGCCTGCCCCTGTATTACCTGATGCAGTTCCAGCCCAATGGCCAGGTAACGCCCCAGCCATCGAGTCTGCCTGATGGAGGGCTACGCCTGGCCTAACTCAAGTAAACACGGCATCGACTATGAAGCCTCTTGCTCAGGCACAAGTTTTCTGAACTTTCTGTACACAAGGAATGAATGACTGTTTCAAGCCATAGTTTGTCATGGCCCGGCCCCCAAACACCCTTCAAAACTCAAACAGGAGAGTTTGTCTGAAAGCAAGACAACAAGGGCCCGAGTCCAAGAGAACTGCTTGATTTCCAGGCAGTTTATTGTAATTTTTTCCACCATGAGGGTCATGTCACAACTTACAGGCAACCAGTTCAAGGCAATCTCCATGAAGAAAAGGCATTCACATTTGAATGTTCACATATTTTTGGGGGGATCGTAAGACATTGTTTGAAAAATTACTCTGTGCTACCAAAGTGTTCATTGACCATGCAGTGCAGTTGGTTGCCTCAAAGTTGCCTGGAAAAGTTGCCTCGTGTGATGCAAAAGGCCCTAACAGGTAAACATTTTTGGTAGGCAGAATACATCTTGATTTTACTCCATTCCAACTCATTGTAACCAAACTGAGGCTGGACGAAATAATAGTCTGGTGCCACGTGCAATGACTGTTAGCATTCATTACTGTTATTGAAAACAGGGAACATGACCAAGATGGTGACAGTGTGATAAAGGTCTATAAGGTCGATCAAAGATGATTTAATTTGTAATATTTTGATTTTTTTAAAAACCGATTCTACTTCCACTTTATAGCCTACATGGTTACCTTTTCGTTTGAAGTTGTAATGCTCTTTTTTATACCGAATAAAAACAGTTTGTGTAAATATTACTGGTAAATTTTCGCAACTTTTTTTGTAATAAATATTATATTATAATAAAATTAAATATTTATTACAACAAAAGTTGCGAAAATTTACCAGTAAAACGTATAATTGAAAAAAAAACACTGAATGGGTATCGGAAACAGGATATCATGCATTGTAATTAAATTGATTGAAAAACTTAATATTTTTTATGAAAATACCCAAAGAAAGTTATTTTCCAAGCTATTACATTTATATTTAAAAAAACGACTTGGAATATCAAGGAAGAGAAATTGCATACATTTTTTATATTTTATTCAACAAAAATAATATGAAAAAAGTACAGTCAATTAAATATTTTTAAATAATAAATAAATAAGCAAAATATGAAAAACAGTTGGAAAGTGTGTATACAATCTTTTTGTTTGAAAAGTCCTACACAGAGCATCAGTGTCATAGAAATATTTCCGGAACACAGTTTTTACGATTTCCTCCTAATTTAAGTCGGTTGCATCGTTCAATTCAACATTTGTTGATCGCTACACTGCCTGCGAGGAAACTAGTCTTGATTAGGGGCGCCAGATTGTGTATTAGTTGCCGGTTGAGGGCGCAACATCATCTAAGCGCTTTCGTCAAGTGCGTCTGACATTGCGCACTCTGTAAGTATCCTCCACTGTTCTCTATCAGCTGCCAAGTGCCAGGTATGTCGGTTCTTGATGTTCAGGTCCGTGGCTTTCAGGTCTTCATTTATTCTTTTCAGCCATGTTGTTCTTTGACCGCCCCTTGGCAGCTTGTGATGACGTAAACACTCCATAAGCGCTTGCTTGGCTGGTGTTTCATCAGGTAGTCTCAGGAGATGGCCTGTCCATCTCAGGCGTCTTTTGGCGATTATGACACTCCAAGGTTTCTCGTTGGTTTTTTTCATAGAGCACTTTGTTTGACACCTTTTTGGGCCACTGAAGGCCGAGGATTGAACGCAGGAGCCTCCTGTGAAAGGCGTCTATTTTCTGTTCTAGTGACTTGGTTAGTGTCCATAATTCACTGTTGTATAAAAATATGGATGCTATGAATGCGCGGAATGTTTTGAGTTTCGTTGCATGGGAGATCGACTTGCTGTTGAAAACACTTCGAAATTTGTTGAAGGATACCATCGAAAGTACTTTCCTTCTGGTGATGTCCTCCTCAGTGTCCAGTAGGGAGCCCAAGTATTTACACTTTTTCGACTGGCACGAAGGAACCAGAGGGACTGGGCAAGTCTACGAATCTTGTTCGATAAAGACGTTTGTTTGATACAGATAATGATAATTATCTTCTCCAGTAATGAATCATTATGCATTATGTACGCTGCCTGCACGTCTTGTCGATCTTCTGTCTGTTGTTGTTGGAGTTATCGTTTAATTCACTGTTGTAATTACTGACAAAAAACCTTTCCCTCGAAATATTACTTAAAATTAAATCAAAGTGTACGTCAAGAATCCAGATGTTTCATGATACTCGCAAATTTTTCTATAAATTCTAGTTTAGAAATGAAAGGAAGTTTTACCTGTGTAACTGTTGAGTTGAGGATCGGTCACAATCACCGGCCGCAGCGCGAGACGACAACAACACACTGACTCAACAACTCAGCTCTCTCCGGACAACCGACCGACCGGCTCCTGCTGCCTGGCATGGGTACGGGAGCTGTGGGGGTACGGTACAATTTTCCGGGGTTTGTGGTAGGTGGACACAACAACCAGCAAACAACAATACCCGCTTTATCCTCTCCTAAGCATACCGTACACAATACAACTTGTCCAGACCGTCTGACCGTACCGTCCAAACAAAATGGACAATATTTATTTGCAAACAAATACGCAGGCGAAATGTGCAGTGTGTATGCGTGTGTTACGTGTGCTGATATGTCATTCTACATTATCTCATGTGAATGTGATGTACAACAAAAAAGTTGGGATGACGTCAAGAAGCAGTGACCAAATGGGGGAGGGGTTACACTTTTAGCCAACGTCATTGGTCAATAGTTCGTTGACCGGCTAGCTGGTGCAAAGTATTACTCCAGACAGGGAAGAAGGGCGGGGAAGGGGGGGGTGTCAATGCCATAATTGATTTAATAATGACATTATTTAATATCTGTTAGGTCAGCTGTGTTGTGTTGTTATTGTTTGAAGTAAATTTACCACGTAAGCACTGAGTAAATTATGCAAGTAGTAAACATTACAATAGTAATGTATGTACAATGGAAACCAGTTTTAATTTTTTGGGGAAAATAAATAAATAAATTAATAAAAATAAACAAATCACAGAAATTTAAAAATGAACCATAAAAACAAAATGTTAGTTAATTAAGGACCAATCTCACTCTATGTAGATATCACATTCGTTAAAAAAGTTTTATTAGTATTTACAAACAAATTTACAATTTCTTCACTTCGGTAAACTTTGATTTTAAATAAACCTCTAAAACAAATTCAATTGTAAGCAAACTAATAATAACAATCAATTTTGGATGTGATGCTTCTTCTTTAAATTTGTAGTTTTTTTTTTTTTACATTTGCATTGATGTTTTAATTTAAAGCATACGCATACAAATTTGAAAACAAATATTTATTAAAATTTACATGGTTCTTGCAGGTGCAATCCTTAACACTGAACTCTTACCTTTGACCTTTGGGTCAAATCACCGAAGCCAAAGCATAGAGTTTTATAATAGAACTAGAGGGCATACAAAAACCATGTGACACGGCTTGACGAGAAGCATTTTTGCCATTGAGAAAATGGTGCTGACCCATCGTATAACACGGGTCACACACCAGGGCCTAATTTCATGGCTCTGCTTACCGTAAGCAAAGAATCGGCGCTTATGGAAGCAGGGAATTCTGCGCTTACGTCAAGCGTATTTCATGGGTTAGCAGGGAATTTTTGCTTGTGCGCGTGCTTACTCCACATTCCTAGGCATTCCTCGCTTACACAGCTAGTGCAGAAATTCGGTGCTTGCACAGTAAGCGGAGAAATGGGATTGTAAGCGCAGAATTCGGTGGTAACCGGAGCCAAAAAATGGGCCCAGATCACACAACCAACCTTTTGTAAGTCAACATCTGTATGTAATTTACCCATATGGATTCGTACTCATGGTGTTTTAATGCTACATACAAAGTGTGGACCCGAGAACAAAAGAGATCCACATAATGTAGGGACTTGAAACACCATGTGGACTTGCATACGTCCACACAGTGTTTTTAACCGTGTTGAAGAATATGATTTTTTCTTAAATGTACAGAACAAAGGAATGTCCACAGAGTGTATGCAACACAGAGCTGTGTTGGGCCGGTGCGATTAGGTGCCTGTAAGAAGGAGTGCTCCCTCTAGTTCTATTATATAACTCTCCGAGCCAAAGCTACATGAAGTCATGTGAGGACCTCTTAATTTGGTTTGACCCACTATTAGGTCAAAGGTTAAAATGTGATGACAAAACACCTTTAAGAAAACAATCAGAGTTGCAAGGGAACTTAAAAAAACAAACCCACTAAAATATTATTAAACACTTTTACGATGATCATGTCAACCATACAAAGATTACTAGAAACTATTTTTGTCTGTGATTCTTTTATAAAAAAGAATATGAAAATTCTGAAATTTGCTAGTTCTAATTTGCTAATTGGGTTCTCTTCGATTCTTGAAAAGAGACACCTAAGCTCTTCATAATTTATCCAAAATCAACTGGACACTTTGGGGACACTTGGTGGCAGCAGGTAAATCCATTATTCTTGTAGGAATGTGCACACTCTGAATAGACTTTTTCACAAATACTCAGTACGCGCTCATTTGTCGTGGAATGAGGTGCATGCTGGTCTAGTTAGCGACACATTCGATTGCTAACTAGACAAGCATGCACCTCATTCCACGGCTAACGCATGCGCACGGAGTATTTGCGAAGTAGTCTATGGCGTGACTTACCAGGGATATCTGCTGCCCTCTTGTGTCCCAAAGACACCCATTGGAAACTAGTGAGTGAACACGCAGCCTCGCTACCATGGGCAGCGTGTCGCATCGATACCTCTCGTCACTAACCCCTGGTAGGGATGGGCTGACAAACAATGCTGATTGGCTCCCAAAAGTGGATTGCCTTGCGCGCATGCTTGTTAAAAACTTTCAAGCGCTTGTAGGACGGGGTTACTACCCAAACATGATCCCACGTGGTCTTGTCAAAATTATTACAGGACAGGTAGTCGGATAACAATTCTCCAATGTCAAATTTTTGTTGGATTTCCGTCGGACTGTATTTCTATCAGAGACATGGTTTTACTCGCTGAAAGGCACACAGTTCTCCGATGCACTAAAGACATGCCCTATGCCATACTAAGATGGTTTAGTTGTTTTTTTTGGTTTTTTTTGGTGACCCCCTGCTTGTTTTCCAGTAGATTGCGATCAAAGTCTCTGCGGTTTGCAAACAAATGTAACCCCAGGCACAGTGAACTTCTCCCATGTTTTCTCCGACACCCAATTTCAAACAAGGTGAATTAATGGCGGGTAAAAACCTTGTCCCGGACTGTACTTATCTGCTGGTTGTCCTGGACTAATTTTGACAAGGTCCCTTATGCGTTTCCTATGGGCTTCTGGCTAATGTTGAAGCCAGTTTGTGTGGAGTGAGCATGACAGCACAATTACAAACAGAGGACCAGGGTAAAGGGACGAGAAAGAAGGGACAAATACCACAAAGAAAAAAGAAAAATCTTACAAAAGTTCCGCCAATCAAATGCTGAGAACCTCTGAGTGACTTATACAAAGAAAACTCGGCCAAGGTGTACAAAAACTGAAAGATACTTTATTTCCAAGGAAACAAGTCCGAGAGATGCTTTTTTGCGCTGTTAGGTCTTGTGGTTGCTAACAGTGTTCATGGATCATGCGTTGGGTCAGGCGGGAGCTGGCTGAAGGCTTCGTAGACGTTTGCAGCGAAGTCTTTCACACATTTCATGAGTAACAGCTCCTGCAAAAAGCCAAATTATCCCGGATTTGAATTATTAATCAAGGAACAAAAATGAATTAATTTTCAATCATTCATTATTCACATCATTTTATGGCACGTCACTGAGCAGACATTTTTGTTTATATACAGCATGCATTTCTTGTACTATCTTTTTGCACTATTGCATACTAGAACACCACACACGCTCACACACAGCGGTACATAACGTACAGGGTAGACCACAGCATTATGCGCGTGCACGCGCTGTTCACAGCAGCTTACAGGCTCTTGTTTTGTAACTAGAGTGGAAATAGCAGAATGGCCCACATTAGTTTGTAAATTTTGTTGTTTTTCTGCTCCAAATGACGAAGATTTACTTGATAGGTAATATTTAAAACAAATAATGAATGTTTTGCATTCGTGCAACGGAGAAACTATTTTCATTCGTTGATTGGAATGTTCCTTTTAACTCATGAAAATATTCTCATCATTGCACTGATAAACATTCAATATTTGTATAACATACCCAACCATCTTGAGTTTCTTCCATTCAAATCATTGATATCAAAGTGAGGCTTGGTGTAGAATCATGGCCTTTTTTTGTTTTGTAAAGTAGCCATGATTGGAGGTGTACACTATTACCTGTATGTAAGGATTGGGCGTGTCTCCACACAGTGCATTGATCTGACCGTTGATGACTGGAATGATTTTTGCCAGTGGAAGATGAGCATCGATTAGGCTGGGAAGGAAAGAAAAATCAGGAACAAACAAAATCATCAAATGAATCCAATTTAACATCAAATTAGAACACATTTTGGTCTGGTGCTCTGGGCTCAAGCTCTGGTGTTGCTGGAGTGTGGGTTCAGGTACCAGTCATGGCACTTGTGTCCTTGAGCAAGGCACTTAACCATAAATGCTTTGTTCTTCTTCAGATGAGACATAAAGCCGTAGGTTGTGTGTGTTGTGTACTGCACACAACAGAACTGCAATCTGCAGCCATCCATGCAAGAAACTACGGGGCGAACCCCTTCTCTTTACGATAAGTGCACTGGGTTCTTTTACGTGCATTACACAACACAGGGGACCTGCAGCTTTACGTGGCATCCGAAGGACGAAGCAATATTGGTTAAGTGTCTTGCTTAAGGACACGAGTGTCAATATCGGAACCCAAACCCTCACTCTGCTGATCAGAAACACCAGGGCCCAACTTCATAAAGGCTGTCAGCACAAAAACTTGCTAAGCACAGAAAAGTCTTGTTTAGCATAGACAGGTTACCAACCAAAATTACATTTAATTTGCGTTGTTGTGACTGGTGCCCTACTCAATTTTTGCTGAGCAAAGAAATTTGTCAAGCGGTATTTTCTGCTTAAAAGATTTATGAAATTGGGCAATGAGCTTGAGTCTGGTGTGCTTGACCGCTCAGCCACGACACACCATTATGTATATCATTCAGTTGTACTTGCAGTAGTCGTAAATGTAACAATAAAGAAAATAATTCTGTTTGATGAGAGTCGCACATATCACCAGCATTTTATCAAAATTCTACAAAGACTTTACCCTGTCGATGATGCCATTTCTGCTGAGGACTCCGATGAAGGTCTGAAAAAGTCGGCCATGTTGTCGAGCACTCGGCTGAAGCCGATGTCCAAGCAAGTATTGAGAACACTGTGGAAATCTGAGCTGCATGGATCAAAATTGAAGGGAAAAAAACAAGAATAAAACAAGTGCAAAACCAAAACATGGGTTGTGTGATCAACAGTATTACATGAAATAACAAATCTGTGCAAATTTGGGCTTAATCCATTACGTGAGTCAGGAGAAAATAGTGAAAAACCATGCACAATTTTCAGCATGTACACATTTTGTCATTAATTTTGGTTGTAACAACCGAAATCAGCTGTTTTTCCCCCAGAATGCCTTGCGCGATCATAACCCCTGGAAGTGTGACTTTGAAATATCCAAATATATTGGATAGTTCAATTAGTCCTGTGGTTGATCCACTCCACATGCACGCTCAAAAAGGTAACAGCCCCCCCCCTCCCCAAAAAAGCTTCAGGTGGTAGAGCAACTAGTCCCCTCTCATTCTTCTTTGATCTTCTGACTTGTCTAACTGTATGCAGTCTACGGTGGCCGTGTAAAAACTTTACTCATTTAGAGTTGATTACCTCAAAATACTTGCATTTTGACACGTGCGTACTAAGCGCCCTACAAGCGCTTGAAAGTTCCTAACAAGCAGTCGCGCAGAGCAGTCACTTTTGGTTAGCCAATCAGCTTTGATTTTCAGCACACCCCTTCCAGGGGTTAGTGACGAGAGGTATTAATACGGCGCGCTGCCCATGGTAGCAAGGCTGGCTTGTTACTTATAATCAATTCTTTGTTGTTGGTAACCTTTTTAATTTTTTTTTTGTTAAAGGGTCTGTATAAGTTTGGTAATGACTCTGAAAATTAATGGCAATAAAAACTTACTAGGTAAGAAGTACAGCAGCTAGTATAACAGATAGTATAATGCATTTTAAGAAACTTTTCATTTAGAAGTACTGCGGTTATGGAAAAAGATATCACTTTTTATCCCAACAAATTTGAATCTGAGAAGCGTTATACTGTGAGTAACATTTCTCAGATTGTGTATTCCAATACGGATTACTCTTCTTGCATGGACACAATCGCTCTGGATTTTCGGCGGTATCTCAAAAACGCGACCACCTTTTGAAATGAAATTTTCACAGTTCAGTTTTACTGTATATCTACATTTATATATAGGGTTAAAACAATCAAACGGTTCCAAAAACCAAAGGTATACTTTCCCTTTAAAGGTATTATACAGGATTGGTAGAGCTGACAAAACAGTTGCAAACAAAGTTCATGTTTTGTGTGATAAACCATATACATGAAATAACATACCTGTGAAAATTTGAGCTCAATTGGTCATCGAGGTCACGAGAAAATAGTGAAAAGAGACCTTATGTGTTTTCTGTTTTTCAAACATCAAGTTTATCATCGCGCATGATAAAAACTATTGTTTTAGTCATTTCTCAGAAACAATAGCATTTTAGGCAGAAATATTTTAAGGAACCCTTTCTACCATTACTTACTTTAAATCATGTAAGTTATGTGTGAATCTGTGAACATTTGTGTTTTTCGATCTTACCAATAGTGTACAGGGCCTTTAAGTCACTACCTACCTTTCCAGCATATCCCTTGTTTCAAGCATGAGTTTACCGTTGACTGTGAGTTGATCGGAAGAAATCTGACATGCCGTATCTTCACCTTGGTCGTCATCTTCTTCCACCGGTACCATGTATCTAACCAATGGATGAATGGTACACTCCATGCCGGAACCTGTTACAATCAGTATTGTCGTTATAATAACAATAGGTTTTCAGCTGTTAACTGGTATTGGATCAGCAAAACTAGCCTCAGAGGTGATTCCTGTACAGAGTTCTCCCCAGGATTTTTCAAAACTGTGGGGCATTCTGGACCCAAAATTGTTGATGTCTGGCCGGAGCACGCTGAATTGAAACAAGGTCTTCAGAATATTTATCTTGGTTTTAAAAGCCCTGCTGTGCAATCTGGAGCATTCTATATGGTTTTCTCTTGATGTTTTTTGTGAAATTACAATAATAATAATTTTTTTTAAAAATTTGCACGTATCGGCAGGCAAATCGCACGTATCGACCCGATACGCTAGCTTGTGCACGGGGAGAACCCCGCCTGTAGTTCACATGAGAATGTTTGTTTTTTCTCATACCTTGTTCTCCAAGTTTAGCGGCTTCCACCTGACATCTTACGCTACTGAATAACCTCTCGATGTCTCTGAGGCCAAGTGTCTTCTGTAATGGCATGCTATCAAACAAAAAGAGAAGTCAGCTATGTAAAAAAATAACAAGACACTTTGGTTTTTCTTCACAATCTAGATTTGACGAGACCAAGTGGTCAAATATTTCCAAAACCCGAAGTTGCCACAATGTAGGTTCAATCCCACTCTGGCTGCCCTGATACTTTACGTTGTAAGTCACTTTTATACCAATATTGACTGCTTTGAGTGCTATGGTTAAAACTACTCAGGTAATCCTCTACTTTCCCGATGGCGAAGCCGAGGGAAATATAATGCTTCGAGGATCACCAAAGGATTCGCAGTTTTAACCGTAGCACGAGTAAAAGCAGTCAATATTTGCTTTATAACATCCCATACATATAATTGTGCCTATACGTCTAGGTAACGAGAAGCTGCCGTTGCTATGGGTATAGTGCTTGCCTGGAATTACATGAAGGCCACCGAGGCCATGGCCTCTGTTGCCCTGGCCTTGGTGTCCTTTCAAAAGTTTCACATAGACTTTCAAATTTTCCATTAGAACTGCCCTAAGCAAAATGAAAACGGCCTTTCCCTCTCAAAGATGGAGTTCCAGGCCCGATAGCACATTGGTTGCTAGAGGTGTAGCGCGGTTGCGTTCGCACGGCTTTCTAGTAAAAATAAGACATATCATGTGATGCACTCTAAACCAATCACAAGGCAGAATCTCTGTAAGGGGGTGTTATAAACACTTCGTTTGCACTGAAGGAAAGCAGGTATCCTCAGACTGCTAAAGCTACAGTGAAAATATCCTTTTAAATTTTTTTCGTTGAATGTTTAGGTAAACACTAACAACCGTTTAGAAAACAGAAGCTGTCAATGAAAATAGGTGTTTTTTTCTCATTCGAGATCACTTACCTTCCAATTACATTTCCTACAGCTTCCTGGACAGCTGACGCCATGCAAGACATTCCTGGGGGAAAAAATTAAAATAAAAAATGTACAAAGTTATGTCATCATAGTAATATATTCTGCTATATCAAGTCACTGGGAATGCTCAGTGCTCTAGAATGGCAGGTGACGTGGGTTCGAATCCAACCCAAGTAGTATGAATGTGGAGTTTTTTCCCACAGGACTCTGGAAAGCACCGAGTATACAGTGCTTAACACTACAGTGTTGAGCGAAAAACCAAAGTAATTCTTCATCCCCGATTACATCTATTAAAAATGTTGGGGTACCCGCTGGCGCTGCTAATTTACAGGATCCGAACCTGGCATGTTCGGTGATTAAGTGGTAAGACATCTGCTCTTATACGGTGGGGAGTCGTGGGTTCAAATTCCAGTCAAATAGCATGGAATTTGTTTAGTATACAGCGGCTTATGACACATTATTTCAAGTCAGTCCATTATTTCAATTCAGTCCATTATTTCAAGTCAGTCCATTATTTCAAGTCAGTCCATTATTTCATGTCGGTCCATTATTTTAAGGCAGTCCATTATTGCAAGTCGGTCCATTATTTCAAGTCAGTCCATTATTTCAAGTCAGTCCATTATTGCAAGTCGGTCCATTATTTCAAGTCAGTCCATTATTTCAAGTCAGTCCATTATTTCAAGTCAGTCCATTATTTCAATTCAGTCCATTATTTCAAGTCAGTCCATTATTTCTAGTCAGACCATTATTTCAATTCAGTCCATTAATTCAAGTCAGTCCATTAGTTTTTAGTCAGTTGATCATTTCAAGTTTTCACAACACCAGAACAATTTTTTTCCCCAACATACCGTCAGTGAGTAGGTATCGAACGTTGGCCAAGTATCTCTTCTGCACCTCGGGAGTGGCTAATATTCTCTCCTCACTCTGAAAATGAGAACAAGAAAACAAGTAAAAATCAGAGAAAGTCAGACATAGATGAGGAGCACCAAATACAGATTCAACTGTGGTTGTTGTTTCTTCAAGGACAGAACAATGCACCATTTACATCATGGAACAAATTTCAATAAATTTCAATGACCAGGGGCATGGAGGCAATATTAGGGGCATGGAGGCAATGACCAGGGGCATGGAGGCACTGACCAGGGGCATGTGGGCAATGACCAGGGGCATGGAGGCAATGACCAGGGGAATGGAGGCAATGACCAGGGGCATGGAGGCAATGACCAGGGGCATGGGAGCAAAGGCCAGGGGAATGGAGGCAATGACCAGGGGCATGGAGGCACTGACCAGGGGCATGTGGGCAATGACCAGGGGCATGGAGGCAATGACCAGGGGAATGGAGGCAATGACCAGGGGCATGGAGGCAATGACCAGGGGCATGGGAGCAAAGGCCAGGGGAATGGAGGCAATGACCAGGGGGCATAGAGGCAATGACCAGGGGCATGGATGAAATGACCAGGGGCATGGATGAAATGACCAGTAGCATGGAGGCAATGACCAGGGGCACGGAGGCAATGACTAGTGGCATGGAGGCAATGACCAGTGGCATGGAGGCAATGACTAGTGGCATGGAGGTAATGACCAGGGGCATGGAGGCAATGACCAGGGGCATGGAGGCAATGACCAGGGGCAGGGAGGCAAAGGCCAGGGGCATGGAGGCAATGACCAGGGGCAGGGAGGCAAAGGCCAGGGGCATGGAGGCAATGACTAGGGGCATGGAGGCAATGACCAGGGGCAGGGAGGCAATGACCAGGGGCAGGGAGGCTATGACCCAGGGGCAGGGAGGCATTGACCCAGGGGCAGGGAGGCAATGACCAGGGGCATGGAGGCAATGACCGGGGGCATGGAGGCAATGACCAGGGGCATGGAGGCAATGACCAGGGGCATGGAGGCAACGACCAGGGGCATGGAGGCAATGACCAGGGGCAGGGAGGCAATGACCAGGGGCAGGGAGGCTATGACCCAGGGGCAGGGAGGCATTGACCCAGGGGCAGGGAGGCAATGACCAGGGGCAGGGAGGTAATGACCAGGGGCATGGAGGCAATGACCAGGGGGCATGGAAGCAAAGACCAGGCATGGAGGCAATGACCAGTGTGTTGTCTCTTACCATTCCATTCTTGCCGACTAAGGTATCAAGGTACATGTAGCCTCCAATAATATTGAGCTGTACTCTAAGGAAGACAACTAACATCGCTGTACTGTATACTGAAGCTATCGTCCGGGAGAAACCTGAACACATAATGAGTGAAGGTAATAAAATGAACTGACAATCCATTGGTGGTATCAGACAAATTTCAGCAAAACCGAAATGAACTGGTTAGTAAGGTCACACTGAAATGTTACTTACTGATGATCTTGAGATCATTCCATAGATCCACTTTGTTCTCAGGCCTGGAGAAAAAAGAAGAAAAAAACAAAATAAAACTAATATGTTGTTGAATTTCGAAAGAGTGAGGAAGGATCCTAGCAAATCGCGTACGGAAGTTAGGGTTAATATTAAAAAGCGAGAAAAGTTTGGTCCATATGTCGGCCTAAACCGAATCTCATATCAATATATGGGCCTTGTCACATGAGGTAATTTCTACAGGCATCTTATTTTTTTCTTCCAACTGAAAAATGAGACTGACTTTGCTTTCAGCTTCTCGATGATCCCTTCGGAATCCAGCAGGAGACTCAGTGCTTCCTTGGTCTTGGGTAGCATGGAAAGCACCGTCATGTTACACGTTCTTTGATTACTGTCAAAGTGATGCTGCCTCTGCGCCATGACCAGGCAGTCTTCCGTCTCCCTGTCTTGCCATTGCTGCAGTTTCCATTCTCCGTACTTCCAGAGCAACACAGCACCTGCAGATTATCAAAGATAACAGGAATAAGAACTTTTTAAATGCCGTTTTAAAACAACCCTCAGGTCGACCTGTGTTTTGATTGCAGTGCGACGCAACCCTTGCATTGGCTGCCATCGCTAATGAAACGTGCACGCGTGAAGAGCTATATTATCAGCCGAGAGTCGCGCGCAGCGCGTACACATTTCCATTGTTTTTCATCAAAGATGGCGGCTAGTGCAAGGAGTCTATAAACTAAAATTTGCTTTTCCAATCCATACCTGTCACCTATGCCCTCGTTGTGATGGACTTAGACCGGAGGGTTGTAATGCAAATCATTGTGCATTTTGGTTAGGTATTCAATTTCGGACATTTCCAACCATTTCTGTCAGACTAGTTAATAATAATAATAATGGAAATTTACATAGCGCCCATCCATGTAAACATGCTCCTGGGCGCTGAACATTTCAAAGAAAACCAAATAAAATCCATACAGTTATAATACCCTAGAGAAAATACAGTTAAAAATGTAATAAATGCAGAATTTGTTCACAACAATCAAAAATTAAAAACAATGAAAAATAAACACTAGTTAAAAAGCTGGAATTGCTACAGAGAATAAAAATATGTACTTGTACTTAGTGTAGGTATGTGAAGAAAAAATTCAAAGTGAACCAATATGAATGCAATTAGTACCACTGGAAAGGGCTTGAAAAATCCTACACAGTGATACCAAAATTATTGAGAAGTCTTTATTGATAAAGAAATTACAAGCAATCGAAGCTCGTTAATTAGCGTCATTTTCTAACAGGCAATTGATTGGAATTTTGTGACCGAAAACGCGACTTTTTTCGGCTCGCGTTCATGCCAATTGCCCCGACCCGGTTGCGCAAATCCCGGCGGCCGCGACCGGGTCAGTCATTTTCGCCACCGGGTAAGTCATAGAAACTGACAAATCTTTCAGATATTAAAGACAGAATAACAATTAATATGTAGGTTTACCTTTTAATAACGTATGGTTCAGTAAAAGAGCGATATTAGTGCCGTCAAAACTTGTACTTTTTTCAACTTCTCCAGCGAAGGTAAAAACATTCGCCAATTCGGAAAAAAAAACATAGAAATAAAGAGGGGATTCTCCACTACGTCATCATCGATTTTCCATGACGTCATCATCGCCGACAGCCAATCAGAATGCGAATATAAGGGGGTGTGCCCAGCGCGCGCAGTAGATGCGGAACACAAATCTGGCAGAAAATAGTGGCCGCTATCGATGCGGATCTTCATACCTACTTAGTGGTTTAAAAAAGCACGCTTAAAAAGATTTGTCTTAAGGCCAGCCTTGATTTGTCTTAAGGCTCTAGTTGTGACCAGATTTGCCCAACCCAATTTTTAGTACCACTTTCAAAAATCATAATCATATCAATAATCTAACAATAATAGTAGGCCTAATGCAACTAAAGAAGAAGTAAAACACTGATAATAGTCGGATTTGATCTTCATCATGTTGATGTTCATTCAATTTCAACGTGCTAAACAAAAATAACACAGACACTTAAAATTCAAGTGTCAGTACACAACTTAAAAACTACCCCAGTCAATAGCTACTAACTAGAACTATTGGATTCATATGCTATGGGCTCCATCCATGCACTAGCGTAACAACCTCAAACAAAGTTATAATCTTTTTATTTATCACGAAGTAACATTTTGTAACGAATGAAAGAGTTTATTATATCGCAACTGGTTAAGGAGTGTTTTCTACACATATATAAACAACAATTCAATGAATGTCGTCAAAACACTTACCTCCAGTCACGACGCCAAGTACGACGAATTTTCTCTTATGCCGTCGCAAAAAGTTCTTGATTGATTCTAACATATCCTTGAATTTTTCATGAACACCTTTCAGTTTTACTGCAGTAAAATGATCATTTGGTCTAGGGCTGCATCTGCATCGAGGATAACTTTTTTTAAGAATGGTCTCATGAAAGGACGCCCTCTTCGACGATTATATTTTCAACGTTCATTAAACAGCGCCATCTATTGACTCCAAAAAAGTTGAACGGGCTCTTACTAAACAGCGCCATCTATTGACTCACAAAAAAATTGTGTCATGAAAGGACGCCCTCTTCGACGATATATATTTTTAATGTTCATTAAACAGCGCCATCTATTGACTCACAAAAAGTTAAACTAACGGGGGGAGGCACGAGGGCGGGGCACAAGGGCGGGGGGCGGGGCACAAGGGCGAGGGGGGGGGGGTGCACAAGGAGTACAACATGGCACTTATTGAGCACCAAGTTAGAATAACCATGGAGGTAGGATTAGCTTCCTGAGTAGAGCTAAACATAGTTTGGGGTAAATAACAAGAACAGAAATTTTTTTGTTCTTCTTTTATTTTTGATTTATTATTATTATATAAAAGGGAAACATTTACAAATCATGTTAGTACAAGAACATAAAATACTCTTATAACTAAAAATGTATACAATATTTTTATTGTAGAGTCACGGGAAGGAGGCCGGTCCGCTATTTAAGAAGGACGAAGATTCCCCAAGAGAAAACAGTAAAAATAACAAATTCTACATGATGACGTGTGAAATATAAAACAATCTCCTCTACTGATTTAATTCTAATAATCCAGTGCGACACCGCACATTGAATACAAAATAGCTCATACATAGTAAACTGCGCCAATAAAGTATCTAAACACTTACAAATGGTCAGATATATCGGAACCTGAAATAGTATGCACAAAATTAATTAATTAATCCGATGCACAGTTATCTTCTGCGCATTTTGATACCTCTTTTGTTGCGCTACGATGTTGTTTGGCGGATTTATGGGTACTTGAGTGGCTTAAGGTCGAATTTCAAAAGTTGCAGAAGCCCCTATTCAAGCAAGAGCGTTGTACTGTGACGAATAAGATCAGCATTATTTTTGCCCGCCTTTTATTCCCTTCTGGAATTGGGGTGAATAGGGGCTTTTGCAACTTTTGAAATTCGACCTTAAGCTACTCAAGTGCCCATAAATCCGCCAAACAACATCGCAGCGCAACAAAAGAGGTGTCAAAATCCGCAGAAGATAACTGTGAATCGAATTATTTAATTATTTGTTTGCATACTATTTCAGGTTTCGATAAATCTGACCATTTGTAAGTGTTTAGATACTTTATTGGCGCAGTTTACAATACAAATGCACACAGTCACTTTATGTACAGCTAAAGGGCAAAAGGTCAGCGCAACACGAGGCTGGCTACACACACAAGTTTACAAATAGTATACCGATTGAACAGCCCCTATAAATCACAGTATATCTCGAATCAAAAGGTAATTTAAATCAAAATAATACTCACAGAGAGTTCTAGGACATGAGCCCTCCCAGATACATAGTTTTAGGAGCATGGCCAGAGCCATGCTCCACACAAAATGGAGACAAATTGAAACAAATTATAATGTGCTCTCTCGTGCTCAAGGCTACCAAAGGAAAAAGAGAGAGATTGTCACGTGACAACTCCAAAAGTAAACTTTTCATAATATAAACACTGAGGGCGCACTTGGGTTCCCTTCATTATTATAAAATGTCTTTTTTAAAAGTGTTAAGAAATGCCAGATCAACAATAATACAGGGGTCTATTGTTTTAAGCATTTATATTTTCAACAAGTAGGATGAACAAGTTTTTTTCTGGAGGATTGGTACTGGTACAAACTATTATTAGGATTTTGTCATGAAACTGAGCGACCCCCCAATAATAATATAAAAGTAGTGGTTCAAGTCGGTGACTTGATTCTTCACCATGGCCTCCAAGGTTCAATTTTAGTTTTCCACATAAGACTCTGTAGAAACGACAAAAACAAACGAAAAGACAATTCTCAATTATTTGCATTATTTTTTTGACAAAAGACAAGACATGGGATCAGGTTAAGGCTGAGTGGTTTCTTTCCCTGTCTTTCGCCTCTGCGGACCCCGGTTCGAATCCCAGTTCAGACAGCAGCTTGTATGTGGATTGGGTTTTCAGTCCCTACCGGATTGTGTGGGTTTTCCTCCCACAACAGCTGGACATTTCTTCTTGTCTCCTATTCATCTTCAAGTGCCGAAGGCGCAAGATGGGGAACTTGGGCTGAAATGTGAAATGTGCACTGGACGCCATTTCAGCAAGCAACTCTTTTGAAGGCCACAACAGATCAGTGCAGACAATGAGCATTGCTATCAATGATATAACAAAACATCTGCTTGCTGAAGTGGCGCCTAAGTGTATTTCAGGTTCCAGCAATAGCTAGAGCTCCAGTTGCCCATCTTGCACCTTTGGCGCTCCATAATCTTTGGTGCTAATTGTTTCCTTCACTAAATTATATAAATATTTCCTGACGGTTTGTAACAATAAGTGTACCTTGTTAATATTATTTATGCATGGTTTGGTGGCAGGATAATCAACCCTTCAAAAAACAAATTCGTCAAAATAAGTCTCTGTGCCCAGTGAATTCTCTCTTTCTTCCTTCTGTTACAGTAACTTGTTTGATTACCAAGTTACTTTTATCACATTATTCTGCAGTTTGCTCTTTTATTTCCCCCTTTTTTATGAAGTACTGACCAATGGCAGACTTTGGGCCGCTAGACATGAAACTCAATTTTCCCATCGTCTTCAAAGGTCTGAAATTGGGCTTATATAAGTTTTCTAAGAGCAATGTTTTCACACACAGACATAGGCAAGATTGGTGAAAAGGCTTCATCGCCGGTCAACGACCATCGCCATAGCCGAATGAAGCAAACTGAACTCAAACGATATTTTTGCTTTCCTAGACTGAATTAAGCACATTATTCTAAACTTATTAATGACGTCTCAAGTCAGGTGGCATACTAATTGTAATATTTTGTTCTCTAGAGGTTTTACCTGTTTGATCGGTCGGGGAGTAGCGACAGGTTCATCTGGTTTGCTTGATGCCACCGACGACACTGTGTAAAGAAAAGGCATCAGACACCGTTATTAAAAGGGCATTTGAGTTTTTGTGATGAAAAAATGTCAACGACCGGAGAAGAATGCGGCATCGACATCGTTTCCAGGTTTTATTACCAGCCAAGGACAACCATTAAATACTAGAGATGTCCCTTACCTGGCCGAGGTGACAAAGTACCAGGGAATTCGATGGAGTTACTGCTGGATGGAGTAGTTGTCCTGCTGGTTACGACGACACCTGAACAGAAAACAGTCACCAAGAAACAACTATTGATTCATGAAACTTCTCAGTACGTTTGTTATCAGTCGCCGACTAATATAAACCCTCCCCAAAATCCCAGAGATCGCAGCCGGCTGCAGAGTCCGATAGCCCTGGTTCCCTGCTGGTTATGCCACCAAAAGACATCATGGATTAAACAAATTGTCTGGTAAAAGATGACAGTAGGTTTTAGAGGCAGATCAAGGTGATGTGGCGCAATATGCAGCGAACCGTGCCAGAAACACCAGTGCAAACCCTTTCCCCGAAAGGTGTACCAGGCTCTATTTATGTGAATTACACAACATACAGGACCTACGGCTAAATGTCCAATCCGACAGACGAAGCAAACTGTGGGATGTCTTGCTCAAGGACACAAGTGTCGTCACTGGGACTCGAACCCACACTCTGACAAGATGAGCAAGCGTCTGACCTATAATTGGCGAGTGACTGGCAGGGTGGTGGAGTCAGTGAATTT